>OX422223.1:115622285-116247285 GCA_949130495.1 Sambucus nigra
TATTCCTAGATTTCACGGGCTCTACATCATCGGTCTCCAATCGCCATATGATCATCTGTATAGGCTTTGGGGTCTTTCACCACTAGGGACGTCATGCCCTGTTAATTCTTGGCATCATTCAAGTATCCGTTCTTATCTTTTCCATGTGTTTCAACATTATTCTCAATGTTCACATTTATTCTCACTTGGAAAATCAATTCTTTCCTTTTTCTTCCAAACTATTCATTGACATTTTTATTTCATAAAAATGTCCCGCTTTACGTAAATTTACCGATTTACCCATTTCTTGTCAAACACGCATTTAACCATTTAACAAGTGTTGTTCTCAAAATAGTTACTAACTTTCCAACTTAATTCTTAAAACACTTTTAAACACTTAACACTTGTCAAAAACTATATTTTTACCCATATTTCACACTTATCATTTTAGTGAAACTCATTATTTTCACTTAGCAAAAATATATCATTAATCTCCTTTTATCAAACTTAATTAATACATTTAATTAACAAATATTTTCTTGACAGCATACTATTCACTGTGTTTACGACAATGCCACTACTATTTGTTTCACACAAATATTAAACTTTTAAATCGGTTTAAACATACTAATTTCGCCAAAAACCAATTTATAACTTCTAAAAGTGTATTTCTGATATTTCCAACATAATTTCAGTAATAAATTCCAAATTTAATAAAAAGAATTTATTTCCATTTATGTTTCCAAAATAAGTTGTGGACACTTTAAATACCCATTTGGCCACTATCAACACATTTGGCCTTCTTTACTTTCTTTAATTACACTTAAGCATCAATTTAAAAGTAAGCATTTTATACTTTGATTATTTACATATCAACCCCAAATATTTCTTATTATGAGTTTATGTATCTCAAAAACACCCATTTAAGTAAAAATCCAGTTTCTTCTTCTACTTCATCATTTTGGTAAGAAAGTTCCATTTTTATTTCGTAAAAATGACCTATATTAGCCCAATATTTTTTTAAACATGAAATTACATTATTTACCTTTGAAACATCATTTTGACACATTTTATTTCATAAAATATTCAAGGCTAACGTTCTAGAATTTATTCACCTTTTGAACCCATCAAAATTACTTCTTAAAAACTCATTTCTACCCACTAAATGATGATATGATGACTAAACAATATAAAGTTATAAATTAGCTAAAATACTACATATATCAAGTCTAATATATGTAAATATTATTTAAAAATTATCAAACTCTAAACCTCAATCAAAGTAAGATTTTTCCACCTCTTACGACTCCAAAATGGTGGTTTAGGAGGAGGAACCTCCACGTTCAAAGGTGGCCTCAAGGGGTTACCAAATGCATCCTCCATGAGAGCTCTATATGTGCTCTAGGATCTCATTTTTTAAGCTCCAAGAAATGCTTCAAAACTCCAACTCTATCTCCAAAATATAAGATCCTAGACTTCGAATATTAAGCTCCAAAGTTTCAAATGAACTCTTTCTCACTCTCTAAGTCTTCTTAGTGTGTGATGTTTTTGGTGTGTTTACAATGAGAGAATTCAAGGTCTATTTATAGTCATTTTTGGAGTCACCATGACCGTTGGATCAAAACAAGACTAGATAGTTGATATTAATGGTGTGCCAACAACCACTCCATTAATGCAACCCACCAACCGCTCTATTATTGCAACCAACAACCACCCCATTATTTCTTATTTCATTTTATGTTTTAATATTTTTACAACTGAAAATAGCTCTAAAACAGGTCTAAATGATTTTTTTGGATATGTCCAAGAAGAGAAAGTTTCTCAAAATTAAATTTCAAGTCAATCTTAAATTTTTGAGAAAGCACTTTTGTTTTTTGACGAAAATAGTAATATTTTATTTTTTTATTCATTTTCTTACTTTTGACCCCATTGAACTCTTAGGACTATTTTTAGCATCCCATAAATATGGTCAAATTATTTTTAACCCCAATAAAGCGTTCTACAAAAATCACGCAAATTCGCTTCCTGCGCGACACATGCTGACAAAAGTCGCACTATATTATGACCATGCCACAATTATTCATTGGAATTTTTGCATCAAACTTTACCAATATACTTACTAGGACTATTTGGACTTAAATGCACATCCATGCGAACCGTACAACGTGGATATCTTTTTCTCCTTAATTACTTTTCGTACCATTTTGGCGTAATTCCCTTATATATTTATTCCTAAAAATTTTCCTTCAAATAAAATCATCAATTTATTATTCAATATTTTGTTTCTAGGGCGGGGTATCACAGAACTTGTAGAAAAAAAATATGTTTATAGAGAAAATGGAAAATGATGATAGGTATTGCATGTAGGTGAATCCTACTCATGATTGAATATGAAATTTGATGATTTAGAGAAGGAATCATAATTCTAAATTATGGGTTTTTAAGGTGTATAAAAATGGAGAATTTAGATAAATGAAATTTTGAGGGTTAATTCGGTTTGATGTGAATTCTCGTTGAAATTTGGTGATTTAGATGTTTTTCCTTGTATTATAATTACCCATAATCATGTAGAAATGATGTTGAGATATTTGGGATTTGTTAGAATATATTTCATGTGAGTTTGGGTGAAAAAAAATGGATAAAACGCATGAAAAAATGTTGAAAAAGGACGAACATTGTATGATAATTTTAAGACTATTTTAAGAGGAAATTGATAGTATGCACGCGTGTTTTTGTATAAACTCACGTTCTGCACAACTTTACAAATTTAAGTTTTTCCAAAATCGGAGCAAAAAAGACTCAAAATATAATTTTATATTTATGGGCAGAATGTACTTTTATCAGAAAAAAAAGTTTTGGAAAATGATAATTTGGTCCCCGGTGAGATTTTATTAATTTCAGTACATTACCATGGAGTGAGGGACTTGGGTTAATGTTGGAAAATTATTTGGATTTAAGGATTAAATTTCCTGAGAGATATCTTCATAATTATATTACGATTTAGTGGAGAATAATCGTTATATGAAGTTTGGGTAATATTTATGATATAGTTACGAGTACTTGGGTCGGATAAAATATTATGTGTGTGATAACTACAAAATAAAATATATGATGATAATCGTGATTAAAAAGTACGGGCGGTATTCGAGAAATACGACGGGTACTTGGGATAGGATGAATTCCAAATATGATATAGGTCGTGTGAGTACCTAACACTAAATAGGTCGATGATAATGGCTATTTGATTGATTGATGATTATGTGTATGCCATACCTAGCTTACTTGCTATCAGGGGAGGTCCGCGCGTGAGGGCAGTCACATCCTGATAAGCCTATATCGGGGGATCCTTGACTTATAGCTCGAGAATATAGGACTTAGGTCGATTACCATGAGGGAGAACAATGGTATAGAACGGTCATTTGGGTACGTAGGTATGTGCGTAGCCCAAAGGCTTAGTACTATGTTCGCCTCCATTATTTGTGATTTAATATTTGTGGTTTGAGGGATCTTTACCGAACCTATAGTCCCCTATACAGTGATGAGATGTATTGGGACATAATAGCAGAGTAATGCAGCGCTGCAGTTGTGTCTCGGGGTGCAGTATTGTATATATATAATAAAGTTAATGTATATATATACATATGGTGATATCTATTGTGTGACTAAAGTAGAATTGAAAGATAATGATATCTAGAATTAAATAAGTATGAGAACACTTAATTGAATTGAATTAATAAGGGGCTTATCCATATTGAATCTAAATGGATACATATGATATTATTACATGTATTGCGAGAGTAATATGTGGGAACGAATTGGGATATGGTTAGTGGATACACTGGGATGAACTAGTTAGCATGAGACTGTAACTAGTATGGTTTAGAGGTACAATAGGCATGGACTCTAGATGAGTGGTGAGAATTTCAAGAAAGCTTCCGATAAGCTAACATGTATATAATAACTCTTGAATCCAGCATTTACTCACTTGTTGTTTTTAAAACAGTTTTCACTTCGAGCTCTGACCCGTTTATTTGCACATTCTCCTCTCTCTCTCTCTCTCTCTCTCTCTCTCTCTCTCTCTATATATATATATATATATATATATATATATATATATATATATATATATATATATATATATATATATATATATGATATGCCCTAAGTTAACCCTCTTACTTAGAGCTACTAACCTCGGCCCGACTTATATCCAAGGTGATAAAAGCCTATGCCATCCATGATCAGGGTCGTCACTCAGAAGGTCGACCTCAGCCGACTTCGTTTCAACCTCTACATCAACCTCGGTTGGACATCAGTCGAGGTCATTAAAGACATGGGTTTGAACATCCTTCAGCATCAGCATCAACATCGGCCCTGGCCGACGTTACAAGTTATCACCTGAGATCAGCAAAGCCTCACCAGCTCAGCATCGTGTCTAGATAATATCGGCCCTGGCCGACGTTCCAAGTAACTAACCTCGGTGGGCATACCGGCAAAGGTCATCATATAATTATCTCATACATGAAGGAGGTTAGGCATCACCAACCTCGTACTCATCCAGGCCGAGGTTGGCACCGAGCGAAGATAGCCGAGCATTTACACGCATATGTTTAGCTTGGAACACATGGACAAATCTGTTATAACTGAATCATTCCCTCCACGTGAAGGAATATTGAGGTCATAATTGTTTAGTTAAGATCAGCCAGGTGTCATCCTTACACTGGTTGGATATTCATGCCCAATCACTATATATAGAGGTCATCCTTACACTGGTTGGATATTCATGCCCACCCCTTGCGTGGAGCTGTTTCACCATTGAAAGAGGTCCTTTAAAGTATTAATTTCATCTTCTTTGCAAGATCTTCAGTTTTAACATATGGCATCGGAGTTACCACCGCCTCCTCCCCCATCTGATGCTGGAGGACCTAGTTCCAGCAAGGCACCACCCCAGTCCGAAATGGCTGAGGTGGTAGCAACCTTGAGGTCCTTGGATGCAATGCAACAAGCAATAAAGGAGCAATTTGCAAAGCTCAGTCAAAATATGATGAGGCCACCTACAGTCTCATCGGAGATGATTACTCCGGCAGCTGCTCAACCCCATCCTGAAGCCAGGGGACCACCCTAGGCACCGCAAAAAGACCAACCTACTCCTCAACGGAGGAGGGACATTTCTGACCCTAAGCGTTTACGTTTGGGGAGGCAAGGAAACCCTTGCCCTGAGGATAGGTATGGCGATATGGAGGAAGAGGATGCTCCAGAAGATATTGGGAGCCGTATGAGGTTTCAAATAACACGGTACATCCTATCCAGTAGAGAAGAAGTTGTGAGGGAAGAAGCGATGGGGGTGCCCATCAAAGAGGATCGGCTTTTGATCGCTTGAGCAGAGGGTCGGCCTTTGAAAGGCTCAGCCTAGTTAATGACCTAAGGCAGAGGTTATCCAGGTCTAGAAGTGTAGCAGAATCACAAAGGGATGATGGGGAACATCGCCCTCATCACGACAAACCCGAATATGGCCGAGACAGGGAGTAAGAGGAGATGAATAGCCAACGCTGTGCTAGGGAACCCTCAGTTCACCCCTTGGAGGTGGCTGGGGCAACCTCGGCCAGACCGACGTTGCAAAGCCATGGAATGACTCCATTCAAAGTATTAAAGAAAAGATAGGGGACCTCATCAAAAGCCAAGACCCACTACAAAGAGGGTTCTCAGAGTGCTCACCATTTGTGGAAAAGATAGTGAACTTCCCAACCCTTGCCAAGTTTAAACCACCTACGGTGTGTCCCAAGTATAATGGTAGTACCAACCTCGTGCATTATATTGAGATGTATCAGTCTGCGATAAACATTTATTCGATCCCAGATGAGATGAGGTGTCAGGCCTTCTCTTGGACTTTAACGGGAGATGCACATATTTAGTTTACCTCTCTTCCGAAGAACTCTGTTGAGAACTTTAAGGTCTTGGTTGAATGGTTTATTCATAATTTTTATTTTGGGGTAAGACCTCAGAAGAAGACCACTCATCTGTTGTACATCAAGCAAGGCAAGAATGAGAGCCTAAGAGACAACATTGCTAGATTCAATAAAGAAAAATTGGAGGTTGAAGATTACGAAGAGAATAGCTATGACAGCCCTTATTGGAGGACTTCAGAAGGGAAAGTAGCTGTGAAAGCTTGATGAAGACCCTCCCAAGTCCATGGAAGATTTGTTAGCAACTGCAGGAAGGGTCATGAATGCTGAAGAGGCTATGGCTGCAAAGTATGAGGATGAGAACGAAAGTAGCAGCGGGAAATTACAAAGGAAGAAAGACGGAAAAAAGAGGTCTGCAGATGACAAGTTTGCACACTATAATCCTTTAACTGTGAGTTGTGAACACATCCTCAATGAAATAGAAAATGGTCGGTCCCTGAGATGGCCGGATAAGCTGAAGGCTCCTCCGCATAAGAGGAATAAGAATCTGTGGTGCAAGCTCCACCAAGACCATGGTCATCTGACTGACAAATGCTTCACGTTGAAGGATGAGATTAAGAAGATGTTGAAGTCCGAAAATCTCAGGAAGTATGTCGATGGTAAAGCTTCTAAGGGGGGAAGAGACGGCCCTAAAAAAAAGAGAAATGACAGGTGTCAGGAAGATGCCCCAATAAAAAGAGCTGAGGACTCAGATGATGATGATGAAGATGATCCTGACCTCCCACCTAAAGACGATAATGCCCCTGTGAAGAGGGTTGGTATGATCTCCTTTGGTGTTAACACCATCTATGGAGGACTAGTATGGGGTGTCTCAGAGGTAGCTGACCGTAAATCTCATGTGGAAGAGGCTAAGTCAGCGACCAAAGTAGAAGTTGTGAATATGGCATCTTCAAAAGCTAAATAGAAGAGAAAGAAGGTAGATATGGATACTCTTATAGTTGGATTCTACCGACTTGACTTCGAAGGTATCCTATCTCCACACGATGACCCTTTGGTAATTACAACAAGGGTGCATGGATGTGAAGTACAAAGAATACTCGTCAATGGGGCAAGTTCGGCGGTCGTAATGTTCTGGCCCCATTTCAAGACCCTAGGCCTCAGAAAAGCTAGGCTTGTGCCCTATCATCATCCGTTGATGGTCTTCAGCGGTGAAAAGATCCATCCATTGGACATGTATGAGAAGGATGTACGAATGGGAGACGAGTGGCCTAAGAGGTTGACCCGAAAGATTAATTTTTTTGTGATGGATGAAAATGTCTTTTCGGCCTACAACCTCATCATAGGACGAGTATCTCTCAAGGAATTTGAGATCGTGCCGTCAACAGTCCACTAAATGCTAAAATTCTCGACCCCCTATGCGGTAGGGGAAGTACAAGGTGACCAAACATCGGCACGTGAATGCTACTTTAACTTTGCAGAAGGGAGAGAGGCTCATAAGAGGGCAACAACCACGTACAACATCGACACACTTGATCCTAGGGATGAGACAAAGCTCAAGAAGGGAGAAGCCACGAAAGAGGTAGAATCCACCGTCCTCAATGAAGACGAGCCGAAAAAAACCATCCAAATCGGTAAAACCCTAAGATATGAGATCAAGGAGGAGCTGGTGAATCTACTGAGGAAAAGGCAAAGTGTCTTTGCCAGGAGCCATGCGGACATACCGGGTATTGAACCTGAAGTTATGTGCCACAAACTCAATGTTCAAGAAGACACTAAGCCCATCAAACAAAGATGAAGGGTTTACTCAAGGGAAAAGTATGATGTCATCAGGGAAGAGGTCAGAAATCTTGAGGAGGCTAAGTTCATCAGAGAAGTCATATACCCTGAATGGTTATCTAACGCCGTCATTGTGCCGTAAGCTAACGAGAAATGGAGGATGTGCATAGATTTAATTGATTTGAAAAAGTCTTGTCTGAAAGACAGCTTCCCCCTGTCGCGAATTAATCAAATGGTGGATGCCACAGCAGGGCATGAGCTTATGAGCTTCATGGATGCTTATTCTGGGTATAACCAAATTTCTATGGAACCACAAGACTCAAAGAAGACAGCATTCTTAACCAACAAGGGGACCTATTGTTACAAAGTCATGCCCTTCAGCTTGAAGAATGCAGGGGCCACTTATCAACATCTTGTAAATAAGATGTTCGAGAGTCAGATTAGAAAGACCATGGAGGTATATGTGAATGACATGTTGACGAAGAGCTTGAAGGCCAACACTCACATGGACGACCTGGAGAGGACTTTTGACACCATGGATTTATAAAGGATGAAGCTAAACCCTGCCAAGTGTGTCTTTGGAGTAGGAGCAGGAAAGTTTCTGGGATTTATCATTAATCAAAGGGGAATAGAGGCCAACCCCGAAAATATCAGGGCTTTGATTGAAATGAAGACACCGAAAAATATCAAAGACGTACAAAGGCTAACTAGAAGAGTTCAAGCACTTAACAGGTTTGTCTCCAGAGCTACGGACAAGTGTCTTCCTTTTTTCAAAGTTCTTAGAAAGGACTTCAAATGGGACGAGGAATGCGACACAGCTCTTAGAGATCTAAAGTCATACCTCAGGTCTCCTCTGCTCCTATCGCGGCCCATCCTGGGGGAGAAGTTATATGTGTATCTAGCCGTTTCAGAATCAACCATTAGTGCAGCCATAGTAAGAGAAGACGCTGGAGTGTAGAGGCCGATATAATTCAATAGTAAGGCCCTTCAAGGGTCTGAACAGAATTATCCTCAAATTAAAAGTTTAGCCTATTCCCTGATACACGCTTCTAGGAAGATGAAGCTATACTTTTAAGCCCACTCTATGATTGTCCTCACTGATTCCCCACTAAGATAGGTCCTCCACAAGCTTGAGAAGTCCGGCAGGTTGATGACTTGGGCCATTGAGTTGGGGGAATATGACATTATATATCAACAAAGGGTTGCCATCAAAGGGCAGGCTCTTGCAGACTTCGTAGCATAATTCACATGGGAAGAGGTTGAGCTTGAGAATAGTCAAGATAGTATAGGAGAACAAGACAGTAACGTCTTTTGTGATCCGGACGAGGTGGGGTCAAGCAAGTTCGAAAAAAGTGTAGCTGAGAATGAGGAAGACAAGTACCTCTTCAAGCAATGGATCCTGTCAGAGGGAAACTTCTCTTCAAATGAAGATGTTTGGAACCTCTTCATTGATGGGTCTTCTTGTGAAAGTGGAAGCAGAGCAGGGTTGATACTGTCAGCTCCGGAGGGTACCGACGTTGAATATGCACTGAGGTTCAACTTTAAGGCTTCAGATAACGAGTCAGAGTATGAGGCGTTAATAGTGGGGATATCTTTGGCAAAAGCCTTTAGAGTTAACCGACTCCTAGTCCATAGTGACTCGAGGTTAGTTATCAACCAAGTTCTTGGGGTATATGAGGCCAAGGATGAAAGGATGGCCAAATACCTGAAGAGGTTAAAAACGACGCTAGAAGGCTTCGAAGACGTGAAGATGAAGAGGATACCTCGTTAAGACAATAGTCGAGTCGATGCACTCGCTAGGTTGGCCTCAGTAACGAGGATAGAGATAAGAAGAACGGTACCGATTGAAATCCTGCCCTAGCCAACCATCGAAAAAGAAGAGGTTGTTAGAATTTTCTTAAATATGAATATGGGAGCTTCATGGACGAACCCACTCATCAGATACATCAGACAGGGAGAGCTTCCAAAATTAAAATTGGAAAGGAGAAAGCTGAGGTTCAGGGCCGTTAAGTTCTCAGTTATAGGAGACATCTTGTATAAGAAGGGGTTCCTACTCCCTCTCCTTAGATGTGTGCACCCTTCAGAGGTTCCTCGGGTATTGAAAGATGTACATGAGGGCTCTTGTTCTAGTCACATATGAGGGAGGCCTCTAGCTAAGAGGATAATTACTCAAGGGTTCTGGTGGCCGACCTTGGCCAAAGATGCGCTACTTATGTGTAGAGATGCGATAAGTGCCATAAATTCTCCATCATCCCTCACCAACCTCATCATCCTATGACGTCGATTAGCTCACCTTGTCCATTTGCAATTTGGGGGATTGACATAGTAGGACCTTTGCCAAGAGATGCAAATAACTATCAATTTTTAGTAGTGGCAATTGATTACTTCTCTAAGTGGGTAGAGGTTGAGTTGATGATCATAATTACAAAGCAGAAGACCTTTCAGTTCATCTGGAAGAACATTATATACATATATGGCCTTCCAAATACCCTCATCTCAGACAATGGAACCCAGTTCAAGAATTTTTCCTTGGAAAAATATTGTGAAAGAGTGGGGATCAAGCAGTTCTTCTCATATCCTAGCCGACCTCAATAAAATGGGCAGACTGAGGTCAAAAAGCGAACAATCCTTGATGGTAGAAAGAAGAGGTTGGAGGAGGCAAAAGTGAGATAGACAGAAGAGGTATACGTTGTGTTATGGGCCTATAGGACGACTACAAGAACGCCAATATGAGAGACTCCTTTTATGCTAGCACATGGTTCAGAAGCTCTCATCCCTACATAAGTAGGACTCCCCACACACAGAGTTTAGACATATGACCCTTAGAGGAATGGGGAGGAAAGAAGACTTGACTTGGATCTAATTAAAGAGAGAAGGGAAGATGCAGAGATCAGACAGGCAGACTACCAGTAGAAAATAACAAAGTTCTACAATCAAAGGGTGAAATCAAGACCTATAGCAATGGGAGACCTAGTGCTGAAGAAGACATAACAAAAGGCAAACAAGCTCCACCCGAACTGGCATGGCCCTTACATAGTGGTCGATGAGATTGTGCCTGGTACCTACCGAAAATCTCGAAGGGGAACCTTTTTCCAACCCTTAGAATGCTGACCATTTGAAGAAATATTACATATGATGTTGTAGTTATTTATTTGTAATACATGTATCATTTCATAAAGAGGATATTAATGAAAAGAGCAGTTCCTGTGTCAATAGTGTTTCATTATGCTTAAACATCATTAATTTGGAGAAATTATAAGGTGAAACATTATATTATGGTGACCTCAGACCTTAAACATCATTAGTTTGGTGAAATTATGAGGGTAAACATCATAATTAGGTGACCTCAGACCTTAAATATCATTAGTTTGGTGAAATTATGGGGGTAAACATCATAAATGATGACCTCATACCTTAAACATCATTAGTTTGGTGAAATTATGAGGGTAAGCATCATAATTTGATGACCTCAGACCTTAAACATCATTATAGTGGCAATTATGAGGGTAAACATCATAATTTGGTGACCTCAGTCCTTAAACATCATATATTTGGTGAAATTATGAGGTGTAACATCATATTGACCTCAGACCTTAAACATCATTAATTTGGTGGAAATTATGAGGGTGAACATCATAATTTAATGACCTCAGACCTTAAACATCATTAATTTGGTGGCAATATGAGGGTGAACATCATAATTTGATGACCTCAGACCTTAAACATCATTAGTTTGGTGATAAAATAATGAGGTGAAACATCATATTTTGATGACCTCAGACCTTAAACATCATTAATTTGGTGGCAATTATGAGGGTGAACATCATAATTTGATGACCTCATACCTTAAACATCATTAATTTGGTGGGAAATATGAGGGTGAACATCATAATTTGATGATGAACATCATAATTTGATTACCTCGAACCTTAAACATCATTAGTTTGGTGATAAAATAATGAGGTGAAACATCATATTATGATGACCTCAGACCTAAAATATAACATCATTATAGGACTTTAAGACAATATGCAAGAGAAAACATTCATTGAAAGAAGAAAAATCCTCTGAAGAAGATGGTATTACATTAAGTAGCCAGGTTTATAAATAAAATGTGCTAAAGGGCCATCAGAGTTAAAAATTAAGATAACCAGAAGTTACAAATTAAAAGCTTCACATAGAAGGGCCTAAGTATCTGCAACTGGAACGGTGCCCTCTTGATCGACGTTAGTCACCTCTACAACGTCGTCCTGATGAATGGCCTCTTCAATTTCAGTAACCTCTAAGGGAACCTCTGCATGGGCAGCACCTTCCTCCTCAACCTCTTGCAAGGCTTGAGCAAAATGAGGGTCGCCAAAGCCTAGACCGATAAAGTATGAGGCAATTAAGCTCCCTGACTCCTGTTCCTTAGAAGCATCCCACTTCACAGTTGCTTTAATATCTCTTTCAAGGTACTCAAAGCTAAAACTGCTGAACTCATTAGAGACCTTGTAATCTTCAAGGATCTTCTCTGAGGTATCCTATAGTGAGGCTTTGACTATAATATCCACCTTGGTCTGAAGGGCATCATCTTTGGGCTTCAGGGCTAATTCATAGTCCTTCTTGAGGTTGACAATGTCCCTATCCCTCTGCTTAATCAGCTTATCAGCCTCTTTCATCTCTTCTTTCAGACGGTCAACTTCAGCACTCGAAGAGGCCTGTACCTTCAGGGCTTATCTTCCCTTCTCAATAAGAGGCATATTCTTTAGAGTCCAATCAATAAATTGATGCATGGATAGAATACCCTACAATGAAAAGTCATATGTATGAGTTTTATAACCTATAAATACAACTGAAGTTACACTTGGAAGAGCAAAATAGCAAAAACTAGTACCTAAATAGACCTATGAAGGCTAAACTTGGCCATCAAGGGGATATCCAGAGAGCGCAGGAAATGCTTATCTTTTTAGGTCATTGCAGAGTCAATGGTATCCATAGCCTTCAGACCATGGCCAATCAAACTGTCACTGATCTTCAGCTGGGCCAGACGAGCTGCAAGGGCATCATGTGAGGAGATCGAAATAGCACGATCTCCCTTTTGACTTTTGCTCGGTCTCTGATTCTCCAAGTCCATTGTGGGCTTCCTTTTCTTACTAATGTCGACCTTGGACGTGCCGACGTTCGGTTTTGGGGGAGGAGGGGCTACGTTATGCCCTGCCTTCTTCATCAACTTTACAAGGCTTGGGGCAGACATCTCCTAGAGCTCATCAGAAATACCTTCTGGACGTTAAGCAAAAAGAAACATATGAGTTAGTAAATCATAAGTATGAAAAATTAGAGGTAAAATTATGAAAAATAGTACTTACAAAGCTCGGTTAGATGACTACCACCTACCCCTGTCTGAGAGAGGTAGTAGGGGGTCATAAGATGTTCGTATTTGACAAGATGACCCTGTTCTCCCTGATCTTGAAGGTCCTTAACCTTTTAGAAGTTATCCTGGCTAAAGCTAGGGTCGGATTTGTCCGCAAGAGACACCTTCCCCCACTTCAGAGGTGTCCTAAGATCAGACGTTGAAGAAGAAACACTTGGACCAATTTCCCATGCCCCTGAGGAAAATAAATACCATGGTTTCCAATTATGATTTAAAGTTTGGGTAACCAACAACATCTTTTTATCTAACTTCCTAGATAGGAAGTGGTAGTAGATGGGGTGGTTTTTGGCAGAAGATGGGACGTAGCAACCTGTGAAGACTCTAACTGGAAGGTCTGAGTGGTGGACAGCCTTCCAAAGGATGATGGAGCCAGTCATCGCCCTCCAGGCATTGGGGGATAATTATGAAGGGGCTAGGTTGATATGGGACAGTATAGATCTAACTGTTGGATAGATGGGGAGACGAAATCCCAACTTAAACATCTACTTGTACACACATATCTCCCCATATCGGTAATGAAAGGCCCTTTCACCCCTCAGGAGTCTCCTAAGATTAATGGAAGGACCTATAGAATAGAGGTGCCTAAAGGCTAAGAGATCATACCCAGTGACTGAGCTCTTTATCTCAGCTACCTCAGAGATATCGACTTCACTTTTGTGTCTATCATCATCATCCCTACTAACATCGGCTTAGGTAGGTGCAGGGATACCATCAGGAAATTTTTGGGCGAACTCAGCCTCGGTAATGGCCGACAAGGGAATAACATAAAAAATGGGCGGAATGGACACACTTGGCCCTACAATTTCAACATCAGAAGAAGTTTGTGAGGTACTAGCACCATTATGAGATGAGGCATGACTCTCAACCTCGGCCTAATCAGGAACCTGATCTTGCCTAATAGAGTAGTCCATAGCCTCTTGGAAAGAGTCTACGAACATAGGGTCTGAGGTAGACAATTCAGACTCAGATATGGGAATGGGGTCTATGGGATCCTCTGTTGGCTCTGCAGGCTCAGCTGGCTCAGGGTATATTACCTTCAGAGGTGGAGGGAAGATAGGTCTGAGGGGGAAGGCCTCAGCCCTATGATCTTTCGCTTGGGCTAGCTCTATCTGCCTAATTTTTTCTAAGGTCCTCTCTCTAAGTGAAGGGAACTCTTCAATGAGCTTATACAGAGGTCTGAGCATAAAGCAGATGACCCACTTGTGGACTCTAAACCACAACCAAACAACTCAATTGAACCCAAATCAAATATCAAACTTGGATTTTGAAAGGTTTTAAACCAAGAACACTCAAGAACAGGCTCACCAGAAAATGGAAAGTATCATCGGAAAACCCTAAAACCCTCATCGGAAAGCCTAAATCCTCATCAGAAAAAGAAGAAACAAAAATTAAAGGCTAAAAATGATGAAATAGGATGAGGATGATACCATTCTAAGTGTGAAATGAAGAAGAAGAAGATCAGAATTGAGGAAACCCCAAAACACAGCAATAACTCTTGAAGGGAGAGAAATTATAGAGGAAAGCATAGGCGAGAAAATGGAAAGAATTAAAGAAGAAGGAGAAGGAAAGGGTTTAAACCCTCAAATAATTTTTCACATATCCCAAATCCCACCATTTCCTTGGGAGCCCAAAAGATAATCAGCATCATTACACATTGTCAGGCATGCTACCCACTTCAGAAGTTGACACGTGTTAAAGAAATATTGGCACATAAGAAAATACAGCCCCAGACATGCAGACCCCTTAGTCGCCTACTTACATAGGTAACTAAGGGCTAGGGGTGATTGATATGCTCTAAGTGCACCCTCTTACTCAGAGCTACTAACCTCGGCTAGGCTTACAGCCGAGCTGAAAAAAGCCTATGCCATCCATGATCAGGGTCGTCACTCCGGAGGTCAACCTCAGCCGACTTCGCTTCAACCTCTACATCAACCTCAGCTAGACATCATTCGAGGTTAGTAAGGATATGTGTTCGACCATCCATTAGCATCAGCATCAACATCGGTTATGGTCGACGTTACAAGTTATCACCTGAGATTAGCAAAGCCTCGTCGACTCAGCATCGTGTCAAGATAACCTCGGTCCTGGCTGACGTTCTAGGTAACTAACCTCGGCGGGCATACCAACCAAGATCATCATGTAATTATCTCAGACATGGAGGAGGTCAGGCATCACCAACCTCGTACTCATCCAGGCTGAGGTTGGCATCGAGTGAAGACATCTGAGTATTTACACGTATATGTTCAGCTTGGAACACGTGGACAAAACTGTTATAACTGAATCATTCCCTCCACGTGAAGGAATATTGAGGTCATCATTGTTTAGTTAAGATCATCCAGGTGTCATCTTTACACTGGTTGGATATTCATGCCCAAGCACTATATATAGAGGTCATTCTCATCATTGTAAAGGATCGAGAATTGCAACCCTAGATGAAACTCTGTCATTTTACCCAATAGAGAGAGAAATTTTGAGAGATTGTATCCATGGCCACTAGTGCCTTCATTAAGTGATATTATTCACGCGCACTCACAGTGGACGTAGGACAGATTGGCTGAACCACTTATATTTAAGTGTTCGTCCTCTTCTCCTCACCTCCTTCTATATATATAAATACATGTATTCTCCCGTGATGACATTGTTATCACTTGCTTGAGCTTGTCAACACCTTATCTGGTGGTGATGTTTCCTGCATCAGCAATATATATATATATAAGGTGTCCATCCATAGGGACGTCAGCCATAGAGGATTGGGTCTATTGACGATGCTTTGGATGCTATGGAGTTGTGGACCTTGTTTAGACGCTTTAATATTCTTGATTCATACTCTGTAGTAGTTGATCTTTCATTTAGGGCATGTCGCCCAAGAGGATTCTAGTTATTTCCTTTCTATCTCAGTCGGATTATACTCTTATGTCAATTTGCTACATTTGGTACTGTTGGGATTGTTGTAGTAAGATATTTTACTGAAAAGTTTATTCCAATTGCATTTAAATTACATTCTGATGTCTATTCAATTATTATTCGTTGTGTGAATGGTTTGTATTAAATATTTTATGTTATTTAAAATGGATTTTTTATGAAATTAAATCGTAAAAGTTTTAACAGCCTGCTTACTTGGATATTAGGTGATTAAATATTAAGGCAAAAAAAATGTTTTCCGAAAGTGATGCTAAGAATGAACCAACTGTATACTCTGTTTAAATTGGGTATAGGAATGATCGCCCATTATTTAATTAAGTTGGTTGTTACTCTCCCAAACTACCCTTACCAGCACAATCATAGGTATAGTTATCCCCAACTAACCTTTCCAATATAATTATTTTTTAGCATATTATCCTCTTGACTTAGACATGAATAATTCCCAATTATCACTAGTTATTCGCTTCTTCTTAACTTTTCAATAAGGTTTATATGTACATATATAAGGAGTCAACTAACGTGAAAAAGGGTTATACGTATATATATAATAAATCCTCTAATATAGATAAGTAGTGTCACCCAGCCTACGATCGTAATTGACGTTAACTCTTTTAGACTCACCCTGCTATGCTTAAGACACGTTACCACTTAAATATCGTTATACGATAATAACTTGAGGAAATTAATCATTAACTACACCCTCACGTATTTGACGTATCTCAAGTAAGTATTTCTTTTTATTTTAATTCACCTCGAATTAATCGAAATACCACCATCGCATCTTCTAAGGTCTTATCCTCTACGTGCCCCTACCAAAATTTGAAATTTGTCTAGGTACATCCCTGCAATATAATGCATTTATCACATATGGATTCATTCGAAAATTATTCATAAATCGTCTTATCTATAAAAGTTTGCTTGCACTTTAACTCACCACACATGAACCATATTTCACGAACCCATCTCGATTTAATTATGTTTATGAGTCCAAAATATAACTCTTCATAAGTTTTAATGCCTATTGCCCCTCACTTGGATAAATGCCCAAAGTTTAAAGCATTCAAACAAGAAAAACTGGATTCCTAGACAAAAGAGAATCGATTCGCCTTTCATCTGAATCTATTCGCTAAGTAGCTAAATCGATTCGCATGATGTCTGAATCGATTCGGACCTGGGTAGAAGCCCAGATCTGCTATGAAATTGAATACAGGATTTTTGTCACCATAACTTCTCTTAACAAGGATCATTATAAAGGTTCAAAGAATTAACGAATGGCATGAATCTAGTTCCAAAAACGTTATATGATCATTATTCACATGTTTTGACCTCAAATTCAACCTTAGATTGTCATCAAAACATCAAGAATTTGTCAAGAACTTATGAACATGAATTTTCCAGATTTCTTCTTTCATTGTCCCATTAATTACTAGTTTTATTGAAAGGTTTCTATAATATGTTCTCCAGATAATCTTCAATTTAAATCACATGAATACAAATTCAATATAAAGGATTGTCGATCTACGCATGGATCATGTAATTATCATCAAATTCTGCACTAATATAAAGATCTCTAAATATGCAGTCTCAAAACATGATTCAATCTTAAATGTAATTATGGAGTTAATATTAGTAAGAATAGCACAAATTGAACAATAATAGAAAGAGAATCCTTGCCTGAGATTGGGTAGAGGAGCCTATCTTCCTCCTCCTAAGGTTTCCTTCCTCCTCCTCTTGGGTGGTTATGTATAGGGTTCTTGGATGTAACTCCAAATGAATGGGTTAACTCTAATTAAATAATGTTAGTCTTCAATTCCCGAGTTGGTCTTTAAGTCCGAACTTTGGACCCCCAAATGAGCCCAAATACATAATCTAATTATCCCGATAAGTATCCAACTCATAGATATACCCCTGGACCATTCCTAAGGATCTAAAATGCCTGAACGAGCCCGTAATGCCTCTCAAAGTGTGTCCCGAAAATTGTATCCCAAAAAATATATTTAAGTGTGATGTGACACAAGTTAATACTTTTTACTCAAAGTAAAATCCCTTATTAGATTTATCCCAAATCATTAAAGGTCAACTCTAAATCTTATAAATAATAATGAGTTTATTCATTCACAGCCTTGATTAATTAATTTCATCGAATTAAATTAGTACCTATTAAATTTTACTTTACTCCAAAAATACGGGGTATTACATTCACCCCCCCTATAACGGAATTCCATCCTCGGAATTCAAAGTAGCATAAAGTCACATTTTATTTTGCACCGTTAACTTTTATTTATACACAACTAGTCGACACTCATATCCCATGAGATAAATGAAAAGGTTCATCCCTGCCTATCATAACATCGATGAGGTGCCCATATATTCTACCATATATGTACACACATATCATTAACAAAGATGAATAACACATATACATCTAATATGTACCATTAATACCAAGAATGTCCATACACAAATTATACCACCACATATGTACGTGTCAAAAGAAATAACCATCTCAGTATCCAACCTCCCTCAACTCCCGACTTTTGCCAATTTTGTACGTGGGACATTTAGCAAGAGAAATCCAAACAAGGAACCCTCCCAATACACTATTTCACATCTTAGTCAGTTATCGTGGTCCATCGGCCCAAGGCAAAAATTAAAATAAAAATAACCATTTACGTTAATCATGTAAATTTCAATATTTTTCCATTTTCCAAACCAACTACTTATCCTTTATAAGAGTTATACTAAACTCCTTTAGAGTTAACCGACCCTACCATGCCCCACATTTAAATCACCATGACCTAGGCGGAACATTTTCTACCCGTATTTACTCTATAGAGCACTTAGCCATTTGTAAGTCTCCAAAGGCATACCCTCACTAATCAGGTCTACCATTACCACTTTAATGACAACGTCACTATACAAACATTTAAACATGATCATGTACAATCCAAAAAATAGAAGTTATCACTATTTTTACTTCTACTTCATTGCCTATACTTATTAAGGCAATACTTTCCCAAATCATAACATTATGTCATCTCCCAATTATTTCCCCAACATAAAGGACCCTTGCTCTAATCTGAGCATAACCCGATTTACCCCATAATTTTTAGTTTATTCACATGCATCTCCTTTATGGAGTTATTCAACATTTTAAATCACACTCACATGTTTCTTTCCTAAGCATGCTCAAATTTCTAAAGGTCCTTCTACGACTTAAGTTCCCCTCGAAATTAATTATTTCATAACTAGGCTCATCCCTTAAAAATTTCTCACAATAATCCTCACGACTACGGTGAACACTAATTCCTAATCAATCTTATCCTTTTACATGACCACAACTCGTAGCATTCCACATAATATTAACATATTCCACGTAACTATAAATCCATTCCTCAAAAAAAATATCATACTCCGACATAGCTATCAAATAGGCCTAAAATAATGTAAGCTTTCCAAATACAAAGTCTATCCTCTCTAATATAATAACAAAACCCAAGTGAACACTAAGTACCAATTTCAAACAAAACATATCCCATATACTCCAAAGTAGGAAAACACCTTATTTACCACTGATAATATCACTAGTCTCTTTCTCCATTAATAATTTCATCTAAAATCCGATGCCCATCTCGCGGTAGGGTTTGGCCTAAACGAGATAACCTCTGTTGGTGCATTATTGTACATTACCATATTCCCAAATTCCCTGAATGCTTCCTTTAAATCACTAGGCACCAAATTGCCCAAACTTCTCGTGATTCTAGCAAGTGACCCACACGAAGGTCTCTATGGATCTTTCTCCAAAACTAACCTTTGGCCCCAATAGGTAGTAACCAATCGCAAAGAATGCAATGATTCCTAATTATAGGGTTGTACACAAGAGGACGTAACGCAGAACATAACAAGATCAAACACAAATCCTAGGGCACTAGAATTATGTTCTGATACTAACTGTAACAACCCCCATTTTCTCACATAAAGGCTGGCTAGGCTCAGTACGTCGAAAATGGGGCTTATCAACAATTTATACCATTCTCGGCACCAAATAGAATAAAAGTTTATTTATTTTATGTTAAAATCCACAATGACTAAAAACACGTGAATAGAATTGATTTAATACATGAATAATAAATATTGAATCATCATACAATATTCATAAGGTAACGCTAAGTACAACCGCTATAATAAAACACTTGGGCTTATTCCCGTACAAATCCCACTATGAAATAAAATGACAAAATGCTTAATTACAACCTATACTAGAATCAATGGAGTGAAATACACTACGCTCAATGCAACTGAAAGTCTGATCCCTCGTTAGTCCTACTATTCCTATCATTATAATTTGGGTCAGAGCCCTAGAGATGAAAGGATTCTTCACCAGTTGTTGATGTAAAAAAATGGACTAGATTCAATTTTCTAATCACTCATAAAATATAATATTGTAATAAAATAATTACACAATAGACAAAGAGTTTTTAAAGTGGTTCGGTTGTGTAAGAAAGCCTACGTCCATTGTTATTGTATTGATTTGAGTGATTACAGAAATCTAGGTACTCTTGTTAAGAAGAATATCCTAGAATTCGTTCTATCATGCCTTGTGTGAAAGGAATATAATGTATTTATATTGATTCGGAGATCAAGGGTTGGAATGCCTTTATATATTTAAGCATTTACACCCGTACATAATGAATTTGTTGGTTGATTTTCTAAACCACGGGTAGGACTCTTGGCTATTTCCCTCTAATGGTGACTGCTCACTTACTTTGTTGGTTTGATTCTTCATGTTGGTTGGCATGCCTGCCGATCAACTATTTTCAGGGTTGATTAAATGACTACTGACTAGGATTGTTGCCACATATGGAGATGAGTGTCCATTTCTGATTGGTCCACGTAGGTGGATAACTTTTTGTATAAAAAAAGGCCCCAATACTTCATTCTTGATATTTTTATTAAAAGGATAGGGTATATTTTCTTCAAAGTTCATTGGCGTATGCCGACTTGTGGGACTTGTGATAAATTTCCATGCTTTGATCTTTTAGTGGCATGTTTGTAAATAAATTGAAAATTAACAAACCTCCAAAGGGTATATTGGTATTTTTATGATCTTAAGACTATGAAGCCGTAAAAACATCAATCGTCGATACAATTAATAATTTCTTTCATAATTTTTTAGGTAAGCTATAAGATATGAGAGTTTGCCAATTTTTCACACCATAACTTTTCCAAGCTTTCAAGCTCTCCTTCTTCTCTGTTCTTTGATCTTTCCTTTGTGTCCTATCTTCATTCCAGCCACCGTTTTCTCTGTAAGATTCTTCCTTCTCTTTCTTTTTTATTCCTTTCTTCCTCTAAGGCAACCATGGTTTACATATTTCACGGGGATTCTCTTGATGAATTTAGGAGGGAAATGAATATCCCTAACTGCGTATAATTAGAAAAACATGTACCACTTATTGAGATGTTATCATTGGCAAAGGGGCATTGGATTCCCTCTCTGTCATAGCTAAATGTGGTTTCACTCCCCCCCCCCCCCCCAATCATTTATGTCTAGTGTTTTGTCAATAATTTGATGTCGTTCCAGCTAGAGTAGCCACCAACACCTGAAGAGTGGTAAATGGGATATTTAAGCTTAACCAAATACATGGAACCCACATTGGCATCCCGGATCTGATGTTCTGTTATAAATAAGTTACAAGTGATAACACTTTATACATGAAAAATAGGTTTTCCAACAAAGCCCTAGTTGTCAATTTTCCAGACTCCAACAAAGATTATTTTGATTCCAGAGTTATTGCAAAAAATTGGCAACATGTCCCTCTTCAAAGAGGAGAAGAGTATGATGGGAACAGGTGCCCTCAAGTAGGACATGACATAGGTTGTTGAATTTAATTACTATATTTCTCTTTTTCCTAACCAACTTTTTATGATATGTTGACTAGTATTTTCTTGTTCTATTTTGCACAGTTAGGAGGAAGAAGAAGTGTCCCAGAGAAGAGGACATTAGTATTCGTGAGTTGAAATTCATGTGGAACATTTATCAGAGGATTGGTGATGAACACCCAATAGCTTCCTCGTACTCGTTGCATTATAGGAGTTCAATTGCCTTATTTGTTGCTAGGCCCCCACTATTGCAGCTTTAGCCTCCATAAATCTTAAAGAGGAACTAGTTTTTACTTCTTCGGCTGAGGAATCGGTAGGGCTGAGAAGGATTTTAAAACTTTATCCTCTTTTGAGTCATTGGACATTTCTATTATCCCCACCTCCCCAATTGATATCACGGGAAAGAGAAAAATTACTGACTTGATGACTAGATCTTTGTCTCCTACCTCTAAGAGTGCTGCTAGGAAGATTGGCAAGGCTACTGATGCCAAGAAGCCAAAGAAAACCTATAAAGTCGCTAAAAAAGTTCCCCAAGTCATCACTGCTGGGGAGATTGATATTGTTGCACCTCAATTCAAGAGGTTAAGAAAAGGTCTTTCTGATAAACATGTTGAGAAGAGTTCTGTCCACAAAGAGTTGGTCAGGAAGATTTAGGAGGATTTGGCTGTTGCAGGGTCATCCTCTGTTGTTATCCATCCTTGTGTGGCTAGGAAGTTGATCAAAACTGGTACTTGCTCTACTGATAGATCAACCCTTGCTCCTCTGCCATGATTAAAATTAGTAGAAAATTCTTGCTAAAGTTTGGCTATGGTAGCTTTTTCCCCTTTATTACTTGCGCTTAAGGTCTTATTTTTTCTCTTGGTACTCATTGTAATATGTTATTGTCCTTTTTGTAGTTTTTGGTGAATTTCAATCAAATGTTGGATAAGGACAATCAAATTCGTTCTTTGGGAGGCGATATTGAGGAGGCGCTTGGGGTCTAAGGAAATCTGTTGAGGCATTAAGGCAATTGTTAGAGTTTAAGCAGAAGTCTTAGGATGCTGAGCTGAAAAAGGCTAACGAGAGAGCCACCAATGCTAAAAGAAAATTGGTAACTACTAAAAATAAGACAAAGATAGTTGAAGACAAGTTTATGAAAATCAAGACAAATTTATGAAAATCAAGATCTCTTGAAGTCTGCCAAAGAGAAAGCTGATGGTCTGTCCTCAGAGCTGGTTGTAGAAAAGGCCAAGAATTAAAAGAAAAAGGAATAATCCTTCAATAAAGGCTGGGATAAGGTGTTTTTTGCGTACCTCCTCTTAGATTGAGTTTGCTATGAAGAAATCTTATAAAGATGGCTGGTCGAAGGCCCTCAAGGAGGTTGGCACAATAAAGGACTCTGAATTACTTTTGGGGCATGATTCAGGCACTCCTCCAAACTTGGAGGAAGATTTTGATGATGAGGAGAGATTTGAGGAATCCTCAATTCAGCCTATTGGGTCAACTTTAAAGACAATTAATGGAGTTATTCCCTCTGCTAACCAACCCTCTGGGAGAAATGTTCAAGATAAGGATAAGGTTTAACTCCTTTTTTTCTTCTTCTTTTTCGTCTGCTCTGTAATAGGACCAGTAGTATGTAACACCTTTTTGTTTAACAATGAAAAAAATTCTCTTTTTGGTTGAATGTGTTGTACTTATCAAACTTATGCCTTTTTTCTTGGTTAACAAAAATCTCATACTTAGTGTAATGTTTTCCCAATAATCACACTTCTATACTTACATTTGAAATTTTTAATTTGATTCTAGGAAAAGGGCAAAAGTTTCAGCTAAATCCGACCTGCTTAGGTGGAGTAGAAATATTTTGGAGGCTAGCCATGATCCTTTTTTTGAAGAAGACTTTGTTAGCTTTCTTGGTCCATATGTGTCCGACCAAGTTAAGGAGTCATACATCCACATTTATTAGTTCCTAGATAAGGCAATGGTCAATAACACAACATATTACGAGACAATTGAGGATATGTATGAAGACCACAAATTTAATTTGGCTTCACTCCATGCCAACTATGAGGATAAATATAAAGCATTGAGTGAAGGTTGGGATTTTGAGAATAAGCTGGAAGAATATACATTTATGTACAGAAAGAAGGAATTCATGTTGAGCCAAGAAGTGGATGAAGCCAGGGGGATAGCCAAACTTCTTCAGGAGGAAAACAATAAGATCATAAATGAGTTGGATAGCTTGAAAAAGTGATTTTCTAGTGGTGTTGATGTAGGTTCTTCTTTCTTAGAGGATGAGAATGCCAAACGAGTGGAAGAACTTGAATCTTTAAAGAAAAATAAGCCTAGGAAAACTTCCAAGCAGCAAAGAACTAGCCGAACTATTATAGATGAGGCTAGAACTGATAAAACACTAACTAACCAAGCACTCAGTTGAAGCCAAAGAGTTAGGCTATTACTGATTTGTCTACGAAGCTAGAAGCTAAGGATAAAGCCATTACCGACCAATATACTGAGTTGAAGGTGAAGAGTGACATTATGAAGAAACTTCAACGTCAAGTTGAAAGTTTAACCTTTCAATTTCATAAACAACCCAGAGATGTGTGGATGGAAGGATATAATGAGGCTCTTAGCCATATTGATAATCATCTTGCTCAGAGACGTCGTGAAGGCTACAAATGGGGATGGACCAATTGTCAGACATTACTGAAATATGATTAAAATAGCTAGCTATGGTACTAGAATGAGCCTGTTCTGCTAGATTATGAAAAGCCTCCATTCAAGTTGGATATATTATGGATTCCTCCGGATGCTATTCCTGGTGCTTAATCACCAAATACTTAGGAGACTATGGTTTACATGATGTAATTGAAACAATTTGTCCTCCTTATCTGGTCAATACACTGAGCAACAGTAATAGGTAAAATGATGAGGGATTTCAACTTTATCAACTCCCCTTATACTCTGGATGATCCTCCTGCTGGTATGGAGAGAGTGGATCAAACTTCCAAAACTCAACGAAAACGTCCAGATGAATAACTTTTTTGTATTTTGTATTCATTTGATCTTGAATGTAATATAGCTAGAATTTGAATAAAAAATCGTACTCTTATGTTTTCAACTTATGATTATTTAATCAATCATTCAATTGAGTTATCGTTTAATAATGAATTATTAAACTGTGATTATAAAGCCATAGATTCTACTAATGCACTTAGATGAATCTATAAATAGTTTTATTGATCCAAGTTTAGCATCAGTTATTAGTGGTGACCACATGTATGAGGAATATATGTGTGTATTCCAATGGTTAGGAATGTTTACATGTCTTCCTGCATTTAACTTTGTCGGGTAAAACTTGTTTGTAACTGTTTGAGTTGTATACAAAATTTTACAAACTTTTTGTTCTTGACTTGTCAAAGATGAAGTCATAGATGAAATAAATTATCAGTGTCGACCAAGTGTGTTAGGAGTGTATTCCATATTCAACTTAGTCGGGTAATATTTATTGTTCGTGAGTTGTTAATACGAACTCATACATGAAGTAATAACTTCTTGTTCATGACTTGTACATATGAATTCATACATGAAGTAATAACTTGGGTGAGATACAACTGTGCATTAAGTTGTTAATACATATCGAATTTGACAAGTTCAACCTGATTAAGTATATGCTGGTGAACGGAAAATAAGTTCAAACTGATTAAGTATGTGCTGCTGATTGGCAAGAGCTGAAGACTAATAGACATTTTTATTCATTTCTTTTGGGGGATGTATATCGCCGTACTCAAAAAAAAATTGAAGGAATTAAAATGAAGATTTTTATTGAACTTGGCAAATAGTTTTGCTGAACATAAAGAAGTACAATATGTCAATTCCTTCAATTACTAATAATATTTTTGAAGGTACTCGTCGTTCCAAGGGTTTTTAAATTTTTATCCTTTTAGTGTCTCATGTTGATAGTTCCCTGGTCGGATGACTACTGATATGCGGTATGGTCCATGCCAATTGGTTTCATGATTGTTTCCCTTCTGAATTACCTTCTTTACGACATAATCTCCTTATTTTAAGTTGGTCTGCTTGACCCTTTTGTTGTAAAAGTAAGCAATCATGTGTTGGTACGCAATATTTCTGAGAGAAGCATCTTCTCAGGCTTCCTCTAACATGTCTGAGTATAATCATCTCATCAAATCACTCATAGGAGAATTAAAATTCAGAATCCTATGAGATGGTAGGCCTATCTCAGATGGTACCATGGATTCTATCCCAAATGCAACCATATAAGGTGTTTCTCCAGTTGATGTCCTCAGTGTTCTCCTGTAAGCCCAAGGAACAAAATGAAATTCATTAATATAGTTTGCCATGGAAGCATCAAGGCTCTTCTTCAATCCATTGACCAAAATTATGTCTGTCACTTTCGTCTGATAATTGCTTCGTGGATGCCATGGTATTGAATGGAGTTTCTGGATCTTGGACTGAGCACAATATGCTTCAAATTCATCATTGTCAAACTGGGTTCCATGGTTTGTAATGAAGGCATAGGGCATGCCATGCCTACATATAATGCTCTTCTAAATTAACTGATACACCTTCTCAAAAGGCATCTCTATCAACAGTTCTTCTTCCACCTATTTTGTTAAATAATCAACAGAAACTACCAGGTACTTGAACCTACCTTTGGTGGTTGGTAGTGGGCCGACCAAATCAATTCCCATATAGCAAATGGCCAAGGGGAAGTGATCGATACTAGAGCAGCATTGGGTGCTTTGTGAATTTCAGAAAACCACTGGAACTTATCACACATTCTTGCGAAGGCCTTATAATCTACCCTCATAGTCATCCAACAATATCCTTGTATGTTGATTCTCTAGAGTAACAACATACCAACTGAATGAGCTCCACAAGGACCTTCATAAAATTCCTTAATCAGATCTTCAACCTCCAACGGATGAACACAACGTAATAAGGAGATAGTTAATCCTCTTCTATATAAGACTCCTTTATCCAACACATATCTAACTACTTTGTACCAGAGCTTTTTTGCTTCCTTGGGATTAGTTGGTAAGATTCCATGTTTGATGTAAGCCCTGATTGGATCCGTCTAGGAAGATTCCAAATCTACAGTAATGAAACTGACCATTAGATCCTCTTCTATGCTTCTATTTGATAATATCTAAAGTGGAATGGTTCTCTGAAGTTCAATTCTTATTGCTGAAGCTAGTCGAGCAAGTACATCAGCTAGGGCATCAACTATTATTGGTATCTTGTTCATTTACATGCCTGGAAACTTAGAAATAAATTCCATGTCCTTAGACAAGTATCTAGTAATCAAATCTACCTTGACTCCATATAGATAAAGCACTTCGTTGACAACTAGATGTGAATCACTGCGCGCCACTACCTTCTCTGCGCCTAATGAATGGGCCAATTCTATCCTGACTATCAAAGCTTCATACTCCACTTCATTATTTGACGGCTTGAATTAAAACCTAATGGTATATTCAACATAAATATCATCAGGAGTATTGAGTATGATACCAACTCCACTTCTAATTGCACATAAATATCCATGAACATATAAATTCCATAATAGGATATCATTACTGAAACTTTCCGTCAACAGAACTCCATGGTGGAATTCTTGCTACTCTCATATGCATATTTTTGAGCCATTTCTTGAGTTTTGGATGATTCAGGTTGGTCGGCTATGACTTTGGCTCACTTTTGAGTTAATCTCTATTTCGAAAAAGTTTGCTCGGCAGGAAAGTTTTATTGATCGATAACATTTGAATAGGTGAACTCTACAATGAAGTCCGCCAAAGCTTCACCTTTCAATGATGACCTTGGTTCTTAGATGATGTCATATTTTCCTAGTTCTATGACCCATTACACCATTCTTTCTGACTTCTCAAGATTCTGGATCACTTGCCGAAGAGGTAGATCAATATACGCAGCTATGGTGTGTGCTTGGAAATAAGGCTTCATACACCTGAAAGCTTCAATAAGTGCTAAGGCTAGTTTTTCCAAGCATGGGTACCTAATTTTGACTCCTCTGATTGCTTTGCTGGTGTAGTAAACTAATTTTTAGATTCCATTATCCAACCAAACCAGTGTCGATCTAGCTACGGATTTAGAAATAGCTAAGTACAAGTACAATTTTCCCCTCACAAACAGGTCGGGAAAATAAAGCTAGTGATCCCATATACTTCTTCAATACTTGGAATGGTTCTTCACATTCTGCATTCCACTCAAAGGTATTTCTATGCACTTTGAAGAATGGCAAACACCAATCTATTGCCGGGATATAAACCTTTTTAAAGCTATAACTCTACCACTAAGCCTTTGTACATCCTTCTTGCAAGTCGGTGATTGCATTTCCATCAGAGCTTTTATTTTGGTTGGATTGGCTTCAATTCCCCTTTGGTTTACTATGAATCCGAGGAACATTCCTTCCTACTTTCTGATCACACACTTAGTCGGGTTTATCTTCATCCGATGATTTTTCAATTGATCAAAAGTCTTACTGAGGTCCCTGATATGATTTGAAGCCTTCTTGCATTTAGTCAACATATTATCCACATAAACCTCCATCTTCTTCCTAATATGCTCTTCAAACACCTTGTTGACCAACCTCAGGTATCTTACTCCATCATTTTTGAGCCCGAAGGGCATTACATTATACCAATAAGTACCTCGATTGATGATGAAATAAGTGATTTCCCTATCTTCTGATTTCATTCTTATCTGATTATACCTAGAATAAGCATTCATAAAGCTTAATAGCTTATGTCTGGAAGTATCATCCACCAACTGATCAATTCTAGGCTTGATATGAAAGAAACCTCCCACCATAGACAAGAGATCTAAAGTCTGGGTTCCTCTTCAATGGTTTCATCAGAAGGTCGATTAACACATATCAAAAGCCAACCTCAGAAGTAAGCGAAAGCAAGTTAGCTAGGGAAGGGAGTTAGCACGGTAGAGGTATATTGATCCGATACGTAAAGAGAAATTCAATTCTTGTCGTTTCTCGAAAGTGTCTTTTTTTTGGAAGAAGGTCAACCAAAAATTGTTATGTTCGCGATTCTTCATTCATCAATGCATAACATGCTCAAGTTTTCCATTCTCATATGAGGCCGAAAAGTTTTTTGGCAACAGGTCGGCACGAAGTGATTCATCATGCTCAAACATGAGCCAATTGTTCGCTAGGGACGATTTATAGACCATCAAAATCCCATAAATGGAATGAGAAGTGGGTCCATGTAAATGATTTAGACCTTGCAAATAACAACGCTCCTTCCCCATATGGAGTTCGGAACCAGGCAGCGCCTATCAAGTACATCAAAGGCTTTTGATGCCTAAGATAAAACCATTATGTTATACTAAAAACTAACCAAAATGCGGTACACATATTATGGGGCCTACGGATTTCTGCCTAAGGTAATAAAGGAGATTTCATGGTAGGTAAAGTATGGTCAACATGTCCAAAAGGACTGATATAGAGCGAGGCCCACTACTGAAATGCAATTCGACTGAACTAAAGCAGGTATAAGTAAAATAAAGAAGCATCACATGAACCAAAAAATTCTAATTGAATATATATATATATATATATATATATATATATATATATATATATATATAAAGTTATAACTAAATATAAATAGAGTATAAAAACAGATAATGTATATATAAAGTATATTAATTCTTACACAAATAAATTTATATAAACTATATAAACAAAATATATTAAATTAATAAATACTAACATAATTCATAATAAAAATCTATTTGGAATCATCAAAATCAATATATTACAATAAACTAAAATTTACATTAATTAAAATAATTTAATTAATTGGGGATAAATTACATTTTCGTTTACATTGATAATATTATTTAATACAATGTACTATATGCATATTTTATATTATTAGATACAATTTATAAAACTATATGTAAGTATCATGTATGTTTTGGTAATATTATTTAACATATAGGTCTTAATATATTATATAATTTAATAATACATACATATAAGTAATTTTGAGTACATGTATATATATAGTTACAGTGACGTTTTCACTATTCATAAGATGGGAAGACACTTCACGGTTCTGATCGAAGCCAACAAGACATGAAATGAAGGGTTCAGATTGAAAACTCCTCTTTTCCTCTTTTATCCCTTTATTATTTGGTTTCCCCCTCTTTTTATCTCTCTCCCCCCCCCCCCCCCCCTCTTACTCAAAATTCAAAAGAATGGATATAATGGTAAAATACACACTTTTAGGGCCCATCCTACCCGACACACCAACACATGCACGGTTCACACTACACACAAAAGTCCTATCTCTTTCACTCTCACCGCACCAGGTTCTCTCTCGGCATCTAAAACATCTGACCTTTTCTCTCTCATCAGAATCTTGTGATTTCTAAATTTTTCTCTCCTTGATGGGTTTTAATTGGAAAAAGTTTTTGAGATATTTATTTGTGTTTTTAGGATTTGAAGATTTGAAGATATATGATTTTGATTCGAGGGACGCATTGGTGGGTAATTGAGTTTCAGGTTAACATTATTCACTTTCTGATTTTAATTTTAGAGTTTTGTTCGGGTTGTTGGAAGAATTTAAATCTAGGGTTTTATTAAAGTTGTTGGAAGATTTTAGCTTATAAATTTGAGTTGTTGTGGTTATGTGATTTTTTTTTTGTTTATCTATCTAGGGTTTGTAGATTGGATGACAGGTGAAGATGACTGAAAGTTTAAACTGAGGTATTCCTTCTCTCTCTCTCTACATACACATAAAGAGATTCCATGTTTTGTGTGTTTTGGATATACCATCTTAAGTTTTTTGTCTTTTTTAATTCCACCTCAAGTTTTTAATTTGTATTTAGGTTTATTTTAGATATCTAATTTGTATTTTTATGATTTTTTTTGCAGGTACTGTTTTTTCTTCTAATTTGTTTTCATCTTTTATGGATTTGTATGTTTATTTTGATTTTGAGCTACTCATTTAGTATGTATTTCTTAATACTCTTTGTATAGGTATATCTATATAGAGTTCATAAAATGGAGCCTTAAACTTTTTTGTTATTTTATTTAATGATGTTTTGTTTCATTTTTGCAGTTACGAGACCCGTATGATTTTTATTTAGGATTGTGAAATATTTAAGTAACACATATTATTTTTGTTGAGCTTTTATTTTTTAAGGTTATTATTACTTGAATTTACAGTTTTTGATTTTTTAGGTTATTTTTACTTGGTGGTTTTGTAGATTTCATTCTTGGATACATTACACCATGGTTCAAATTTTGGTTCGAAGAAGGTACTCTCAAACTTATAGATTTGACTGGGGGGTTAACGTATCATATGTTACTAATGTTAATATGTTCAAACCAATGTTAGAGATGAACGGAATCATGTTATGACTTGCTAACATTTTTGTTCATATGTTTTTAGTCACTATGGTGTATGTGTATTTTTATTCTAATAGAATTTTTAGATTTATGTCATTTAGGGTGGCGATAATGTATACAGTGGGATGAAGGGACTTCTAAAGGGATGGAGGCATCAAATTGGAATATTGGATATTATGGAAGTAATTTAAGGTAAGATTACATTATATATAATACATATAAAAAGTTGGATTTCATTTTATTTTTTCTTAAAGTTTTATGAATTTGTCATTTGCTTGGCATGAAGGGTGATTTATACTATGAATAAGAAGAATATGAACTGCATTTTCTTGGCACATGATGCTAGAATTCAACATCATAATCATAATCTTGATTCGTGTTAGCATGTCAGATCAATAGTTTTCATGAGTCACTATTGGATTGATTCACATTCGCAATGAGGTATAAAACTCGAGATTTCTATTTTTCTTTTGCAGTTTTCTTGATTTGATAATGTTTTTTCTTTATTTCATATCTAAACTTGGTTTATGAAACCATTTTTCTCTCTAATGGCGGTGAATATTAAAGCAACGCATTATGGTAATATACCCTCTCTCCATATCACACACACACATGCCTAGAAGAGTAGTACAACACATTAGTGATGGTCATAATTATGGTGATTATGATGGTGATTATTAGCTCAGTATGTGTCGTCATATGTGTCACCAATGGAAGTTGTAGCCTATCATGGATGCATTTTTAATATGAATAAATGAGATTCTTCCGTGCTATGAATGAACGTATAGTCTCATTTTATATCTTGCATTCAAACTTTAAGTGAAATGTGTACCATATGCTGATCTTTTTTTTATTTGTATCATCAAACTGGTTACTGAATCTTGAATTGAACTTCAATAAAACTCATGTAGTCTGTTGTTGTTTTTTGCGTAAAGGTCCCCCAAAACCTCCCTTCAATGACCTTTTTCTGTGCATGGAAAAGGTTCAAGAGGTGTTTTAAAGAGGATTTGTAAAACCATAAGGTAAACTGCATAAAGGTGGGTAGGGGTAGTTAACCTTTAGGAGAAAAAATGGATTTGGTAATGGCCTCTAGCATGAAGGTTGGTGATACCTATTTTAAAAAATCTTCAGCACTGTAAAAATAGGAGAATGGAGCGAGGATCTCCCTATATCACACCATTAGAGTCACAAAAATAGCCATGAGGGGAACCGTTGATAAGAATGGAAAGGTGGTCAGAGGTGAGGAGACATTTAATCCATGATATGGAAGTGTCATTCAATCCAAAGTCTTTTAGAGTATAAAAATAAATGGCCTGGAGAGGGTATCAAAAGATTCGTCAATGTCAAATTTTACACCTACATTTCCACTAAAGCATTAGTAATTCTTTTGAGGCAAAACACATGACATGTAGAATTTTCCGGTCCGTGCAAAGCCATATTGATGTTTAGAGAAGATTTGGGGTCTATTAAGTTAATCCTATCAAAGAGGATACTAAGAATGATATTAAAACTATAGTTGGACAAAGTCATATGTCTGTAGGCACAAATAGAATTATCAAAGTGGTCCTTTGGAACGAGGGTGATGCAGATGGAGTTTAAACCTGTGAGAATCTAATAGGATTCCTCAAAGTATTCCTCAAAGATAAGAACCTGTAAATACTTTACTTTGGCTTCTTTTTTCAAGAGATTAAAGATTAAGGATGATCATGATCCTTTTTTTTTTATTTGTCAACAAACAACCCTTTTCTATTGATAAAAATATGAGGAATTTGAACCTGAAACAGTTTTCCTAGCCACTATTTCACCCGAGGTAGTTGAACCATTTGTTGCATTGTCGCTGCAAGTATACTCTAAGAGAAGACATGAGTCTATTCTTCCAACACAGCAAGTCCAAGATCCATACAGGAGTCTATTTGGGTGAGCTATCATATTCATGTGAATGTTTACATTTTTTTAATTATTAATTGGAATGTACAACGTTGGTGCTTCGGGTGTACCAGAGAAATACTCCTACAATTCTTTTCACTTGCTAAAGTCTCCCAAATCTACTCGATCATATTGTCATATTTGATACTGTCATTGCTCTATCTCTCTCTTTGATTGGGAAATTCAGTAGCAAGTGATCACAGACACAGAAGTGTGTTTCTCTTGACATTTTGTGTTGTATACTTTGTTGCGAAGAAAATGACCCTTTACCCTATATCTGGATCCGGTATGTTGGAAGTTCTGTCCCAAACAAAAATCAAAACTCAATTGGATGAGGTATTCTTTTTTACCTTATTTTGATTAGTGCATTTTTTTCATTTTAATATTCGGTTAGTTTTTCCAATTTTCTTTTATACTTTGGTGACTTGGGCAAGGACCATGTATTTTGTTAGTGGATCTAAAGTTTTATTTTAATTGCAATAGTATTTTGACCTAGACATGTTGATACTAAATATTGGAGATGGGCAGTTTGGTTCCCTATTGCCTATCAACTCTGTATGATCTAATGTTTTATAATAATGTGTTTTGATATAAATGATTACATGACTTATTGATAGGAAATAATAGAACTATTGTAGGTACATATCTATAAAAAATCCTTAGATCACATAGAGCTTACACTGATTATGCGTTGGATATGGAGATAATCAATAAGTCTGAATATCAACATATTAACAAGATGCTTCCATTGTGTGAAACAACAATAAAGCTTTGTGGCACAGATAGGACAATCTCTTGCTTCGTTCAAATTTTAAAAAAAATTTATTTTGGTTCAAATATTTTGTTTTGTTCACTTTTACAACCTTTAATTTGGTTCAGTTTTACCACCAAGTAGATGATGATGAGGAAGATAAAGGTGATGGTGATAATTAACTTTCTGGTCCGAGTTTGGTGGCTTGATGAATCGTATAAAGAATGGCATCAGCCTATACCTCATTTCTTAACAATCTTTCCCTTTTCATATATTTATAATCAGTTGCGGTGCTTTGTAGTCATTCATCGACTCTCGAGTAGTTTGTGTAATTCGTCATTAGTGTTTTATCAAATTTCGGGGAAAAACAGAAAACTTTATGCCTAGAAGTAGTAAGGTTAGAGAAATTCTTAAGCTCTGCTCAAGGATTGCAGCATATACATGAACATAGCATCATAGGAAATTTCATATTTTTAAGTTAACTGTAACTTTATAGGATTATTTGAGGATGTAGATCAGACAGTTGGAATAATACATTGAGCTTCCTCCCAACAAAATTGTGTATTCTGTCCATGGAAATTTAAAAAAAATATTCTATTATATCACTGTTGGTACCTTTTCGAGTTCAATATTCATATCATAAAAATAACTATGTTACCATTAGGTGCCATATATAAACCATTGCTACCACCGATTAAAACTCCTGAAGAATGTGTTGTGGTGATTTGGTTAAAGTTTCTCCTTATATTTCTCAATATACAAAACATACCTTTGTAACAATGAGCTTCCCCTACAGATTTTTAAAATGGACCTATAAGAGCCAATTCTAGGGAGTAACTTCACTAATGTCTCAGCACGTTGGATTTGTGAAGAATGTAAATGTGGCAAGGTGAGGATGATACTAAAAGTTCGGCATATCTCAATATAATTTGTACAATCACTAATTCTTAACTTTATTTTGAAGCAACAAGCATCATCTTTTGTGTTGCTCATGAATAACAAAGTTGTTAATTCCATTGTGTTGCTGCTTTGGTTATTATTCCTATATTTATTTAATTTAATTAATTTTTGATGTGTTTTTGGGTGAAATTGTAGTAAACTAAGCCTATAAGCTCTGAACTATGTACACTTCATCCACTCAAGAAATCATGGAGGTGTCTGTGACACCCCGCCTAGTAAAATATCAGGTTATCAGTTCTATATCAAATTAAACAAGAATCTCATCTCGTTCATTCTTAGCATCACAGTCGAAAAACTTTTTGAAATTTACTAACCTCCTAGTATTCAAAAAGACATGGTGTTAAATTTTATCTTTTTATTAAACATCTCTAACAACATGAGAAACTATATATAATTAACCATTCACACAATCACTGAATTAAACAATACTAAAAATGAATAAATATAATATTTTCCGAAAAAAACATCGACTACAAACCAAATACTAAAAATATAAACCAGAAGAATAATAGAATGAGAACATCAACTGACCGGAACAAAATTAATAACTAGGGTGACATGGCCAAATGAAATACTGATTGCATCTTAATCTAGGAATGGATTGACTGAAGCGGCTAAGTTAAAATCCTGCAACATCCACATATGTTGCAACTGCGTAACCCTAGAATAGAACAATTCTTGCGTCCTTATGGATAGACACGTAAAAGGTTTTCAAAATATTTTATAGCAAGGGTTAGAACCCAAAATAATTTGAAAATATTTATCAAGGGAATTACATTACAATAAATTAAAATGCATGAATGGTCTTCATATATAAGTTAGTGTCGCACTCCTTTTAGGACGGACTCACCCCTCGACTATTGTGCACACCTAACGCTTTCTTATATAACCCGCCTAGTCACCTACCCCGTAACTAGTTCTCGATAATACCCTTCCTATCACACTATTCTATCCCGAGTATGTTTGATAGACGATTTATAAGTTATTTATCACATTAACTTAATTTATCATTAGTCATCAGGGACCATATAACATTCTCACGAGTTATATGAAATATCGATACAATTCACATCATGTATTTACCCGTATATAAATATTTGCACCATATATACGTATCATCATATTACAACATTCACACACATGTCGTAAATATATAATCCATCCTCCTGAGTAGGCATTCACCAGATGTTCTCTAAAATGCTATCATTTTCAAGTATACTCATCCACCCGGACCGCTCACACGGTTATCTCCCCGAATCAGAAAATAAAATAAACGCAGTCGAGGTGGCCATAATTCCCCCTGGAAATGAGACCGACTCATACCCAAGACGTCTCACCCCTAACAATACAAACGCTATGACCCGGGGAGTATACTCACCCTACTCCTCAAGCCAGGGGATTCACCCACATCGCGCAACCTCCCATGATAGCACTAGAGGGGTATGTATTCCTATAAATATTATTCACACATATATTTATGAATCACACAAATAAATATATATATATAATATATATATATATATATATATATATATATATAATTAATCCAGGCTACCCGTGCACAATTACCATAATACTAGACTAAAATTCCCAAGTCTATATACCGACTTGATATTTAAATAATTACCACAATTATTTATTTATTACTCAAGTTGTGTCACCCAACTAAATTACCCGAACTGTCTCCTTTGGTCCGAAATTTTCATCTTGTAGAACTTATTCCTCAAGTTTCACACATTAAGGTTAACACCCTTTTTTTCATTTTGAATATTCCATAATTTATTATGTAACCCTATAATAAATTTACTCGTCCAAATTCGTGCCTACTCGTAGCACTAGTCCAAATTTCACCCGAGTCAATATCCTCACTCAATTGAATCCATCATGCAATAATTAATTTATTACCTTGGCGTCGTTCAACCAATATATCCAGACTCGCTCACTTGGCACGAAAATATAATATTTAGAATTTATTATTCAAATTCTCCTTAATAAAATTTTCACACTTATTAATCGAAGGTTTTCAATTTACTCAATTTCAACCTTAATTCCCTTATGGATTATTTTCTAAATTATCCCAATATTTATTTATCTCACTTTACGTAAACCTAATATCCAATTTAGGCCTAATGTCCTCATTATAGAATAACAATCACAATCATTCAATCTAGGAAACATCCAACAGAAAAACAACTAAAAATAACATTTCTTAAAATTTGCCCCATGAATCTGCCCAGATTTTTAAAATGCCGTTTTGAGGCATTTTGGAGTCATTTTTGGAGAAAACGTATGAGAAAAAAAATACATAAAACATGATTTTATACGAGGCTTGCGAACATAATAATCATATTTGGAATCAGAACGTGACAAAATAGTTTCTAAAATGATGGTTTAATTTACCCAATTTGATCGACTTCTTCAAATTTAAGAAATTGTTCTACAAGTCAATCCTACCCATCAAAACCCAATTTAGATATCAACTAACCTAAAAACCATATCACTTTATCACACCCACTATGATATGAATAGAAATATGCAATTAATTTAAAAACAGGTTTAACAACTTGCCTTAGGGTTCGTAGGGTATGAATCCGTTGGTGTAGATGAAGATGATTTGATGAAGAACCCACACACTTGTTCTTGATTTTGGCTCCCATGGATTCTCCCACTTGCACCCACTTTCTCTCTTTATAAGGGTTTTCTAAAATGGGTTATGGCTGCCACACCCTCTCACTGTTAGGGTTTTATAACAAAATTCCGTTTTTTGGCTTCTAGGCTTTATAAAAAGGGCTCAAACACTCTTATGTGGGCTTAAATACGCCTAAAAATACTCTGAGACCCATTTACTACCCATGGGTACTAGTTTGCAACTATTTCGATCCATGCAGACTCAACCACGCACTCAGAATTTCCATCCGAAATAATTCATAACATTCTCCAATTTTTTACCTTAAAAACGTGACACAAAAATAATATGAACAATTAAATCTCATGAGAAGAGTGCGCTTGCGTTCAAATAAGGAAGTTATTTAATTAAACACAGTTTTAACCACACAAGTCCTAAACATGCATCTATATGTGATTAAATACGATGATGAAATATGCAAGAACACATATATGAGGAAAAATCCCCCAAAGGGGCAAAAGCTTTTTATTTTCACAATAATTTTGTAAGAGTACGGCTTACACGGATTACAATGAAAATATATGACACAGAAATACCCTCGGGTGTCGGTTATGTTGTCGGCGGCTGGAACTATCCCTTTCCAGTAGGATAGCAGTGAAGAAGAGAGCGGCTTCCTCACAAATTACTCCAGATGAGTAAATGATCCTCTTGAAGGTTTAAAGATTCACACACATATATGGGAATGGTTTTGTAAATCAAAAAGGTTTAGAAAACTTTAAAAAGTGAAGTCTTATTCTGGGTTGTTTTCGTAGAATTTTGAGATTGCAGAAAGACTTGAAAAACGTGTAGAAGGAGATCAGATATTTATACAAAAATCGAGGCGGCGGCTCGTTCGAACGAGATAGCCATGTCGCTCGAACGAAGGACAAAAGTCGTTTGAATGAGATCGCGCGACATGCCTATCTCGCGCGAAACGACTTTCAAAGTCGTTTGAGCGATCTCGTCGATCGAGGCAATTCGCTTCTAAACTTAGAAAAAATCTGCTTTTGATAAAAAGTTAATCCAGACTTCAAAAATAATTTTCAAAAATATTTTCCAAATATTTATGCAAATATTTAAAGCTCCAATAAAACATTTTACTGATAGAGCGTAGTGGAGTAGTGGGAACGAGGTGAGAAGCATGTTGCATGTAGCATGATGCACGTGAAGAAAGTGGATGCATTGAATTCGGATAAAGGCCGTTGAGGATGATCGTGTTGACGTGCCGAATGTAGCGGTATCAGTCATATGAACTGTGATCTAGGAGAAAATAAAAATTTCCTATAATCTACCCCGGACATTTATAAAATTATGTCCTTACAAATCTCCCCCTATGTCTATGCTGGTACATACATAAAAAATTTGAATTATGCAATCAAATGACGTACAAGATAATATCCCCATTAAACCCTCAAACTAGGAATACTAAATGACATGTCTTTCAAAACTTCAGCTCTCCGGTACCTTCCAAATCTTTTCTCATCGGGGTGTGTAATCCAATAATGAATAATGGTGTATCTACACACATGAAAAAAACAAATACCCGTGACAAGCAACAGTTTGAAAGATAATGATATGCAAAAATTTATGATCAAATTAAGCTTAAGCAAATCATTCATAAATCAACCAACCACCAAAACAAATTCTCTCCCATAATTCTTCTCCCCCTTTTTATGATGTACCCAAATAGACAGATATGAGAAGCATAAATGAATGCACATGGAGAATGACACACGGGAATAAACTTCTATTTTTGTATTTGTCAAAAAATTTCACACATAGTATACAATAAAGAATCACACCATGAAAGAACACAAAAACAACCAAGTCGATGATAGCGTAAATGAAGGGGTGTGATCAAATTTGATAGGAGAACCAATGCATACAAACATGACATATGTGCACGATGAATATCGGATACTCCTAACGAATGAACTCAAAGTCTTCCTTTGGTGTAAAAAGGTGGTAATATGAGACATTGACTCAATCAAATCAACAAATCAAAGCTCAAAGTGATTTCCACGGCAATAACGTCCAAAACTATTTCATGCTTTTTCAAGACTTTCAAGGAAGTGCAAACCCGTTTATATTCTCCAACCAAACTCCCTCAAATTTTAATTTTGAATAGAGGCTTTCTAAATTCTCAAACTTTGGAGAATTGATGGTGAAACCTAATGGCCCATATTTAGCATGAATTGATTTTTATTTCCTTTACATTTTTTTGGGGCTCTTTTAACCTCTTTGGACCTCAGATAATAAAATTCCTCCATTTTTTTGGTCCTTTTGAACGGTGGCTTTTGCGCAAAGATTAGAAAATTACCTTTTGCAGCCCCTCCCCGTTCTTAAACAAACACACAGTCTCACCACAACGGTTTTTACATGCATTCCAATCTTGTCAAGTTTTATTGCATATGGTTAGTTGTATAGACAAAATTGAGATGGAAACACTCAAGCCAATATGTGATAGACAAGTACAATAATCAAATAAAGCGGTGCATGTGTGAAATAAAGGAGATAGGAGTCAAACATGTAGGAAGATATCACTAATCACATCTCAAAGACTCCAATCAATGTAAAGCACATGGATTAAATGATGAAGCGTCTCAAATCTCTATCAAACAGTCACAGGGATAAATGGAATGAAATTGTGACTTGGCTATCTTAAATGCTCATCCATAAAAAGTACAAATAAAATAAAAAAATCTTTTTGTGTTTTTCTAAAAAAATTTATAAAACAAAAATCTTTTTGGATTTTTCAAAAGAATGAATAAATAGCTGTACAACAAAGCAAAAATAAATATAAATCAAACTAGAAATAGGAAGCATATGATATGAACATGAAAAAGCATCATTTCCTAGACATAGACCAACCCCTCAGTCAACTGTGCAAATCCCCAAAGGCTTCCTAAGAATCTCAAATCTAAGGGCATCTAAAGGTTTCGTAAAAATATCGGCTAACTGATGGTCGGTGGGAACAAAACTCAGGGATACGACTTTCTCCTCAACTAACTGTCGTATAAAGTGCTCACGTATGCTGATGTGCTTTGTGCACGAATGCTGAACATGATTACAGGATATGTGTATCACGCTCGTGTTATCACTGGAAATGGTCATGGTGTCCTGTGAAAGCCCATAATCCTCCAGCATTTTCTTCATCCACAAGAGTTGCGTGCAACAACTCCCGGTGGCTATGTACTCAGCCTCCGCAGTGGACAAAGAGATAGAATTTTGCTTCTTTCTCAGCCAGGATACGAGAGCAGAACCAAAAGAGAAACACCCACCAGAAGTGCTCCTACAACCATCTACATCCCCGGCCCAATCGACATCCGAATAGGCGGACAAACGGTCATCAGTATCAAAGGAATACCAAATACCGTATGAGAGAGTCGCGCTCACGTATTTAATAATAAGTTTTAGAGAAAGTAAATGTGACTCTTTCGGGGATGCCTGATATCGCGCACAGACTCCAACACTAAAGGCTATGTCGGGACGACTGGCAGTCAAGTAGAGAAGACTACCTATCATACTCCGATATAAGGTTTGCTCTACGTCCTTGCCTGAAGTGTCCTTACTAAGCTTGGTAGTAGTACTCATAGGTGTACGTGCATGCTTAGCGGAGTCTAACCCAAATTTCTTCACTAGGTCTCTAGCAAACTTGGATTGGGAGATGAACATCTCATCCTCTAGCTGACGAACCTGGAGACCAAGGAAGAAAGTAAGCTCACCAACCATGCTCATCTCAAACTCAATTTTCGTCTCCTCTTAAAAGTGATGAGCATGTTGAGATCACGTGGATCCAAAGACTATGTCGTCCACATAGACCTGGGCAACCAAAATTGCACCGTCAACTCTCCTGACGAACAACGTCATATCAACTCCCCCTCTCTTGAAGCCACGAGTTAAGAGATAGGAAGTAAGCCTCTCGTACTAAGCACGGGGTGCTTGCTTCAAACCATACAAGGCTTTACTCAGATAGTAGATGTGCTCTGGGTGCTGAGGGCCTTCAAACCCTTTTGGTCGTTCCACATAAACCTCCTCCTGTAGAATGCCATTCAGAAAGGCACTCTTGGCATCCATATGTTATAACTTGAAACGCAGATGACATACGATGGCAAGAAGTAGACGGACGGACCCAAGCCTTGCAACAGGAGCAAATGTCTCCCCAAAGTCTACACCTTCTATCTGTGTGTAGCCTTGCGCGACCAAACTAGCCTTGTTTCTGATTATGGTACCATTTTCATTCATTTTATTCTTAAAGATCCATCTGGTACCTATCATATTTATCTCACTAGGTCGGGGACAAGTTCCCAAACATTATTCTTTTTAAACTGAAGCAACTCATCCTGCATAGCAGATATCCAGTGTTCATCCTTGAGTGCTTCTTTATGATTCTTGGGCTCGACTTTGGACGTGTAGCAAAAATGGCTGGCAACGTTCTCTAGCTGAGCACGAGTCTTGACCCCTAGAGTGGGATCACCAATAATGGCAGAAGGGTCATGACTCTTGCGAACCCAAGCGAGTGTGTCCCCTAACACATGAGTAGGGTCCACAGAGTGTGGGTGAGGTATAAGTAAATCACTGCTAGAAATATCCTCAACCTCACACTGAAGTTTAGAGTCAATAAATGACGGAGGTTCGTCATCTTGCACGGTGACATTTATTGACTCCATAACCTTAGAGCTCTTCAGGTTGAAAACTCGATATGCTCTACTATTCGATGAATATCCCAACAGTATTCCCTCGTCGCTTCAGGAGTCAAACTTTCCTAATTGCTATTTATCCCGTAGGATGTAGAATTTACTCCCCAAAACACGAAAATATGCAAGGTTGGGCTTCTTACCAGTCCACAACTCATAAGGAGTCTGAAGTGTGTGTGGACGCAGATAAACCCTATTCACCGTGTGGCATGCAGTAGACACTGCCTCTGCCCAAAATCTCCTAGAAACTTTACGTCCTAGAAGCATAGATCTAGCCATCTCCTGGATCGTTCTATTTTTTCTCCCAACAATCCCATTTTGCTGAGGAGTCTTCACATCAGAAACTCATGTTTGATCCCAAGGCTATCACAATAAGAATCTACCTTTGCTTCCTTAAATTCAGTGCCGTTGTCACTACGTATCCTGTTAATAGTGACTCCGTGTTGATTTTGCATGACACGGAACTTGGTCGTTAAAAATTCTACAGCATCGACTTTCTCTCTCAAAAAACCTACGATGGAGTATCTGTAGAAATCATCCACCATCACGAGGATATTCCTCTTACCACCCAGACTCTCGGTACGAGTGGGACCTATAAGATTCATGTGTATAAGCTCAAGAACACGAGAGGTGGTAATGCAATGCAACTTCCTATGGGGACTACGAATTTGTTTTCCCAACTGACAGGGTCCACAAACCGTCGAAGTTGGCCTTCCAAGAGATGGTAAGCCACGTACTAGGTCCTTTTTAGCTAAGCGAATTAGATCTCTAATATTTACGTGACCTAGACGTTGGTGCCACATATCCATAGGAGTGATTGTGGCGCTGTTACAGATAAGTGAAGATGTGGGCTCAGTCCCATATCAATTATCCTTTGTCCTCACCCCTTGCACTAAAAGTTTACCGGTTTGATTGTAGACCTTACAAGCATCCCGGTCAAACTTTACGGCAAAGTCAGCGTCGCACAGCTGGCTAATGCTGAGAAGGTTTGCTTTCAAACCTTTGACATATAAAACATTTTCTAGCTTAGGAAATCCAGGTAACTCGACAGTACCACATCCTATAATGCTAGACTTTCTCCCATCTCCAAAGGTGACTCTGCCATCTTAATAATCCTCAAGAGATGTAAAAAATGAGGCATCACCTGTCATATGTCTGGAGCACCCACTGTCAAAATACCACTGTGAGGTATTATGTGCTTTGAGAGCGACATGAACAGCAAAGGCCTTTTTATCTTTCTTAGGTACCCAAGAAGTGGTGACCTTTTGTTTGCCTTTGTTGTTGTTGGTTTTAGCTGGAATGTGAGAAGCATTCACTGACGGCAAAGACATCCGTCGGAATTCCTCCATCAAACACTGAGACGTATCAGCTAAAACCTCAACTCGCTCTCTCAGACTAGTAAAATCATTAGTATGCTGAGGTGGAGCAGTAGTACGTCGTGTCCGACCCATACTATAGCAAAACTCCCTGAGGTGGCCTTTTCTTTTGCAATAAGTACAAAAGAACACAGTCAAAGGCGGACCTTGGTTTGCTTTTCTTGATCGAACTCTCCTTCGAGGTTTTTGACGATGGCCATAAGGAGTCGTAGTAAACTGAGGAACTGGTCCGGGTGCAATTTGGGATGTGGAGGCACCATCATAACCTATTCCCTGCCTATCACCAAAACCTAAAGCGGGGCCGAGGAGCATCTTTACCATTTTCCCAGATCTGTCCTCGATTTGTACCTTGACTTCTCGTGCTCTCTCCAGATCATGAGCAAGCTGGGCAACAAGGGCTTCAAGTTTCTTTCGAGTCTCCTTGGAGGAATGAAGCTCACTCGTAAGACTAGCCACTTGTTTAGTCAAGTCCCCTCTCTCTTTTTCAAAACAACTCTCTCTCTCTCTAAACAGACTTTCTTTCTCAACATAGGGAGACTCTCTCTCTCTCAGGGTGGTGTAGGTGGAGGACTCTCTCTATCTCGCTTTTCTTAAATCTTCCTCTAAGCCAGTGACCTTAAGAACTAACGCGTTGTTACGCTTTTTAGTTTTAAATGACTCAGAATATAACTCAGCGTAGGCGCGTTGAATATCACTCTCGCTCTCAGTTATGTCATCCTCCCCCTCACACACATCGCTCTTACTGTCGAGGTGTCCCTGTGAAGCATCATCCTCATCGTCGTGAGGAGAACTAGAAGTGCTCACGTGACTAGACATGAATGCGGTGAAGTTACACTCATGCGGTGACTCGTCTCCAGAATCCACTGACTCGACCTCACTGTCATCACTAAAGGTAGCATTAAGGACAGCTTTGCCCTTTTCTCTGTTCAGCCTAGTAGCACACTCAAAAGCTCTATGACCCCTACCGTCGTACTCAAAGCATCTATCATTTTCTTTCTTAGGAGGATCTTTAAAATCTTTTTCATTTTTTTTTCAAACTTATTTTTCTCAAATTTCTTTTTATCTTTAAAATTACCATTTTTCTTGAATTTGAGAATCCTCTTGAATTTTTTTGCAAAAAGAGCCAAATCATCTAAATCAAAATCACACTCAGAATCAGACGAATATGTCTCTATTTCTAGTTGACTCTCCCCTCTTTCTAGCCGACCCCTCACTCTTTCTCTCCTGGGCATTAAGTGCAATTCCCTTAACTTTAGGCTTGACAGATTTAGTAAACATATCAATCTCATAAGTTTGCAAATCTCCTACAAGTTCCTCCAATTTTAGCGTATTTAAATTACACATAGAATTTAGCACAGTGACTTTGGGAATAAAACGCTTAGGCAGAGAACGAAGAAACTTTTTAGCAACTCTAGTATTAGGAATGGGTTCACCAAGGTTAAAGCTAGTATTAACAGTATCAGATAACCTAGTATAAAAATCATCAAAACATTCAGTTTCATGCATGGTGATGGTTTCAAATTGAGTTGTTAAATTTTGCAATTTAGACTCTTTCACAGCATTAGTTCCTTCATGGGTGAGTTGTAAAACATCCCATGCCTCTTTTGACGTGGTGCACGTCATTATGCATTTGAACTCATCAGGTGTGAAAGACCTAGAAATAGCACTTAAGCCCTTAGAATTAAAAGATGACCATTTAAACTCTTCATCAGTCCATGTAGTAACAGGTTTTAAATTGGTCACGTTTTTAAGAGTGACGGAGGTAGGTGTACACCCTCTTTAAACCAAAATCCAGACACGTTCATCAATGGATTTTAATTGAGATCTCATGCGGGCTTTCCAATATGCATAGTTTGTCCCGTCAAAAACTGGCATTTTATTATATAACTTCTCCATTATGAACACACTCGTTTTCAAAAGTCAATTTTTCAGAAAATTGATATCTTAGAAAAATTTGTGGAAAATTACACGGTAAATTTGTGTAACTGGCTCTGATACCAATTTGAGAAGAGTGCGCTTGCGTTCAAATAAGGAAGTTAATTAATTAAACACAATTTTTACCACACAAGTCCTAAACATGCATCTATATGTGATTAAATACGATGATGAAACATGCAAGAACACATATATGAGGAAAAATCCCCCAAAGGGGCAAAAGCTTTTTATTTTCACAATAATTTTGTAAGAGTACGGCTTACACGGATTACAATGAAAATATATGACAGAGAAATACCCTCGGGTGTCGGTTCTGTTGTCGGCGGCTGGAACTATCCCTTTTCCAGTAGGATAGCAGTGAAGAAGAGAGCGGCTTCCTCACAAATTACTCCAGATGAGTAAATGATCCTCTTGAAGGTTTAAAGATTCACACACATATATGGGAATGGTTTTGTAAATCAAAAAGGTTTAGAAAACTTTAAAAAGTGAAGTCTTATTCTGGGTTGTTTTCGCAGAATTTTGAGATTGCAGAAAGACTTGAAAAACGTGTAGAAGGAGATCAGATATTTATACAAAAATCGAGGCGGCGGCTCGTTCGAACGAGATAGCCATGTCGCTCGAACGAAGGACAAAAGTCGTTTGAATGAGATCGCGCGACATGCCTATCTCGAGCAAACGACTTTCAAAGTCGTTTGAGCGATCTCGTCGATCGAGGCAATTCGATCCTACACTTAGAAAAAATCTGCTTTTGACTTCAAAAATAATTTTCAAAAATATTTCCCAAATATTTATGCAAATATTTAAAGCTCCAATAAAACATTTTACTGATAGAGCGTAGTGGAGTAGTGGGAACGAGCTGAGCAGCATGTTGCATGTAGCATGATGCACGTGAAGAAAGTGGATGCATTGAATTCGGATAAAGGCCGTCGAGGATGATCGTGTTGACGTGCCGAATGTAGCGGTATCAGATATATGAACTGTGATCTAGGAGAAAAAGAAATTTCCTAGAATCTACCCCGGACATTTATAAATTTATGTCCTTACATCTCAATTTGCCAATTTAAATAAATCCTCCAATTTAAATAAATTCGCCCAAATCATAAATTTAATTTCTTCCAATAAAATAAATTCTTTTTCTCCCAAATATAAATAAATTAAAGGTCCTTGAATTTACGAGGTGTTACATAGTTCCCCACTTATAATGGAATTTCCCATAGCGTTGCTACACATATTTCTTAAGATAATGTAGTTAACCAGAGCGTATATACACACTTTACCTATGCTTAACTGCATAAAATAACACCTGTCTTTTACCAGCCTTCAATCGTAATATAACTTCGATACCGTAGTAATAACACCGCAATTAACCTTCTCTCAACATAAAAGTATACATATCCACTCTTAGGCTAAAAAGAAGACATACACTACGACGTCCTTACTATCACTTGTTTCCTTGCGCAAAAATTAACGCTCGAGAATAAGTCAAACCAACCTGAATCACCTCAATAACATCCCTACTCCCCGGGATTTTAATTAAAAACGATTAACATTTTATTATGTCACACATCATAATCATATACAGTTGTATATATATGCTAGACCCTATTTCAGGTGAGACCTAGCGAAGACAATTCATACCTTGGTACCGCGAACACTCGGTCTTACTATAATAATTCACTACAGCCCCAAACTTTTGCTAACCAGTTGAAACTTAAAAAATCATTAACCCTACTCCCATAATTCTCGAAAGTTATAATATATAGTTTAATGCAACTATCCTCTTAGTTTACCTCCCACTCTCTTGTGGTGAACACCGAAGAATCCCTCTACCCCACGGTACTCATATATAAAACATGGCTATTACGGCCAACGTACCCACTAGTATTCATCTCACTCACGAATCGTAGTGATAGAAAACCATAGGTTGTGACGCACTCAATGTCACTTCATACATACCCACGCTCAACATTCTCATCTCGAGGGGCATTTTCTTCCCCTCTGTTTGAAATATACCTAAAATCATTGCCCTTGCATTTTCTCCCAAATCTGCTAAGAATCTGCACATAAGAGACTCTGTCTCCTCCCAGGGGGCCCATACATCCTATATTCCATGCATATTTGCACAAACCTTAGATCATCACATACGTAACACACTTATCTCAAGCTCGCCCCCCGCATTCTCGACGTGGCTATATTCGTTGGGTATTTTCAATGACCATACTAATTACTATATAATTATTCCCGATATTGCCCCACCTATCAACTTTGGTGCAAATCTTCCTTATGTTTCTTTCACAATACTTTTCGGCACCACTAGCCCTATCTATTAGTAGCTCTCTTCTCAATGTATTTTCTCCACACGTTCACTAATTATCATTCAATTCGATGACCTAGACTCCAATGATGTCTTCACACTTCCGAAATTTTATTAAGGATTATGTGTACAACACCTCATAACAAGCCCAAAAGAACTTTTCCCAATGCACTATTCCTCAGCATTGTCGGTCATCGATTTTTTTAGAACCCAAAGCATATACCTGGGACACTCAAACTCTGTCCCTATATTCACAAGTTTAATCATGGACTCCCGCATCTCTAAAGGAGTCATATATTACTAAGCTCCCACTATCACTAAGCTTTTAACGCTAAATATTAATAACGAGGTAAATCTCCGCTCCACAGCAACCCAACATAACTTGAATCTCATCAGTAAGAGTCCCTATGCACCGGGATCCAATATAACTAGACAAATGAACACTCTGAAGTATACTATACAAAATATCATCACAAGCTCGACCCTCTTTCAGGTGAGACATCATAATAATTTACATCCTGCCCTAGAACAACGAGCACGATAGCCTTGTTATAACCACCCACCATCGCGAACCAGACCGTACCCAGGACAAAACCATACCTCGAGTATCACTTCTTAAAACGAGCTATTCTCATAGAAATATATATCATCTCAATGTGATCACCCACTCCCTTACAGGTGGGACTGAAGAGCTCCCCGCTACTCCGTGGTAAATATACACATATTAGTGATATTAACATTACCTTTACTAAACCCATTTCTCATGCGAATCTAGTACTAATACATTACCGTGACTGGCTCACATCACCCAAAATAGACCCCAATCATCTCATAATAAAATTCATACTTTCAATTGCCAATAACACTCGCAGTTCAAATAGTTCCTGTATATAACACCCTCATCCGAACCAACCCAAAAACTTCTCTAATTGTTTTCCTTACTAGATTTCCCGCTCCTGTCCCCCGACTCACCCATGTGTTTCTACTCTTTCACACTTAAAACACCTATTTGTGTTATTCCCTTTTCTCTGGCCCCACAGGCCATGTCGGGGTTGTCCTTTTCGCTGATCTGGTAGTCTTGACCCTAATTGCTACCCCTAATGTCCCTTTGGCTCCGATGGTCCCATGTGACTTTTTGATGGCCTTAATGGCCCTAATAGGACCCACCGTCATTGTGTTAGAATTATATTGATCTCGATAATTAATTTGGGTCATGTACTAGTTATCCCTTCCCTTAATGCCTCACTAGCACGCAAATTAATCTGGGTCCTGTACTGGTTATCCCTTCCCTTAGTGCCTCCCTAGCACACAAATCTGGTCTTACTCATCTAATAGATTCTCCAACTCCCTTAGCTCCCATCTCCCGTGAGCATTGATGGAAATTGTTAATGTACAACCTTGACGACAACAACACCAGTCATCCTAGACGGATTTCCTATCCGCGCTTTTATTTTCTAACCACAAGTCTATTATTAACTTACAACCTTATTTGATTCTTCATATCCCTCTCATCAGTCATGAAGTTTGCAAATTTCGTCAACTATCCTTAACATCCGGCCATTCTCCTGCCCTTTTTCGAAAATTACTAGAATTTCCCTTGCCTCTCTATTTAACCTCTGGTGCGAGGATTCATAATAATTCGCACCCTAAATTCCTCGTTATTTATGAAAATTTTCCCATGGTTATGGTGACTGACTCCCATCACCCTACATTGATCCTATGATCAGACATCTTAACTTGGAATTTGGACTTGAGAGTCACTACACTCTCCCATATATGACCCCAATTGGATGTTATCCATCCATTATTAAATCACCCTTCCGCACCTTCCTCGAATTCTAGCGGATTGTTCTTTTGAAATGAAATCTTCTTCGTCCCTTACCCCTTGTCGTCTACACTTGGGGTTTTAACTTTGTACCATCATCCCTCTCGACGATACTTAGGGAAACTACTATGCCCCAGTGGTTACTCCAACTTCAATTGTTCAAATAATTATCATGGTGACACCTATTACATCACTGTTTCTAGAACACTCCATGGCTTCTGTTGAGTCCTCCCTCCTGCAATCTTTCTAGCGTCCCACATTTATCATTCTATAATGTTCAATCTTCCATGCTCAATCGAAGTCGTATATGAATCACATCAACTATACATTATAGCAGGAGAACGTAAGTCACAAACGTAAAGGAATGCAAAAATCTAATAATAAGGATCTATATAAAAAAACGCTACACTGAAACGTCAAAAGACGAAGACACTAAAACCTAATGCTCTGATACTATCTCTGGCACCCCACCTAATAAAATACTGGGTGATCAGTTCTATATCAAATTAAACAGAAATTTTGTCTGGTTCATTCTTAGCATCACTATCAAAAACCTTTTCAAAACTTACTAACCACCTATTATTCAAAAAGACACGGTGTCAAATTTTATTTATTTTATTAAACATCTCTAATAACATGCGAAAGAATATATAATTAACCATTCACACAATCACTGAATGAAATAATACTAAAATGTAATAAATATAATCTTAGCCGAGAAAACCACCGACTACAAACCACATACCAAAAATATAAACCAAAATAATAATAGAATGAGTACATCAACTGACTGGAACAAAAGAAATAGTTAGGGCGACATGTCCAAATGAAATACTGATTGCATCCTACTCTAGGAATGGAATGACTGAAGTAACTAGGTCAAAATCCTGCAACATCCACATATGCTGCAACCGCGTGGCCCTGGAATAGAATAATTATGGCGACTTGTGGCTGGACATGTAAAAGGTTTTGAAAATATTTAATAGAAAGGGTCAAAACCAAAAACATTTTGAAAATATTTAGCAAGTGAATTAAATTGCAGTAAATTAAAAGTCATGAATGCTCTTCATATTTAAGTTAGTGTCGCACTCCCTTGAGGTCCGACTCACCCCTCAACTATTGTGCACACCTAACGCTTTCCTATATAACCCGCCTAGTCACATATCTTGTAACTAGTTCTTGATAATACCCTTCCTACCACATTATTCCAACCCAAGTATGTTTGATATACAATTTATAAGTTATTTATCACATTAACTTAATTAATCATTACTTATTTGGTACCATATAATATTCTCATGAGTTATATGAAATATCTATACAAATCACATCATGTATTTACCCATATATAAATATTTTCACCATATATAAGTATCATCATATTAAAACATTCCCACACATGTCATAAATATATAATCCATCCTCCCGAGTAGGTATTCACCAGATGTTCTCTAAAATGCTATAATTTCCAGGTATACTTATCTACCCGGACCCCGGACAGGGTTAGCTCCCCGAATCAGAAAAAAAAATAAACACAGTGGAGGCATCCATAGTTCCCCTAAAAAATGAAACCGACTCATACCCAAGACATCTCACCCCTAACGATACAGACGCTATGACCTGGGGACTATACTCACCCTGCTCCTCAAGCCCGAGGATTCACCCACATCGCACAATCTCCCTTGATAGCACTGGAGGGGTATGTATTCCTATAAATATTATTCACACAAAATATTTATAAATCACACACACACACACACACATATATATATATATATATATATATATATATATATATATATACACTAGCGTATGCCCATGCCTGAAGGCATGACAAAAATTTTCCAAAGTACATAATCGCGAAATGGCAAAAATTTTCTGAAGTACGTAATCTCAAAATGGCAAAAATCTCCAAAGTGAAAAAGTACAAAACGGAAAAAAAAATTGTTCCCAAACAAATAGTCCAACAATATTCAAAACTATACGTCGATTATAGTATATGATGACGTGTGACGTCATGTTCATTTGCTTATAGAACAATTCACCCTATTTAGGAACAAAAATATCAACTATATTTTACTATACTATAGTAATATTATTAATAGCCAACTATAATATACTATAATACTATACTATAATATTATTAATACTATAAGGGGAGAAAAACACCAACTACAAAATTATTTCACAATAGCCAATGTATAAACAATTAAAAAGAATATTGTTTAATTATTAAAACTAACCATAGATGTATTAACACCCTAAATGTATTAACACCAACCATACCAGAAATAACAGTTTATATTAAAATTCAAAGAAACATGGCACGATGCTAAATTTAATATATGATTTTGCCAGGATGTTATGGACAGTTATCATGGAATGATGCTAAATTTCGGATTCTTAAGCTATCTACATCGTTATTTAAGAAAAAAAAATACAATGATTTATAATTCAGCACTTAAAAAACAAAGATGTACCAACAACACCTAAAATTTCAGCACTTATGGTTATGGCCTTTGTGAGTTCTATGAACGCTTTGGCCTTTGTAAGTTCTGTTGTGGCTTCTGATTCCTTATGGTTATCCATTATCCCTGAATCTATATGGATATGTCCATAGAGGAGAAACCAATTAGTCGGGCAATTAATAGATTTCTAAAAGGCACTTGAATTGAAACCTAGCTCACCTCCTCATTATTGGATACTCTTTTCAAACGACCTATGGAATTAGATCTGCAAATACAATTAAAAAAATGTTAGTATTTCAAAAAATATTTGTTAGTGCTCAAATAAAAACCTTACATGTACTGACAGTTTGTGTGAATATGAGATACACATGGATGTGAGTCCACAATATTGTATATTACATGTGGAAACAACCCACCATGAACTCTATTGTATGACATGCAGAGAAATTGTAAATCAGTTAAGAAAAATGTGCACTCCAAAAATGTTATGCTGGAAAAAGAACATTTTGAAAGTCGTGAACTACGACACTATAGTTAACCATTGGCATAAATAAAAAGTTATTTCCACTTAATACCATTATAGACTTGTCAAAAAAAAATTATCAATATAGTATATAACATGATAGCCCAAATCTGGAACTTATACAAAACATGTATAAGCCGGCATTAAGAATACCTTTATTGATACTAAAGTGTTTTAAATGTGTCGTAAACATATGTCTAAGAAGTCCTACCACTGAGATGAGCCAAACATTTATCTTGGTCCTTAATTCTTAGTTTGGGATGGAGCGGTATTATTTTTAGGATGACACAAACTCAATAAAAATCAGACAACATATCACCCTATGTACTATAACCAATTCAGCAATCCTACAATTTATATTAGGTCATCATTCTAAGAGTATTTAGATGTTGAATAATTTCTGGGAGTCAATTTTAAGGGTATTTAGGTGCTTCCAATGGTGATGGTGCATATGCATTTATCTTTGGTGTATTTGCACTGATAACATTCCATCACATCATCTCTTCAATGAATTTATTGCCTCATTTTTACTTTATCTACTTTACAAATCAATAAAAAATATGTTGCCTCGTACCTATTATGATAATCTAACGATATGTTGCACCTATTTCACATATGTTGTAGCACCCTGGACAACCTCTGGACAGATGTTGCAGCTTTGACAGCATATGGAGAGATGTTGTTGCAGCTTGGACAATCGTTTAATGTTATTGTAGCAGCTGGTGGAGAGATGACTACTTTCATGTTAATGCATAAGAACAAAATTCGAGACAACCAAAGAAGAAAGTTCACAAACCAAACAAATTTTAAACCTCAATATCAACCCTTTATATTGAACATTTAACATAATCACAAAAAAATAATCGGTCGACCTAAATTATATTTAATTGAATCTACAAATTAGATCTGCAAAACAGGAAAAAACAAAACAATTAGAAATGTAAAAAATGCAATAAAGAACATAATAAAACCCAACAGAACCACTTTGTTTCTCAACAATTTTTGGAAAAACAATGAAGGTGAAACCTTTCAAAAGAAAACAAACGGTTTGTTCAAAATTTCATAAACATTATGACTGCGATTCTGAGCCTTAGTTAAGTACAATGACTAATTGATTTTTTCTAAAATACTACACAACTACAACTGGAATGCGAAATTAAGAATAACTTAGAACTCAAAACTCAAACCAAGATCTGAAAACAAATAAAAATAATATATAAAAATATGTAAAATAATCAATTTGGTATTAGTTAATATTGGCATTGTTGATATATATTAGTAGAGGATCATTCAAAATAACTATGAAAGTGAATGTATCCATATTTTCTCAAAAATTTCAAACAGCTTACCAAGTAGTAAAGCAATATTCATATGAAAGCAAGTAGAACATATACATAATCTCTGATCAATCTTCATTATCAAAACTCTCATATGCTACCAGCAAGCTTTTAATAGGGTTGGCCACTTTGATTTCAATTTTTGCTTTACTTGGTCTTGTTGGATGAAAATCCTTTTCCTGATCATTAGCCTCGGATTTACCATTTGTTGAAGCACGTTCACTTGAATTTAAGATGGACTGGTTCCAACCAGAAGGGATTGAAACTCTCAGCCACTTTTGTTTGACTTCCACAACTTTTTTCAATAAACCTTACTGCCTAATCCTACTCCTTGACTTGAGATCAACACGAACTGGAAACATAACCAATTCTCGTGAAGAATTAACTATACTTGCAACTTTTTTAAATGTAGTAAATGTCGGTTTCTCAGTGCTCCTTGAGATACAACAAATCATCGCTATCCAAGGTGCCTCGTCCATAAAGGTAACCTCCACGTTCTCCTTCAACCTCTTGCATCTTAGTGACCATGGGATGGAAGGTGCCGTCTTCATCGTCAATTACGTCATCATAAATAGTGACAGCAAGTTAAAAGTACATGCATAGATCATGCTTTTCAATGCAATAAATAATTGTAAAGAAGAGATAGTTAAAAGAAAAAACATAAATTAATAAGTAAAAAGAAAATAAACAACAACCATCAATACTCAAGAAGACAAATTACACGATGATTTACCAGTTGCCATTGAACTGGGAAAAACGACACTAAGCAACCTATTATTATCCCATTAGCAATTGACATTAAAGATTAAAAAATTCTTCAAATAAACTTCAACGCATACAAATTACCCCTCCACCCAAAACAGAGTATACACGAAACACACAAATAACATCCCATAAAACCTATTCTGAATTAAAACCCCTAAAAATATTTGGGTCACACAACTAAAGTGCAACAAAGGAATTCTTGAATCTAATTTGTTTTAAGATGTATGCTTTCAGTTTGATTTTAAACTATTAAGAAAACAACATAAATGAATTATAATGGTAATTCAATATAGATGACAAATAAGTAACTTATGTTTTGAATTATGGTCAGATAGTCTTATTATTCAAGTATTTTTTTCATCTTCTTTTCTTTTAATTTCAGTGGAAACATTAACTTCATATGGTAACTGTAATATGCAAAAGAAAACATTAACTTGGTTTAGTAACAATCATGAATTTGTAGGGACATGTGTTAAATGATGCCCTAAAACATTAACTTGGTGTTCATAATTTCAATGATGCCCTAAAGACAAAAAAGGACTGATGTTCCTAATTTCAATAAGAGGAGAAATACATTAGTCCCATCACGATACATCATTTACATCCCTAAGGTTCAATAAAAAAAATAATATATAAGATCAGAGTGCTAACCGGGGTTCAAATATATAAATTAAATGCCAGTATTCTTGATCGAGTATAGACAATATTCGTGATCGAGTAAATATGCTACCAATTAAATACTTCTGAGAATCGGGGTGTTTTGAAAGGGGAATTGATGACTGCCAACCGGGGTTTTTAGAAAGATAGTGATGGTTTAAATAAAAGCACCCAATAGAAAGGAATAAAAATAATAGAGTTCATACCATTAATGCTACTAAATGCAAAGGTATTGTACATGAATAAGTGGACATTGTACACGAATAAGTGAAATAATGTCATCATATAGTGCATACCATGAATGCTACTAAATGTAAACTTTCTCGAAAATATCAGTTAGACGTGGTCACCCCTGCACAAAACCATATTTAATTATATCAAAAATGTAATATCAACATGAATGAATTTGCAAATCGTTAATTTCACTAATCAAACACGTAAAACATTACAAATTGTAACACGTAAAACTTGTTATATTTTCATGCCTACAACAAATTATCATGAAAAATGAACAATTATTTTCGATTTCCATCAGTTGATTCCATTGCCACTTGAGATAAATAATAATCAACATAAAAAAATGAAAGATAGATCGAAGAGTATATACCTGGCCTATTATCTCTCCAGCTGTCTGATGTTTGTTAGAAATGGGGGACATTGATTTAAAACTTCCAAGTTTAAACCGTCATTATACAAATGATAACACACCTCCCATCAAAATGAGTGTATTATATTGAAAAAGTAGTACCAATTAGATTGACTTTTACCAAAAAAGAAAACATTCAGCATGAATATCCAAATCAGAAAACTCAAAACTCAAAACTCAAATCAAAATAGTTCCATAATAAAAATAATTAAAGTGAAACTCCCTAATTGGTAGGGAGTGAAATAACCTGTGAATAAATGAGAGAGTGTGAGATATGGACGAATTGAATAACACACTATTGTAAACAGTCCTTGAGACCACTCTGTGAACCACGAAAAATCGGTTTCAAGAACTAATAACAAAATGAGTTTGTACTGAGTTTGAAACCATTTTAATACACAAAAGAAGCATAAAAACAATTAAAGGTATATATAAAAAAATACACAAACAGAGTTAGAAGAAATTTTTGAGTTTGTAATGTACCTTTGAATACACAACAGAGAATACCTGAGTTTGCAACCTACAAAACAAAAAAAACAATTGAAAGAAGCATAAATAAAACCTCCTTTAATATTCAAACCCATGAAACCCCAATATTTCAAAACCCTAACCTTGACATGGGAGCACTGAGAAAGAGAAAGATATGGAAGTGAGCACCGGATGTGGGAAAGGATCAGAGATGAGCATTAAGAAAGATAAACGATCGAAGATGAGAAATGGAAGGGTCTCTGAGAGGGTTTGCGATGGTGGTTATATTTTTGTGAGAGGAAATGAGAAAACATTGGGGGAAACAAAAAGTAAAGCGTAATTTTAATAGATGGCACTGTACGTGTAACGTGAGAGTATCTTATCAAAATACCCTTTCTTTGAATTAAAGTGTAATTTTGATACGCAAAAAAAAAAGAGGGGGAAACAAAAAAATTAAGGGGTAGGTTTGTAAAAAAGAAATAGATGTAATCTCAATAATTAAAATATGTAAATATGTGGCATTCATCTACACCGTTAAAAATGTGTACATTTTCAAAAACTTCCCTATCTTATTATTATTATTATTATTATTATTATTATTATTATTATTATTATTATTATTATTATTATTATTATTATTATTATTATTATTATTATTATTATTATTATTATTATTATTATTATTATTATTATTATTATTATTATTATTATTATATATTAAGTTAATCTAGGCTACCAGTGCACAATTACCATAACACTAGACTAACATTCCCAAGTCTATATACCGACTTGATATTTAAATAATTCCCACAATTATTTATTTATTACTCAACTTTGTGTCACCCAACTAAATTACCCGAACTATCTCCTTCAGTCCGAAATTTTCATCTTGTAGAACTTATTTCTCAAATTCCACACATTAAGGTTAACACCCTTTTTTATTTTGAATATTTCATAGTTTATTATATAACCCTATAATAAATTGACTCGGTCAAATCCGTGCCTAAACACTCGTAGCACTAGTCCAAATTTCACCCGGCTCAATTCAATCAATCACGCATTAATTAATTTATTACATGGGCGTCGCTCAACCAATATATCCGGACTCGCTCACTTGGCCGAAAATACAATATTTAGAATTTATTATTCAAATTTTACTTAATAAATTTTGCACACGTATTAATATAAGGTTTTCAATTTACTCAATTTCAACTTTAATTCCCTTATGGATTATTTTCTCAATTATCCCAATACTTACTTGGGTCACTTTATGTAAACCTAATCTCCACTTTAGGCCTAATGTCCTTATTATAGAATAACAATCATAATCATCCAATCTAGGCAGCCTCCAACGAAATAACAACTAAAAATAACATTTCTTAAAATTTGCTCCACGAATCTGCCCAGATTTTTAAAATGTCGTTTTAAGGCATTTTGGAGCCGTTTTTGGAGAAAACGTATCAGAGAACAGAATGAAAAAAATAGGATTTTGTACGAGGCAATGCGTACATAATAGCCATTTTTTAAACCAAAACGTCACAAAATAGTTTCTAAAATGATTGTTTAATTTCACCAATTTCATAGACTTCTTCAAATTTAAGAAATTGTTCTACAATTCAATCCTACCCATCAAAACCCAATTTAGATATCAACTAACCCAAAACAATATCATTTTATCACACCCACTATGATATGAATAGAAATATGCAATTAATTTTAAAAAAAAAGTTTAACCACTTGCCTTACGGTTCGTAGGGTTTGAATCCGTTGGTGTAGATGAGGTTGATTTGATGAAGAACCCACACACTTGTTCTTGATTTTGGCTCCCATGGCTTCTCCGACTTTTACCCACTTTCTCTCTCTATAAGATTTTTCTCAAATGTGTTATGGCTTCCACACCCTCTCACTTTTAGGGTTTAATAACTTAATCCCGTTTTTAGGATTGTGCGCTTAATAAAAAGGGCCCAAACACTCTTATGTGGGCTTAAATATGCCTAAAAATACCTCGCGACTCATTTAGTACCCATGGGGTACTCTTTTCCAACTATTTTGATCCATTTAGACTCAACCGTGCACTCAGAATTTCCATCCGAATTAATTTATAATATTCTCCAATTTTTTACCTAAAAAATTCGACACAAAAATAATCCGAACAATTAAATCTCAATTTTCCAATTTAAATAAATTTTCCCAAATCATAAATTTAACTTCTCCCAAAAAAATAAATTATTTTTCTCCCAAATATTATTAAGTTAAAGGTCCTTGAATTTACAGAGTGCTACACTTTCTTTGTTGTTCTTTGGAAGCATGCTAATGAATGCTTACCTCCTTTGGTAAAGTTCCTCAATTTCTCTACCCCCATTTTGTTGCGAAAAAATATTATTATAGAAATAAGATAATTTGAATAAGAAACTGTAATTTTTTTTGCACGGCTAAATGTTTTTTATGAATCCACAACTATATATTGAACTAACAATTTGAGCAAATGATACTATTATGGCTAAATAAACGCACAATAGCATGCCACTAGCAACCGAAAACCATCAGAACCATCATGAAGAGTGAAAGAAACTAGTGTGAGAAGCATACATTCACCGAGATCAACACGAGAACAATGGCTCAACCAAAATGATAGAAAAAAAATTGCAAACAAAATTCATTGTTGAAATCGTAATGCAAATCACCAAAAAAAACAAAGAAAACCAAGGAAACAAAAGGCATCCCCAAAGAAAAACTCCATGGTTAAAGCGTCTGACCATCAAATCAGCGTTAATAAACCACCAAACCCACCGAACATCGAAGAATGTGAATGATTTTGGCATAAAATAAGAAGAATGTGAAGGCTTTTGGCATAAAAGAAGAAAAATACAATTGTGTGATTTATTTATTATTTGTTTATAGTTTGTCATGTATGGGAGTGGATACATTGATGTGATGTTATAAATCTTGATACTTCATTAATTTATATTAATTTTGTTTGTATCTTTATCAAGTTCAAGTGGACGATTTGTTTGCTTCTTTGTCATTTTTTAGTCAAATATGATCTAATTTCATATTAATTTTATTTTGTATGTAACATGAATTTGAAGCACTTGGTTATGTGTCTTGCAATTTGTAGTCCACTGTGAGACAATGGGGTTAATAAGTTAAGCTGTAGTTGAACATTATTTTTTTGTTTTTGTAATTGTTTATATACCCATTATTATATTATATGTTATAAAATTTTAAATATATGATTGTGTGATATTTAATTTTAGAAAGGATTTTTCTTTTAACTTAATTACTACGTATTCCAATATTCAATTTGGCCAATCACATTGCAAATAGTAGGTACGAAGCATCCAAAAAGCAAAAGGACACCATACAAGAAAATTAGTGTCGTGCCTTTAGGCGGCACTGGCATACCCATTAACTCCCTTGTGTAATAATATGGGTCGGGGTTTGAGTTCATGTGTAAGAAATAAGCACACCACCCTCCCCTCAAGTAACACACTGGGATCTAAAGATTTGTACAACCATCTATTTTTTTTTTCATACTAATGTGTAGCATTTTGTTCTTACGAGAAAAAATTCTCTTATCCCCACTTTTTTGTTATAGGGTAATATTTCATCTCCCTATAATTAATAGTCACGTAATTTTCAACAAGTAATTTATTTGACAATGAGTTTCATAAGATTAAAATTTCATGTGCTCAATACATGTGAATGTGAATGTGAACTATAGAAATATACCTTGGTTCACTTTTGTGTTTATGTGTGGTTTGTTAGATTGGGTGTTAGTGGTAGTTGGTGGCGGTGACGTGCCGTAAGCACAAGTACGAATATTGGGGATCAAAATTATCTTTGTGCCTTCAGGAACGGGTATGCCCTAGTATATATAATAAAGGAGGAGGGAATTTTACCTTGTCATAAGTTTTGGTATACAAAACCTATATAAACAGATTTTGTATCTAATATATATACCCGTTGAGGGTTGAGTCACGTGTACCTACAAAAATCTGCACATGACTCGAAGTCATTTAACACGTTAACAACAGAGCATAAGGCTCGAGATTTTATCTATTCACTTTATCAAAAAATCTAGAGATAAATACGTTAACATCACTTTGAAACCAAAATCCCAAGTACAACCATTTCTATCCCTCTTCTGGAAGTTTACCCCCATAAAAACCTCTAACAAATGCGAAAAGGGAATCATATGATGAAAATCAAATTTCCAATGGCGTTGTTGCTTCTCTTCATCAAAAGAAAAAGGGTTGTTCTTAAGGGACGTACCGAAGGAGCACCAATAATATTCTCGCAGTTCGCTAATAAGAAGAAACCGCAACCGATTGAGAATAAGTACAAGTGCATGCTTGAGGAGTTATGCCATAACTGTGTCAAGACAATCATCATTACAAAAGATTTTATATCAGATACGGGGTACTAATTTTAACTCTTCCCTCCTCTAATGAATAATCATTGTTTGATTTTTCTTTCCCCAATTCCATTTTGAAATTTTTGAACAAAAAATATTTGAGTTCCAATTCCACATCTTGGAGTTGTGGTTCTCAAACGTAACGTTAATTATTTTAGGTTACAACAAATCTCTCACTCTAGGGTTCAGTTTTATTTATCTTTCTCTTCTACCCGTATTCAGTCGTACTTTGTCGCTCCTAAGTACTCATTTTTTAGCCAAAGCATTTACTAGTTAGAGCTGATATCAGTCTTTTTTCCCCTTTTATTAGCTGCAACCTTCCTCAAATGCACTATTAGGTGACGATGAGAAGGTCATATCTAATTTCATTTTTCTTGCCAAGAATGCATGAATAGGTATTAGTCAGTGTTTTGATTTTGGTGGTGTTGTCTAAACATCAAAACCCAGGCACTATTGGGTGTTGATAATCACAATTTTTTTGGGAATTTTTTCAGTCATAAATTTATTTTGTAACTCTAATATGGTCTGGGTTCGGACTTTTTGCAACTCTAATGGATTTACTTTGCAGATCTTGACATTAATCACAAAGTCTGTGCCGAAAACATCACCGCTTTGGAGGGTTCAGTTGTGCTTGGGACTGTTTTGGGACGATGGGTACGATTATATTGTAAATATCCTAGAAGGTGGGTACGATTTTGAGTCTTTTTCTTAGTTTAGCAAAGTAGATATTTTTATTTTCTTATATCATTTACCCTCGCCAACAATAGGTTCTCAAAGAGATGTAGCTCCAGGACTGTATCTGCATTGACATTTTTGAAAAAAGAAAATGGACAAGTTACGTTTTAAACACCCATTTAACATCTATTTATTTGATGTTTTTTTGGTTTTTCTTTGTAGTTTTCAGATCTTAGCGTTTTTTTCTATAAGGTTTTATATGTCATTTCTACATATTTGTTTATATGGATCTCTTCGTATTTGTTTATCTGGATCTCTATTCAAGAGTCTATGCCAAATCTCTAACGCATTTTTTATTTGTATTCAAAATATTTTTCAAGAGTGACAAATATTTTACTTCTAATCATAACGGACTATAAAATATTGTTTTAATATATAATTTTGCCTCTTTAAAGTACTTTACTTCTAACCAAAATTAGATTTTGTTACCTTTTTTTTCTTTTTCGGTTGCTATTGTTATTTTAGTGACAAAACTTAAATCATTTCGCGAACAAGAAAAAGTACTAAATGTCTGAAAAAAATTATCAACTCAACAAAGTTATTTTTCAATTACTGGAGTTGGCTATATGAATACTATTTTTTTATTTTGCTCCATTTAACATAATATTTTTAGTTAAATCACATAATACCTTTAACTATTAACAATATTTCAGCAAGTCAGTTTAAATTTATATGCACTTCTAGCATTAACACCAATACTAACTAAATCTCTATCGTCCCGAATCAATTTTCCAGTAATCCAACAATGTAAGTTCAGTGCAAAAAGAATTGTACGAGCAATGCAAAGGAGATTCAGTTTTGATCATCAAATATTAAAACATTTATGTATTACCTGAAAAATCCTCTGTCAACTACTCAAAATGCATGCCAACTTTGATTGCAAGTCCAATTGATCTTATATTTAGCATTTATGTACCTGAAAAATTAACTAATTTAATTAGGTCCCTCATTAAATTCAAATGTAGTGTTTATGTGTTAATTGTGTGTTATTTCTTACTTCGTAAGCATTGGATCAATATGCTAATCGTGTCATCACCACGGGATATACCAAGCCATTACGAACAAATTGGTGACATGTTTTATATTTGCACTTTGGCGACACGTTTAAAATACAAAATATCACGGGGACAAATTTATAATGAGAACAAATTTATCGTCGTGCCATTGACATGGGTACAAAATATCATGGGAACAAAGTTATCGCCGTGCCATCGGCACGGGTACACCTTAATGTGTATATATATATAATTTTTATTTTTTATAATAGCAAACAAACTAATATATCGTATATGTATATCATATATTAAGATATAAATGCAAAAAAATATCGAGAATGGACAATTCTGAGTTGAAAAATAAAAAATAAATTTTAAAAACATACTCTTTTGCTGTTGTCAGAAAATAGAAAATATTATAATTCCGTATTTAAAACCATGTGTGTCACGGGCAAATTCTTGCTAGAATTGTATTTAAACACATAAAACGCTATTATAATTTATAACCAAACAACTTTTAGTCCCATGTGGGATAATTTAGTTGCATTCCATGTATTTTAATTTTTAGTTGTTGGTACTTTAGAATGGTAATTAAAAAGTTCATAGGACAAATGTTATTTTTTAAGAAAATGAAGTTCGGTTGCAAGCAGTTATGAGGTGTTGTGGAATTAATTACAATTATAAAAATGCATGAGATGAGTGACAATTAAACTTTGAGGGTTCGTTTGGTTTGGGGCGAAATATTTTTTGCCGGGGAGAAAAATAAAATGGTAAAATATTTTTTCATATATTTAAAATTAAATTTTTGCTAGGTTGACATTATGAATATGTGCACACTTTATAATTATGAAACCTTAAAAAAGAATATAGAAGAAATTTTAACTCTAAATAAGTGAAAATTTATTTCACTATATTACTTTTCATCGCGTTGAATCATAATTTATCCCTAACAGCAAAAGCTAATTTTTATAAAAAAAAAAAGTAAGCTGAAATGGAGGAAAGGTAAATTTAAACTTAAAGTACTTGCATTCGTCACTTTATTAGTTCTTAATTACAATCATTGTAATATTTCAAGTTTACTAACTACTATTTCATAGAAAATAATAACATGTATCCTAGGTTATCTATCCTAGGCTGTCACAAACACTTTTTTCATATATCCACATATTATGGCTCAATGGAATATATATTGTGGCGTGCATCAGGCTTTAAAAACACGGCATTTCCTCCCCCTTATTGGAAATTTTGGATTTATTATGTATCACATGAAGTCAATTTAGGGAAAGTCTAACGCTCTTTGTTGTAGCATACGAAGTCAAACGCTCTTTGCTGTAAAGTGGAGGTCTTCAAAACACTTGCTAATATTTTGGCTAAAAATTACAAAAATCACTCAAGTCATGGCACATTCTTCGAACTTGTAGCCAGTTTGAACGAGAACAATTCTATTTGGGGATTAAGTATTCAGTTTTATTTTTATAAATATAATTAAAACGGATTTTATATCCGTATATTTTTTTTAGTTGTTAGTCATATTTAAATAAACATAGAACACTGTCATTCTTCATGAAAAAGATGATGGAAGGTTAGAAATGATTACGGAGCGGTTTCAAATGGTTATGAGCGATTTCAGATAATTATAAGACTTAATACAATTATAAAAATACTTATAATGAGAGTCCACCAAATCATTTGAAATTGGACTAAACTCCAAATCAATTATAAAAATACTTAGAATAAATAGTTTTTTGGCTTTAATCACATTTTAAAAATTCTATTGTTCTCCCATTCCATATATTTTTAAATTATAATAAGTTTCATTATCACTCAATAAGACTTTTTTATAAATGTATAAACTATTCATTACATATCTTATAATAAGACCTATTATAGTAAAAATGTTTATCATGGGACCTGATGGAGCAAAACAATAAAAAGTTGTAAAATTTATTTGACTGCAAACTTAATAAATGGGACAAATTAGTAAAGTCATATTTTAACTAGCATGAACACGACACAAATAAGATGTGACACTACATAAAATCGTAGTATTTTTACCGAACACGATACGACTCAACTAAAATATGAAACGACACACTTTTTTCACCTAACACGAATGAAATACAAAAAAAATGAGACATGACATAAAATCAATTTTTTTAATTAACGCGACAGAATTCATACCCTACACGTCATGAATTATTTTTACAGACTAAAAGACAACAAGACATGATGCGACATATAATTTGTATCTATCACGAGCATAACTCAAATAAAATAATTTTGCAATGTGTAAGGTTGAAAAAGAAAATTTCATGCGTATCGTATTTTAACATTCGCGACGTATAAGCACCTCATCTTAGAACATGCATGCGTGTACCTTTTTCTTCAATGTTAGGGACGGTGATGGTTCATTTGATTGCTATATGCTCGTACAAAGTCATGTGTATGTTCATTTGGATTCTATGCTCATACATCTCTTTCTTTAATGCTATGCCTAAAAATAACAACGATTGGACAATGACATTATCTCTTTAATCTTTTTTTTTATCTCTTTAATCTTAACAAGACCATTAATGCATATAATGTTTAGTTTAAATAAAATGGCACAACTTTTTAAAGTTATAAATACAATAAGTTCTTGGCACTATCCAAATAATATTAATATTTAAAATTAATTATTAAATCATGATCTATTTTTAACTTAAAAAGTTTAAATTTGTGAGGTAATCACGGGATACATAAGCTTGCAACTTAATTTCTTCTATTAAGGAAAAAAAACACAATGGGCACATCCGTTCATATAGAGTGTTCTCTTAGGTGATGCATGCATGGCTACTTTTATCCATTCTGAGTGATGGTGATTGTTCTTTGAATTTCTACGCTCGAGCACATTGTGCTCATTTTGTTTTCTTACTAGATACAAATCCGCGCGATGTGCAGACGATTACATTATAGGATAAAATCTAGATATGTGCAAATTTATAACAACCAAAGTGGAATGGTTTCCAACGGATTTAACGACAAAGATAACGATATGAAAATAATTGGAATATCAAATATGGATTTGTAATATATGACAACCAAATGCAATGATTTTGTAGGGACTACTTTAATCTATGACTATGTGTTTATGCACAAAAAGATACATTGGTTAGTGAATTTTTTTCTAAAAACAGTGAACTAAAAGATAATATTTTAATGAAACATATATAGGAAAAACAAAAATCAGATTTATAAAAAAAACGTAATAAAGGACTCTCACAGTCAAATAACTAAAAATTCGATCATTGTCAATACACCGAAAAAAATAACAAAATTTTCGTTTGGTATTTAAAGGACCTTGAGACTTCAAAATGTCTATAATAGAAAAAAATTCGTTATTATAAATCATCAAAATATAGTGCAATAAAATCATTTCCCTATATGTGCACTCCAGAATTCATAATTGAGAAATTCTAATCACCTTTTGTTTTTCAAGGAGGTATATCCTAGATGAGTTAATGGTTCTAATATTAAAATAAATAAATAAATAAATAAAAGTCATAACCAAACACAAATCAAAATGGGGTCAAAATGTTACCCTCGATATATGAAAAACTAAAAGGATTATTGGTATGTCATAAAGAGAGACTTATGGGTGTTCCATATATTTATGCTGGCAATTCCATTGTGGAAAAGAAAGTTGAAAAAGATGGAGATTATCATGGATCACGCATTTAGTTTTGATCTTGTGGTGCATTGACACAGGGTTAAGTGCGTTGATAAACACTCGGGCAAAAATTGTCAGTGTAAACACTGAGGGGGAAATTCCTAAGAAACATATGTCCAAGTAAAGTGTAAATATATAACTATTGATATGACCAAATATAACCTCGTCCCAGGACGAGACCTCTTAACTACAACGGCCGAACTTCCAGATGGAAATCATAGGACTCTTCCAAGATTCGTCCAGAACAAAGGTCGGCCTCATACATACAACCTCGGTCATATTGTAGGATAAGACTCCAAGAAAATATTACAGAAATAAGGACATCTCTCATCCTCTTGCCCAGGCGACACCAACAGATAGCCAGTATAGTCAACCTCGACCTGAGCTCCTCAGACGAGACCACACTTGCCAGTTTCTCGCATATAGTCCAGCGTTGCATTAGAAACCTCATACTTGGCCAGGATGTAACCTCTACAGACGACACCATACTGGACGAGCAGTAGAAGGTACTAAGGTGACTGTCCCACATGATCACTTCAGTTATAACTAAGGTTATTCCCCTCACGTGAGGGGAGATTTCATCATCATTAAGTACATGTGCATGGACAACTATCTTCGTCTTAGTGGATGCCCTCATCTGTGCACACCTTCAGCATGCTTTGGGGGTGTATTACACCCCTTAATCCCTCTAAATACATTCCATCTTCTTCATTAGAAAGGATCGCTTAATTCAAACCCTTTGTATCTAGAAGAGAGATAAAGCTTGAGTGTTGTAACCCAGGCCATTAGTGCCATATTAGTTAATGGATTTCACTCACACACACTCACACAGTGGATGTAAGCTCCATCCAAACCACTTAAATTCAGGTGTTCATCCTCTTCGCCTCACCTCTTTCTCTATCATTATATTTTTTGTTTACTGTCATAGTTATACACCTGTTTGAGCTTCTTATATCCGTGACCTGGTGGTGCCATTTTTGGTATCATCAGTCTGGTGTCGTCTATGGGAACGAGAATTGTCATCTCTTCCTATCTCAAGCTTATACTGATCGGAGTCTCAGGTGGTGAACCAGTTATCCCCTCTTGTGGAGTTATTTCACTATTGAAGGAGCTCTTCTTGAGCTTCTAAGATTTTACTTTATAGTTTACAGCTCATCCGTTAGGTGTGAAACATGGCATCAGAATTTACAGTTCTAGCCACGAACCTTCTTCATCAGAGATGGCGGAGGTGGCGGTAACGTTTAAGTCATTGGTAGCCAACCAACAAGCGATGCATGAGATATTGGTTGCTTTCAGCCAAAATGTATTGGTGAGACCCACGGGGATAACTCCGAAAATGACTAGTCCGGCAGCCATGTAGCAGCCTCCAAATGCCAAGGGACCACCCGAGGCACCACGCAAGGAGATAACACCTCTTCAACGATAGAGAGACGTTACTGAACCTAGGAATTTGTGCCTGGGGAGGCAAGTCCATCCCTGTCCAAATGGATAATATGATGACTATGAGGCTGAAAATGCTCGGGCTGAATGCTAGGAGACATATGAAGTGTCATGAAATACTGTAAGCCCCATTCAAGCAAGTCGAGGACACAATAGGAGGTTGTGTCAGGATGATCAACCAAGAGGCTCGGCCTTTGATCGGCTAAAAAAAGGGTCGATCTTTGAAAGGCTCGGCCCAATGGGTGATCTCAGAGATAGACTGCCTAGATCTAGGAGTATGGATGGCTCTAGAAGAGAAGGAAGAGTTGGTTAAGCTGTTGAGAAATATAACACCCCGTAATTTTGAGGATTTAGTATTTAATTATTTTTGGGAGAAATAAAATTATTCAAATTGTATAAACTTAAATTTACGATTTGGAAAATTTAGTTGAGTGGGAAGAATTATTTATATTTGGCTACTTTAAGTTTAATTGTTCAAATTATTGTGTGTCGTATTTTTGAGGTTGAAATTTGGAAATGTTATAAAGTATTTCGAATGACAATTCTGAGTGCACGGTTGAGTCCGGATGGGTTGAGTTAGTCAAAAAAGAGTACCCGGGGTAGTAATCAGGTCTCGGGGATTTTTTGGGCATAACGGGCCCACACGGTGGATTTGGGCCATTTTAATTAGGCCATGTGACTAAAAACGTGATTAGGGGTTTTATACCTAATTGAGGGAGTGTTGAACGTCAATTAACACAACTCTAAACTTAGGGCTATGAGAGAGAAACAAAGAAAACAAATCAAGAGTAAATTGGGGACTTTTTGGAGACATATCGAGGGACAAATTGGGTATTCTTCATCAACCCTTTCTCTGCACCAACGGATCAGACTTTACGAACCATTAGAGTCAAGTGGTTAACTTGTTGTGATATTTATTTATGATATCCAATTCATATTTTTGTGATGTGTAAATCAAAATTTGTTTTGGGTATAAAAGGGTACAAAAAGGGGAGTTTTGTATATAGAACACTTGAATGAAATTATGGGAAATTAATGTGGGAATTCATTGTGTTAGATAGTTCGGGGATAATTTATTCAGATGTGAAACCATAGTAGAAATTTATGAACAAATTTGGGATAAACAGATGAAATTGGAACTGGACGAGTAAAGACCAGGAAATTCCCCAAATTAGGAAAAGTATAGATTTGTGAAATTTAATTTGTGTTTAAGGTTCTAGGGGAGGTCCTAATTACGTTAACAAATGATTAAAATATTGTGTATGCTTGAGATAAACCATAAACGAGTTTCAAGATTAGAGGAATTCGTTAATGGCAAAAACAGGAAGTCGGAGAAGATGAAGACATATTCGATCGATCGATCGATGGTTGGGATCGATCGATCGATGGCTGGGAACTTTTGACAATTCGGCCTTGGGAGTTTTAGGTGGGATTTTCTTTTATTTTAATTTCTACCAAGTCTAATTAAGGGAGATAATTTAATTAGGTAAGTTAATATCCTCACAATTATAGGGGCGTGTAATTGGGATTGGTAGGGGTAATTAAGTGTAACACTTACGTATGAATTTTGAGAATAAATTTTGAGAAATAAAATAATGAACTGGGTGAATAAGTTCGAGTATAGTAGTAGGGCGACACTACTCATTTAAATTAATTATAGAGGAAAAGTAATTAATTTGGAGTCGGTGCTTAGACTCGGGTGATATTTAATTTCGCGCCACGAGAGCGAGTACAGGTATATTGTGTAACACCCCACGACTTTTGGAGACTAAGAAATTTAATTTTGGAAAATTAAATTTAATTAAATTGGGGAATTTTAAAATTTGGGAATTTAAGTCCAAAAATAGAGGACGTTTCAAAGTATTCCGGATGATATTTTTGAGGGTACCATCGATCCCGGAAGGATCGAGATAGTCAAAATGACTGTCATTGGGTCTTATTTCGGCTCCGGAATGTTTTTTAAGTTGTTTTGACTTGAATTAGAGTAAACGAGTCATTTAAAGTGTGTATTAACATTTAAAACTGGGATTTTGTTTTAAAAGGTTGGAGGCTTACGGATGAAGCCATTTCTCATTTGAGAGAAAGAGAGAAAAGCCCTAGAGAGAGAAGAAGAAGAGAAAGAAGAAGGAAAAGAAGAGAGAGAGGAAGAAAAGCTTGGGATTTCCGGCCAAACCGCAACCTCGAGGATGATCCAACCTCTACAAATCTGAGGCAAGTGTTTAATCTTGCTAAATAGCTATTTGTGTATTTCATTTCATAAATTTTGGGGTAAAGAAATGGTTTTTGGGTATTAATGTCAAAACCTAGATTTTAGGTTTAAATCTTGAAATCAATGATTAAAGATGGAATTAATGACATATAAATGATTGGGATCAACTTTGGGTTGGTTAATGGGTTTAAAATCATCATTTGATGAAGGATTGGGGGTTGGAATGAGAAATTTAGGGTTTAGAATTCGTAGGTTTTGAAGAAACAGATGAAACCTTCAAAAATTGCAGGTCCGAATCGATTCGCCCCTCAAGCGAATCGATTCGGTTTGGTAAAACTAGCAGGTCTGCATTGACCGAATCGATTCGGACCCCAAGCCGAATCGATTCGGCCTATTGCAGAAGCCCAGGTCTTTGGACCCGAATCGATTCGCCTGGGAGGCCGAATCGATTCGGAAACAGGGCATTTTGAGATTTTTTTTCTCCATAGTGAATTCAAAACCTTTTTGGTTGGGTTTATTGATTTGGGGCCTTCTCTTATGATGTGAGAGATATGTTCTTGGAGACACATAAGGAGTTTCTCACACATTAGAGTTTTGGGGACTCCTTAGGGTAATTTGGGAGAAATGTATCCATATATGTATTTGGAGTTATGTATAGAGATTTCGGGGGAAAACCCTTTGGGATTGGGAATCCTAATTGTAGATTAAAAGTAAGTATAGATGTGATGTGAGGCTAAGTACTCTTAGAGAGATCTTAGATTAGGGTATTCACAAAAGTGATCGAACCATAGTCGAAATCGAGGGAAATGAGATTATTTGATGATTGAAAGAATGAGCTTGAGGCTTATAGACTATTAGTCATATGTATACCGATAGTCAAAATGATTACTAGATTCTTTAATGTACTCGGAGATATAGATGATATGTGTAGTGAAAGATCCTACACAAACTCTTGGGTGATAGCCCTAATGTTGAGTATATATAGGTATAGATATATACATATGGTTTTAGGAGACTATTCATCATAGGAAAATGATCGAATATGTTTCAAGTATGGGATTATGTTCACATATCGAGGTAAATTAAAGGAATTGTGATGACGGCCGGTATATTGAGGACTATGTATACTTATAGCCAGGTATATATATATATATATCTTACGCATATGAACGAGAATTAGTTTATCATATATAGATAAGGTTATATGTGTATGTGTTGATATATATCCGTATGTATATAAATGTATGGATATATTTATGTTATGAACATACATTGGTATGGATACTTAAACCGTATATGGTGGTTTATTATTTGATCCTATAATTGGATCATATGGATGTATATATATTGTGCATGTGAATAATACATATACTTATTTGGTTAAGCATACCCCGCTCATGCTATCATTGGGAAGTTGCGCGCGTAGAGGGTGAGCATCCTGGCATATAATGCAGGGTGTGGATATTCCCCAGGTCATAGTCGTCCCTTGTGATTATTTTACATATAGATATATATTTTTGGGATGAGGCGTGGTGGGTATGTTTCGTCTCATTGCCGGTTGGAACTATGACCGCTTCCCGGGACGTCGTGTACGTGTGTTTACCACGAGATGGGTGTCGTTTAGTCCCACCATGGTGGCCCCAGTATTGCTACGTGAGCCGGGCACTGGGAAGATGATAGCACTGATGCAGTTTATCGGCGATATATATACATCCGGGTATATTATGTGCATGGCCTTGTACATCATATGTAGTAGGTACACTTGGCCATTGGATTGATGATGATATATATACGGTTAGAAATAAATACCTATATATATATTTATATATATCCTATAGATGAAAGGATATGGACTTTTATGAAGTACATCTTAGATGATCATGGTGTACTAGATTGATGGGGGTTGATGTATCGCACATAAGGTATTATTCGGTTACATCATCCCAAGGATATTATTGGAGGTTCTTTTATTTTATCTTATTTGTTTTCTTTCTTTTCTTCTTTCTTTCTTTCTTTAGGAGTTATAGTTTATTAGTAATGTTAGTATATACTTGTATGTTGAGGATTATGGATCTCTAGGATCGACATTGCCCAGGAGTAGTGTAACGAGGTGGTTCCTTGTTTGGATTTCGCTTTGCGAGACACCTCACGCACGAAACGCAGTGCCATGTCGAGATTTGAGAGAAGTAATTCCATAGGTGGCATCTCGGATCTCTGATCCTGACCTTGTCAGGAGTAGTGTAACGGGGCGGTTCCTTGTTTGGATTTCGCTTTGCGAGACTCCCCACGCACGAAACGTAGTACAATTTTGGGATTAGAGAGAAGTCTTGCCAATATTCCATGTGCATATTATTAAGTATATTCATTCCTACGTTTTTAGCCTATATAGGTATATATATATATATGTATATGTATAGGGGTAATGTTTTAGGAGTTATGATAATTATAATTCATGAGATTATTAATCGGAATTCATTAAGCCTTTTATGGCATAATTGTTGTAATCATAATCTAATAGGATTACAAATGGGTGGATCCTTAGATTATGACGGGAAGGTAACTCTCGTGGATATAGGCTAGGCCTGATAAGTTAGGTTGTCCTAAAATCAATGGGGGTAATTTAACTAAAATTTGAGGACGCGAATAGGTGCGCGCCTTTAGATGAGAGGTGAGTTGGGGTTCCACGAGAGTGCGGTCTCACTTATTTATGAAATTAAGTATACCGGTATTTATTATGCACGGTTAACACACTTGCTAAATATTTTACACATTCGGGGCTCTGACCCGTTTACTTCTCCCTCCTCCTTGTATATATATATGTATTTCCACAGGTATCCTACCGCATGGATGCCGGATGACCTTCTATCCAGAGTCTCGGGAGCCGTGACAGGTGCGGACTGTTGCGGGATGTTTCATGTAGCCGCTTCCTACTTCTTTAAAATTCTAGGTAGGATTCATGTTGTATATCGGGTTTGTACCCAAGGGATATTTACTTACATGTTTATATTTATTCCCTTCAGTTATTGTATTTGCTGTGACCCGACAGCTTATTCGGGTTTATTTATTTATGGCATATTCATGTATAGTGATACCTTTCATTTCTTATAGTTCTTTCTTGCATCTCTCTTATTTATTAGAAATTTTGTAGTGTTGGGTTGTGTTATGTGGCATGTTTTTAATTTATATAACATCTCGCTTATATGATTTCGGGTAGTTAGTCCTACATTATATAGTACCGTTAGTTGATGTTGAGACTGGACCATCTGGAATTCCTGATTTAATATAGTATAGGGCTGGCCACCCGTCATTATTTTAAGCGGGGTGTTACATATTGGTTGAGTGATACCAAGGCGTTAAATTAATTACTGAGAGGAGTAGATCAAATTGCTGTGGGAATATTGACTCGAAAAATATTAAAATACAGATCAAGTGAGTGAGTCCGGGTATATTGGTTGAGTGACACCAAGGTAATAAATTAATTAAGGCATAAATTAATTAATTTAGAGTCGGATCATAGACTCGGGAAAGTAATGAATTAATTAATGTGTAAATCAATTAAATTAGAGTCGGACCATAGACTCGGGGAAAATATAGGCTAGTGCTACGGATTTTTGTGCACGGTAATGCCGGGAACTAACTATTATATACATACGGTGTGCTGATAGTGCATATATATATATATATTGTGTGTTATTAAACATCAGTGATTAGATATTATTAATATATATACTGTAGTGCTATCAGGGGAGGTTGTGCGTAGTAGGTGAATCCCCTAGCTTGAGGAGTAGGGTGAGTATATCGCCAGGTCATAGAGTCCGTTCTATGGGTGAGGGGAATCTCACTTTCAGGGAAAGAATATGACCGCCTCCATTATGTATGTTTGTAGCCAAGTTAGTGAGCAATTCTGACTTGGGGTAACTAGGTTATGCGAGTACACCTTGTGTGATAGCACTTTAGATAATACATCCGGTGAGTTATTACTCGGGAGGATGGGTTATATTTATATTCAACATATATGTGAATGTTGCAATATGGTTCTACGTATATAATGGGTTAAATAGTTATATACGGGTCATTAAATACATGTAGTGAGTCGTAAGTAATTATATATGGGGTATATTCATATTCAACATACGTGTGATTGTAGTAAGATAACTTTACGTATATAATGGGGTGAATAATTATATACGGGTAATCCTAATTCATGGAGAAAATTGTATTATTTATATAACTAGTGAATGTTATATGACTTTCGAGGAAAGATGATTAGCTAAGTTAAGGTGGTAAATAACTTATAATCATGCATTTAAAATACTCGGGATTGAGTAGGTCGGTTGACAAGAGTTATATCAAGTATCTAGTTTCGGGGTAGAGGACTAGGTGGGATATAAAGAAGGCGTTAGGTGTGCACATTAGTTGAGGGGTGAGTCTGTCCTCAAGGGAGTGTGACACTAACTAAAATATGAAGCGCATTCATGCATATTTTATTACTGTAAGTTAATCATTTGCTAAATATTTTCAAAATGTTTTGGGTTCTAACCCTTGCTATAAAACTATTTTGAAAACCTTTTAGGTGTCCATCCACAAGGACACCACACTTGATATTCTAATCCAAGGACACGTAGCTGCGGCACATGTGGATGCTAGTAGGAGCTTGGATTAGATGCATCGTTCATTTTTTCCTAGAGTAGGAATCATCTATCAGTTTCAGTTTTACTTAGGCCTTTTCACCCAGACGTTTCAGAACAGTTTTCAGATTTATTTATTCAGTTGCTGGATGATTATTGTTGGACTATTTACTTTGGTGGCCGATGGTTTATTCGAAAAGTATTTTAATTATTTATTCAGTTGATTTGATTAAGTTGTTGTGAATGGTTTATATGTATTTCCGTATGTTATTGTCTTGTTTAAATAAAAAGTTAAAATTTGGCACCGACTTTTTGGAATACTAGGTGGTTAGTAACTTTTAAAAAGGGTTCTCGACAGTGATGCTAAGAATGAACCAACTAGGATTCCTATTTTAATATGATATAGGACTGATCACCCGATTTTATTGGGCGGGGTGTCACAGATGGTATCAGAGCATCAGGTTCTAGTGTCCTTAGGATCTGTGCGGCTTTTCACGTTTCATCTTTGCATTCTTTGATTTAGAGCCTTATGATAGGATTGTTGTATTCCTTTACGTATGAGACTTACGTTCTCCTTCGGTTGGGCTTTTTACACCGAACATTCTTTAGGACGACCAACGAGGGCTGGAGGAGGATTACAGGAGGAGAGGTTCAACAGAAGACATGGGGTATTCTGAAAATGGTGATTGTGATAGAAATCACCTTGATTGTTGTTTAGGCCAGTGATGATAGAATAATCACCTAGGAGAGATAGTCTCCCAAAGCACTGTTGTAGATAATGGTGGTACAACTTCAGTCTCACCCAGCGTAGTTAGCAAAGGGTGGGGAAAGTGTGTAAGGGACCATTTTGAAGGGCCACCTATAAGGATTCGAGTAGAAGAGTAGCTCGATAAGTCAATGGGATGAAATAACCCAAAGATAATTGTGTAGGGTGGTGTGCGGTGGCACCCAGGACTAAATTTTGAGTGAAATTTTGGTCCAGTGGGGTGGTGTTGTAGTGGTAGGAGCGTCAGTCACCACGTATGAAGAAAAATAAATGGAGTCAAATGAGAAAATTTGGGTACGATGTGACCATAAGATCGTCTATATGCTATTCAAATAGGGATGCGAGTGAAATTTCAGAGTTTTTGTAGTGGGTAAGATAGTGACTAGTCAAGAGGGAGACGATAAATTATATAAGCGAACTTCGTAACCGATGAAGGTGATACGGAGAAGGATAAAGGAACCCGTAAGTGGATAATAAACCGTGTGAGAGTACCCAAGGATGTGTGGGAAATCTGACTAGGATGACTAGTGTTGAGGTCGTCAATATCTTTTGTTTGCCAGCTTACATTAATGCTTCTAAGATATAGGAGACAATAAGGTTAGAGAGTTTACCCTAAGAACGAAATGAGATGTAATGGTTCTAGTGAAGCACGACAGCAGGGTATACCTAGTAAGGGACCCATCTCGGCCTTTTAAATTAAGTAGATTCCTACCTATTGACGGTGGATTCGATCGGAGTCGTCGAGACCCGCAATAAGTCCCATGGGGCTAGAGAAGCCAAAAGGACAACGGGGGTAGCAATTAGGATCAAGACGACCAAGTACGCTAGAAGGACAACCCCGAGATGGACATTGGGGCCAGAGGTAGGGGATTGATGCAGAGAGGTGTCTTATGTGTGGAAAGTGGGACCACAACAATTGATTATGTCCACGGTGAGTCAGGGGATAGGAGTGGTATGTCCCATAGGGACAACAATTATGAAGTTTTGGTTTGGTTGGATGAGATTATTATGTCCAGGAACCATTTGGGACGCTGGTGTATAGGCGAGTGGAAGTATGAGTTTTATCCTCGGATAGATAGGGTGAACTTTTGACACGAGTGGTCAAAGTATTCTTCTTAACACTATATTCGCATGGGGGACGAGTTTAGTGGGTGTATAGTATTGTTACTATTAAGTATATGTTTACCACGGGGTAATAGGGCTCATTTTTGTTTTATCTGCAGGGGGCAAGTGTAAAAACTAAGAGGGTATATTTTATAAGATTTACCCATTTCGAGGAGGGTTATGAAAGCATGATTTTTTCTGGGTATGGATTGGTTAGAAATGGGTGTGAACTATTATAAATATCAGTGATTAGATATTATAAATATATATACTCTAGTGCTATCAGGGGAGGTTGTGCATAGTGGATGAATCCCCTAGATTGAGGAGTAAGGTGAGTATATCCCCAAGTCATAGCATCTGTTATATGGGTGAGGGGCATCTCACTTTCAGGGAAGGAATATGACCGCCTCCATTATGTATGTTTGTAGCCAAGTTAGTGAGCAATTCTGACTTGGGGTAACTAGGTTACGCGAGCACACCTAGTGTGATAGAACTTTAGAGAATACATCCGGTGAGTTATTACTCGAGAGGATGGGTTATATTTATATTCAACATATATGTGAATGTTGTAATATGGTTCTACATATATAATGGGATAAATAGTTATATTCGTTTCATTAAATACATGTAATGAATTGTAAGTAATTATATATGGGGTAAATTCATATTCAACATACGTGTGATTGTTGTAAGATAACTTTACGTATATAATGGGGTGAATAATTATATATGGGTAATCCAAATTCATGGAGAAAATTTTATTATTTATATAACCAGTGAATGTTATATGGCTTTCAAGGGAAGATGATTAACTAAGTTAAGGTGGTAAATAACTTATAAATCATGCGTTTAAAATACTCGGGATTGAGTCGGGCGGTTAACAAGAGTTATATCAAGTATCTAGTTTCGGGGTAGAGGACTAGGTGGTATATAAAGAAGGTGTTAGGTGTGCACATTAGTTGAGGGGTTAGTCTGTCCTCAAGGGAGTGCAACACTAACTAAATTTTGAAGCGCATTCATGCATATTTTATTACTGAAAGTTAATCATTTTATATATTTTTTCAAAATGTTTTGGGTTCTAAGCCTTGCTATAAAACTATTTTGAAAACCTTTTAGGTGTCCAGCCACAGGGACGCCAGATTTGATATTCTATTCTAGGGACACGTAGCTGCGACACATGTTGATGCTAGCAGGAGATTGAATTAGACGCATCGTTCATTATTTCCTAGAGTAGGAATCATCTATCAGTTTCAATTTTACTTAGGCCTTGTCGCCCAGACTTTCCAGTACAGTTTTCAGATTTATTTATTCAGTTGCTAGATGATTATTATTGGACTATTTACTTTGGTGGCCGATGGTTTATTCGACAAGTAGTTTAGTTATTTATTCAGTTGATTTGATTAAGTCGTTGTGAATGGTTTATATGTATTTCCGCATGTTATTGTCTTGTTTAAATAAAAAATTTAAAATTTGGCACCGCTTTTTTGGGAATACTAGGTGGTTAGTAACTTTTAAAAATGGTTCTCGACAGTGATGCTAAGAATGAACCAACTGGGATTCCAGTTTTAATTTGATATAGGACTGATCACCCGGTATTTTATTGGGCAGGGCATCACAAGAAAGAGGCAGAGCATCGTTGCCTCGAGCCATGAAAACATGTTTGGTATTGACCCAACGATCTTATGTCATCAGCTCAATGTGGACGATAATACTATGCCAATACGACAGAGAAGAAGAGTCTATGCAAGAAAGTAGTATTATGTTATTAGAAAGGAAAAGGTCGACTTCATCCGAGAAGTCATCTACCTCGACTAGTTGGCAAACGTTGTCATAGTCCTCAAGGCCAATGGAAAATGGAGGATGTGTGTTGACTTCATGGATCTGAACAAAGTGTGCCCAAAAGACAACTTCCCTTTGCCCAAGATTGATCAAATGGTAGACGCTACAGCCGGCCATGAATTAATGAGTTTCATGGATGCCTACTTAGGATACAACCAGATATTCATGGACACGACAGAAGAAAAAAACTTTAATCACTGACAAGGGGACCTGTTGCTACAAGGTCATGCCCTTTGGGTTGAAGAACGCTGGGGAGGTATATCAAAGGATAGTTAACAAAATGTTTAAAGACCAAACCGGGAAGACAAGGGAAGTGTACGTTGATGATATGCTGACAAAGAGACTCAAGGCCGACACTCATGTGGCCGACCTTGAGCGCAGTTTTGACACGATGGACAAATACTGAATAAAGATCAACCATGCTAAGTGTGTCTTTGGTGTGGGAATAGACAAGTTTTTAGGATTTATTGGGAATTAAAGAGGGATCTAAACTAATCTTGAGAAGATCAAGGCCTGTATAAAAATGTGCAGAGACTCACCGAAAGAGTGGCAGCGCTAAATAGGTTTGTCTCTAGAGCCACTGATAAATGTCTTCCTTTATTTCAAGTATTGACAAAAGCTTTTGAGTGGAATTAAGAGTGTGACAGAGCCTTTAAGGATTTTAATTCCTACCTCGGATCCCCACTCCTATTATCTAGACCAGTTCAAGGGGAGAAACTGTATCTTTATTTGGCAGTATCTGAGTCGGCCATCAGCGCCGCCGTTGCAAGAGAAGAGGATGGAGTTCAAAAACTAGGCCGAGAAGAGGTACGTCAAGATGGAGAAGTTATCCTCTGTACTGATCCATGCCTTGAGGAAGATGAAGCCCTACTTTTAGGCACATACCATGGTGGTCCTCACAGACTCACCTCTCAGGCAAGTAATTCACAAGACTGAGAAATCAGAAAGACTAATGTCTTGGGAAATCGAGTTGGGGGAGTTTGACATCATCTACTAGTCGAGAACGAATATTAAAGGATAGGCCCTATTCGAATTTGTGGTCGAGTTCACTTCGGAAGAAGCTGACATTAAAGGTGATGCTACAGCTTGTGAGCAAGAATGCAGAGTGTGTCCTCTCCTGGCCGAGGCCGAGACGAGTTCAACAAGAAACAAAGTGTCTAAGAATGAGGAGGAAAGGTATCTTTTCAAGAATGAAGCCCAGGAAGAGGGAAATTTTTTAGCAAATGGTACTGTGTGGAGCCTCTTTATTGATGGGTCTTCATGTGAGAATAGAAGCGGGGAAGGATTGATAGAGTCAGTAATAGATGGGACCGATATTGAGTATGTGTTGAGATTTATCTTTAAAGCTACCAATAATGAATATGAGTATGAGTCTCTCCTAGCAAGTATCTCCCTTAATCGGGCACTGAATGTTGACCAACTCCTTGTTCATATTGATTCCAGGTTGGTTGTTAATAAAATCTTAGAGGTATATGAGGCTAAGGATGACAGAATGGCAAGGTATCTGGGAAAGGTTAAGACGTCATTGAAGCAGTTTGCTGAGGTGAAATTGAAGAGGATACCCCGGATGGACAATGGTCGAGCCGACAATTTGGCGAGGTTAGCTTCGACAACCAGAACTGAAATTAGATAAGCAGTCCCGATAGAGGTTCTTCATCGATCGACAATAGAGGGAAAAGAAAAAATCGTAGAATTTTGTTTCAATATGAATATGGAGACATCCTAGATGGATCCCATAGTCTATTATATTAGAGGTGGGGAGATGCCTGAGTCCAAGGCCGAGCTGAGGAAATTGAGATACCAAGCTGCCAAGTTCTCCCTCATAGGAGACATTCTATCAAGAAAGGGTTCTTACTTCCTCTCCTTAGATGTGTTCATCCATCTGAGGTGGAGTATGTTTTAAAAGATATGCATGAAGGGTCATATTCCACCCATATTGGAGGAAGACTGTTGGCTAAGAGGATCATTACGCAAGGTTATTGGTGGCCGATGTTGGCCAAGGATGCAACTGCCTACGTTAAGAAATGTGACAAGTGGTAGAGGTTTGCCACCATACCTCATCAACCTCTTACCTACATTACGTCTCCTTGTCCCTTTATTGTTTGGGGGATTGACCTGGTTGGGCCACTGTCTAAGGCTGTGAACAAGTATCGCTACTTGATTATGGCGATTGATTACTTCTCAAAATGGGTAGAGGTCGATCCTCTCATAACAATTATAGAGAAGAAGACCTTTCAGTTCATATGGAAAAACATCATCTGTAGGTACGGCCTACCTAATAATCTGATCTCTGACAATGGAACACAATTTAAGAATGTCTCCCTAGAAAAGTACTGTGAACGGGTAGGGATCAAGTAGTTCTTCTCTGCTCCTGGATGACTCCAGGCTAATGGGCAGATAAAAGTAACAAATAAGATAATACTCGAGGGAATCAAGAAGAGGTTAGAAGATGCCAAAGTCATATGGATCGAAGAAGTATATGTTATCCTCTAGGCCTACAAAACAATAGAGAGGACTCCAATCGGGGAAACTCCATTTATGTTGGCCTACGATTCAGAGGCAATAGTGACGTTGGAGATAGGTTACTCATAGGATTCAGACCTACGACCCAGAAAAGAACATTGTTGAGAGGAGTCTCGACTTAGATCTTGTGGAAGAGAGAAGAGAAGACGCTGAAGTTAGGCAAGCTTTTTACCAGCAAAGAACAATATTTTACAACAAGCGAGTAAAGGCACGCCCACTGAAGGTAGGGGACTTAATGTTGAAGAAAATTTGAAAAAACGTAATAAGATCCATCCAAATTGGCATGGACCATACAGAGTAGTCGAAGATGTGGTGCCTGGGACGTATAGTTTGGAAAACCTGGAAGGAGAGCCCTTATCGAATCCATGGAATGAAAACCACCTCAAAAAGTTTACTAGTAAGATATCAATTATGTTAGTTTTCTTTCAGTTTTAATATAATAAATGTGTATGAGTCTCACATGAATGAAATTCAATAAAAATATCAAGCGTTCTCTCATATGTTGTCTATTCATTTCAATGCTAGTTGTTTGTATGTATCAACTCGTCTTAAGCTACAAAACATCATTCATAGTGAAGTAGACTTAAGTTTCTTTCGGTGATAAGACAGCTCGGACGAGGTCAAAATCATCTAGGGATTGTCAATAACATCGAGAGACATTTATTATTAAACATCATTAATTTAGTGGATTTACTCTCTTGGCCTAGATGATAGTGTATGGACGAGATGACACTCATCCATACACTCTCAAAACGATAAAACGGGACTTATGCTAAACACCATAATTTGGTGAATGCAAATGGAAAATCACTTAATTGTGTTTCATTATTAAACATCATTAATTTGGTGGATTTACTCTCTCGATCGAGATGACAGTGCATGGATGAGACGACACTCATCCATACACTTTCAAAATGGCGAGAGGGGACTTATGCTAAAACACCATAATTTGGTAAATGCAAATGGAAAATTACTTAAATGTAGTTCATTATTAAACATAATTAATTTGGTGGATTTACTCTCTCGATCGAGATGACATTGCATGGATGATACGACACTCATCCATACACTCTCAAAATGACGAGAGGGGACTTATGTTAAAACACCATAATTTGGTGAATGCAAATGGAAAATCAATTAATTGTGGTTCATTATTAAACATCATTAATTTGGTGGATTTACTCTCTCGGTCGAGACGACAGTGCATTGACGAGATGACACTCATCCATACATTCTCAAAACGGCGAGAGGAGACTCATGCTAAAATACGATAATTTGGTGAATGCAAATGGAAAATCACTTAATTATGGCTCATGATTAAACATCATCAATTTGATGGATTTACTCTCTTGGCCGAGATGACAGTGTATGGACAAGACGACACTCATCTATACACTCTCAAAATGATGAGAGATGACTTATGTCAAACTGTGCAAATTATAGTTCATATACCTCAGACATCATTAAACTTATATAAGTAGAGATAAGACTTGAAAAAATTATGAAGTCAGAGAAAGCACAATATTGGTAAAAACATTAAAAATTCCATTTCATTAATTATGATCATGGAGATTACAAAAGGAGGCCATAAAAGGCCAAATGACATTATAAAGAAAGGAAAGGATCAAAAGATACAGAAAAAGCTGCACAAGCTCAGAGTTGTAGAACCCCATCATCACCGCTAGGGCCGAATTATCGTCACATGCCTGTATCACCCCATCAACCCCAGCACTTTTTACCTCAACCACATTATCATCAAGACCTAGGTCGTTCGTGTTATCGTTGGTCTCAGTGACTTCTAGGGGGTTGGCCTCCACAGGGTCGGAGGGGTTTTCAATGTTGGCCAAGGCAGTCTGAAGATGTGTATCGCTAAAGTTAAGGCCAATAAACTCATATGGGGATAGGATCCCAACCTCGGCATATTTGATGGTGGCCCATCGGTTTGCTGTCTTGATGCCTCTCTCGAAATACCAAAGGCATAGTCCCCAAATTCCTCAGAATCCTTGAACTTGGCCACAGCTTGTGCTTTGACCTTGTCCAAGGAATCCTCAACAGCGGCATCGATCTCGATGTGCTTATTATCGGCTAAGGTCTTCAGAGATTTCGTATAGTTGACCTTCAGAGTTGACATTCGATTTATGGCCTCATGCAAGGTCGTCTTTACAGTCTGCAGCTCATTCCTCAGGTTATTCTCTATAGTAACAACCTCCTTCCCTTTTTGAATTAAGGGCATATTCTTGCTAATCCAATCTCCCATACGATGAAGAGAGACTGCACCCTGTAATAAAGTGGGGAAACAAGTCAGTACGAGACATGAGCATGAAAGAGACTACACTTTAGAAAAGTTTTTAAAAAATACCTGAACAACCCTGTGAAGGGTAAACTCAGTTAACAAAGAGATATCCATTGATTAAATAAAATGACTGTCGACATCAGATACAATACCATCTATGGCCTGTTTTCGATGGCCGATGACGCTCTCGTGAGTAATTTTCAGATGCCATTGCATCTTCAAACGGGATTAGAATGCTTGTGTAGGACGGTATTTCTTTGGGGGACGAGTGGTCATGTTGTCACCGACTCGAATCTTCCTTTTCTTCCCACATCATCAACTCGGTTAGGGCCACCAGCAGTAGACTTTTTTGTCTGAACAGCAAGGGGGCTCAGTCCTTTGGCCACGTTTGTTGACAAGCTTGCTCAAATTGGGGGCCACCATATTCCAAAGCTCGTTTGAAACACCTTCGGGATGACCTAATAAAAGATAAACTTCAGAGATTAGTTATCTATAAATATGAAGTATGAGACTACAGTTACCAAAGTTCATTACTTACACAACTCAGCAAGGGACCAGACCCCAAGCATGTCTGAGTTAAATAATATGGCATCATTCAATGTTCAAACTTCATAAGACGACCTTTGTCGCCTTGTGTACAAAGTTCTTCAACCTTTTTAAAGGCATCAGGGTTCAACCCCGGATCGAGTTTGGATGACGTAGAGACTTTGCCCCACTTCAAAGGGGTCCTAGGCTCAGAGGTCCCACTGACTTGATTTGGGCCAAACTCCCAAGCCCCTGAAATAAAGAAATAATGAGGCTTCCAGTTATGGTTTGAGGTTTGGATAACTAGCAAAATCTTCTTCTTGGACTTCCTAGCTATGAGGTGGTAGTAACCAGGCTGAGCCTTTAGTGATAGAGGGGTGTAACAGGCAAGAAATATGTTAATCAAAAGGTTGGATTGATGGACTGTCCTCCAAAGGACAATGGAGCCAATGATAACACTCCAGGCATTCAGAGAAAGCTGAAAAGGTGCAAGTTTTAGATGAGCTAGAATGGCTCGGATTGTAGGGTGAATGGGAAAGCAAAAGTAGAGCTTAAACGTTTGCTCATAGGCACAGACTTCTCCCTCTCGTCCATAGTAATATCTCTCTTCCTTAAGAGGATTTATCATAAAAATGGAAGAATCTATGCCATATAAATGCCTCCAAGTTAGGAGATCAATTTTCCACATAGTACTCTCGCAATCCTCAACAACAGACGTATCAACATCACTCTCCTCACTACTATTTTTTGTAGTTTCAGCCTGAGGATTACTTGGGTCACCACTAGGGGCCCTCTGTGCAAACTCGACCTTAGTTGCAGTCGAGAGAGGAATTGCATCTATAGGATGAGGAATTTCCACATTATGCTCGAGTATCTGAACATAGTCAGATCGATTTAAGGTCTCGGCTTTATTAGAGGATGATATGCAAGAAGAAGCCACCTCCATATCAAATCCCCCAGTTTGAGATGCAGAATAGGCCATAACCTCCTCAAATGAATCTACATTCTCAGCCGCCTCAGATCTGGACATAAGGTCATCTGGAGATGAGGACGACACATATATGGTATCACTTGTCTCAGTGATTGGGTGGTCACAAGGCTTAAAAACCTTACGGTATATAAAAACTAAGGGGGGTGGATATACTAGACGAAGAGGAAATTTATCTCCTTTATATATCTTGACTTGTTCAGTCTCTATTCTCCTAATATGTTTGAAACACTTCTCTCTGAGGCTAGGAAATTCCTCGACTAATTTATAAAGGTTTCTTAACATCAAAAACTGAGGTTCAACTTGGGCAAAAATTAAAAATGAAAAAAAGGACAAACAATTTGTAACTTTGGTTGTGATTGACCAAAGATCAAAAAAGAAGTCAAAGCGTTTTCAACCAAGAACTTTAAGAACACGGCCTTGAAGTTTGCCAGAGAAGATGACTGGAAGTCACTGAAAAGAGTTTGAAACGTCGAAAAAAGACTCAAAAACCTCTCAAGCCACTGCCTATCACCTAAAAACCTCCCAAATAAGGCTAAAATGGATCCTAGAATGCACTCCACCTCACCTGAAAGCTAAAACCTCATCGAAAAACTGGAAATCTCACTGTAAAAGCGAAACATGGCTAATTAAGAAGACTGCAATTAAAAGAAGTATAAGAAAAGAAGGTAAATATGATACCTGAAAGAGTTGAACGCCGGAGAGAAAGAATAGAAGGAGAAAATTATAGAGATCTCAAGAGGTTAAAGAGAGAGTAAACATGCGGGATTTTTTTGAGAAGATAATGAAGAAAGATAAATTTTTAAGTTTAAATACCCAGGTAATGATTGACCACGCTTCCCAAAATGACTCGTCATTTGAAGGCACGATACCCAAAGTGTTCAACCGCTAAGACAGACCTAGGTAAGATTCTACCCAACCAGAACTGTGACATGTGACACTCTCTTACACATTAAGGTGTACTCAATCGACGAGGCAATGGCATCTCGCCAAAGAACAAGGAAGACTCGTATCCCCTAGCCATATCTTCACATAGATGGTTGAGGTCTAGGGGTGATTAATATGACCAAATATAACCTCGTCCCAGGACGAGACCTCTTAACTCCAACATTCGAGCTTCCACTTAGAAATCGCAGGACTCTTCTAAGATTCGTCCAGAACCAAGGTCGGCCTCGTACATACAATCTTATCTATATTGTAGGTCGAGACTCCAAGAATATATTATGACAATAAGGATATCTCTTGCCCTCTCTCCTAGCCGACCCCAAGAGATAGACAGTATAATCATCCTCGGCCTGAACTCCTTGGCCGAGACCACACTTGGCAGTTTATTATATATAGTCCATCGCTTCATTATCAACCTATTACTCGGCCAAGCCAAAACCTTTACAGATGGCACCGTACTAGATGAGCAGTAGAAGGTACCAAGGTGACGTGTCTCACATGACCAATTCAGTTATAACTAAAATTATTCCCCTCATGTGATGGGAGATTTCATCATCATTAAGTACATGTTCATGGACAACTATCACCGTCTAAGTGGATTCCCTCATTTGTGCTTGGGGGGTGTATTACACCCTCTAAGCCCTATAAATACATTACATCTTCTTCATTGTAAAGGGTCGCTTAATTTAAACCCTGGCTAAAACTATGATCATTTGTATCCAAAAGATAGAGAAAGCTTGAGTGTTGTAACCTAGGCCATTAGTGCCATATTTTTAATTGTTTTCACTTTCTTTCACACTCACAGTGGCTGTAGGCTCTGGCCGAACCACTTAAATTCAGGTGTTCATCCTCTTCGCCTCACCTCTTTCTCTATCGTTATATTGTGTGTTTACTATCATTGTTATATACCTGTTTGAGCTTGTTATATCTGTGACCTGGTGGTTCCATTTTTGATATCATCAACTATATATAAAAAGCGAGTAAATAAGATAAAGAACGCTATGAAAGTTTCCAAAATAACTAAAAATGGTCAACTTGTTCATATCTAGTTTTTCTGTACCTGGAATAAAGAATAATATTCACGCATGAAATGGGTTGCTAACATTTTATCCTACTCTAATACAATCTCTCATAAGAAAACTTACTCCTGCAAAAACATTAATATTTACCAATAATATTAGGAATTTAAAAAGAAAAGGCTAAGTAAAGAATGAGAAAATTAAAAGAGTGGGAGAGGGTTAAACCATATAAATAGATAAATATGTATATAGTGTGTGATAAGCCATCAATTGAAGTGTTAGAGATATGGAGAGAGAGAGAGAGAGAGAGAGATGAAATTAACGTGGGATAAAAGTAGAAGAGAGAAATACATGGTATTTAATGTGTGAGGAGAACATCAGATAGATACAAAGATATACTTGGGGAGGTCGAGGAGCGTAGTTTAAGAAAAATAATTTATTCATGCATTCGCTTTAAAGGATTCCATCACCCTCGACTTCTATGTTGGATGTGTAGAAGGTAGAGGGGAATATGAGGAGACAGGTGTGAATAAAAGATATAGAATAACGTAAAATAATTGGATAAGAAGTGAGGTTAAATAGATGTGCCACGTGGGTACTCTACTTGTCCACCAACATTAACTCTTCTTTTGGATGTAAAAAAGTATTGAAAATGAACCTTATTTATACGATAATAATTTAAAATCATATAATATCATTCTTTTCTTAATATAAAAAATAATATCATCCACCAAAATTCAAACAAAACAACTACAAAATTATGTTTCAATACTCATACACTTAGCGAAAAAATTGTATTACTATGAAATTTACAAATAAATAAATTAGAAAAATGAAGGAAATGTATTCAATTTACAAACTACAAATCCTAAAAAAATCGTTTAATATGTACTCTTACCTTTTTACCTTCAGATACATAATTCTTCTTAACCTAGTCGTAATTTCCCCTCCAACATTAACCCGACAAAGGAAAATACTATGAGAGAATTAAAAAAAATTATAAAGAGAATAAACTAAAAACATAAGGCAAAATAAAAATATCTATAAGAGGGAACATATCTATGATTTTATCTTACAAATGGTGCTCTTTGTAATTTCCCCCTCTTGTTACCTTAAGAAATAAGCTCTGTAGGGCCATCAATAAAGTTCCATTTGGAAACATTTAGATTTGACAAAGCATTTGTTATCACAATTATACTCTTAATTAATATACACAAAATTTAATAGTATGTACAAAAATAAGGCATAGAAATGAAATTACTTGATATTGAACCGTGCAGATTTTTGTCTCTAGGCCCTTAAATCAAGCAAACTCACTTTCTGGAAAAAATAAATAAGGTACCCTTAAAACACAATATTCAAAGACCAACCCAATTATTGTCCCTTCAATAGGAAGAAAAGATAGCCAACTAAAATATCAACGTAAAAATATACGTTTTAATTATTTTTTGCCACAACTTCATACATTAACACCACAAGAAATTGCAAAATCCAAAAATGGAAAAAGAAGAAAAAACATAAGGCAAAAAAGAACAATCTTAACTACATAAAAATCTAGGGCATTTATAATGGCAATATCAATTTTAGTCTCTCCATCCAATATTCGATGTTGATGTCTAAAAATGGAGTGGGTCCATATGACACCCCTCATAATTAAATTTCGGTTGATCAGGCCCTTATTAAATTAAATTAGGATTTCCATTTGTTTCATTCAAAGCATCACTGTCGCAACATTTTTAATTACTAAATGAAAAGTATAGTCAATACAAGCTGAACCAAAATAAAAGAGTACAATTGTCATGAGAAACATGCTCGAAGTACATTTAAACTATCCACATCTAGAAGAGAATGATGTAAGCGTCTAATGTAAGTCCTGCAGCACCCACATGTACCGCAACTACGTACCCTAGAAAAGAATCAAGCCTAGCGCCCCTCTGGTAGGAGACCTAAAAGGTTTTGAAAATATTTTTATAGTAATGGTTAGAACCCAAAACATTTGAAAATATTTAGCAAGTGAATTAAATTGCAAAAATTAAAATGCGTGAATACTCTTCATATTTAATTTAGCGTCGCACTCCCTTAAGGACCGTCTCAACCCTCAACTAATGTGCACACCTAACGTCTTCCTATATAACCCATCTAGCTACTTACCCCGTAACTAGTTGTCATATAGATCCTAATTCTCCCGTTACTCAAACCCGGGTAGGTTTAATACCTAATATATAAGTTATTAATCACATTACTTATCCCATTTAAACCATATAACATTGTCATAAGTTATATAACATCGATACAATTCACATCTATTTTACCTGTATGTATATTTATTCTCATTGCGTATAACCTATTTACAACATTCACGCACATGTATCAAATATTTATAACCATCCTCTGAGTAGGCACTCACCGGATGTTCTCTACAATGTTATCATTTCCAGGTATACTCATCCACCCGGATCCCTAATATGGTTATCTACCCAAATCAGTAAAAATAAATAAACGCATTGGAGGCGGTCATAGTTTCCCCCGGAATGAAACCGAATGATACCCAAAGCGTCTCATTCTTGATTTCGAACGCTATAACCTAGGGACTATACTCACCCTGCTAGTTAAGCCAGGGGATTCACCCCCATCGTGCAACCTCCCATGATAGCACTAGAGGTGTATGCTTTCCTATACATATTATTCACACACACACACACACACACACACACACACACATATATATATATATATATAATTATATCCAGGCTACTCGTGTATAGTTTCCGTAACACTAGCCTAACATTCCCAAGTCTATATTCTGACCCCAAATTCAATTAATCACACATTAATTAATTTATTATCTTAGTGTCACTCAACTAATATATTCAGACTCTCTCATTTGGCTCAAAAATAAAACATTCTGAATTTATTATTCAAAACTCTTTCTAATAAGTTTTGTACATTTATTAATTTAAGGTCCTTAATTCACTCAAATTAAACCTTAATTCGCTTTTGGATTTACACCCTAATAATCCATGAATAAATCTCACAATTTAATGCACTACTGTAACCATTTTATTATCCCAAAGAGAGTAGCATTCCAAACAAAGGAAAACAAGATGCAGTGTTGGATTTAACATGTCGTTCGAACGAAGCCATGTGTTATTCAAATGAAAATGGTTCTCGCTCGAATGGCCATCCATGTCATTCAAACGACCTCTTGGTTTAGCATTCTGCTCCACTCCTATCAGAGAGTCCGCCATTAACGATTTCTTTAACCCCATAACTCATTTATTTCAGCCGCAAATAAAGATAGAATACACCAATTCAAATCCTCAGACCGCAATCATAAACCGCACGGATTTAAGACTTAATAATTCAAATTCCTAAATCTAAATACAATATTCACATAGATTGGGGTTTTATAAATGCCATTTTTATATCCTTTACAGATTATTAATCAGAATCCTAAATTTTCATTATAGAACTAACCCAAACATCTCATTCATTTCACACCCCCTATGATATGAACAGAAAAATGCAAGTAATTTAGAAGCAAGTTAAACCACTTTCCTTTTAGGGTTTGTAGGGTTTGAATCTTTGCTGAAGATGATGGGTTTGATGAAGAGTGTCCACACTAGTCCTTGATTTAGGCTCCTAAGCTCTTCTATAATTGATACCTCTTTTGTCTCTATTTGATTAAGGTTTCCAAGATGAGTTATGTCTCTCACACCCTCTCGCTTTTAGGTTTTAATGAGTCAATCCCATTTTTAGGCTTATGGGCTTTAGTAAAAGGGCTCAAACACTCTTATGTCGGCTCAAATATACCTAAAAATGTCCCAAGACCCATTTATTACACTCAATCGAACACTCAGAATTGCCATTCGAATTATTTTGATAAAAGTTACTATTCATCTATCAACGTATTACTATTCACAAGTAACATTAAATCCCATAAATATTAATCGTCTACTCACTGGATTAATATTTAAATGATATAAAAAAATTACTCCAATTAAATTACGACACACAAGTAATTTAAAATTTAACGAATTAATTAATTAATTAATTAAAGTCCCAAAAATGCGAGGTGTTACATACTCCCCCCTTATAAGGGAATTTCGTCCCCGAATTTAGGTCGTACCTGCGGTGAATAACTCTGGATACTTCTCTCGCATGTCATCCTCCCGCTACCACATAGACTCGTCGACACTGTGATGTCCCCACTGAACTCTAAGTAGTGGTACCACCTTAGACCATAACTTGCTGTAATCTAAGATAGCTACTAGTATCTCCTCATATGAGATATCGGGCTTCAAGTCAATCTCCTCAAGTGGGACATGCCACAAACACCTCGAACTCCTACGATATTTCTTCAGCGATGCCATATGAAACACATCGTGTATCCGCTGAAGGTGATTAGTCAAACCCAATCGATAAGCTATCGGCCCTACCTTTTCAATAATGGGAAGGGTCCCATGTACCTTGGTGATAATTTCCCATTTTTATCGAACCTCATCACCCCTTTCATGGGGGATACCCACACCAATACCTGATCTCTGACCTCCAACTCTACAAGCCTTCTATTCGCATAAATATAGCTCTTTTTTCTATCATGGGTTATACGAATATGTCCTCGAATCAACTCAATCTTGGCGAACGTGTCCTAAAACATCTTTGGTCCCAATAGCTTATTGTCCCCTACCTCTAATCAACAAGCGGATGAACGACAAGGTCTCCCATAAAATGCCTCAAATAGGGTCATGCCAATAATAAATTGGTACGAGTTGTTATACGCAATCTCTACCAATGGAAGGTATTGCTCCCAACCTCCCCCAAAGTCTAAAATACACATCCTCAGCATATCCTCGAGCATCTAATTTACCCTATCCGATTGCTCGTCCGTTTATGGGTAATAGGAGATGCTCAACCTCAACACTGTGCCCATAGCCTCCTGAAAACTATACCAGAAGTGTGATACAAATATCTTGTCTCTACCAGACACTATGTTGACCAGCACCCCATGCAACTTTATTATCTTTACTATAAATAGCCGCGCATACTGCATCGTCTCAAAATTTGTACGAACCGATAAGAAATGGTCTACATTGGCCAATCGATCCACTATCACCCATATGGAATCGTGACCCCTCTGTGATGATGGCAACCTCGTAATGAAATCCATAAAGATGTTCTCCTATTTACATACTGAAATATCAAGCGGCTGTAACATCCCTGAAGGCCTGTGGTGGTCCACCTTCACCAGCTGACAGGTGGCACACTTAAAGACAAACTCTACGATGTCTCATTTCATCCCCGTCCACCGGTATTACCTCATTATATCTTGGTACATCTTATCCCCACCGAGATGTACTGCTAACCTAGAGCCATGGGACTCAGTCAGAATTAAATGTCTCAAATCCTCATCCTCGAGCACGACCAACCTCCCATTAAGCGTAGCCCTCCCTCCGAGATGATGGAGTAGGACTTTGCACCCTCTGCTAGTAACTTCCTCACCCTATCTTGGAAAAATGGATCCTCTGCCTAAGATCTCACCACCAGCATGGAAATATCAGGCGTTATCCCTATAATTTCCATACATGCCCTAATGACCTCATCATCGTGCTGAAGTTTTCTCCACTTTGCTTTCCAAACCTTTTCCAAGTCCTCCGTGGGTCGTCGACACAACGGGTCTGCCACCACGTTAGCCTTACCAGGATGATACTGGATATCAAACTGGCAATTCTTCAAGAATTCTAGCCACATCCTATGCATCATGTTCAGATCCCTTTGTGTGGAGAGATACTGAAGTGACTTGTGATTCGTGAATAATGTGAACCTCTCTCCCTGAAGGTAGTGCCTACATATCCTCAAAACAAAAAATGTCACTGCCAGTTCAAGGTTGTGGGTGGGGTAATAACTCTCGTGGGGCTTAAGATTTCAAGACGCATAAGTTAGAGACCTCTCCTCCTATTGCATTACACCCCCAAGTCCCTGCAAGGATGCATCTGTATAGGCTCGGTACTCCAATTCTCCCTAAGTAAATTAAGTACGGGTGATGATGTCCACTTATACTTTAGCTCATCGAAAGCTAATTGAAACTTGTCACTCCACACAAATGGCACACCCTTGAGGGTCAAATTTGTCAGCGGTCCTGTAATCTTGTAAAATCCCTTAATGAAGTGGCGATAATATTTGGTCAACCCCAAAAAGCTACGGATATCGATCGGTGTTATGGGCTATTCCGACTCCCTCACTGCCGATACCTTTCTTGGATCCACAGTAATACCTCAATCTGAAATAATATGGCTAAGGAACTGCACCTCCCATAGCCAAAACCCGCACTTCTCAAACTTGGCATATAGTTAGTGATCCTGTAATGTCTACAGAACCGTACGCAGATGCTCATCATGCTCCTCTTCCATGCGTGAGTAGACCAGAATATCGTCTATGAACACAATGACAAACTGGTTGAGAAACTCTCTGAAAACCCTATTCATGAGGTCCATGAGCACTGGTGGCACATTAGTGAGCCCGAATGGAATCACTCGGAACTCGTACGATCCATATCGCGAGAGAAAAACTATTTTAGGGACGCCCTCCTCCTGAATCCGTAACTAATGATACCCTGATCTCAAATCAATATTAGAGAAGTATATCGCCCCTCTCAACTGGTCAAATAGGTCATCGGTCATAGGCAACGGATACTTATTTCGTATCGTGACCTTATTTTGCTCCCTATAGTCGACACATAAGCGGAGAGGGCCATCCCTCTTCTTTAGAAATAGCACGGGAGCACCCCGAGGCGATGTGCTCCGTCGAATAAAGACCTGGCCCAATAACTGCTAAATTTTCTCTCTCAACTCATGCATCTCTTAAAGGGCCATGCCATAAGGTTCTCGGACAATCGGTCTAGTACCCGGTGCTAGATCGATGATGAACTCAATCTCTCGACTGAGTAGTAACCCCGGTATGTCCTGGAATACATCCTCAAAGTCCCTCACTACTAGAATCAAGTTTGTCGGAATTACCACCCCCTATGAGGTCTCCTCCTCAATATAGTATAAATGAGTGTGTGATCCTCCCTCGGGAAGAGGAATCACCACTAAAAACATCTCCTGGATCGGAATAGAGAATACTATGGTCCTCTCAAAATAATCCACCATCTCCCTATATCCAGCTAACCAATCCATGCCTAGGATAACATCATATCCCTCTATATCTAACATAAAGAGGTCCGCTGCTATACTTAGTCTCCCAATTATAATATCTACTCCTTCAAAAATCGAGTGTATAAGTGACCCACCCCACATCGGTGACTCTACACACATAAGGAGACTATCGGTCGTATCTAATAACCCAACGACTCTAGCAAATCTGGTCTTAATGAATGAATGCAATGCACCACTATAAAAAAGAATCATACCCTCATGTCTATAAATAGGAAACATACCCTCGACTGCTCGTGACGCTTGAGGTGCTGGTGGAATCGGGACATCCTGGACATTATATGCATGCTCATAGTGCAACTTCCCCTGCTAATGTGGGGTTAGTGGAGCTAGTGCTGCTGGAGGACTCTGTACCTGTTGTCCTTGCAAGGCACCCTGATGCTAGCCCCTACCTCTATAAAGAAAATCCCTCCTCAAGTGGATTGGATAGATGAAAATGTAGCAGCGCATCTGAAAATATCCCTGATATTGGCCCTGCTGGTCCTGATGAGGTTCTCCCTGATGTTGGCCATGTTGTCCTCCTCCACTGTTCCCTTGCCCCTGACAGCCCTGATGAACTTATTGTTAATTCAGTCCCTACTGGCCCTTCATGGACCCCTGTCCTCCATACCAAAATCTCATAGCAGGATTTCCCTAGTGGGTATCCTACCCCTATTGTGCTTCGTTAGTAGTACCCCCATTCGCCTTGCCCTGTTGGCTCGGCTCACCACTCCTCTTGTTTCCCTTCAGATAAAAGTGATGATCCTGATAATGAAGAAAAGCAGCATTGACCACATATATGTAGGTCACTAAATCAGGGTTCCCAATCAAGTGTTGCTTGATCCTCCAGGACAAACCATCCACGAACTTAGCTTTCTTCCTCTCCTCGTTGCTCACCTCATTTGGCACTAGATTAGCCAAACGAGTGAACTCCTCCTCGTACTCCGCTACGGAATGGTCACTTTGAATCACCTCCTGAAATCTCCTCCTCATCTCAGTTTTAATAGCTGGAGGAAAGTACTTGTGGTCGAACCTCACCCAGAACTCAACGATAGTCATCGAATGTCTCTCTCCAACAGTGGTCATCGACTCCCACCACTGTAAAGCTGTCCCAATCAGCCTGAAAGTCGCTAGTATCTGTTTTTGAACCTCACTGCAATCGACTATATGCAAATGTTGATGTATATCCCTCCTCCACTAGTAGTCTAGTATCATATCATCATCTCCCTGAAACTCTAGGTGATGGCCCTTCTGAAAGGCCTCCCTGACACGCTGCCACTCAGGCGGACCCTGGGTGGGCCTGTACTACTGGAGCCACTAACTGTTATGGCTGAGGCTGAGGGAAATGGGCTACCATAGTTGTCATGGAAGCATTGGCCATATGGGCCACAATACGAGCTACCTTCTTTGTGGATACAAATCCCTGTAGGGCCGGTGGCTTTGGAATATCAGGCTATTGAGGGGCCTCTCCCTCTCTGCCCCTGGCAGCTGCCCTCGCGAGTCTACCTCTCCCTATCTTGGGTGGCCTCTAAAATGTAGAATGAGTTATATTACTGCACGTTTAGTACAAATCATGAAATAGCATAAAAGCATTAGCGAATAATCATAAAGATGAGTCAATAGTCTTAATAATAGGGCTCTATACCAAAGAACCCAACGCTGAAACTAAAGAAAGTCATACAGATCCTAAGGACACTAGAACCTGATGCTATGATACCATATGTGACACTTCACTTAATTAAATTTCGTTTGATCAGGTCTTTATCAAATTAAATCAGGTTTTCCATTTGATTCATTATTAGCACCACTATTGCAATATTTTTAATTACTAACCACATAAAACTTTAATTAAGTTGGTGCCAATTTTTATCTTATGAATTGACCCAATCCAACAAGTAAAACATGAATCCAAATGTAGCCAACATAATATAATAGAGTCTGAACATGTCATAAATATCTAATATGAGTGTTAGCCGAATAACATCGATTAGGAACAAGCAAACCAACATAAGTCCAATGTATGAAAAGTATAGCCAATACAAGATGAACCAAAATAAAGAGTACAATTGTCATGAGTAACATGCTCGAAGTATATCTAAGATTATCCCTATCTAGAAGAGGATGATGTAAGCATCTAATGCAAGTCCTGAAGCACCCAGATGTACCGCAGCTATGTACCCTGGAAAGGAATCAAGCTTGGAGCCCATGTGGTAAGACACCTAAAAGGTTTTGAAAATATTTTTATAGCAAGGGTTAGAACCCAAAACATTTGAAAATATTTAGCAAGTGAATTAAATTGCAAAAATTAAAATGCATGAATTATCTTCATATTTAATTTAGTGTCGCACTCTTTTGAGGACTGCCGCGACCCTTAACTAATGTGCACACCTAACGTCTTTCTATATAACCCATCTAGCTACTTACCCCGTAACTAGTTGTCATATAAATCCTACTTCTCCCATTACTCTAACGCGAGTAGTTTTAATACCTAATATATAAGTTATTAATCACATTACTTATCTCATTTAGACCATATAACATTCTCACAAGTTATATAACATCGATACAATTCACATGTATTTTACCCGTATATATATATATATATATATATATATATATATATATATATATATATATATATATATATATATATATATATATATACATATCAACTATTTACAACATTTACACACATGTAGTAAATATATATAATCATCCTCCAAGTAGGTACTCACTGGATGTTCTCTAAAATGTTATCATTTCCAGGTATACTCATCCACCCGGACCCCTGATACGGTTAGCTCCCCGAATCAGTAAAAATAAATAAACGCATTGGTGGTGGTAATAGTTTCCCCCGAAATGATATCGAATCATACCCAAAACGTCTCATTCTTGATTTCTAATGCTATGACCTGAGGACTATAATCACCCTGCTACTCAAGCCCGGAGATTCACCCAAATCGCGCAACCGCTCATGATAGCACTAGAGGAGTATGCTTTCCTATAAATATTATTCATACAAATATATATATATATATATATATATATATATATATATATATATATATATATATATATATACTACTCATTCTTGCATGTATATATATATCCAGGCTACCCATGTATAGTTACCGTAACACTAGCCTAACATTACCAAGTCTATATTCCGACCCAAAATTCAATTAATCACACATTAACTAATTTATTGTCTTGGTGTTACTCAATCAATATATCCGGACTCTCTCACTTGGCCCGAAAAGAAAACTTTTATTATTCAAAACATTATGAATTTATTAATAAGTTTTTCAATTAAACACTATATGAGGGACAAGACTAAAAAAATTATCTCATCGTATTTATATCCAAAAATCTATCTATCGAGCAATAAATCCAAAAAAATTGTTTTAATTAGAAATCATAACACAATACATCAATTAATATCTTAATAGATGTCAATTAATATGACATTTTGATATTAAAATTTAGTTTTTCATGTAATGTATCAAGCATATATGATTGTAACGTTCACTTTTAAAACAATTTCAAAAGATTGTACCAAAAGGCACCTAAAATCTAACAAATACTTACTTTACACTTGTCAAGTTTTTTTTTGTTCAACAAATAATTTTTAAGTAATGTTACAACTTAACACGTTAATATAATTTTACAACTTAACATGTACTATGATGCTTTAATCATCCATTTCATGCAAAATGTATTCCAAATACCATCCATATATCTATCATATTATATTATATTATATTAGTTGGAACTCATGGGCGTTTTATAAAAACCTTACTTACAATTTATTTAAAATAGTTTTACTAATATAATTATATAATAATAAATAACATTTGTAAATATGTTGTGATCAATAGTTTATTCTGAATATTCAATTAGTTGGTACATGGTTACTTACATTGAAAAAAAACTATTATTTATAATCATGGATTCCTAAAAGTTAAAAATGTATATGTAAAAGGAACCTCAACAAGGAACTCTACATTTGTTGACACCAAAAATCATAAAAACATTAATATGAAAAATAATCACATAGAAATCCAAAATCATGTATCCATGAATTATTAAAAATTAAATGACTAACCTTTTATCAAACTCGACCATTCAACTGGAAGCATAAACTATTATTACAATGTATTTCATCAAATTGTTATATGGCCCCAGACTATGGGTGCATTTTTATTAATATATAATTCACACGAAGGAGATAATTTATTTAGAGAAAATGATGGAAGAGAAAGCACATAAATCTTGAAATCAAAAAAATGCATATAACAAAGAATATCTAGCAATATACATTAAAATCGAAGAATGTCAGAAAAATATGTAAGTTAAGTTAAATAAACACAATGCTATGCCAATCACCTTAAACAAATATACGAAAAAAATATTAACCACTAATGATGTAGTTAGGAAGAACTAAAAAATTATAGGTCTATTAAACAATGTTAGAGTTAAGTATTTTGAACAGGTCATTCGGTGCAACTTACTCAGATATTGTTAAGATATTGTTATGGTTAGATATTGTTGCTGTTAACCTTAGTTCACAATAGTCAGGAGCAATAACTTGGGAAATCTTAGGATTTGACTCAATCAAATAGTGTATTCAAAATACAACCATCTTGTATATTACCTAGGCTGAAATATACACAGGGGGGAAAACAAAAGAGAGTTAATATGATTCCACTTTCTTATATACTGCTCTACAATTCCTTACTCTTATTTACTGCTCTATTATGGTATCAGATCCTCATGGCTAACTCTTCAGTAACTTCAAACCTTACTCCCTCCTCAAATTCTTCTTCTCACTTATCGCCAACTCTCTAAACAATGCTCATCATGTCATATCTATTAAACTCACCAATGAAATTTTTTTTATACTGGAAATCTCAAATGATACCTTTCTTGAGAGGACAAACACTCGTGAAATACATTGATGGCACATTTCCTTGTCCACCTTCCCATATTGCTACTGCAGACAAAGCAGAACCACAAGAAAATCTTGCCTTTCAACATTGGATTGATCAGTATCAACTACTTCTAATAACTCTCATTTCCTCTTTAAGTAACGAGGTAATTCATCTTACAGTTGTTTGTAATACATCACAAGAACTTTGACCTGCACTCAGTACAACCCTCTCATCTCCATCAAATACTAGAATTCTCAGCATTCATAATCAGCTTCATGAACTTCATCAAAAAGAGGACTCTATCTCCACGAATCTCAATCGTGCCAAATGATTCGCAGCTGAATTAGTTGTTGTTGTACGTCCTCTTAACATAGCAGACTTCAACACCTTTATTTTTTGAGGTCTTCAAGCAGAATTTTAAGATCTTTTCACCACATTATTTTCCCGTCCAGAACCCGTTACATATACTGAACTCCATGGCCTCCTTCTTAGTCATGAATTTTTACACAAAGACTCATTTACAAAGCTCTCCCTTACCTCCATCAATCCCACTAAACCAAGTGTCAATCTACACACATCTTCACCTTGTGCTCTTAACTTTCACCATAGTGGTGGCAAATCTTCAAACAGAGGTTCTTTTGGTGGTCGTTTATTTCGAGGCCGTGGTAATCGTGGTAGTTGCGGTGGTCGACATCCCTATTACTCTCCTGACACTTTCAGTGACTTTCACGAATGACCAAGAATTAAGTGTCAAATCTGTTATAGCCCCACTCATATTTCTACCACATGCAATCAATGCTACAATCCTCACACCACCCAGAATCCCACTCCCATTTTTTCGCCTACAATCAACCACCCCTCTTACCTAGTCCTTTCCCACCTTAGCACACTCAATGGTTTCTAGATACTCACGCTACTCATCATGTAACTCCGGACATTACGAATCTTATACACTCAGATGACTATTATGGCCCTTATCAGCTCCATGTTGGTAATGATAAAGGCTTGACCATTTATCATGTGGGTTCATCCATTCTTCATACCCCTCTTACTTATTTTCATCTGTCGAACATTTTATATGTCCCATCTATTTCCAAATCTTTATTTTCTGCTCAATAATTTACCAAAGACTATAATGTTTATTTTGAATTTAACCCTACTTATTTTTGTGTCAAGGAACAAACTTCACACCGCACGCTTCTTTTCGGCCATAGTAATAGTGGACTTTACTCCTTCTCTCCAGTTGCGCAATCTTCTTCAATCACTCCATCTGTCACAAGTGCTGAAAAGACTACTTCTGATGGGTGGCATCGTCGTCTTGGACATCCATATCAACGTGTTCTTAACCAAATTATTCACTCAAATAAATTGCCGTGTAACTATATTTTTCTAGTTCATTTTGTTGTGCTTATCCAATGGAAAAATCATCTCAGCTAACACTAAAGCCTACTAAGAAGTGTACTTAGAATGTACTAGAATTAATTTTTACTGATGTTTGGGGTCCTGCACCAATTACTTCTTCTGAGGGACATAGATATTTTATGATTTTTGTTAATCATTTTCTAAATTTATGTGGTTTTATCCTATAAGACAAAAATCTAAAGTATTTTCCATTTTTATTCAACAGAAAAAATTGGTTGAACGACAATTTAATTCAAAAATTAAATCGGTTCAAACTGACTGGGTCGGTGAATATCGAAAATTACATCTTTTTTTAAGAATTATGGTGTCACTCAATGTCTTGCATGTCCACATACACATGAACAAAATGGCACCGTTGAAAGACAAAATGGACATGTTAAACTGGCCTCACATTACTAGCCCAATCTTTTGTGCCCCAAAATGTTTGGCAGTTTGCCTTTAACACCGCTGTTTATTTAGTAAATCGCATGCCTTCTACCGTTTCCTATAATAAATCTCCTTTTACTTGCATTTTTAAACAATCTCCTGATTTTTAAAAAAATTTGGATGTCCGTGTTTCCCATTTCTACGTCCCTACAATAACCATAAAATGTCATTTCGATCGTCACCATGATTTTTTCTTGGATATAGTCCCTGTCATGTTGGGTACTGTTGTATGGACATTCAAACTCGACGATTTTATATTTCTCTTGACGTACGTTTGAATGAAATAATTTTTCCCTTCCAAAATTTAAATGAATTTTCCTCCATTTTAGGCTCTCCACCCACTTAATCCCCCCCGTCCATGCCATGGCTCACGGCTCATCTTTTCCCTTCCACAGTTGGTGCGCCTCTCTCCTCTCCTCCTGTTGATACACCTATTCAGACATCCACTGTTCCTCCTTTATCCCCTACTTCTGCTCCGCAGTCTCACCCTTCCACTAAGCCCTCACTCACTCCCTCTACAAACGATACTTTCATTTTAAACACTCACCATTGTAATTTCACTCCCAACCAATTGTGCACAACCTATTCCCATTAACCCTGTGAGATCAACCTCCACGTTGATCTTGGAATCCCTAAACCCACTCCCACTCATCAGCATCCCATAACTCTTCTACATATGTCCAAACTCTATCCATATGCCCATTAGTCACTTCCTCCTCATCTACCAAACCCCCTTGATTTATTGCTTCAAATAAAACCCCTGAATGGCGTCATGGTATGCCTGATGAGTTTAATGCCATAATTTGCTATAACACATGGTCACGTATCCCTCCAACTACAAGTATGAATATCATTAGGTGAAAATGGGTGATCGGATCAAATACAAAGTCGAATGTATGATTGGGCTATGACACCCCCACCCAATTAAATACCGGGTGATCAGTCCTTTATTAAATTAAAATAGAATGTTCGATTGGTTCATTCTTAGCATCACTGTCGAAAAACATTTAATACTATTAATAACATAATAATTAGTTAAGTTAGTTTCATAAATATTATTATTCCAATTACAATATTACCGATTAAACCATAATTAAACCCAATAATAAAATAATTAAATCATCCACCATACACATGAATAAAATAATGTTGGATAGTAACTAACAACTGAATTAATTAAGACTGGAATAAACGTTCTAGTTCAATGTCTCAAAACTAGTAAACCATAACAATACTCAATTCATTTGAAATGAAATACTAAATTAAACCGAGTACAATCTCTCTGATAAAGTAAAACTGAGGAATGTATAAAGATACTGAGTCAAATGAGGGTGGAGGCATCTAAGCACGAGGTAATGGAGCTCCCATAACCGCTACATCATGTTAACATGTCCAATCGTCTAAGTCTGACATCCCTGTGGCTGGAAAACCTGATATAAATAGTATATGAGAAAAGAGAAAAATGAAAAAGATGGGTCAGAGCTCGAGTTGTAAAAATATTTTTTTTAGCAGGTATTTAATATTTCCAATAAAGTAAGTATTATGTGCATGTTAGCTTTTCTAACTCTCACATGAAATTCTCACCTCTCATATATTGTGCATGCCTAACTTTAGTGTTATCACACTAAAGTTAAGTATTCATAACTTAAGTTATTATAGATTCCATTATCTCAATAGTCTACAATTATCACATTGTAGATATAACACAAGTATACATATATATACATCACTATTATATATATACATACATATATATATATATATATATATATATATATATATATATATATATATATATATATATATATATATATATATATATATACTAATACCGTACCCCAAAGATACACCTGGAGTGCAATGCATACTCTCCTATCATGCTCAGGTATATCTCATACTCAAATAAGAAAAAAACGGTTCGGAAGTCTCCTACGAACCATAAACAAACCACACACATTGGAGGCAAACATATTTCCAAGCCTATGGGCTATGCACATACCTACACACCCATATGATCGTCAACACTATTTTTCTCACAGATAGCTCGTACCTAGGTTCAATGTTCTGAGGTACCATTCTAAATCCCCCCCCTCCCCCCCAATTAGGCTCATTAGGATAAGACTATCCCCTTTCCTAAATAACCTCTCACAATAGTAAGCAACATAGGTATGTTATACACATAGTAACTCAATCATGGAGGTATTCACACAACCTATTCTAATTAGTAGGTATACACAACCTAAATACATATTCATATGCGGTATACTTCTCACTATACTCCCGATATTATTCAATTACGATTGTTCTCTCTATCGTACATCATGTAAATAGATTCATAATCCCAAGTATATTTTACAGTAGTTAATTCCACATTTATACTACTAATATATTACAAGGAGGCACGAAATAACTATAGAAATTTTTTTCCAGACAACTAACCGATCCGGTCCTGAATGATCGGTTCGGTTCGACCTTTACAAATATTTGCAAAAAAACGGATCGATTCGTATTTTCATAAAAACAAACTGATCCGATCATGTAGAAAAATGAACCGATTCGATCCTGTAGCAAAACGAACTGATCCGGTCAGCTTCTACCTCCTGAAACTACGTTTTCCCACCATTAATGATACTAAAACCTCTACAGAATAATCCTAAACACAAATCCAACAATTCTAAACAATGTTCTGACACACACACACACACACACACACACACACACACATATATATATATATATATATATATATATATATATATATATATATATATATATATATATATATGATTTCTAACTAGCAAGGATCAATAAGTCATCATCAATCAGTAATTAAATTCGAAATCCCCAATTTAATCCTTTAAAACCCTAGTTCTTCCAATTTCAATTCAAGATCCATTAAAACCCAAATTCGTTCATCAATTAAATCGTAAATTTTGTGGGTTCTACTCTACCTACAAAGAGAAATCAACCTATATAATTTTTAGACCTAAATTAAGAATCAATCTTCCAATTTTCACCCAATTCAATATTAAATCATGAGTTTATATCTCCCACACTAACATGAAGATAATTATTACTACAGGAAAGCGAGTAATAAAAACTTGTCTTGATTTCTGGTGGTTTGATTCGCTAGTGTAAATGGTATGACTGCATTCCTCGTTTTTTGATTTACACAGTGGTGGTCATGGTGGTGGAAGATGGTGGTTAATGGCCTAAATCTCTTGGACTTGGTTCTCCCTCACCCTCTGTGGATCTCCCTTGGAACTTGTGAATGAAAACCCTAATCCCATTCATGTAACCGATATATTTTGTGACACCCCGTCTAATTAAATACCGGGGAGCTACTCCTTTATTAAATTAATACAGAATATCAAGTTGGTTCAGTCTTAGCATCACTGTCGATAACATTTAATTAATTACTAGCAACTTAATATTTAAAAAGAGAGATGCCAAATTTTATTAATTAAGACAACAATTAAACAAGAATTTATTTAATAAACCAACAATCGCATAACCAATCTCATATAAATGCTCAACGAGATGAAATAAAATAATTCTGGAGTAAACACTCCAATAATAAAGATGCCAGAGTAAATACTGTCCCAATACAAGAGTTTGAATAAATAATAAATAAAAAAATTGAAATAATGAAAGTCTGCAACTACAACCTCTAAATAAGAATGGGCGACATGCCCTAACTGATACAAATGACTCTGAAGGAATCAGGGATAAAATGAGAGCGTCTACTACCAAGATCTTGTAACTTCTACAGCAGCTATAGCACGTCATCAGAATGAAACTCCTATGCTTGGCGTCCCTGTGGTTGGGCACCTAAAATATTTTTACAAAATAAAAATAAATTTGGAGGAAAACGGGTCAGGGCCCGATGTGAAAACAGTTTAAAATTTTAGCAAGTGTTTAAATTATAATTAAACAACACATATTATAAACACGTTAGTTGCTTACTCTCACATGAGTTTCTTACCTCTCAACTACTGTGCACGTCTAACCTATGCCTTTAACCCATCCTAGTTATGCCACTATCTAACTAGTTCGTACCACTCCTGCCTTCGCATTCTAACGTAGAGTATCTACACGTAATCCCCAAATAAGCCATATTTATAACCCATGTTCACATTCATTAAATTACTTATCTCAAGTATTAATTAAATTCTTATACTTAACCCATTCAAATATCTTAGTTATTCACATCTACTAAGCAACAATGAACCAGTCACAAGTACATAAGTATATCACTCTCAGTACATAAATACATCTATGGCACCCCTAGGCTAAGCTGCGGTGCATGCATACTCTGCTATCGAATCTCGGTACATCACGTACATAGGGACTACGAGTTTCGAATCTCTCAAGAACCGTTTCAATAAGCAAAATCACACATATTGGAGGCGAACATAGTTCACATACCCATGGGTCACGCACATACATGCGCTCCCATGGTCAGCTGACTTATCAACTCGCAAATAAGTCATTCACAGCCCTATGTCCTTAAGGCAGTCTAAATCCCCCCGAAGTCACACAAGGATAAGAGGGTCCTTTTCCAAAATAAAACTAACCTCCCATGATAGCAAGTATGGTAGGTATGTCATACACATAAGAAATTCGTACACTAGGCATTCACACAACCTAAGTAATCATATTACAATATAAGTATTCACACATTTCATCTAGTAATGACTCGTACGTAGCAAGTTTACCCCGAACATAATACGTAATATATTTTCAGCTTGATAACTCTCTCGTTGTATCAATTTGAGTACTTAAACCTATCTCAAAAGGTTACTAGGTTCCTTATTAATTTTCGATGTTATCTCAGCACTTAAAGTCACTCTGTTCCTGCCCTTAACCTTACATCATCATAAATTCCCATTATAGTTTCAATTCGAACATTTTCTAATCGTACCTCACTCGGTAGGCCCTCGTAAGTAATAGCAATCAATTCCATAAGTTATAACATTCTACGATAATAACTAATACCCTACTGACTTTATCTAATTCCCACAACATTATATTAATCACCCTAATATCCAACATCGGTTTTGGAATAATCATTAAACCTTAAAGAAAAATAATTTTCAAAAAACAGAAGGGGTCGATCGATCGAAGAAAAGGGGTCGATCGATCGATGGCTCGATCGATCGACATTCTTGAGTCAATCGATCGATCAAGCAGGTATCAGCCAAGAATTTCTTAACAGTTACCGGTTCTCCTCTTTTTACACCTCAAATTCTTTATCCTAACGTCCAAAATTCACAACTAAATATACTAATTATCATACTAACATGTTTACATCATTCCCCACGTTTTAGAATCATCAAATCAACATAGAACATCAATCTCTTGGATTAAAAGACCTAATTTTCATATAAAAACCCTAGTTTTCCTATTTCTTTAGGAACATCACAAAATTCAATGAAGATTCATAATTCTCTACCCATAAATCATAAATTCGTGGCTATTATCATCTCCAATATTAAACTACATGCAAGACCTACCCAGATTATGATTTAAACCTTTCAAATCCATTCAATTTTCATTATTCAAGAGAAATCTTCAATTCTATAATAACATGTAAAATATATTCTTTGAATCTTTGCAAGATAAATCACTTGCCTGAAAATACCGATTCTGATCCGTTGATGACGTTATTGGTTGTTTCCCCTTCTCTTTTCAGTCACAATTCCCGTCCAAAATGGTGGTGGTGGTGGTGGGTGGTGGTTTTGGTTTGGAAACCCTTTGGCAACTTCCCTCTAACTCACATGGCCCACTCTCTTATTTCTTGTTGATAATGGCCCTAATGGATTTTCTAATAAAATATAAATAAACTCTAAAATTCGTGGGTCTTAATTCCTTAATTTTTAAAATTACCAAAATACCCTCACGGGTTGCCGGTTAGGCCTAAAAATGCCCCGAGACCCAAACTAAACCCCCGGATAGTGTTTTCTGACTATCTCGAACCTTACGTACACGTTGGCACACTCAAAAAGCTCATACGGATGACACAAAAAATAAAATATTTTTAAATCCATTAAATTGGGTGACACGCGCGTTCCAACTAAATTACCGAAACTTCCGTATTTTCAACTCACGACATTTTTAATAAATTCAATGATTACATATTACCATAATCACTCAGTAATATTCAACAACATATTAATAACCAAATACTAACTCTCTTCTCGCTAGCATTTCAATCCAAATTAATTTTCCAATTAATTAATTTTCCAATTAATTATCCCATAATTAAAAAAATTCCATTTAATTAACCTCATAATTAAAAGCCATAAAAAATACGGGGTATTACATACCCCCCCCCCCCCCTAATAACGGAATTTCTTCTCGAAATTCGGAAAGTAAGGCATACCTGGAAAAATTAGGTATCCTCCAGTACTCAAAACAAAATATAAAGAAAGGCCCAATCACTAAAGCCCTCGCTTCACAACAAGCTTGTTTAACAGTCTTGATACTTTATCAGATTATACTTCAATAAATGCACGCCACGTTGTGCTCTTACTAAACCACATTCGAATAAAAATAGCATATACATCATTGGCCGCATTATCTCAATATTATTGTGAGTTCGCACCTCACTACGCATTAACTCCCGCGTTTATCAAAACACCAAACTCCCATCTTGGAAGAAATCAAGAACACATCTGACTACTCTTGCCCATTCTATGAATCTTTGTTCTCGGCGTTGTGACTTTTACACAAGGGAAAACCACTTCAGCCAGTTGATGTTACACAAAACATTTGTATGCACCTTGTCCACTATAAATAGATACGGGTGCTTTCCCCCAACCCTACCATTAGGAAATATCTTCTCCCCGTTACTACAATATACCTCACTTACTAGTTATACCCGATTTGAAAATGAAAAGATCGCAATGAATCCAAAATTTCTTTCATACAATCCACCAGTCATCAATCACCTTACGCCTACACCTCGAGCTATATGTGATACAACCCTCAGAATAAAGCGTTATTTCCACTACTTCTTGTTACCCCACGTTGAAGGTGGATTTTGGGGATCTCCTATTGGTTATGAATAATACTATGTAGGACCACGTACCGGCGTGTTCACTATTTAATAGTGTAAATCACCAAAGTATATAACCATTTCTCTCCTTCTAGACAACCTATACCACATATTCGCAGGGACTTGTTACTTATCTATAAGTTGGCAACCCCTCAAGGAAATTTACCAACTTGACTCTTCCATCCCTGGAATCTTCGGCTTGATACAAAATTATCTAGTTGATCATCTAACCCCAACTGTTCTACTACTTACTACACCCATTTCAATGACAACTTTCACGTAAAACTCTTCCCGTTAAGTGATACTTAATGATCTTTTTATTTTCTCGGCGTATACCAAAAGTTTTGACCCTTGCACTTTTCACCACGTTCTACACATCTGGACCCTTTATACCTTATTGACATCCTCATTCTATTTACTCTTGCATCACCCTCAACATTCGATTGGTCGGAACTCTACTCCAAATTGCCCATAATAATTAAATATTTTCCTTCTCAAGAGATATCCCCTTATTAAATGGATTTTCACTGCCTTTTCACCAAATTCGGACGTGCTACATTGATTACACATGAGTACGCTCACTAACACCATCTCTTACGATGCTTAATCCCATAAGTAATAATTTCACCCATCTATATCCCTTCTTCCGACGATCACTACATTAGTAAACTAGGATGTCTACACCCCTTATAACCCATGCCTATGGTTTTAAACATCGTAAACGCTTCATACGTATTCCAAACTCTTTATTGCCACTGCATTTACAACGTGGCTATATCACTTGGGCGTTCTCAATCACCTCCGAATTTAAAATCCTAAATCCTCTTTAACCTCAATGCATCCTTCAACCCGCCGTAACAAAACTAACATTATCAGTACTTAAATCATAATTCACTAACAACTGGCTTTACTGGCCTTACATTGTAATTTACCTTGTTAACTTCCCGTTATATCTACTTACTTCCATTACGATCGAGGTATCTAATTTATGGACGAATGGTCAAACATCTCCCTACTACCAACCTTATGCTAAGTTTCATGCGTGGGGTGTCTCGCAAAGTGAAATCCAAACAAGGAGCCCCCCCCCCCCCCCGATAGACTACTACTTAACATTGTCGGTCATTGGGATCCGTTACGCCCTCAGTCCATAACATGTACCCTTATATTCCCGTCTCTTAATAACAAAGTTACATCTCCTTCCGCAATGACACTTAAACAAGGAACTCCTTCCGAAAGACACTTTCTCTTGACATTGATGGTAATCACATTTCATATACATCATGCAAATATAATCGGGGCACTCAAAATCCCGTCCCCAGACACACAACTATGAGTTTAAACTCCCGAATCTCTAAAGGATGATAAAACAATGCACTCTTCTTATTACGACATCCTGAGTGTTAATTATAATAACCAGCTAAACCTTTTCGCTGACTGGTAAACCAATTACATACTAATCATATCAATTAAATCCCTACGCATACTGGGATTAAATATCCGAGACCATTATACCTTTTTGAAATCACAACAATATATATATATATATATATATATATATATATATATATAAGTACAATTGCGAGCCCGGCCCTCTCACAGATGGGGCCTCGCCAGAACGAAACATTCTACCCCAAGGTAGTAACCCCGATAAACTTGCAATACCAGCACACTATCGGTATAAGCATATTGTAAAACCACAATTAGGATAATATCATACTCGTATAACACATCACTAAAATGAGTAATTTCAATAAAGTATGTACCGCTATCCATATACCCATTCATCCTCTGCGAATGATAATAAAGGTAACCCCACACTACCAGGGAAAATATTCACATAAATAATAAAATTGTCGATACTCACTAAACTCGACTCTCAAGCAAAAATAACAATAATAACAATTGTAACAACTCGTTCATGCCACAAACAACATGAAACATCATATGAGGATATAACTCATACTTCTATCCTGACAATCGTCCTGGATGCTCCAATGGTTCCTAGACCTAACACACTTGTCCGTACCAAACTGAATATTTCAATAATTGTTAACCTTTCCAGGCACAATACCTTTATCCCTTCACTTGCATCGGGAAACATTTATAATGCACGGGTTTCACTCCCCACAAAATACCTCTACACATACTCCACTTATCTTCGGTCACACTAACCATGTTAAGGTGGTCCTTCTCTCGGATGTTGGTTGTCTCGGATCTGATGACTACCTCCATTGTTCCCTTAGCTTGATGGACCTAAGGAACACTCTACTAGTTTCCACATCCCTTACTGAAATCACCATCGCTCGGTAATAATTCAGCTATCCGAATCATTTTAACAGGTTCTCCATTGGGTCTTCCCCTTGTGGTGCTTCTCCAATACCATTTTCCAGTCGTACTCTATAGAAATTACTCGATTCTTGCATCTCTCCATCCAAGGAAACGTTTACCTCCAAATTAACACTACGCGACATTATTACACTCTGCATTGACCGTCTAAGCAGAATTTCCCCAGAAGAGCTAACAATTCTTCTTGTATGTAAATTCTCTTTATAATATTATCTTCACCATTTCACTTATTCCACCCGGCGTAAGGTTCGCTACATAATTAAATTTCTCCTCACAAAGTGACCTCTGTCCAGCCCTCTTGTGTGAGTTCTGAATAACATTCGTCTTTCACCCTGAACATCTGATGGAGGAACTTATGGTCAAACCATACGTGTACGCCTTCTCTCGATGTCACAATCCACTTCTAAGTGTGGTGATTTTCTCTCACCATTGAAACTCCGCTCTTACGAGCCAAGAAAAATTTTCCCCAAATTTTCATTCTCGATTGGCCATACCCCGACATATGTCCAAGCCTTTGGATATATTACGTTCATTTGGCTATCACACTCCATCTCCGTATTTCGATTATTTCCATTGTTGGTTCTCTTCAATGTTTCACCTAACTCTTTCTCTCCCATTCCAACCTTGTTGGGCGAGTCTCATTTGACCCCACTTTCTACTACAGTTGTGCCTGCAAGTCACAAGTCGCGCCCAGGCCGTCTGTACCGTCCTGGACTTCCGTGCCATAATATGGGTGACTTAAACTACGGTCATCCTTCTTTAATAACTTAAATAACCTCAACTAATGTGGCCATCCCCGATCCTCGTCCGTGCGGGTGGGTGCGTGGAGGAAAGGATCCTTCGGGTCTCGCGCATCCCTCTCGGGAGCGCTTCGGCCGAGGTCATTTGTGGTGTGAAAATTTAGAGAGATTCAGAGTTGCCAGTTTATTTTACTCAAAACAGACAAAAGAAAACAGGGAAGCCACCCCGAAGAGTGGCATCCAAAGACATACTGGTCCATGCGAAACCAAGATGATTCGAGAAGGGTTCAGAGGCTTAGTTACAAAATGGGAAGGTGTTAGGCACCCATTCCGCCCTTTCGGTCTCATGAATATTTGCTATTTTCCTTTATATTTCCCCCCGTGATACGTGTGCATGTGTATATATATAATGGAGATAGGAATCCTCGACTTGTATCATGGAGAAGATAAAGCGAGTCATCCGTAGGAAGACATAAGAATAATATTAGAAAATAGGATTTACGCGATTACCCTTACGTTGATCGTTATAATGGAACGATAACGCATATGGGGTAGTACGTCACTAAGGGCAAGTACATAGAATATAGAAATATTAGATCTAGAAAGATAGAAAATAAGAGAAAAAGTGAGAAAAAGGACTCGAGTCTCGAGTTTTACCCCGAAATGCCTACGTAGCCTATAAAGGCATCAAAGTCCATGTAGTTCGCATACAAAACGAGGGGTGGGATTTATCCCATAAATCCAAATGAGGGATCTCTTATTTGTGAGTATGTGTGTTGTGTGTAGAAAAAGTGTTTTAGTGGTGGGAAAAGTGTGAGAAAGTGTAAGAATCCCTTATTTGGAATTTATGAGCAAATCCTCTTTTTCTTGTTTTTTGGGTTTTTTATTTATATGAAAATATGAAATGTGAAATAATACTAAATAAAAAGTATATTAGGATGTTTGAGATGAGATAATAAAAGTGCTAAATAAGAAAACAAGTTATTGGGAATTTAAGAGAATTTAAGAGAGAGTTTGAGAAAGTTGGACCTTCTTGAAGATCTTGAGCTTGATCTTGAATATTGGAGAGAAACCCTTGCACTTGGATGATGATGGAGAGTGGTTAATTCACCAAGTTTGATGAAAGGGATGATGAAAAGGGGGAGTAAAAGAAGGATTTGGAAGTTGAAATCACGCTGCCTTCGAGAGAGGTTTCTGGGATTCGTTCAGAGAGATTTTTATTAGATCTGGGATCTCCTTGCAACTGAGGTGAAGGCCTCCTTTTATAGGCCCAGGTGAGTTCCGATCGGCATAGACCTGTTCCTGCCTATCGGCAGGTGCCCATAGACAGGGTCTGGAACCTATAGCTTGGAAGTGTGTTTCAGGCTTTTATGGAAAATCGGCCGCCGGGGGCAAATCGTTGGTCAGAATTGCGCACGGGGCATACCGTTGGAAAGGTAATTCAGAGACCTTCAAAAGTACTTTGGACCGCTACGGGGTTCGGGAGTTGACTTTGGTTCATTTATGGCTCGGAAGCGTTTATCGGTCCATTGGACAGGGAATCGTTCGGACGCAAACGGATCGTTCGTCCGCATGGTAAGTTTGAACCGTGAATGGGGCATACCGTTGGAAAGGTTAGGAGATGTACTTTGAAATTCCAAAGAGTTTGACCCGGTTTGGAGAGTTGACTTTGCTCAACAGGCCCGGGAAGCATTCGGTGGCCTTTCGGAGTCAAACAAATCGTTCGTCCGCATGGAAAGTTGGAATCGCGCATGGGGTGGACCGTTGGAAAGGGTATTCAGTTCCCTTCGAATATTCATTCAGACTCAATCGAGCTGAAGAGTTGACATAAGTCAAATAGAGCCCGAGAGCGCCCGGTGGCCTCTAGGTCAGGTTTCGATCGCTAACGGATCGTTCATCCTCATGGTAAGTCGGAATCGCGCACGGGGTGGACCGTTAGAAAGGGTATTCAGTTCCCTTTGAAGATTCATTTAGCCTCGGTCTAGCTGAAGAGTTGACATAGGTCAAACAGAGCCCGAGAGCGCCCAGTGGCCTCTAGGTCAGGTTTCGGACCCAAACGGATCGTTCATCCGCATGGTAAGTCAGAATCGTGCACGGGGCGGACCGTTGGAAAGGGTATTCAGTGCCCTTCAAAGATTCATTGAGTCTCGATCGAGACAAAGAGTTTGAATTTTGGGTCAAACTGAGTCGGGGAGTGCCCGATGGCTTCCAGGTCAGTACTCGGGATATGACCTGGGTTTACGGTGATGAAGGGAGGTACTAGGGACCAAAGGAGAGTTAGGGGTAACAGAATGGGGTGTCTACAGAGCCCCTCAATGGGTGAGTTTGGAACAAATGATGACCGTCAAATAGACACCACATGATGCTTTTGAGGGAGTATGACCGATTCAAAGGGTTGAGTTCGATTATGAGGACCTAAGGAGTGTGCTGGGAATGATCAATTCTGCGGATCAAAGTCGAATCTATGGGCTTAGGGTAAAGGTCTAATAATCGAGGTCAATTCTGACTTAAAGAGTGGTGACGATCGAGGACCGAGGTCAATTCTGACCTAACTCGGGTAAAGATCCAAGACTGGGGACAATTCTGACCCAAGAGTGGTGATGACCGAGTACCGAGGTCAATTCTAACCTAACTCAGGTGACAATCCAATAACGGGGCCAATTCTGACCCAAAAGTGGTGACGACTGAGGACCGAGGTCAATTCTGACCTAACTCACGCGACGATCCAAGATCGGGGCCAATTCTGACCCAAGAATGGTGATGATCGAGGACCGAGGTCAATTCTGACCTAACTTAGGTGACGATCCAAGACCGGGGCCAATTTTGACCCAAGAGTGGTGACGACCGAGGACCGAGGTCAATTCTGACCTAACTCAGGTGACGATCCAAGATCGAGGCCAATTTTGACCCAAGAGTGCTGACGACCGAGGATCGAGGTCAATTCTGACCTAACTCAGGTGACGATCGAGGACCGAGGTCAATTCTGACCCAAGAGTGGAAAAGATTGGATTTTGATTCTGCTGGAGAAAGAGCTTTGTGATTTTGATCTGAGCTGGGGAGCTAATAGATGGGGAAGCTTTTTAGGAGACCTCGCAAGGGGGAATAGCCTATTTTGGGTGTTGTAAGAGAATTCCGCTGGGGAAGTGATCGGGTGATCCTTAGAGATCCTTCGGAGCTTTTCTAGGAGGAGTTTTCGCTTAGTTTTTGAGGATTCCACTGGGGAAGAGAGGTTCCGCTCGAGGGAATGCAAAATTTTCTTGGTAAAAAGGCTTTAAATCCTTCCTGGGATTTTTGGGAATTTTTCGGGGATTTTTGGAGGCTTTCCGGTATTTTCTTGGAATTTTTGTACGAAATTTAAGGGGGGTGCCGGTCGGCATAGTATGAAGGGTGCCATTCGACAGTGGAACGGAATTTTGGGCTACCTCGGGAAGGCAATGGGTCAGTGCCGATCGGTATGGTAGGGGGAGGTGCCGATCGACATGGCGCTTGGCCTCCTCTAAAAGAGGGCGAATCCCCTCATTTTTCACAACTTCTTTTGCTTTCTCTCTCTCTGCGATTCTTCTGCAAATTGTTCTAGCGTTCCGATCTTCAAGAAATGGCCGCCTTTGTGAGGACTGCAGTCCACCGGGAGTGGTTGACCGTTGATGATTGGGCGAATATGGAATGGAGGACTAGGGCACCTCTTACTTTGGGGAGTGAGAACTCCTTTGATGCGTTTGAGCCTATCGCGGATGAGCGGACTTTGCTGCGGGGTCCATCGCGTCATCTCTCTTCGAGAGTGATCCCCGGCGGTTATGTAAGTAACCTGACCTTTGGCATTTTTCTCTTTTTGGTGGTTTTTCTTGCTTGATTTTTTATGAGACTTTTCTTTTTGGCAGTCTGATATTTCTTTGAAGATCATGCGTGCCCGTGGGACAACGGGGCTTAAGGATGTCTGGGAGCATCTCCTACCTGTGGTGCGCTGGGTGGTCTCATGAGCGAGTTTTGGGCGATTGGCATCGGCGCAGGATGAGACTCCTCGTTCGACAGTGGTCTTGTGCGCTTTGGGAGAGAGGTGGTGGGACACTACCCACACATTTCATTTCAGCTTCGGGGAGATGACTCTGACTCCCATAGACGTGCAGCAGCTGCTAGGGCTGGATTGTGATGGAGAACAGATAGAGGTGGATCGCTCTTTACGGGTGAGACAGGAGGCAGTGTGTGCGGCACTTGGTGATGTGGGGAGGATAGTTTCTATGGATTCTATCCGGCTGTCCTTACTGAAGGATATTCTATTGGGTAGGGAGATCGATACGTAGGACGGGATGCAAGTGAGGCAGATGGCCCGGTTATTCATTTTAATGGTGTTAGGAGGTTTCATGGTGGCGTCGAGCGGCGACGTCGTCCATTTATGGTTTCTGCCGTACCTGAGGATGTTTTCGAACATCCCTTTCTATGATTGGGGGAGTCTGACCTTGGTGGCCCTTTACTTTTCTCTGGATGCATTCATCCGGTGCTACCGGCAGACCTCTACTAGGGCCACGTACCTTCTTGAGGTATTCTTTAGCTTGCGCATTCCTTTTCATGAATTCGCATTTTCCTTTCATGCCTTTGCATTTTCATTATGCATCCCTTTTTTGCTTATGGATTCAGACGTGGTTCTATGAGGTGATTGGGTGCAGCAACCCGCTGATTGCTTTGAAGGACGACATTGTTGGGGATTTCTGTCGCTTATACCGATGGCGCAAGGCCAATCGACAGTCGAAGGTATCTTTCTCCCTGAATGCGGTGCGTCAGGTCTTGAATGACCTGACCAGTGGTAGGGTAAGACTCTTTCCATTTTAATCTTGGTTTTCACACCTTCTGATCTTGTATTGATTTATGCTCGCTCGAAGATTTTCAGGTTACCTTTTACCCGTGGGGGATAACCATTCAGGATGCGGGGGCGACCGGGGGGAATGCGCGGATGAGGCATTTGCTGGCGCATGAGTTCAGCCATTCCTGGTACCTTGGGGAGAGGGTGGTTTGTCAGATAGCCGAGGAGGAGGTGGTGGTGCCACCTGCACAGCCTCCTACGTCTATGAGGCAGGAGCGACTGATGTTGGAGGATGAGAGGATCGCGACGATGATTGGCGAGTCCTACTTGCTGTACACCGATACGACTACACTATATGACTATATGGATTTTATGACGAGCTGGTTGATGGCGTCCAACATATACGATGTACTGCCCTTCCCTTCGGTGGGTTCGAGTCAGGCGGTGCGATCTTCCCACAGCGGGGGTGGTCCGTCGTCATCTGCGGTGGTGGTCCGTCGGTATCTGCGACGGCGGCGACCTCGGAGGTCCCTTTTGTGCGACTGCACACTCATTCATACAACATTAGGCGGGCTGATGGAGGGATGGTTCCTATGATGCACCGTCCTCATACAATGGATCCTAAGGCGTTGGGTTTGATAGAGGAGGTCCTTCGGCCCGCGGTATACCTTTCTATTCCTTTCTTTTTCTTTCTTTTCTATTTTGGTCATCCTTGCTTGTTAATACTGATTTCGCCTTTTCTTGCAGCAAGTTCGGGTGTCGACCACTTGGCTCAGGGACATCAGAGTCTAGATATCTTCGGCAACTGCCCATATTCGGGATGCGGTTCCCATTCCTTCTTGCTTGGTGCCGTCTGCTTCGTTCGAAGAGGACTCTGGCTCGGGTATTGGTGGTGCGTCGTCTCGCCGTAGGGGGAAGAGAGCGCATCGCATGGGTGGAAGCTCTTGAGAGAGAGAGAGAGAGAATGAATGTGGGTTCGGGCTGAGTCCCATTGTTTTTTATTTTTCTTTTTATTTCCTACAAAATTGATGTAACACAGAACACAAATATATGCAATGCAATGGGTTTTTTTTTATTATCTTTTATTTATGATGAGTGAATGCATGCACATGCGCTTTTTACTTTGCTGCTGAGACCGTAAAAGGGAATGTTTTTGGAATTTTCGAAGGAAAGTTTTTATTTAAAAGGGGAATTACATAAGGAGAAAAGGGATTCTTGAAATTATGTTGAGAATATCAATATATTTTTATTGATTTTTCTGATTTGACAAAAGAGGATAGAGGGAATTTCTAAAAAGGAGAGTTGTCGATCGGCAAGCACCCTGACCTTCCTATTAGCAGTTCAATCCATTCCCATCAATTGAAAGCTTTTAATGGTACCCTCTTCAGCCTTTGATACCTTGTGGGGTAGGATTCCCTCCGATTTTTGCAGGTATTTTATCCCTTGTGAGGATTTTTAAGTATAAAAAGGGGTAAGGGTGGAGTGTTTTCATCACACCTTTGCATTCTTACATACCCACCCATTATCTTTTAGTCTTGCAAGATGGCTCTCCCTGGTAGCATTGAGTTTGCCAATTACCTCGAAGCCTTGGAAGCTAAGTGCTCTTATAATGTCGACTATGATGCTTTCAACATGCGCCGAGTCTCCTTGTGGCGCAATCGGCCTATTGAGTGGAACGTGCTGATCGCGGCGGTACAATTCTGGTACCCCGAAGACCATGTATTCTGCTTTGGATTGAAAGAAGTTTATCCTATCTACGAGGATTTTTCTGCCATACTGGGTGTAAATCCCAGTGTTTCTACGGCTTTGCCCGAATTTTCCCTATCTCTCAGCGATTTATTGGCCGGTCTTCTTCACATTTCGCCTTCGGCGGCTAGATCATTGGTTGCTGGAGGAATTATCTCCCTCCCGACGATGCTGCAGTCTGTGCATTTGCGAGAAGTAGGTGATGCTGGCTATGCTGGAGCTTTAGTTCTGGGTCTGGTTTCCAAATTTCTACTGGTGACTGGAGAACTACGGGTGGACCCACAACTTGCAACCATTACTTCATAGATGTCATACCGTCGCAATCCTGCGACGGTGATAATGGTGGACACTCTGAATGGCCTGGAGGCATAGAGAGAAGGTCGTTCTGACTTTTTAAGGGGTAGCCCCGTGATGCTGTTTATGTGTTTATCTAAAAGATTCATCTTGTCGACTCCTCCAGAATATCCTTTATCGGCCATACCCAACTTCTTTTTGTGCTACTTCATCCGCGTTGGCCTGTATGTTGAGAATTGGGAGAATTAGTTTGTGAAGCATGGAGCTTGTGGGTTATATTGGTCAGTGCCTTGGTGGGGGCAGTTGCAGCCCGTACTGGAGCTAGGAGAGTATTCATATGTACGGCTGGTTGGTCTCAGACAGACCTCTTTTTATTTCCCTTGGCGTCTTCTGCACTAATTTGGCTGGGCACAGGTTGTGCCACCTCGAACACTAAATTTCTTTCCGGTAGAGGATTTGACTGAGTGCCTTCGTCTGTTGCTTGGGTCTCAGTGGAAAAATCGGCGTCCGTCGACCCGTCCCTCTCAGTCTCTCGGGGAGGTTTGGCATGTCCCCAAAGATTATATGAAGTGGTTATGGAGGAAAGTAGTCAGCAAGATGTCGGGAGTGGAGATTGGACAAAGATGGTTTGTTTTATCTGACACAATGGAAGGGGGTGTTGTGGTCTTTTTGAAGATAGTTAAGGCTCATCGATCCATGGAGTGTTTACGACACTCTATTCAGGAAGGGGAAACTTGGGGACCTCGGGATGTAGATGGTGAGGGTGCAGGCTCCTCGGGTAGCTGTGGATAGGACTTTTGGAGGGTTTATTTATGTAATGGGGAATGTATGTGGGGATTTTATTTGTCTTTTTATGGTAGTGGGGAAGGGAGTTATCCGCCCCTTTTTCTTATGTAATCTATACTGTAATTTCTTATTAATGAAATAAACAAGTTTCTGATCATCCAGCTATGCCTCTCGATGAATTTTGTATTTTTGAATTATCTATACTGATCGCTAAGGCATACATAATCCTTTTGTTCAAGTAATTTTAAAATGAACCTCTGTTCTCGGAGGTAAGAAAAGAATATTATTTTGTGAAAAAGAAAGGGCCGCGCTCATGTGAGGAGTATGAGCTGTCTACGTACCTCTGGGATTTTTTAAAAAGTTTTGAAATAGTTTTTGTATAGGATCAGGCCCACGTAGTTCTGGGTAGCGGGGAATGAATAGTTTTTTTTTAGAATAGAAGGGAGATGAGAAGAATCGTAGCATGCCAAGATTTAGGACTAGGGTTAGAATTTCTTGAGACGGTCCAGATTGACTGGACGAGCCATCTCTTCCCCATCTAGGTCAGTGAGCATGGCGACACCGTCGGATAAGATTTTCTTCACAATGTAGGGGTCGCTCCAGTTAGGCTTGAATTTCCCTCTGGGTCCCAGATGGATTCTATTAACTCCTTGAGGGCTAAATCCCCCTCCCGGACACCGCGGTCCTTGACTCTCTTGTTGAATGATCGCGCTATTCGGCGATGGTACCCCTGTATGTGGTACAGAGCTTTTAATCTTCTTTCATCTAGGAGGGCTAGCTCATCAAGACGACTTTGGCACCAGTCTTCTTCACTAACCTTGCTTTCGAGCATGACACGTAGCGAGGGTATTTCCAGCTCCACAGGTAGGACTGCCTCTATGCCGTAGACCAGAGAGTAAGGGGTAGCCTCAATAGAGGTTCGGATTGAGGTTCGATAGCCCCAGAGGGCGTACGGGATTCGGTCGTCCCAATCCCTATAACTTTCGGTCATCTTGCTGATGATGGATTTAAGGTTTTTGTTGGCGGCCTCCACTGCACCATTGGTTTGAGGTCGGTATGGAGAAGATTTGTGTCTCTGAATCCCATACTCGTTGACTACTTCTGTGACTTCTGCTTCGAAATGCAACCCATTATCTGATACCAGCTCATGCGGGACCCCATATTGGCAGATGATATTCTTCTTCAGAAATTTGGCCACTTTCTTGGCGTTCAATACTATGTATGACTTAGCCTCGACCCATTTGGTGATGTAATCGATGGCAACCAGGATGAACTCATGTCCGTTTGAAGCCTTTGGTGTAACCTTCCCTATGATGTCGATACCCCAGGTGGAGAACGACCAAGGAGAGGTCATATTGTATAATTCTCACGAAGGCAAGTGTTGAAGGTTGGATAATTGTTAGCATTTGAGGCACCTTCGGACATAGGCGGTGCAATCCTGGATCATGGTGGTCCAGTAGTAGCCCTGTCGGATGATCTTCTTGGCAAGCATGTGACCACTCATGTGGGGTCCGCATTCCCCGCTGTGGATTTTCTGCATTATTTTCTCAATCTCAACCCCAGTGATACAGTGTAGATGAGTTCCATCTAAGTTCCTCTTGAGTAGAGCTTTATGACAGATGATGTACTAGGCGGCCAGTCTTCGAAGGGTCGTTCGATCTTTCTTGTTGTAGCCCTCAGCATACATACCATGTTTGAGGAGGCACCAGATATCATAGTACCAGCAATCGTCTAGTTCGGGATCTTCAGTGGAGACTAGCTCAATATGGTAGTAATGGGTCGGTTTGTCTTACTTTTGAACTAGCAAGGGGGTCATTGTTATTCCCTCGGGCATGTCGACCATGGAGGCTAAGGTGGCGAGAGCATCGGCTAGGTTATTCTTTGCTCGGAGTAGGTAATAGAAGGTGATATCTCGGAATTGGGAGGCTAATTCTTCTAATTGGGAATGAAAGGGTTGGAGTTTTTCATCCTTGACTTTCCACTTTCTGAGCACTTGACCGATGATGAGGGAAGAATCCCCGTAGACATTAAGGTATTGAATACCATTTTTGAGAGTAACTTTGAGGCCCACTGTGCATGCCTCGTATTCCGTCATGTTATTGGTGCAAGGGAAATCCAATTTTATGGCGATAAGAGTGTGGGAGTCATCTGGGGCGACCAGAAGTATCCCAATGCCATATCCCTTTTTTTTGGCAACGCCGTAAAAGAACATTTTCCATCGAGGGCAGTCTTGAGTGGTGCAGAGGATATTTTCATACAAAAATTCGGAGATCTGGACATCTGCTTCTTCTACAGGGTAATCGGCGAGGTAATCAGAGATGGCTTTTTCGTTAACAGCTTTCTATGTGACGTACACGATATCGAACTCGGTTAGGAGCATCAACCATCGGTCCATTCGACTGGATAAGGCGGGTTTCTCAAGCAGGTATTTGATGGGATCCATTCGGGATACAAGTTTGATGGGGAAGGCGAGCATGTAGTGTCGTAACTTTTGGGTGACCCAGATAAGTGCGACACATGCCTTCTCCAAAGCTGTGTAGTTGACCTCGTACCCGGCCAATTTGTGACTGGCGTAATAGATGGCTCTTTCTTTATGGGAGTTTTCAAGGCATTGGGCTAGCAAAGCCCCGGCTGTAGTGTCGGTTATGGTTAGGTATAGGAGCAAAGGGATACCGAACTGTGGTGGCATGAGTACTGGAGGTTGGGTCAGGTATTGTTTGATTCGATCAAAAGCTTCTTGGCAGGCCTCGTTCTAAACATTGGTTGAATCTTTTCGAAGGAGCTTGAAAATTGGTTCACAGATGGAGGTTAGCTGGGTGATGAACCGACTGATATATTGTAATTTTCCAAGAAAATCTCGGACCTCTTTCTCTGTTCGGGGTGGTGGCATCTCAAGTATGGCCTTCAGCTTTACATGATCTGCTTCTATCCCCTTTTCGCTGATCATGAATCCCAAGAGTTTTCCTGTTGTAACGCCGAAGTCACACTTATGTGTATTACGTCTCATCTGATACCATCGCAGTTGTTCGAAGAACTTTCAGAGAGCGGGAACATGACTTTCTCTAATTTTGGACTTGATAATCATATCATCCACATAGACCCCGACCTCCTTGTGAATTAGATTGTGCAGGATGGTTGTGGCAGCCCTTTGGTAGGTAGCCCCAACATTCTTGAGACCGAATGGCATAACGGTGTAGAAAAAGGTTCACCATGGGGTGATGAATGCGGTTTTTTCTTGGTGGTCTGGGTGCATCTTAATTTGGTTGTATCCGGTAAACCCGTCGATGAATGACTTGAGAGCATGACTGGCTGTGTTGTCCAAGATTATGTCGATATTGGGTAACGGATAATCATCCTTCGGAGAAGCTTTGTTTAAATCTCGGTAGTCCACACACATTCGAACCTTCCCTCCTGATTTCGGTACAGGTACAATGTTGGATAGCCATGTGGGATATTCTATCACTCGAATGAAGCCCACGTTCAACTGTTTGACCACCTCTTCTTTGACTTTGAGAGACCATTCGATGCGGAGTTTTCTCAATTTTTGTTTGACCGACTTGTAATCTGGGAGAGGGGGGATCTCGTGTTGAGCTATTTCAGGATCGATGTCGGGCATATCATTATAGGATCATGCGAAGACATCTATGAACCCCTTCAACAATTCTTCGAGTTGTACACGCTCATGCTCGTCAAGGGTGGCCCCTATCCTAATCTCGTGCAGTTGGCTACTAGAACTGAGATTAATAACAACAGTCTCTTCTTTATTAACTTGAATGCAGTTATGTTGTTTATTATTAACCTTATTTAGATCAGTTAAGAATTGTTCATTTACAAAATCATCATCATCAAAAGTTTGATTATAATTCAAGCAGTTAATGTAAGGCACAACAAGGTACTCAAAATCTTCGTTTATTTCATTGATAGTAAAAATAGCATTGAGAACCTCGTCAAAAGAGGTCTCGATTACATTTGAACAAGGATAGACAACAGAAGAAGAAATAGGGTGAACATTGGGGTTAGGGGAGATTTCGAGAGGTAGAACTAGCGCAGCATGACAGTTGAGGAGAGGAGTATCATCAGCTTTAATCAGACAGGATGGCTCCATTGATGTAGTGCCTGAATGAACCATGCAGAGTGTTAGCCCCAGGATCTGTAAGTTGAAGGAATCTTCGTAATCACTTTCCTCAGTCTCTTCGACATCTTTGATGAGCGGTTGTACGCGGTGTTGGAAACTTTCAGCCCACGGGTAGCTGTCTTGGAAAAAGATCTCCATTCCAGGCCTCATCTTCTTGTCTGTGTGGTCATACCATGGTTCTGGAAAACCGCAAAAGCGGAAGTCCTCACCTTCTTTGATGAATCGTCCATTTAAGGAGTCTCCTGAGATAGTCCGGACGTAGTCTAATCTTTTCTTCGGTCGAGATTGGTGGATCATTCTGAGCTCTTGTTCTGATGGTTGATACCCCAAGCCACAAGGAGGGAAAGCTTTCTTCAGTTCGATGGGATCAATTATCCCTTGCTGCCTTTGTCCTAGCCCCAGTCTGGGCATGAAGTGCATGTTTCTGAACATAGGAATCACATTAACATTGCCATGAGGGTCATATTCTGGACAAACCCTTTCTTTGAAATTGTCCCTACCGGGAGGAGGAGTGGCTCAACTCGAAATCCTGATAGGAGCATATCATTTGACCCGTGATGTATCTTAAGGATTAGACTGCTAGTGCTTACACCTTCGACATTTTCGTTGTCGCCCAAAATGGTGATGACTCTCCCGTCGGCGAAGAACTTCATTTTTTTATGGAGTGAGGAAGACACACCCTTGATATTGTGGAGCCAGGGGCGTCCGAGCAACAAGTTGAAACAAGCTAGGATGTCTATGACTTGGAATTCAACGACGGGGTTTATAGGGCGAACCCCTATTGCAAGTTTTATGGACCCCATCACCTCACGACGGGTATTATCGTAGGTACTCACAGCGGTGGAGGTTGGAGCGAGGTCACTTTCTTTCAGGCCTAAACACTTGAGGGTTCTCAGAGGGCAAACGTTCAAGGAGGATCCGTTATCGACAAGGGAGAGTGGCACGGCCTTTCCCACAACTTTGACGGAGATATTGAGTGCATGATTATGATTCGGCCCAATTTTGGGGATTTCTTCTTCAGAAAATGATAGCATTCGGGTAGAGGTCAAGGATCCGACCAGATTTACTTCTTCTTCTGGCGTGATAGAGGGAGGAACTATGGGTCCAGTGAGTAATTTGATTAAAGCATTTCTATGCACCTGGGAAGACATGAAAATCCCCTATAGAGTGATGTTAGCTTGAGTTTTCTTCAATTGATCGAGGATCTTGCTCTCCTCAATGGTCATCTCGGGCATAGTAAGGTTTTCAACGCCCTTCCCTTTGTCATTTGCTGGTAGTGAGCTTGGAACCTGGTAATGTCTCCCTGATCTGGTCATGTGATTTACTGAAGAAGGAAAGAACATGAATCCCATTTCCTCGTCAATCTCAGGTTGTTCTGCCACCCTGTTTATTTCTCCGAGGAGATTTTCAAATGATATCATCCCACATATGTCGGTTACTGGGCCAGTTCTTCTTGAAGCTTGTTCCTCGCTCGAATCTTCGAATTCTTCCCCCCATCCGGTGGCAACAATTTTATCTTTCCATGTAAAGTCGAGGCCTTCCACAACTTCAATGGCTTCTTCGTAAAAGTCCTCCCATTCTGTTGAGATATGTGTGATTGAAGGGACCAAGCACCCTTGTAACTTCAAAGTGTCAAGTAACCCGGTGATACTGCAAATGCTGTTGGTTTGCTCAAATAATTTTGCCATAGTCTGGACAACATCATCTAAGCTGACTTCGTCGGTTGGTACCACCCATCTATCTGAATCTCGGGCCCATTTTCGTTCTTCTAAAAATAGTGTATTGAATCTATGGCAATTGATGACCATCTGTGAGGGCAATTTCAGCCCGAACTCTAGGAGTTGGTTTAACACCTCTGGCAATTCTATACCTCCATTTTCAGAACGGGTACGGACAGCGATGCATGCTCTAGTAAGGAGTGACAATGCCTTATCAGCGAGGCTAGTAGGGTGTAGGAGGAAATATGGGCAAATTTGAAGAGGTTTAGGAGAGTATATGGGTGTGATTTGAGTTGAGGGATCGAAATCTGGGTTTTCTTCCAAGAAGATGGCATTGGTGTGATTTGGGAGTGGGTTGTGAGTAGTGTTTGGCTTAGGATTGGCTGGTGGGGCGATGGTACCCCGGTCAATGAGATATTGGATTACGTTCCGAAGGTGAAAGTATTGGTCGGTGGTATGGCCGACAGTTTGGTGAAAGGCGCAATAAGCATCGGTCTTGAAGTTTCTTGGGAGTGGGTTTGGCAATGGACGTGGATCCAAGGGTTTGATGAGGTTTCAGCTTAATAGGGCTTGGTAAACTTTGGAAAGGGGAGCATGGAGCTCAGTGTATTCCCTTCGGATGGGGGCAGGGCGGCTTTTTGGTGCCCATGATGTGGCTGATTGAGAGATGTTATTGACAGTCGAGACGGTAGCACTGGTAGGCTTGTCATACTTTCTAGGGGTGAACCATTCGGACACCTTCTTCGGTTCAATCTCTGTTTTAACGAGTCTTTCCTCGATTTCCACTCCAGCTTCTCTGAGATCTCGGAAGCGGGGATAGTATTGTCCTCCCATCGTTGCTCGGACATGGGGCAAGAAGTTTTTCTTCACTATGTTGACCTGTTCTTTCTCGGATTGTCGACTAGTCATGGTAGCTGCTTGTTCCTTCCACCGGGTTATAAAGTTACTGACTGATTCCCCTGGATTCTGTTTGAGTAACTCTAAATCACGACGGGTGACCTCAAGCTCTTCGTTTTATTTGTACTGTGACATGAATTCTCGGGCTACATCCTCCCAGCTACGAATTTTGGATTCCTCAAAAGATAAAAACCATCGGAGGGCACTATCCTTGAAAGTTTGCTGAAATAATTGGGCCATCACTTCTTCCGAAGCCCTTAGTAGAGTCATGGAACGATGACAATTGCGAAGATGAACAGTCGGGGGTCCACTCCCTCCAAACTTTTCGATATTTGGCATCTTGAACTTCTCGAGTAACCTCACTTTAGGATAAGGAGACATGTGGGTGTAGTTCATGTAATTCCCAGAGATCTTGACCTGGTCAAACTTCTTGGTGAGCATCTTGAGATCCCATTTGACTTTATTCAACTCCTCCACCTTTGGATCAGTGACCACAGGCAGGTTAGCCACAGGTGGGGAAATATTTGGCATTGGAAGTTGAGCAGGCGGCGGCCCATTGGCAGGGGGGGCACGTTGAGCGTGCTGATATTCTTACGAAACCCAAATAGGCTCGGGTGGACCCATAACATGAGGGAATAAGGCCTCGAGCTCTTGAGGAATAGGAATCTAGTTTCGTTGCATCTCTCGGACCTCGGTTTGGAGGTTGTCAATATTGGACATGAGCTGAGCGAAGACTGTCGTCAGATCCGACTGTATGACTGGTGCTCGATCTGTATTCTCCATGGAAGATGGATGGATTCCGGACTCGAAAGAAGTAGTAGAGGAACGGATGAAATTCCGGGGTGATTTGACTGAAGACTGAAGCCAATATGGAGCCAGGCCAAGGGCTTGTAATCGACCTGAGAAGGCGTAGGATGAGATTTATTTTTGAGAAAGAGGTAAGAAACTATTTTTGGATTTTTGATAAGGAAGGGAAAAATGTTTTTGGATTTTTGATAAATAAGAGAGAAATGTTTTTGGAGACGGAACTCACCATGATTATTATGTTCTCACTTGTGTTTAATTCTCCTAAATGCAATGCCGGACGGGACCCGAGCCTGGAAAAGTGGGTTTCTAAATATATGCAAAGCTACAGTTTGGACTTGTAACCAGGCTCATGGACAGGGCCCCATTTTAAAAACGGGCAAAAATTGGGCGGAAGATCGACCCGAAATTTGGGAAGAGTTTCGGGTTGAAACTGGCAATCTAAAGAGCGTGTCCTAGGTTTGACACCTATATGCGGGTATGCAGCTGGTTGGGTGAATCGGCATGGTTTCCCCCCTTTGGCGTGACTGCCACGATATACATCTTGCTTTGCGGGCAATCGGTACGTGTGGACAAGCCATTTGATATACCTGAGTGTACGTGAATTGCCTCACCATATGGGGACGGTACGTGTGAGAGAGAATTCAATATACTCGATATACGTGAACGAATTCCCTACGATATACCTCCCGTCATGACTTTGGTCAAGCAGTACGATGCGGGGGAACCGTTCGATATACGTTGAAGGTACTTGGCCAATGGAAGGTGAGAGTCATATCGCTTAGGCTAACTGCGACCTGCCGGACCAGCGCCCATCGCGAAGTGACCCTCCAGTTACTGGGTAAAATTTGGTCAATACCCATGCTCTTTGGTGATGTCGTGTGAATCATGCATGATTCTCTTATTAGTATCTTATGATGAGAATGCCTTTCTTGATAATGCCAAACAGGGAGAAAAGTACAAGTACCCCAAAAGGTACACCAAGTATGGATAGGTGATGCGTGCAACATGTGGATATATGTGATCCTAGGTGCACGTGGTGTGAAGTGTACATGGGGAATTTTCTATAAGTGTGTGAACATAAGCATAAGCATGGGGTACACATGAAAAAGGGGAACATGTGGATATAGGGGGAAACATAAACAAATATAGCATCCATGCAAATAGAGTCAAGCCCTCAAACAAATAATTAGCTCCCCAGCAGAGTCGCCACTGTGGCCATCCCCGATCCTTGTCCGTGCGGGCGGGTGCGTGGAGGAAAGGATCCTTCGGGTCCCGCACGTCCCTCTCGGGAGCGCTTCGGTGTGAAAGTGTAGAGAGATTCAGAGTCGCCAGTTTATTTTACTCAAAACAGACAAAAGAAAAAAGGGAAGCCACTCCGAAGAGTGGCATCCAAAGACATACTGGTCCATGCGAAACCAAGATGATTCGAGAAGGGTTCAGCGACTTAGTTACAAAATGGGAAGGTGTTAGGCACCCATTCCTCCCTTTCGGTCTCTCATGGATATTTGCTATTTTCCTTTATATTTCCCCCCGTGATACGTGTGCATGTGTATATATATAATGGAGATAGGAATCCTCGACTTGTATCATGGAGAAGATAAAGCGAGTCATCCGTAGGAAGACATAAGAATAATATTAGAAAATAGGATTTACGCGATTACCCTTACGTTGATCATTATAATGGAACGATAACGCATATGGGGTAGTACGTCACTAAGGGCAAGTACATTGAATATAGAAAGATTAGATCTAGAAAAATAGAAAATAAGAGAAAAAGTGAGAAAAAGGACTCGAGTCTCGAATTTTACCCCGAAACGCCTACGTAGCCTATAAAGGCATCAAAGTCCACGTAGTTCGCATACAAAACGAGGGGTGGGATTTATCCCATAAATCCAAATGAGGGATCTCTTATTTGTGAGTATGTGTGTTGTGTGTAGAAAAAGTGTTTTAGTGGTGGGAAAAGTGTGAGAATACCTTATTTGGAATTTATTAGCAAACCCTCTTTTTCTTGTTTTTGGGGTTTTTTATTTATATGAAAATAGGAGATGTGCAATAATACTAAATAAAAAGTATATTAGGATGTGTGAACTGAGATAATAAAAGTGCTAAATAAGAAAACAAGTTATTGGGAATTTAAGAGAATTTAAGGGAGAGTTTGAGAAAGTTGGACCTTCTTAAAGATCTTGAGCTTAATCTTGAATGTTGGAGAGCAGCCCTTGCACTTGGATGATGATGGAGAGTGGTTAATTCACCAAGTTTGATGAAAGGAATGATGAAAAGGGGGAGTAAAAGAAGGATTTGGAAGTTGAAATCACGCTTCCTTTGAGAGAGGTTTCTGGGATTCGTTCAGAGAGATTTTTATCAGATCTGGGCTCTCCTTGCAACTGAGGTGAAGGCCTCCTTTTATAAGCCCAGGTGAGTTCCGATCGGCATAGACTTGTTCCCCACGTTTACATCATTCCCCACGTTTTAGAATCATCAAATCAACATAGAACATCAATTTCTTGGATTAAAATACCTAATTTTCATATAAAAACCCTAGTTTTCCTATTTCTTCAAGAACATCACATAATTCAATGAAACTTCATAATTCTCTACCCATAAATCATAAATTCGTGGTTGTTATCATCTCCAACATTAAACTACATGCAAGACCTACCCAGATTATGATTTAAACCTTTCAAATCCATTCAATTTTCATTATTCAAGAGAAATCTTCAATTCTATAATAACATGTAAAATATATGCTTTGAATCTTTGCAAGATAAATCACTTGCCTGAAAATACCGATTCTGATCTGTTGATGACGTTATTGGTTGTTTCCCCTTCTCTTTCCGGTCACAATTCAAATCCAAAATGGTGGTGGTGGGTGGTGGTCTTGGTTTGGAAACCCTTTGGCAACTTCCCTCTAACTCAAGTAGCCCACTCTCTTGTTTCTGGCTGATAATAGCCCTAATGGCTTTTCTAATAAAATATAAATAAACTCTAAAATTCGTGGATCTTAATTCCTTAATTTTTAAAATTACCAAAATACCCTCCCGGGTTGCCGGTTAGGCCTAAAAATGCCCCGGGACCCAAACTAAACCCCCATCTAGTGTTTTCTGACTATCTCGAACCTTATGGACACGTTGGCGCACTCAAAAAGCTCATACAGATGACACAAAAAATAAAATACTTTTAAATTCATTAAATTGGGTCCTGACACGACTGACACGCGCGTTCCAACTAAATTACCGAAACTGCCGTATTTTCAACTCACGACATTTTTAATAAATTAAATGATTACATATTACCATAATCACTCAGTAATATTGAACAACATATTAATAACCAAATACTAACTCTCGTCTCGCTAGCATTTAAATCCGAATTATTTTTTCAATTAATTAATTATCCCATAATTAAAAACAAATTCCATTTTATTAACCTCATAATTAAAAGCCATAAAAATACGGGGTATTACATATTTCTCCTCTAAATTTCGTGGGTATTAAATACCCCAAAATGAAAATTACCAAAATGCCCTCCCAGGATGCCGGTTTGGCCTAAGATTGTCCTGGGACCCAAACTAAACCCTCGGGTAGACTTTTCTGACTATCTCGACCCTTCCGAACACGTTGGTACACTCCAAATAACTATCCAGATTACTTATAATAAATTTACTTTTAAATTGATTTAAATTAGTCCTGACACGACTCACACGAACTCCCGACTTAATTACTAAAACTTTCGTATTTTTCACTCGCAATAATTTTCATAATTCCATAATCACGCATTACTTTATTCTCTTAGTAATATTTAATATAATGCACGTCAATAAATACTAACCGTTAACTCGCTAGTTAATATTTACTTTAATCCGGATTAATTAACAATTAATATTCCCACATTAAATTCAATTAATCCTATACTTTAAAATCATAAAAGATACGGGGTGTTACATACTTCCCCCCCATACAACGGATATTTCATCCCAAAATTCGGAAAATAAAGGTTTACCTGGTAAAAATAGCTCTGGATTCTCTCGCTCATCTCATCCTTATGATCCCAAGTAGACTCCTCAACATTGTGATGCTCCCACTGAACATGCACGAGTGGAACTACCTTTGACCTCAATCTCCTCTCGCTATGGTCTAGGATAGTCACTATTCTCTCCTCGTAAGAATTGTCTGGCTGTGGGTCAACCTCCTCCAGCGCTATGTGAGTGTGAGTCAACTCATCCTGAAGATACTGCCTAAGCGATGAAATATGGAACACATTATGTATCTGATGTAAGTACTCCGACAACCCAAGTCTATATGCTACCGGTCCAATCCTCTCAATGATAGGAGATGGTCCCATATATCACGGTGCCAATTTTCCTTTCTTCCCAAATCGTATTATCCCCTTCATAGGAGATACTCACAGTAAAACTGGATCCCCCACATCTAAATTAAGGATACACACTCCAACATCTGATTAGTCATCTTTGTCTACCCATTTGCCTACGAATGATAAGTCATACTCAATCGTAACTCAGTACCCATAGCCTCCTGACCACTCTCCCAAAAATTGGGGCTTAAAAATCTCCTTCGGGTTAGACATAATATCAAGTGGCACCCCCAGAAGTTTCACTATCTCAGTGTGATTCTGTTATTCTCCCTATATCTCTACTAACAACATCCCTTCGTTCAACGATCTTCCCTTACCGTTCCATTCTGGTGACTAATTAGATTTAGTGATCACATATCGAAATATTCCATCATTTTAAAATAAAAACTCACCTTGGCGCGCTTTCACTACACTATTAAATTTCATTTTCATTTTGTCATTATTATGAGCCTCTTTACGCATGGCGAACGTACTTCATCTACTAAAGAATTTTTTTTCCAATATTCTCCTGTGTTAACTCCCTTCATCATTTGTTCTCAACACACATATTTTTCCATTTCTTTTTAATATTATTAGAGTATTACATTGTTCCCCATGTCCCTTCATTAACGGTACTCTTTAGTCTGACGGTCTAGGCACTACCATTCGAACTAGTGGTGCATCTGTTCGTGGGAGTTAGTTTCAATACAACGAGACTACTCATGACAGAATCCAAAATCTTTTAAACTTTATTATGACGTTGCTCTCGTCTTATTACTCCTCTATACCGAGTGACTGTTAATTATTCTCGAGAATTTATATTGTACATGCTTGTACTTTCTATTACTATAATCACTTCCTATCCTTATACTCCTCGGTCTCTAGTGATTTCCCTAGATCACTAAGCAACTTCATTACCCCTATGTCTCATCCTAGTTCTACTTCAAACCTATCCATACGTCTACTTGTATTCCTACCTTTTTTTTACATCCGCTCCCTATAAATGTTATTGAAGAGACGATTAACTAGGGCGCCCACACACCCTATACTCTATGCATTTCTACACAACCATACTAGATGTGTTAAATTTATCTCAAACTATGCCTCACATACTTGTCAAGACTATTTGGTAAGGTTATACCCAGCCACCCTACATTTTCCACTTAATTACCCCTTAAGTTATCCCACCGTTATACTCGTGGTGTCAACGATTAGTAACATTTTTGCATTTTAACACTATATGGATCCACTAGCCTTAATTCATAATACAATTATTTACTCACAGTTATATCTACATATGCGTGTAATAACTAACATATAAACTCATGTACTAAAGGCAAAACATCTCTCAACTTCCAATGCTCGCTAAGTTTCATGTGTGGGATGTCTCGCAAAGCAAAATCTAAACAAGGAACCCCCCGATACACTACTATCTAGCATTCCTAGTCGTCGAGATCCGTTAAGCCCTTAGTCCATAAAATGTACCCCCCAAATTTTCGTCTGTGGACATAAAAGTCTACTCGACCACTCTCATGACTTTAAGACGACCTCTAACACGACACTCTCATTTTCACTAAATTAATGATCTATATCTCTCCACTCGGCCATAAATTAATATACTTTGAATCACATCAGTAAATGTCCCTACTCATCGGGATTGAATATAATAGGACGGCGTACTCACCGAAGTCTACGATACCATACAATATATATTCAAGCTCAACCATCTTTCAGGTGATGCCTCGTAACACAATATATTTAAACCCTGAAATAACGAGTACGATAGTCTCACCACATAATTTACTATAGCTCAAACCCTCGGTATCCAGTCAGTATACACTATAATAATAAAATGCTCTACTATTATAATACCCAAAAGGAGCAAAAATCGCTACGTAACATTAACATTTTCTTAGTGTCCACACCCACTCCTCCCCGCAAGTGGAAAAAAAATCTCGCTATCCGATTGTAGTTATATACATAACAAGGATACTACCGCTATCTCACCCACTAAACTTGATGCACACTCGAATTTTAGTGTTAATAATAAATTATTTTGACTCACCCATGTCACCCAAAACGTCATCCCCTACATAAAAGGATAAGAAAATTATTCTATCTCCATTATCCACCTACCTTGCATGGTCAACGAGTCCCTGTGTATAACTCTCGTGTCGAAACTAACCCATTATTCAATTGTAATGATTGTATTTCCAAGATCCTATCTTGTGGTTGTCCTCTATCCTTCTTTTGGCAATCCTTCTTCAGACGACCCGTCACTCCATAACCGTAACAACTTCCCAGATCAACTCTCTTGCTTCTGGCCATGGCCCTAGTGGACTCCCTCGCAATCTCCTCATCCCTAAAAATTTTGAGGAACGGGAATGTTGTGTTACTGTTGAGGACCTTATTGGTCCTACCTGAACCCAAAGATTTCTCAAGTTAAAAACCTTTGAACCTAAATCTCTTAGATTGATTCTCTTATTGGGAATCTCTCACATACTGCTACAATGCTTCACTAATATCATTTCATTTACCTTCCCAGTCTGACTGTTCTCACTTTCTCGTTGTGTAAAGTTTAATACATGTGGTCCTACTCACCACACGTAGGACACCTTCATGTGTGACTCTCCTATATTTGGAGCCATGGGGCATGTCAGGGTGTCCTTCTTTTGGACCTGGTAGTCTTCTACCCGATCGCTACCCCCGTTGTCCCTTTGGCTCTACTGTCCTAATGAGACTTGTTGCTGGCCTTGACGGCCCTGGTTAAATCTACCTTCACTTGTTAAGAATTCAAATTATCTACAGTATTTAAATGGGTATGCTACCGGGTATACCCTCATGTGGTGCCTCACTGGTACCATTAAATTCAGTGTTGCTCTTTGTATAGATTCTACAATCCTCTTGGCTCCCTTCTCTTGGAAGCGTTGATATACCTGTGTACACGTACGACTTTGATGACATCGGCACTAGTCACCTTAGCCGTATATCCCATTCATGCTTTTGTAATCTACCCACGAGTCCATTTTTAACTTATGAATCCTTTTTATTCTCTGTATCCCCTTCTTCGGTTATGAAGTTCGCTAAACAAATCCACTTATCTTTCACGGGAGATCTTTACCTGACCTACTTGTGATAAGTTCATAATTCCATTCGCATCTCTGTCTGAACAGAAGATGGAAGATCTTATGATCAAACTGCACCCAATCTCTCGTTTAATTCTATATATACTACTTTATACGTGGTGGCTGGCTATCACCTCTCTATGTCGCACCTATGAGCTAAAAATTTTGCCCAAAATTTAATTATGAGTGTCACTGCACTCCATCCTACACCATTGCCTTTGGAATTTATCCTTCCATTCACCCATCACACTTCATCTCTTCTTCAAATCCTTATAGGCGATTCTTCGAAAGAGTTCCCCAGACTCTCTCCTTTGTCGGTTGAGTGAGTCTGAATTTGTACTACTGTTATCTACGACAGTGTTTGGAAATTCATTTCTCTCAAGTGCTTGTCCCTTTTAACATATCTCTAGACAATAATTTCGGTGACTCCTATCGTGATCACCGTTCCCCGAATACTCCCTAGCTTCTATTATGCCTCTTCACATGCAGTCCCTCTAACAGCCCTCGCTGGTCATCCCATGTTACTTTGTGTACGAAGCCCAATCGAACTCGCATTTGAATTGAGTTAATTGTACTAAATCGCAGAGGTGTACAACAACCCTATAGTAATGTTATGAGTGCATTATTTTGCATGAATTATGTCCAAATCTAGGCCTTGTTAGACCATTGTATCATAAATAATGAGTTTTTAGAGACATTTTAGTAAAATAAAGGAAAAATGTAAGTTTGAATAAAATTCGAGTTAAAATGAAATTTTATTAACAATAAGGGGTAAAATCATAATTTCATAAACATTATGAGCCTAAAAATAATTTTAAATGTTTATCTAGGCAAAATAAAGTTCTCTCTGAAATTTGGTTGAATTCTGAATTAAAACGAGCAATTAATAATTTCAAGGGCTAAAATGCAAAGAAGGATAATTTTGTAAATTTTAACTATTTGTGACCCTAAATTGGAATTAATTATTTTTATTTCTTGCATTTTTACAGGTACCTGGGAAATTTGGACAACAAAGGAGTCGATGTGCAAAAATTATCAGGACCGCGACGCTACACAACACGACACGGTTGACACAGCTGAACTAAATATTTTTTATAAAATCGCTCGAGTGTCCATTGAGACCGTGCCATAGCTTTTCAGAAAGGTCTTGACAAGAGTCACAACTTTGAAGTTTAGATGAAAATGAGATTTTGAAGTTTTGGAGGTCAAAACTGCGATTAAAGGTCGTGATGTGAATAGTGCCCAAAATGGGGATAATTATCTCCAACTCTTTCCAAGACTCCATGAGATAATTATAATCTAAAATACAACCAAGTACGGAGAGTCCTATCCCATCTAAATACCCTACCCCTAAGCCTATAAATAGGACCCTTTGGTTCATCATTTTTTTTACAGAGAGTTGTAGAGAGCCACTTTAGAATAATTGCTGGTAGTTTTAGTTTGAGTGCTTTATTTATATTTGAGAGCCAATAAATATTTTGAGGGAGGAATTCTGTCAAGAATATTTGTGACACACCATTTGTAAGTTTGTTTATTTTAATGAAAATTAGTATTCACTCTTACAAATTTATTATATCAACAATTATGCTCACTTAATTTCCTTACTAGGACTAGGTGAAATTTATCATGTGTGATTAATATTGTGTGTGATTTAAATTCATTTTCGTTCCCGATATCTGCTAAATATTTTAAAAGAATTCGGTATTCATTTATAATGACACGAGAGTGTGTTTTAAACCTTCGGCATTGTTTGAATTTTTTTTTTTATTTTAAGTATGAGTACTTTTTTATGGGTGTAACACCCCGTATTTTTATGCATTTAAATTAATTAATTCGGGTAAAAATTTAAATTACTTGTGTGTTGTAATTTAATGGAATTAATTTTGAAAATCCTTATATAAATATGAATCGGGAGAATAAATGGTTAATATATATGGGAAATTAATTTACTAAGTGAATAGTAATAATTAATTACATCTTAAGAGTATTAATGACGTGGGATTTACCTATCTCAATCAGGAGTCGGTTACAGACTAAGTTAGGTGTGAGATAAGAAATTTTGTAAACTTATTCGGATGCCAATTATGAGTGCACAGTTGAGTCTGGATGGGCCGAGATAGTCGGAATAGAGTACCCACGGGTAGTAAATGGGTCTCGGGACATTTTTAGGCATAGTCTGGCCCACAGAGGGGTATTTGAGTCATTTGGGCTTGGCCCATTTGGCTAAAAACGAGATTTAGCCTTATTACATAATTGGGGGAAAATGGAAACGTGATAAAATACAATCTAAAACCTAAGTTTGGAGAGAATACTCTAGAGAGTAAGTGGAGTGCACCAGGAACCCTCTTTGGAGACAAGGCTAAGAACGAGTGGGGGTTTTCGCCATCAATCTTACGATTTACAACCTCGGATCAGACCCTACGAATCCATAAGGCAAGTGGTTAACTTGTTGTAGCATTTAGTTATGTTTTCAATTCATATTTGTGTGATGTGGAAATCGAAAATTCGTTTTGGGTATAAACGGGTACAAAAATATTTTTTTTTGTAATTGGAACACCAAAATGAGAATTGGTGTAGGAATTTATTGTGTTACATAATTCTGAGTAGATATTTAACTTAGAGATGAAAACCCCAGTAGAAATTGATGAACAAAATTAGGATAAATGGATGAAATTGGGATGAAACAAAGAAACCCCAAAAATTTCCCAATTTTTGAATAAGTAGAGATTTGTGGGAATTAAGTCATGTTTGAGGTTTTAGGGGAGGTCCTAATCATGTTCCCATGTATTAAAAATGTTGTCTATGTTTGGGTTAAACCATAAAAAGGGGTTGGAGTTCGGAGAAATTCGTTAATGGTTGAAACAGTGTTGGAGAAGACGGAGACCTACTCGATCGATAGACCGATGGCTGGGATCGATCGATCGATGGTCCAGGATTTTTGACACGTCGTCCAGTTTTGTTATATAAGAGCAATTAATTTAAAATTCTTTCCCCATACATTATTTAGTGAGAAATGAATATGAAACATAAAGTCCTAAAAATTATAAGGGGATGTAATTGGGGTTTGGAGGGATTTATGTGTGATACATTTTGGTTAATTTGGGGGAAAAATATTCCAAAATAATAAAATACGGATCGAGTGGACGAGTCCGGGTGTATTGGTTGAGTGATGCCAAGGTATTTAATTAATTAGGAATGAAAGCTAATTAATTCGGGGTTGGGGATTTAGACTTGGGTATTATATTATTTTCGAGCCATGAGAGCGAGTTCGAGTATATTGGTTGGGCGACACCAAAAGTAATTTAATTAATTAATGTGAAAATTAATTAATAATCAGAGTTGGACCATAAACTCAAGATATGATGTATAGGATAGTGTTACGGACTTATTACACAGTAAAGCCGGGACTTGTTTTATATATATATATATATATATATATATATATGGTGTGTGCATGAATGTGAGTGGTTAGATATTATTGATATATATACTCTAGTGCTATCAGGGGAGGTTGCGCGTAGTGGGTGAATCCCCTAGCATGAGGAGTAGGGCGAGTATATCCCCAGGTCATAGCGTCCGTTATATGGGCGAGGGGCATCTCACTTTCAGGGAAGGAATATGGCCGCCTCCATTATGTATATTTTTAGCCAAGTTAGTAAGCAATTCTGACTTGGGGTAACTAGGTTACGGGAATATACCTAGTGGGATAGCACTTTAGAGAATATGCATTCGGTGAGTTATTACTCGGGAGGATGGTTACTATCATTTGCTATTATAATATATGTGAGAATGATGTAATATGGTTATACGTATATAATGGAATAAATAATTATATACAAGTAATTTAATGCAGGACGTGAATTGTATTATGTGTATAATGGGTGTGAAAGTTATATAAGTTTAAGAAGGGGACTGATTAATTAAGTTAGTGCTAGTAATAACTTATAAATCATATAATTATTGCATACTCGGTAGAGTAGGGTGGTTGCAAGGGGTTATACCGGTTATCTAGTTATGGGGTAAATGACTAGGGGATTTAATTATGGCGTTAGTAGTGCACATTAGAGGAGGGGTGAGGATGTCCTCAAGGGATTGCGGCACAACTAAAATATGAAGAGCATTCATGCATATTTATTACTGCAAGTTAATCATTTGCTAAATATTTTCAAAATATTTTGGGTTCTAACCCTTGATATAAACTATTTTCAAAACCTTTTAGGTGTCCATCCACGGGGACGCCAGACTTGATTCATTCTAGGGATTTCACTGCTGCAACATATGTGGATATTGCAGGCTTTGGATAGGCACTTCTATCTCTTCTACTCTTAGAATATGGACTTTATATCAGATACTCGGGAATGTTGCTCACTGTTTTATTTAGTATTTATTTCAGATACTTCGAGATTGTTATTATCTGTCTTTACTTTTGTGTTGGATTTTAGCCGATGGTTTATTCGGTCAGATTATTATTTATATGTGATGGTTGATTCAGTTAGCTGTGATTGTTTAAATTATTTATTTTCGCATCAGTTTTTCATTGGATTAATGAAAGATAAAACTTGACACCAGTCTAATTTGTCACTTAGGTAGTTAGTAATTAAAAAGTCGACAACGATGCTAAGAATGAACCAACTGAGAAACCTGTTCTAATTTAATTTAGGACTGATCACCCGGGGTTTTATTAGGTGAGGTGTCACAATGGGTTATACTTTTATTAAATTGATTGATAGTCCATGCTTACAGACTATATTTTAAAATTTAAAAGTGAAATTTTTAAGGAAATAAGGATTTTAGGCGTCTAAATTTAGAGACGTTAAGTTTTAATTTAGGCTTCTAACTTGTTATTTTTTCAAATTAAATAAGATGAAAGTCGGTTTAATTTGAGATATAAAATCGGGAATGAAGAATTTAAATTATTGCACAGTGTTTGTTTAACGTGATAAATGGATCCAACGTCCTAGTTTTCACGCTCCCTTGATTATATCTCTTGTACTCCTATTTTTATTTGTGTTACTTACTTTAATATTACATATAATATTTAAGAATAATGATATGAGTACAAAAATCTGCACAAAAACCTCCACGAAATCTGACGTGGATTCTACTTATTCTCTCACCTACCTATTAAACATTGCCTTGTTGTATGGGGTCCCGCCAGGGCACCAATAGTATTACTTTTTGTGGAGATTTTGTGGAGTTACTTTGTACCCATAGCACTACTCAATCTTTAAACCCATTTCGTCTATTGGACAGTCACAATAATTTTTACCGAAAAAAATTTGATAAATCTCTGTGGGTTCGACTCGTACTTACACTCGTTGTTTTACAATAGCCCGTGCACTTGCGGTATTTCATAAAATTGACAACAAGTTTTTTACCGTTGCCGGGATTTATTCGGTTTTTGTTTTTATATTGTGACTTTCGGAGTAGTTTTTTCTTTACTTTTTGCCTTTTTTTTAGTAAAAATTTATCCAAAAAAAATTACAAATTTCTAGAAAAAAAAATAGCAACAATATTTCTATTTTTCTGAGTAAAAAAAATAAATCAGATTTAAGTTCTTTTTTAATAGAACTTTTAGCACTAGTTTATCCTAAAATACATAAAAAAATTGAAAAAAAAAATTCCTGGAAAGTTCCAGATTCGTTTTTTTCAGTTAGTGGACCCTAAAAAAATTGTTCCATAAGTGTGCTTTATTTTTTTGTGTTAAATACACCACTAGTGTGTGCGTCATATTTTTTTTCTTCTCTTTTCTTTAATTTCTTTTTTGTGTGTCACACTTTACGTTTGGTCTAGTTCTTTTTTTTAGAAGCACATTTAAAAAAAAAGGAAGAAAAAAAAAGTGAAGAAAAATTTGAAAAAGTGTTAACGGTGAGCGAACGTGAAGAAAAAAATTGTGCAATCTTTCCACGAGCACAAGGAACTCTCGGGGACGACTAAAACATAGGCGGAATTTCCCTTTGATCGACGTCAACTTAAACTTCGGCCCGACGTAAACAAGTGACCTTAAAAAGTCCACGCCAGAGGTACGTTTTTGTCTGCTACTATGTGATTTAATTTCGCACTTAATTTAGCTCGTTGCATTAATTATCTTAAGGGAAAAGTCGTGTGAAAGATAAGGTGGGGATTTCATCACCCTTCCTTATCCCGAAAATCACTAATTAACCCAACATTTGCATATCCCGAGTCATCACATTTAATTTAAAATCATGTAGACAATGGCCTTAGGATATCACATAGCTCATAGGAAACCTATTTACGAGACTAGAATTAAAAGCTAATCCAACACGAACTTGTCAAACCGATCCCGTTTCACTTTGTCTAGGATTGATGGTTTTTAATGTGTCTTTGTACCGACCACCTACCTGGATGAAAAGGCGGGATTTGAGGCGATAACCGTAATTGGTCGTCTTTTAAATTCTCCCTTGTCAAAGAGTAGGAGTTGTCTAATTAGGGAGATTAATTTGGAGACCCCTGTGTCGTCGATTAATCTCGGAAAAACTAGATTTTAAAATTAAAATTCCCCTCAACTAAATTAGATAATTCAATTTGCTATGTGTTAGCTAGGAATTACGTGGTTTGAGTCAATTTTTTTTAATTTTCTTCACATAAAAAAATAAAAAATAATTTTTTTTAGTGAGCTTAGTGTATGTAAAGTTGGTTTCGAGATCATATCGGTCGTTTATCGAGTGTGGAGTCTAGAATTCTCAATACTTACGTAGGTAGAATTTTTATTTCACCAAAATAGGAGACAAGTTAGCGCCACATGCCCTTAAAGATTACCTTTATCCGACTAGGTCGAGTCAACATTCGTGCCATATGTCTACCCGATCACACTACGAATAATTTCCTATTCCATCATGGAACAATCCAAATGTTTTCCATGTTTTGAGGTACCGACAAAAAGGATCCCTACCTTCATATTCGGTAATTCAAAGAGATTTGTGGGACCATTAAATATAAACAACTCACCAATGAGATTGTCAAACTTAAATTGTTCCCTTTCTCGTTAAAAGACAAAGCCAAGAGTTAGTTTAACTCGTTAACACCCGAATCCATCACCACTTGGAATCAAATGAGTGTCTCATTCCTACAAAACTTCTCTCCTAACCAAAAGATGGGATCGATACGTCACGCCATCAACACATTTATCCAAAAGGAGGGAGAAGCCTTATGGATGTATTTGGAGAGATTCAAGTACTTGCTACTGCAATGTCCGCACCATGGAATTTATATGGGACGCTAAGTCCAAATTTTGTATGAGGGGTTCGATTATAACACTCGAACTATGCTCGAGTTGTTATGTAACAGTGATTTTACTGAAAAAGGTGAGGTTGACGCGTGGGTATTCCTAATAGCCGTAGCGGAAAAGTCCGAGCGATGGGTATCCAATAAATATTCTAGGCCCACCACATCCAATGAGGGTTTTGCTCACCAAGTCAAATAAAGTCACGATTTAAATGCCAAAGTGGCCACATTGGCCCGAATTTTAGAAGCTTTAGAGACGAGCAAAAAGGGTAATCGAACCTCATCTGCGTCCGTTCAACATCTAAGTTCCCCTATGTGTATACTTTACGATGCATTCGGCCACTTAGTCGAGAATTTCCCCACCCTTCCGGCCCATAAGGTACTCACCGAGCAAGCCAATGGACTCTACCAAAATAAGCCAAAGTATGACCCATATTCCAATGAATAAAATTTAGGACGGCGAAACCATCCCAATCTTTTATGGTCCAAGGGTTAATACCAGGGTAGTGGAGGTCAGTCTTCTGGTAACCCATCCCCGAGTTTCCAAAAGAATTCCATCGCATCCTCGAATCCCTCAACTCAAAAGATCCAATCTTTAGAGGATTCGATGAACCTTCTTGGACAAAGTACCCTTTAATTCCAGCAAACCACTCAAAATGTCCTCTAATCCACCCAGCAAAGCATGAACGCCAATACTCAAGCCATTACAAAACTCGAGGTTCAAATGAGCTAAATAGATAACGCGTTGAGTGATAAGAACAAGGGAACATTCTCGAGTCAGCCCGAACTCAATCCAAAGGGTAACATGCCTAGGGGTCAATTTGTTATTCAAGACGATACGAGCGCGTCACCTACCCAAGAGAATGCGAAAACCATCATCACACTTAGGTTCGACAAGGAAGTAGAGAAAAACATTTCACCACCTTCCGAGAGTTAATTCGGGAAAGGTAATGAGAAGGAAGATCCACCCGTGGATCCAACTTCCTCATTAACCTTACCTTTCGAGCCATTTGTAGAGACCAATGTCCCAAAAGCTCCATTTCCCCAGCGTTTGGTGCCACAAAAGAAAAAGGTGCAAGTTGATAATGTGTTGGAAGTATTCAAGCAATTACAAATCAATATCCCACTGCTTGATGCTATTCAACATGTCCCATCTTACGCCAAATTTCTGAAGGACCTTTGTACATTCAAGAGAAGCACCAACGTACCCAAGAAAGATTTTCTTGCCGAGCAAGCAAACTCAATCATTTCTTATCAAACTCCCATCGAGTATAAGGATCCCGATACTCCGATGATCTCTATCAAGATAGTGCATCACCTCATTAAGAAATCCCTTCTAGATTTAGGAGCAAGTATGAATCTTCTGTCATACACTGTGTACGAGAAACTAGGTTTAGGGGAGTTGAAATTGACTAGGATTACCTTATCCTTAGCCGACCGTTCTGTGAAAATATTGAGAGGCATTGTTGAGGATGTCCAAATTAAAGTGGGTGACTTTACATTTCCCGTAGACTTTGTTGTCTTGGACACCTAACAAGTGCAAAATCATATTGCACAAATCCCTGTTATTTTGGGTCATCCTTTCCTCGCCACATCTGATGTTGTCATTCGTTGTCATAAAGTCCAATTGAGCCTATCCTTTGGGAACATGACTATGGACGTTACTGTGTTCAATGTGAAAAAATAACCACCCGATGACGATGAACCCGTGGATGTTGACATGATTGATAGTATCGTCCAAGAGACTTTCGAGAAAACTTATAATGACGACCCTTTAGCATCTTGTCTTGCCTTTTTAAGTCTGAATTTGATGTCAAACAGTCCATCGAAGAAGTCAAAGCCCTACTCGACTCCGCCCCTATCATGGAAGTAGGAAATTGAAAGTCTAAACCTGAGCCCCTCTCACTTTCCTCATCACCTATTCCTCCCTCGATTGAGAAATCTCCCGAGATAGAATTGAAGCCACTGCCTGAAACACTCGAGTATAGGTTCTTAGGACATTCTGAATCCTTGCTTGTTATCATCGCGTATGATTTGGACAAAGAACAGGAAGGTAAACTATTACATGTTCTCAAAGAACACAAGGAAGCCAATCGATGGACCATAGCCGACATTAAGGGGATAAGTTCCTCAGTGTGCATGAATAGGATACACTTAGAAGACAATGCTAAAAATTCCTGTGAAGCACAACGTAGACTTAATCCCAATATGAAAGAGGTCATCCTAGACGAGGTGCTAAAATTGCTTGACGCAGGTATCATCTACCCTATCTCTGATAGCCAATGGGTTAGTCCCGTTCAAGTGGTCTTGAAGAAATTTGGTGTTATGGTGGGGAAAAATAACGATGATGAGTTAGTAATCACTAGGTTTCAAACCGATTGGAGAGTGTGTATTGATTATATGAAGTTGAATGCTGTTACAAGGAAGGATCACCTTCCTCTTCCTTTCATAGACCAAATTCTAGAGAGATTAGTTGGATATCCATATTGCTATTTTATCGATGATTAATCCGGCTACAATCAAATTCCCATCGCTCCCGAGGATCAAGAGAAAACCGCTTTCACATGTTCATTTGGTACTTTTGCTTACCGACGCATGCCCTTTGGGTTATGCAATGCACCCGCTACCTTTTAGCAGTGCATGATGAGTATCTTTTCGGATATGGTAGAGAATTTTCTCGAAGTCTTTATGGATGATTTTTCTATATTTGGGTTTAGTTTTGATGAGTGCCTCCATCACCTCACCCTCGTTCCAAAGAGGTGTAAGGAAAAGAACCTTTTGCTTAATTGGAAGAAGTGTCACTTTATGGTCAAAAAAGACATAGTGCTAGGTCATATCATTTCTGAAAAGGGTATCGAGGTAGATAAAGCTAAAATAGATCACATTGCTAATCTCCCATCCCCTAAAATTATGCGTTAAGTTCGATCATTCTTAGGACACGTCGGTTTCTATCAGAGATTTATTATGGATTTTAGCAAAATCTCTCAACCCTTGTGCAATCTTCTTGCCAAGGACACACATTTTTATTTCACTGACGAATGCCTTCAAGCCTTTAAAAGGTTAAAGATGGAATTAACTTCGACACCTATTATGAGACCTCCCGACTGGAGTCAACCGTTTGAGATCACGTGTGATACTTCCGACTATGCCATAGGTGCAGTTCCAAGTCAGCGTAATGAGAAACTTCCTCACGTCATCGATTATGCCAGTATGACTCTTAATGATTTCCAATTGAACTATTCCACGATGGAAAAAAGGTTCCTCGTTGTTGTTTTTTTGCTCTTGAGAAGTTTAGGTATTACTTGATAGGATCCAAAGTTGTCATTTTAACCGATCACTCAACCCTGTGATACCTTTTGTTTAAAAAGGATACTAAGGCCCGTCTCATTAGGTGGATACTATTACTGCAAGAGTTTGACCTTGAAATTCGGGATAAAAAGGAATGTGAGAATGTAGTGGCTGATCACTTATCTAGGTTAACCACTGAATCATCTGATAATATGTTGACACTCAACGAGTCCTTTCCCGATGATAAACTCAAGCTTGTCTCTCAGCTTCCATGGTTAGCCGATATTGTGAAGTATCTTGTGATGGGTGAAATGCCACTGCATTGGTCTACGCAATATCGTTCCAAAATTTTAAATGAAGCCAAGCATTTCTTTTGGGATGAATCGTATCTTTTCAAGTATTGTCCCGATCAAATCATTCGATAATGTGTACCCGGTCATGAGTTCAAAGCATAATCTCTTTCTACCATGACCAAGCCTGTGGAGGTCATTTCAGTGCTAAAAAGACCCGTGCAAAAATTTTACAATGAGGATTCTATTGGTCCACCATTTTTTATGACTCGAATGATTACAGTAAGAGTTGTGACCGTTGCCAATGGTTAAGAAAGATCACACGTAGGAACATGATGCCCTTAAATCCCATTTTGATTATCGAGGTTTTTTATTGTTGGGTTATTAATTTTATGGGTCCATTCCCAAATTCCTACGAGAATCTTTACATTTTCTTGGCAGTTGATTATGTGTTTAAGTGGGTAGAAGCCATACCGTGTAGGATGAATGACCGCCACGTGGTGGTCAAATTCATTCGAGAAAATATTTTCTCTTATTTCGGTAGGCCTCGAGACATCATTAGCAATCAGTGAACCCATTTCTGTAATCGATTCTTCGAGAGTCTCATGAAAACGTATTCGGTCACACACAAAGTAGGGTGTTCTTATCACCCTCAAACCAGTGGTTAAGTTGAAGTTTCCAATAGGAAAATCAAGAAAATCATCAAGAAGACAGTGAATTTGAACTGGAAGGATTGGTCCTTAAGGTTATTGGATGCACTGTGGGCTTATCGTACTGCCTACAAAATGCCACTTGGTATGTCCCCGTATAGGCTTGTTTATGGAAAATCCTTCCACCTTTCGGTAGAGTTAGAACACAAGTCCTATTGGGCCATCAAGAGTTAGAAGAGATTAGGAGTAATGCATATGAAAATGTAAAATTGTATAAAGATAAAATGAAAATGTTCCATGACATGTCCATCCTACAGAAGTCATTTCAGCCTGGACAAAAAGTTCTCTTGTACAATTCTAGATTGCATCTCTTTCCCTGTAAGTTGAGGTCTAGATGGTCCGGTCCCTTTATTGTTAGGACAGTCTACCCACATGGGGCGGTTGAGATAGAGAATCCTAAAAATGGTGAAATTTTCAAACTTAATGGTCAAAAGTTGAAGCCATATCTGGAATTGCGAGATCGAGAAGTGGAGGACATTCTCCTCCAAGACCCTATGTACCAAGAGTGAACATGAAATTGGGTCATTGTTGTTGTATCACAATTTTCGTTTGACAGGAATTGTGCATTGGAAAAAGTCCCTCGTTATGGTAATATCTTTCCCGCCTTTTAAATTTTTGTCTTGTACAGTGAGGACAATGTAGAAATTAGGTTTGGGGGTATTGAGGTCATTTTTCTCCGCTTTAAAAAAAATCAAAAAATTTCTAAAAGATTTTCAATATCATTGACTTTTGAAACGACTTCTTAATATAGAATTAATTCATAGATCTCTCAACTTGTGAAAATTTTTACACATTAGCCACATAATATGATCGTAAATAGATATTGAGGCAAAAGTTAATATGCTTAACGAATAAATGTGGAGATTTTATCCTGGTGAGATTTTTGTGGCATTCATTATTTCGAGAGATTTAAATCAATCCGGGTTAAAATAACTCAAACTTTCCTTCAGTGACAAATTCGTTGATGATCTCAAATTCGTTGATTTATTCGATTATAGAAAACAAAATGTCAAAATGTGAATCTTAAGCACTAGAAGTCTTAGTAAATCGTCTTGAGACACAAATGAACTCAATGAAACTTGAGAAATGAGATTAGGCCATCATTTAAAAGCCCAAAAAACTAAGCCCAACTCCAACTGGGAGTTTAAATCCCATAAAAAGAGACATACCCAATTTCTAAGAATAGTAGGGTAAAATTACGGTAGGAAAAAGGCCAAAAGAAAAATAGGTTACAAAAATAATGTGTGAAGAGAAAGGAAAAAACAGGGGAAGAAAGAAAAAAAAGACGAAAAAAAATGTGAGTTTGAAAAGAAAAAGAAAAGAAAAATGAAGGTGGAAGAAGAAGGGTCTAAAAGTCAAAATACCAAAAAACCTCTATATTCTCGAAACTTTTGAACTCCACATGCCATTCTTTCTAGCCAAAATTTGAGCCTACAAATACAACCAAAGAAAGTCCTAATCGATCTCAAATGAAGTTAGTTAAGGTGTGGAGAAAAGATGAATAGGATCTATAGTGTGATTCAATGTTTTCAACAAGTAATCAATTTTTTGTTCATGAGATCATATTCATCAATTATATAAAAGTCCATTCTTGATCATGTATATGTGAAATTTGTTCATTTAAACTTACTCTTTTATTCACATATACGGAGAGAAAACAACCCATTTCCGAGTGTTTGATTCTGAGTGCATCCCGTGAGATTTTAAAATCGAAACGAACTTTCTAATAAGAAATGTAACGATCAAATCCTTTGAAATGGACGGTCATATTGGCTGCACACGATAAGTTGAGATTGAAAAGTGAAGTTTTACTATATTTATGAAGTTTGCATTCAAAGTTAGTTATATTACTTTTGAGTCTTTTGTATTGAGTTAAATCTTTGAATTTTGTGGGTATAATCACTACAAACCCTCACGAGACAAAACTCATCCACTAGGGTAACCTAGGGGTTTAACGGCTTGTTGCACATGCTAAGGCAATCGTGGTTCCTACAAAAGTGAGTTAGATTTTAAAAAATTTAGTTTTGCTCAAGGACTAGAAAAGTTTAAGTTTGGGAGTATTTGATGAGCGCATTATTTTGCATGAATTATGTCCAAATCTAGGCCTTGTTAGGCCCGTTGTATCATAAATAATGAGTTTTTAGAGTCATTTTTGTAAAATAAAGGGAAAATGTAAGTTTGAATAAAATTCGAGTTAAAATGCAATTTTAGTAACAATAAGGGAGAAATCATAATTTCATAAATTTTATGATACTGAAAATAATTTTTAAATGTTTATCTAGGAAGAATAACGTTCCCTCTGGAATTTGGCTAAATTATGAATTAAAACGAGCAATTAATGAATTTCGGGGGTTCAAATGCAAAGAGGGGTAATTTTTGAAATTTTAAATATTTGTGACACTAAAGTTGAATTAATTATTTTTATTTTTTCATTTTTACAGGTACCCCAGAAATTTGGACAATAACGGAGTCGATGTGCAAAAATTGTCAGGATGCATCGCGACGCTGCACAACACGACACGACACGACACGGTCGACACAGTTGGACTAAAATACAACCAAGCAGGGAGAGTCCCATCCCATCCAAATACCCCTACCCCTAAGCCTATAAATAGGAACCTTGGGTTCATTCTTTTTTTTTACAGAGAGTTGTAGAGAGCCACTTTAGAATAATTGTTGGTAATTTTAGTTTGAGTGTTTTATTTATATTTGAGGGCCAATAATTATTTTGAGGAGGAATTTTGTCAAGAATATTTGTGACACACCATTTGTAAGTTTGTTTATTTTAATGAAAATTAGTATTCCTTCTTGCAAATTTATTATGTCAACAATTATGCTCGCTTAATTTCCTTACTAGGACTATGTGAAATTTATCATATGTGATTAATATTATGTGTGATTTAAATTCATTTTCGTTCCTGATATGTGCTAAATACTTTGAAAGAATTCAGTATTCATTTAAAAAAACACGAGAGTGTGTTTTAAACCTTCGACATTGTTTGAAAAAATCATTTTTTTATTTTAAGTATGAGTACTTTTTGATGGGTTGTACTTTTATTAAATTGATTGATAACCCATGCTTAAAGACTATATTTTGAAATTTGAAAGTGAAATTTTTAAGGGAATAGGGGTTTTAGGCATCTAAATTTAGAGACGTTAAAATTTAATTTGGACTTCTAACGTGTTATTTTTTCGAATTGAATACGACGAAAGTAAGATTAATTTGAGTTATAAAATCGGGAATGGGAAATTTAAATTATTGCAGAGTGTTAGTTTAACGTGATAAATGGATCCAACATCCTAGTTTTCATGCGCCTTTGATTATATCTCTCGTACTCCTATTTTTTGTTTGTGTTGCTTAGTTTAATATTACATCTCATCTTTAAACCCAATTCGTCTAGTTGGGCTTTCGAAATTATTTTTCACGATTTTTTTTATAAATCTTTGTGGGTTCGACCCGTACTTACACTCTCTATTCTACAATAGCCCGTGCACTTGCGGTATTTTATAAAATTGACAACATAATGCTCTATATCAAAGAACGCTAAGTTGAAACGTAATACGCCGCACAGACCCTAACGACTCTAGAACCTAATGCTCTGATACCAGCTGTGACACCCTGCCAATTAAATATCGAGTGATCAGTCCTTTATTAAATTAAAACATAATGTTTGGTTGGTTCACTCTTAGCATCACTGTCGAAAAATATTTAATACTATTGATCACCTAATAATTAGATAAGATAGTGTCATAAACATTATTATTCCAATTACAATATTACCGATTAAACCATAATTAAGCCCAACAATAAAATAATTGAATCATCCACCATACACATGAATAAAATAATGTCGGATAGTAACTAATAGCTGAATAAATTATGACTATAATAAACGTTCCAGTTAAAAGTCTTAAAACTACTAAACCATAATAATACTCAATCCATCTGAAATGAAATATTGAAGTAAACTAAGTACAATCTCTCTGATAAAGTAAAACTGAGGATGGGTTACACATGCCCTAAATGAAATGTATAAAGATACTGAGTCAAATGAGGGTGGAGGTGTCTAAGCATGAAGACTTGCATCTCCCACAACTGCTACAACACGTCAACTTATCCAATCACCTAAGCTTGGCGTTCCTGTGGCTGGACACCTGATATAAATAGTATACAAGAAAATATTTAAAATAGTATACAAGAAGAAAAAAATGCAAGAGGCGGGTCAGAACCCAAGTTGCAAAAGTATTTTCTTTTAGTAACTATTTAAAATTTGCAATAAAGCAAGTATTATGTTTATGTTTGCAATAAAGCAAGTATTATGTTTATGTTAGCTATCCGAACTCTATCTAACTAGATTCTAGACTTATGCCGCTAACTATATCTCATAGTATTAACCCATACTTACTAACACTTATATTAAATGTTTCTACTTTTATTATCTCGATTAAGTGTTATCACACTAAAATTAAGTATTCATAACTTAAGTTATTTAAGATTCCATTATATCAATAGTCTACAATTATCACACTGTAGATACAACAAAAGTATACATATATATCCATCACTAATATATATAGGATACACCTATAGTGCAATGCATACTCTGCTATCATGCACAGGTACATCTCGTACTAAAACAAGGTCAGTCGGTTCGGAAGTCTCCCATGAACCATAAACAAACCACACATATTGGAGGCGAACATAGTTCCAAGCCTATGGGCTACGCACATACCTACGCACCCATATGACCGTCAACACTATCATTCTCACAGATAGCCCGTACCTAGGTTCTCTGTTCTCTGTTCTCAGGTACCAATTTAAAATCCCCCCAATTGGTCTCATCAGGATAAGATTGTCACCTTTCCTAAATAACCTCCCACGATAGCAAGTTATGTAGGTATATTATACGCATAGTAAATCAATCATGAAGGTATTCACACAACCTATTCCAATTAGTAGGTATACACAACCTAAATACATATTCGTATGCGGTATACTTCTCACTATACTCCCGATATTATTCAATTATGATTGTTCTCTCTCTCGTACTTTATGTAAAGCGATTATAATCCGAAGTATCTTTTACAGCAGCTAATCCCACCTTATACTACTAACATATCACAACGAGGCACGAAATAATTATAGAACACATTTGCCAGAACACGAACCGATCATGACCTGAATGATCGGTTTGGTTCAGCCTTTATAGAAATCTACAGAAAAAATGGACCATTACGGATTTATAGAAAAACGAACCGATCCGATCTTGTAGAAAAATGAAACGATCAGATTAGGTCGAAAAATGAACCGATTCGGTTGACTCTTACCTCCAAAAACTACGTTTTCCCACCATTAATGATACTAAAACCTCTGTAGAATCATCCCAAACACCAATCCAACAATTATAAACAATGTTCTGATATATATATATATATATATATATATATATATATATATATATATATATATATATATATATATTTCTAACTATCTAGGATCATCAATCTATAATTAAATTCGAAATCCCCAATTTGATCCCTTAAAACCCTGGTTCTTCCAATTTCAATTCAAGAACCATAAAAACCTAGATTCGTTCTTCAATTAAATCATAAATTTTGTGGGTTCTACTCTACCTACAAAGAGAAATTAACCTATATAATTTTCAGACCTAGATTAAGCATCAATCTTATAATATTCACCAATCATGAGTTTATATCACCTACACTAACATGAGTATAATTATTGCTAAAGGAAAGCAAGTAATAAACACTTTCCTTGATTTTCGATGGTCTGATCCGCTAGTGTAGATGGTATGATTGTGTTCCTCGCCTTCTGATTTACACGGTGGTGGTCTCGGTGGTGGAAGATGGTGGTTAATAGCCTAAATCCCTTGGACTTGGTTCTCCCTCATCCTCTATGGCTCTCCCTTAGAAATTGTGAATGAAAACCCTAATTCCACTCACGTAACAGATATATTTCTCCTCTAAATTTTGTGGCTATTAAATGCCCAAAAATGAAAATTACCAAAATGCCCTCTGGGGATGTCGATTTTGCCTAAGATTGCCTCGGGACCCAAACTAAACCCCCGGGTAGACTTTTCTGATTATCTCGACCCTTTCGAACATGTTTGAGCACTCGAAATGACTATCTCTATTTAATAAATTTACTTTTTGTTCCTTGACACGACTCACACGCGCGCCTGACTTAATTACTGAAACTTTTGTATTTTTCACTCGCGATAATTTTCATAATTGCATAATCATGTATTACTTTATTCGCTCAGTAATATTTAATATAATGCACATCAATAAATACTAACCCTTAACTCGCTAGTTAATATTTACTTTAATTCGAATTAATTATCAATTAATATTCCTACATTGAATTCAATTAATCCTATAATTTAGAATAATAAAACATATGGGGTATTACATGAGCGTTACAAAGCACGTCTTGTAGCCAAAGGCTTTCACCAACAACCCGATCTGGACTATAGAGAAACATTTAGCCCGGTTTTGAAACGAACCACCATCTGTCTTGTCCTCTCTATTTTTGTCACTCGTCAGTGGTCTACACGTCAACTTGACGTTAATAATGCCTTCTTGCATGGAATTCTGAAGGAGGATGTTTACATGATATAACCACCCGGATTTGTTGATCAAAATCGTCCTAACTTTGTATGTAAACTACATCGTTCCATTTATGGTTTAAAATAAGATCCTCGGGAATTGTTCTCACGCTTACATCAATTCATAACCTCGCATGGCTTTCAACCATCTTAAACTGATTCATCACTCTTCATCTTTTCATCCAGGCCCGTGCTCATTTATGTGCCCATTAACGTTGGGGATATCCTCATCACTAGTACTATTTCTCGTGAAATACAAAGATCAATTGACTAGTTGGTTGCTAGTTTTCAATTAAGGATTTGGGCCTTTTATTTTTTTTTTAGGTATCAAGGCTGTCTCTACACCACATGGTTTATATCTCCATCAACAATAATATATTCAAAAGCTTCATGACAATTTCGGGATATCCTCATGAAAACTTGTTCTCACACCTAGCGATACGGACTCTAAACTTTCCAAACATGGTGGAAATACCTTTGGAGATCCGATAAAATTTCATCAAATTGGGGAGGTGCTTTAATACCCCACCTTAACGAGAGCGGACATTGCCTACTCTGTCAATAAAGTTTGTCAATTCATTCATAATCCCTCTGATGATCATTGGTTTGCCGTCAAACATATCCTTCGCTACTTAAAGCATAAAATGTCGTATGGGTTATTTCTTAGCCAAGCTTCTTCTTTTACTCTTCAATCTTATTCCGACTCAGACTGGGCAGGCTCGATTGAACATTGCAAATATATGGGTGGATTTTCCATTTACTTGGGCAATAATTTAATATCACGGTCCTCCCGAAAATAACGTAGTGTTGCACGATCATAAGCTGAATCGGAATATAATGCCCTTGCTGATACTGCTGCTGAAGTTACATGGTTGCAATCGCTTATTAAAGAGTTACACTTATCTCTTCCATGCCCTCCCATTTTTTGGTGTGATAACATTGGAGCTACATACCTTTCTATCAATCAGGTTTTTCATGCCCGCATGAAAAATGTTGATATTGATTTCCATTTTGTCCATAATAAGGCGGATAAACGTGATCTTCAAGTCCGATTCATATCCACTCAGGATCAAATCGCAGATGTTATAACTAAGGGCCTTCCTTCTGCTCATTTTCAATTTCTACGTGACAAGTTGAAGGTTCACAGACTTCACCATCAACTTGAGGGGACATGTTAGAGTTACGTATTTTGAACAGGTTATCCGGTACAACTAACTCAGATATTGTTCAGATATTATTACTGTTAGATATTATTACTGTTAGCCTTGGTTCACAATAGTAAGGTGAAACAACTTAAGAAATCATAGGATTTGACTCATTCAAACAGTGTATTCAAAATACAACCATCATGTATATACTACCTAGGCCGGAATATACACGGGGGGAAGACAAAAGAGAGTTAATACAATTCCACTTTCTTATCTACTGCTCTACAGTTCCTTACTCTTATTTACTACTCTATTAAACAACATAGATTGTGAAGTAAAAAAATTATATTTAAGAAACATTATGCATCGTTTGACATGTTATGCATTAACTGGCAATAACCTAGTGTATACCACTAACAAATTATGAAACATGAATTAGTATCAGTAAAATATGAATAATAATCTTTTGAATCATGTTTGAAAACTAAAAGAAACAATGATCCGAGACTAATTCAACAACAAATAGCCCAAGAATATAAAAAATAATTAAAATGCATATAAAAATACAAACCATCAGTTAGATACAAACTGTCCCAAATAATATTTGTCTTTAACCATAATCATAGTTGAACATAATTTATAACGAAAATTTTTCTTTGAAAATACTCAAAGTTCAAAATATTTACATGATACTGCATATGTGATGCCAAAATTCCACAAAACAAGGATTTTTAATTACTGTTAAACTGTTACTTTTTTTAAACTAAAAATATATACCAAACTAATTATTCAATGAATTGCATGCTAATCAATTGAGAAAGAAAAAGATCAAAAAATATGAAACACAATATGTTTCTAAAGCCCTTAGAAAATATGAAACATTAAAAGATGGACATAACTCATAAAATGAGTTCCTAGTGTAATGGATTTCTACAAATAACTATCTCAAGTGCCTCAAAGTGTATTTGGATAACATAAAATTTAAATCAGTTAATCAAAATCAAAAGGTATAAGTAATTATAAAGTATTCTAAAAATCAAGAGTGAAATAATTAGAAATCTCACCATGTATCACCTTCAAAACTACTGGTTTGTTGGAGAGCATCATTGTGTATAATTATTTAAGTGCATAAAAAACTTACCAATACATAATTATCAAGATAAATAGATATGGACAACTTGTCAGCAATTTATCAAATAAGTAAAAATTATCAAAGCAAATAAGCAACTTGCCAACAATTATGGTATCATAATTACATAGTGTGTAGAAGGATAGTCTTTTTCTAAATAATGAAAAAAATAAAAAGAGAAAGTTTCGGTTATGATGGGTTTACACTGATTTTGTTCTAAATTACATAATTATGCATAACACACAAACAAGACAGGTAAATAAAATAAGATTTTATATAATTAGCTTCAATATCAGTAAATAACATAAGAAAAGAACATAATCAGAAATTTGAAACCTTACCTTAAGAGGTTGTGTGTCTTATCATTTGAGAGAGGGACTTTTGTTTCTGAAAATTAAGGGATGGAAGCAATTGTCATAATGTAAGGTGGCTTGGGATCCATACAAATAGATCTTAAATGACTGTTGGTTTCTATCATGGGCTTTTAATGAAATATGTCCTTTCGATTTTGGAGCCAGAGGGAAACAGATAGAATTTTTTTTACAATGCATTTAATTCTCAGCTTGTTATTGTTAATGCCAAGACACGACGGTTCAGGAGAGAGAGAAACAAAAATGTTAAGGGAGGACTTAACATCTGACTTTAGGTTTATAAAGAGAGAGAGTGAGAAACACAAATATGGACATTTATGACTATAAAAACTTCGTTAAAAGCTTTAATACTATAATATTAGAGGTATAATAAGGATTATATTATATGACATACAATATGATATGATAGGTATGTAATGTAATTAGTTGCAAGCTAGGCTTTTTTTCTAGGAAAACTCAATTGGTGTTAACATGGAAAACAAATATGCTAGTTTTAACGTAATTTGTGTCTTGTTAACCTTTTGAGTAGGGACTAATTATCAATAATTATACTAAATTAGTACTAAAAATTGAACTACCCAAACTTGTTATTAATTCGTTTCGAAGCACGTTCGATCATAGTTACTGAGATAGATGAGCTAAATTTAAATATAGATTCATGTTCATTAAACTAATTTAAAGTATGCTTTAATAACATGTTATTATGGTGGATTGTAATATCAGGTGAGATCTCATATAATACATAAAGAATCAAATTTAATTAAAAGTAGGGATCTTAAGGTCCCATTTGGTTATGTACTCAGAAAACTCTATTTCAAATTATTTTTAAATGTAATTTTTAAATTCAATTTTTTGTGTTTATAAATATTGGTGTGCGTTTGGTAAACTTATTTTTAAATTCAATTTTCTCAAAACTAAAAAACTAATACACTTAAAATTGTTACAAATGTGTGTGTGTGTGTGTGTATGTATATATATATATATATATATATATATATAGAGAGAGAGAGAGAGAGAGAGAGATAGGCCCTCCCCTGTAAGGACTTCTTATGGTGCAGACCCCGGAACATACTATTTTTTTAAAATAGTAAAAAAATAAATTTTTTAATGAAACTTCATGGATATGATCTCCATGGTGAGAGGATCATCTCCAACTTTTTTCATCAAAAAATTCAAGAAAAACCCCGTTGAGATGAAGCGATATGTAAAAAAATTGTATAAATATGCATTTTGGACTGTTGAAATGTTGGCGATCATCTCACCACTTTTTTATTGAATTTTTTGATGAAATTTCATGAATATTATCTTCTTACTATCAATATTATATTCATGAAGTTTCATTAAAAAAATTCAATCAATAAAGTGGCTAGCGCCAACCCAACATTTCAACGGTTGAAAATGCATATTTATACCATTTTTTTACATATCACCTCATCTCAACGATTTTTTTATTGAATTTTTTGACAAAAAAAAAATTGAGATGGTCTTTTCAATGTGGAGATCATATTAATGAAGTTTCGTCAAGAATTTCATTTTTTTACTAATTTAAAAAAATAGTATCTACCGGGGTCTGTACCATAAGGAGTCCTTACATGAGACTTTCTGTGTATATATATATATATATATATATATATATATATATATATATATATATATTACACTACACTGAAGTTGCATCAAGACCCACATCAAAAGTCTGGGATTTTTTTTATTTTGGCAACACGTCAAAAATAGATGAGAAAGGACATCCAAAATTAGGGGTCGGAATCATATTTATTACTCCCCATGAGGAGATAATAATAGAGCGACCAAGCGAAGCATCAATTCTGTGAAAGAGAACTCCTTTTTCTCTAATAATAAGGCAAGCTTAGGTTTCAAACCTCCTTTAAGAAATAGGGCAGTCTTCACTCACCATTTTCATCTTATCTTAAGTGGATACATATGTGTGTGTGCATGTGTGTATTATGATATTGTATGTCTAATCCACAATAAAATTATATACATACATGAATAGCAAAAAATATCCAAGACCGGGGGGGTGGGGGGGGGGGTGAATTGGACTTTTGCAAACTTTTTCGATTAACTTAAAATTGTGATACCCCGCCCAATAAAATGTCGGGTGATCAGTCTTATATCAAATTAAAATAGGAATCTCATTTGGTTTATTCTTAGTATCACTATCGAATTTTTTTTAAAAACTTATTAACCACCCAGTATTAAAAAAGCTTGTGCCAAATTTTATCTTTATTAATCAAAGACAAAAGTAAATACAGAATTAAGATAAAACATCCAATGCTGATAAAATCAATCATCACATAGAATAATAAAAGTCTTACCGAATAAACCACCAGTTAAAACCCAAACCAAACCAAACTAACAGAGAGTAATAAATTCCATACCATCGAAAAAGAAACTAAATAAAACTGTGAGCGACATGCTCGAGATAGACTAATATGAATCCTTATACTAGAAATAGAAAAATAGATGCGTCTATCCAAATCCTGCAACATCCACACATGCTGCAGCTGCGAGTCCCTGGAGTGAATTCAAGCCTGGCGTCCCTACGGCTAGACACCTAAAAGGTTTTAAAAATATTTGATAGCAAAGGTTAGAACCCAAAACGTTTTGAAAATATTTAGCAAATGATTAAATTGCAGAAACTTAAAATGCATGAATGTTCTTCATATTTAAGCGAGTGTCTCACTCTCTTGAGGACAAACTCGCCCCTCAATTAATGTGCACACCTAAAGCTTTCTTTATATCCCACCTAGTCCTGTACCCCGTAACTAGCTCTTGATAAAATCCTTCCTTGACACACTACTCTAACCCGAGTATGTTTAAAATCTGATCTATAAGTTAGTTCACTTTAACTTAAATAACCATCTTTCCTTTAAGTACATATAACATTCACACTAGTTATATAAATAATACAATTCACTTCATGTATTTAATTACCCGTATATAACTATTTATCCCATTATATACATAAAATCATATTACAACATTCACACATATGTTGAATATATAATATCCCATCCTCCCGAGTAATAATTCATCGGATGTATTCTCTAAAGTACTATCAACCCAGGCTACTCAGTCCCACCTGGAATTCCGAGACAACTATGGTCCGTCAAATAGGAACTTAAATAATAAACGTAATGGAGGCGATCATGTTCTCCCGAGTATGAGGACATCATCTCAATGCCCCACCTCTGAAATTGGACGCTATGACCTGGGGATATGCTCGCCCTACTCCTCAAGCTAGGGGATTCACCCACATCGCGCAACCTCCCATGATAGCACTAGAGTATATAAATTAAATAAATATCTAATCACTAATATTTATAAGCACACACACACACACACACACACACACACACACATATATATATATATATATATATATATATATATATATATATACTATCACACATCGTACATATATAATTTTAAATCTCGACTTTATCGTGCACAAAAATTCGTAGCACTAGCCTATATTTTTTCGAGTCTATGGTCCGACTCTAATTTAATTAATTTTCTCATTAATTAATTTACTAACTTTCCGAGTCTATGGTCCGGCTCTAATTTAATTAATTTACTCATTAATGCATTCATATGCCTGGGTGTCACTCAACCAATATACTCGGACTTACTCACTTGACCCGTATCTTAATATTACCTGAGTCTATATCCCGACTCCAAATTAATCTACTTCTCTCAATAATTAATTTAATATCTTAGCTTCACTCAACCAATATACCCGGACTCGCTCACTTGGCCCGTATTTAATATCCGGAATGAAATGTCGAAATTCCATTTTAATAAGTTTGACACACACTTATTAATCAATTCTAATTGTAATGTTCCTCTCACATTAAATACAAACAACCTTATCCTATTTGTACCTAAAGTCCCAAACAATCCCACATTTAAGACTCTTTCTCACTGTACATAATTCTGCCTTAAATTGCAACCCAGGTAGTTCAGTACAGCAACAACAAAGTGGCCAAATTTTCCATCTCGTTCGAACGAGAAACGACGTCGTTAGAATGATTGATGATGTCGTTTGAACGACAATCACTGTCGTTCGAACCATAGTACTGGTCATTCGAATGACCTGCAACTTTTTCTCTCTCTTCGTACAGAATTAGTTCTTTGCCATTAAAACTCAACTTAATCTTTTTACCCAGATTTCGCTACTATAAATCCTTTTTCAAATCAATTCCTCCTTAACCATTTTCTGTCCCAAACTTTATATACAATAAACAACCCAAATCCGAATTTAAAGATGATTCCTCCCAGCCTATTTACAAGTCATACACCTATCCCAATTAAATCATAAATTCCTTAACGACACAATATGAATTTATAAATCCTTAAAAGTTCAAAAATTGATTTGAAATATCCACAAATTTAAAACCCAATATGTGTGTCACCCCAACCCAAAATCATTTGTTTACACACCTACTATGATATGAATTGAAGACAACAATTAATTTCAAAGCAAGTTTAACCACTTGCCTTAGGATTGGTAGTGTCTGATTAATCCTTTGGTGTAGAGATGGTTTGTTGAAGAACACCTCCCTTGTTCTTCCTTTTTGGCTCCCAATAGTTCTCCCTCTTTGTTGCTTTACATTCTCAGATTTTCTCAAATGTGTTATGGTTGCCCACAACTCCCAAACCTAGGTTTTTATCTCCAAATCCTATTTTTAGTCATATGAGCCTAATTAAAATGGCCCAAACAGCCCCGTGTGGCCCCACTTATGTCCAAAAATACCCCGTGACCCATTTACCACTCCCGGGTACACTTTTTCGACTTTCTCAGCCCACCCGGACTCAACTGTGCACTCAGAATTGACATCCAAATAAATTTATAAAAATTCTTATCTCACACCTAAATTAGTTTATATCCGACTCTCAGCTGAGATAAATAATTGCCACATCACTACTACGCGTTATGACGTAATTCAATTATTACTATTCACTAAGTAATTTAATTTCATAAATATTAACCGTTTACTCTCCGATTAATAAATACTAACACAATTAATTAAATCAAATTACGACACGCAAGTAATTTAAAATTTACCCAAATTAATTAAATATTTAAATGCACAGAAATACGGGGTGTTATAAAAATTTCAAAAAATATTTAATTTAGTACTTAATCGAACTTCAGATTAATAAACCTTTGATGATTAAAACCAAGAATATCAAATAACTAAAAACGAATTAATTTAAATAAGTTAAAATTAAAGATTTAAACACCCCGATAAATAAATAATCAATTTGCGTATTTAATAATAAATTAATATTTTTAAATTAATTAAATAATTCAAAAATAACTATTTTAATCTTAAAAATAATTTTGCCAAATTTTAGAATTAATATATTTGCAAATATAAGTGCTGAAAATATAAATTCAAGCAAGCACAAATAAAAAAACAAATAAAGTGGGAGAAATAAAGACACCAAAATTTAACGTGGTTTGGCCAAATCGCGACCTACATCCACGCTCCTAAAGCCCCCGTCTCCTTTGCGCTTCACTAATTCGCGATCCATTTTCGAGTACGATCAAAACACCACGTACAACCACGATCCACTTGCGGGTAAGGATCGAGCACCATTACAACCGTGATCCAATTACAGTAAGACCAAGCACCATTAGAAACGAAGCTTCAAAATAAATCTGGATTTTCAATACAATGTTTGGAATGATGAAACTCTTTAAAATACAAATGTGTATGTGTGTATGTGTGTGTGTGTGTGTATATATATATATATATATATATATATATATATATATATATATATATATATACTAGCGGAATGCCCGTGCCTGAAGGCACGGAGAAAATTTTCCAAAGTTTTATTTATAACACAAATAAGTGTAAATAGTGTTAAAACATTTGGGCATAATTGCTTTTGTTCATAGGACTATCCACCTTCTTTAATAAATAAATAAAATATAACAATACCAATAGTCCATTATGGATCTCGTATAAACATCATCGATTTAAGTCGAATCGTAAAAATTACATAAATACACCTTTTCGCGTATAGAAATGCAAATCACTAAAAACATGTGTAACAGAAATATGTGTATGGCAACATAAACTTGTGAGCCTGCTATGCGCGTATGGAAGTGCATAATTGGTCAAAATATGTAACTGAAATATATGTGTAGGCTAGTGAGAGAACCCCCATCAAATACCACCAGTATGATCTGCACAACAAAAAAAATTTACATCTCCATTAATACAAAACCAACCAAAGAAACAAAGAAAAATATGCATTGGCCATACAAAGAAATGGTTAGAAATATTCATTGGCTAGACAAAGATAAATAGATCATCACCAAAATTTTAAAAACATTTAAATTAGGTATCTTAAATTGAATCTTATACACAAATCGAATCTTACTTCTATCATCTCTTTAAAAGTCATAGTCAGAAATACCATTGCTCTCTTGAGTATTACTGCTGTCAATTATTCTTTCAGTATAATACTCAATACTTACATCCTTATAGTTAATATTACAGAAAAAATATAACCATATAGACATAAGAAGTAAGAAATAATTAATGATGTAGAAAAATTTCACCTAGACAGTTATATTAAACAACTTGCCTCTTTTTCTTTTGTCTCCCTCCTTTTCTCTCGGCAGCTAAACAACAAGGCTGAAGAAGGTCTAAACAAATTAATATTTCATTATTCGTGACACAAAGTTAATTCAAAACAACATGATATCGTCATGATACTCTATTATACTTGAAAATTAATAGTACTACACAATTGCTAATATACGGATTAGGCAAAAGCCTTCCAGTTTTAACATTTTGACAAAACTAATGCAACTAAAGTTCATGTAAAAATCTTAAGTTGAAAGAAGTATAAAATGATAAACAGAGCCATAAAAACCTGGGGATGACTCAGATTAAACAATTGATTCAACTCCAATATCCTCAAGTTGTAAACTTGCAGTTTTTTGTCCAAATTTATTAACCAATTTCTGATAGTAAAAAGGGACCTCCGATTAAACTACAATTTACCATTCTCCAAAAGCAGGTACATATTTGGGTTGCTCATGAGGAGAGATCTCTACCTATGGCCTTTATTTTCTTTTCCAGCAGTTCGTGAGTAATGGCTTCACTACAAAAGGTATTATGGAGTTGCACAAAATAGAGTGCAAGTCAATGCATGAGATGAAATTTGGTGAAAGAAAATATCCATAGATAATAAGTGCGGGAAAAGTCTAATGTAGACTGTTTTAGTGTCCCGATGCCCCACCCATCTAAAATAGAAACCGATACCATCAACAACTATTTTACTAACTACAGGCTTCTCAAGATCAATTTTTACATAAAGTGGGGAAAATCATCCTTGAATGGAACCCCTATGCCATCACATAACAACATATCTTCATTACAAAATTCTACATGATATTATTACCCATGCCATTATTGATGTTATTCAATATGAAACTCCAATTTTTGTCTGTTCCATCTCGCGTCCATCGTTGAAGCACATACTTGAAGCTTCGATAGTTCAGATTCTAATTAGCTTCTGCATCCTTCATAACGACTTTTCTTACTCCTCTCTAGCTGATCCGATGCTTCGTAGCCTTTGTTCAATCTTTAGTTTGACCACTGTCTTGTGACTGTTGAGTATGAGAGGTAAGGAGTTGAATTGATGATGATGAATGGCATGCTAAACATTAAGTAAATTTTGAGGGAGAGAGACACAGGTCGTGAGGGATTGAGAGAGGGAGACAAAGAAACAACAATGGAGAGAGAATTTGTATGATGAATAAACACATAGGAACAAATGAAGACAGTTATACACAACGTTAAAACACATAGTAATGATCCCATGTATACACATAGGAATAACATACTAGAATGCAGGTATACACAACATTAAAATAGATTTGCTGAATATATTTACTAAAATATAAAAATTACCCCAAATGGTTGGGATCTTATGTTTGATCTCTACTGTTTTGATGAATTCTTTTCTTTTTCTTCATCGAGTCCCCTGCTCTGCCTGAGTTCGTTGTTGGATTTGAGATCAAAGTCGACGCCGTCAAAACACTCGATCGGATCAGATAAGGTAGTTCCGTGTGCGAATATGTTTAGCGTACCTGTATATTCAATCACATGTATATGTTATTTCGAATCACCAAAAAAGAGATATTCGATGACAGATTCTCATATTAGATCGAAATGAATACTGATCAGCCTCATATTAAGAGATTAACAATACAAAAACATGATACAGGTACAAGCTGGAAAACACTGTCCGGTTCACATTTTTTATGCTAGTAGATGGATCAAATCGGGAAATAACAACATCAAATGAAATCAAGAAATTAAAATCCAAGTCCCTAAAACATAACCAACTGACATTAAAATAAAAAAGAAACATAAACTTCTAGGACATAACTATTATTCACTTGGTTCAGAATAGTATAGAGAATGCATTCTTACGCAGATTGTAGCCACGCTTTGCCCCAAATTCTACCAAGTCATCGCAACGACAACAAAAGCGTGTTGCCCTGTCATATAAACACAAACCCGGTGGTTCTTGATGGGGTTGCTGATTTATGATTTGACACTTTCACTCTATAAATTAATTATATATAATATAATATTAATTTTACTATATACCTGTCAACGATGCGGATGTAGAAAAGAAAATTCCCTGCTCTATGTTTCTTTAGTTGCCAATTAATATCTCATTTCAATAGTGACCTGAACTTACAACTCAAAAAAATAAAAAACAAAAGAACTGATTAACCCCACAATCAAAACACAACAACTTGGAAGAGGTAAATGGAAATGTAGGGATTTCCATATACTTATAAATAAGTTAATAGCATGCTTTATAAGATATTGACATTTCTCCAATCATTGTATAACATATCATTGTTCAAAACATATTAGTTTAAAGAGGTGTTCCTTCTGTTTTCTGGTGAAATATTATTGTCATAAACGTTGTATAATCGATATGTTGGTGAAATATTGTTGTCATTTCAACATGGTTCTTATTCCACACCCTGATGCATGAGTTGGTCATCCCGAGATATATTTCGATTGCCCAACCTTGTCTTTTTCTTCCCATTCTCAGTACTCCGTAAAATCAAAGGAATAATCAAAGGCATCACTCTCTGAAATTGATTAATTTTAAAAGAGAAAGTTACACTAAATTGGAATGTAAATTTAATATGTTGCAATATAAGCACTGGATAGCAATAGAAGCAATATAAGCCCTGGATAACAATATAAGCACTGCAATAAAACTACAAATTAATACAACTCAACAATAATAAGTAACATAAAGTAGTTCGATACAGTGTTTTGGTCTCATAAACTTCTTCTAGAATGATAACATTCGCATCTCGTAGTTTGTAATCATCATCGAAAACCATCAAACCAATCAGAAACTGCATAAGAATATGGTTAAGGAAACTGCATAAGGAAACCGAAACTGAATAAGGAGACTGAAGCTGAAATACTTTAACGATTTTATTGAAAAAAATAAAAATCTGAAGCTGAAAGTGAAATTATATTACCTTATCAAGACCATTTTTCAGTGAAATAAAGGACCCCAGGCCGACGGTAGAAGATATTTCCAGTTTTGTGAAGACGACATTGAAATCAAGACCATTTTTCGTTTCGCCTTTAGTGCGAACAGACACTTCTACTGGTCTTTTATAAATAAAGATCCACAGAGAGGCTCATCAGGTTATTCTAATTTATCTATGGCCCCTTGGAATTGGAGGCATCAGAATGAAGAGGAATATGAATCCTCAAATGAGTCTGACAGTAAGGACTCACATTTGATTTCACATCGGATGACCCTCGGGTTGAGTGCTTGTTGTCCTTTAGTTCTCGATGATGTTAAAAATGCATATCGAGCATGTGCATTGAAATGGCATCCCAATCATCATCAAGACTAATCCAAGTCTCTTGTTGAGGAGAAGTTCAAGGTTTGCAGCGCTGAATATCAATCCCTATATGATAAGTTAAATTAAGGATATGATGAAGCAGGCTTATCTTAAAACATTAAATATGATGCATGCTATAACAAATTCAATATGATCCACTACTATTATTTCAAACCTGCGTGACTAATCCTCGTCATCATCTTGTGAACTGAATGAATTCTCTTCATCGTCATCGTCATCGTCATCCTATGAACTGAACGAATCTACTTCATCATCTACACTAATCAATAATCATATTGTTCACCTATCAAAATTAAGACGCATGTACGCATCTCCAATCGCATAAATAAAAAATAACAAAAAATGGGGGTAGGGCAAGTGTGGCTCCAACATATATTTATTTGGTTCAAATAAAATCCAATATCCAGTTTGAAACAAATCATTTCCCTACGCATCAACATTAGGATTACTCATCTAATTTTGTATCTACTTTGACTTACAATTTGTAACATAGTTTCGTGGAACAACTTAAACAACTTTTAAAACCATAAATTAATTTGAGATTTGAAGCAAAATGAATGCATAATATACAGTAAAAAAGTTTGTAAAAAAATTCTTCAAGTTAAGAATGATACATTCTAGCAAATAGACTGACATTAGCTAGCTTTAACACCTACTATTTGGAAACGAACGCAGTTCATCAGCTTTTATTTGGGCTTCAATTCCACTTTAGCATCGGAGTACGGACAACCATTTTCGGGGACAACTAAAGATCATCAATGAGAGGAGTCCAACCTTCCCCAGATGAAGCAGTTATAGCAGGACTTGAGGGCCGATCCGTTAAAAATCATTTTCTTACCCTTTTGATTTGATGATGCATATTAGATTCAACTCTAAAGTTGTTAGCATAAGCTTTGAAGGGCTGTCAGATTCGGAGATGGAAGCTTGGACACTGTGGAGTGGCAGAGGTGAAGTTGTTAGCATAAGCTTCGAAGGGCTGTTAGCATAAGATTTGAAGGGCTGTCAGATTTGGAGATGGAAGGTTGGACACTGTGGAGTGGCACAGGTGAACCCTTTGGCTCCAAAGGAAAGTGACATCCCATACCCAATCCCTTTTAACCTAGGAATACCAACTGGACTTCGTGATACTAAGTGTGGGAAGATTCAGTGACATCCCAAACTATCCAGAATTTGCAGCAGAAAAGGGACCCAAGTGTTTGATGGTAAAGTGATACATTCTATGGACTATGACAACATGGATTATGAAGCTGTTGTTCAATTGGTCAAAGGAAAGCATGTCACCATAGTAGGCTTTCAGAAATCTGAACTGAACATTACAGTGACGTTCTTAACTGCAAATGAGATAGGGATTCTAAAAATTTATGGAAAGTTGTATAAAATCCAAGCTTCCGTTTATCAAGCTTGGTATAGTGCCAAAACATAGTTTCTTAAAAGAAATAAGTTCTTGTATGATCTCAATTATGCCCAAGGAATTTTATAAGAATGTTGAGAAAGGAAGTATCAAACTCAAGAAAGCCTTAAGTTTAACTTCATCAATGAAGGTGTTTTGATTGACGACAATGTTGAACCTGTAAAGAGAAATATTATGATATTAGCAACTGGTTTCAAGGGTGTTGAAAAGATATCGGACATATTTTTATAAAAAAAAACTCAACTTTAAATAATGTCATGTCACAAAAACAATATTCATGATTTGATACTTACTTTATATAATTTGAGAGTGTCAAGCTACTGGCGTAAATGTATGTTGCTTCATCCTCTAGTACCCTGCTGGAGAAGTTAGATTGCTGCAAATCCCATACCTAAAGCAATAAATAAGTGTCGTGACTTTGTTAATCCCACGGGTCATAATGATAATGTTTGCGGCAACGAATGTTACGTGATAACCTATACGAATTTAGTTTCGATTATGAATATGTATAAATATTAGTAAGCAAATATACACAATGATTGTTCACCCCGGTAATTTTAGTCTGACAGAAAACATTAAACCAACTTCCTTAACTTAGTAATAGGCATAAAAAAAATTGCTTACTAATCTGGTTCAAACACGGCTGATGAAGATATGTGAGGAAGAAATACGAACCAAGCAGGTATATTTGACTTAGTGGCATTTGAATCAAATAGGTATAAAAAAATCAACCCAAAGACGTATAAAAACCCTGTTAGTCATAACAATGTACTGCAGGTAAATCAGTTAGGCAATTGAACAAACATATGGTATAAAACAATATTTTTTTTTCTAAACAAATAATAATTTGACGAAATCTCATATTTACATCTCACATACAATGATCTTCATTGTAGATTTAGATCTACAAAAAAAAATTTGTTACTTATCTATTTAGAGAAACACAAATATGGAGTAGCTAACTCAATAGTCTTCGACAACATCTTCAATGCCATAGCTACACACATATGCAAAGAATAAGAGTTTGAATTAATAGTTTGAGAAACAAAGTCCTCATTACACTATTTTAATCCTAAATTCAATTTATCCGTGTACGATTATTCTACAAAAGACATCTGAGTATACCTCATTAGACTCGACAACCCAAATATATTTGAGTCAAGATCCAAGATTTGATAGGCGACGACGCTAAACAGCAACCAAACATGGAACAATACAATCAATAAATGAAATTAGTGATAATGAACTAAATTGAAAAAAGGCCAAGATTTGGAAAAGATGTATACGGATAATGAACAAAAAACAAAGTCCTGTAACATTTTTAGAGCTTCAAAACTCTCCAATGCCAATTAAAACAAAAAAAAATGTGGCCCAAACATAACAAAATGATATATAGATAGAAAAAATGCAGCTAAGAAATGGAAGATCTGAAATAATGAAACAAAATGCATCTTAATGATATATAGTCAACAATATACAAATATAAAACTAAAAAACTAAGAACAAAGATCTTATACTTCTCTTTTCCGCTAATCTCACTCATTCGGATGGCACACGTTATTCACAATAATCAATACCGAAATGACACACCTTATTCATAACAATCAAATAAACCTTAAACCATTAGTCACCTATCTTACCCATTTTAAAACAAACACAAAAGGCTCCTTTAGGAACAAAGGTAAGGAATATACCCATTAAAATGTAAGCATAAACCACCATCACAATGAACCATCGAAACCAACTGTGAATCCCCGAACTCAACTAAAAGCGATCAAGATACAAAAAGCCAAATAAAAAATACAGGTAAATGAACAAAAGTAAAAATTCAACTACAATATTGGTAAGCTTCAGGGGATATATTACCAAAAGGTAGCATTAATTTAGCGCTAGCACTATATTCATATACAGAGTAAATATAAAATACGATATACTTGGGTACCTTATAGTACCATCCTCGGATGATCGTGAATGTCATTTCACCATTCTATGTTCATGCTCAGTTAAGCATTTCATAGAACACCTGCCATTTTGTAGAACAACAAACACTAAAAAATCTAGTCCACCATAACATAAATGTTGAAAGTTATTCTTAAAAGAAACACAGATGTTGAAAAAATCTACTCCTATAACATAAAAGCACCAACCTTGAATTTAAAAAACCCTAGATTTCAAAGCATAAAAACCATATAGGTCTTTTTTTGCTTGAAATCCATCTCCATTTTGAAAACCCGAATTAAAATCCACCTCTATTTTGAAAACCCTAAGGTGAAACAGGAAACCCTGTTTTCATACGAACCCTAATTTTGATATTTTGAAGCATATGGCATAAAAAAAAATACTGTAGTAACAAATCTAGATCTAAATAACAAAAAATACAAATACAAACAACAACACTAAACTTAGTTGGAAATGAAACCCAACGATTCAACATGAAATGAAACAACATCAAAATGAATAATGCTAAATGAAAAAAAATCTAGGGCTAAAATGAAATGGGAATATGGAGATGAATAACCTAATGATTCAAATGAAAATCATACCTGGTCGATTGAATAGGGAAGATGAAAACCCCTCGTTTTTAGGAGCCCGAAGGAGAGGGAGAGACGGGGGTCAAAAGAGGGGGAACCAAAGATGAGATGAAATGTGTTGGTACACTTCCAAATTTAGCAACTCTTTTGAATTAAAGTAAGAGAGAGAAACTAATTAATGGTGAGATAAAAGGGGGGGAAACCAAAAACTAAAGGGGCATAAAAGGAAAATAAAATAAAACAATCTCAACCCTTTATTTCTTGCCTAGGTGGCTTCATCCTCACCTCTACTTAGCTTATCATTTTATTCAATAGTAACAAAATTCTACTCCTTATTATATAGATATGTATACATATATAGAGAGAGAGCTAGGCTCATGTGCACACTAAGTTTGTACATCATTTTTTAAAATAGTAAAAAAAAATATTTTTCAGTTGAGTTTTTTTTGTGATATTTAAACATTTCAACGGACCCATGTAAAAAAAAGCAGATCAATTTTTTTTTGCTATTTTTAAAAAATCGGTCAAACTTTCGCTGCTTTTAAGCACTTTAAAAGCTGCGAAAGTTTGACTGATTTTTCAAAAATAGCAAAAAAAGTTTTTTGAGCTGATTTTTTTTACATGTGTCCGTTGAAATGTTTAAATATCACATAAAAAAATAAACTCAAAAATATATTTTTTAATGCTTTAAAAAAATTGGTGTGCGTTAGTACTGTGCAAATTTAGCGTGCACAGGAGCCTACCTCTCTTTCTCTCTCTCTCTCTATATATATATATAAACATGAATCGTATTCATTACAGATGAGAAAGGTCATCTAACATTAGGGGTCGAAATTGTATTTATTACTCCCCATGAGGAGGCAATAATATAGTGCCCAAATGAAGCATCAATTATGTGAGAGAGTACCCCATTTTCTCTAATAATAAGGCAAACTTAGGTTTCAAACCTCCTTTAAGAGATAGGACAATCGTCACTCTCCAGCTCCATCCTATCTTAGGTGTATACATGTGTGCGTGTGTGTGTGTATTATAATATTGCATGTATAATCCATAATAAAATTATATACATACATGAATTGATAATGTTATTTAACACAATGTACTTTATGCATATTTTATATTATTACATATATGTATAATACAATATGTAAGTGTTATGTACGTGTTGATAATATTATTTAATATATAAGTCTTAATATACTATATAATTTAATAATACATACATATACATAATTTTCGTTACATGTATAATATAATTTTTAATTATTATAATAACACACATATCAATATATTGTATGTGTATATTGTATATTAATATATAAATGCATAAAAATGTCGAGAATCGGCGACTCTGAGTAGAAAAATAAATAAAAAATTAAAAATACAATTTTGTTGTTTTCAGAAAATAGAAAACATTATAATTCCATATTTAGAAACATGTGTGTCAAAGGAAAATTCTTGCTAGAATTGTATTTAAACGTAGACAGGGTCGGTTTTTAGGGGAGGCCAAGGAGGCAGCCACCTTGGGCCCCCGATTTTCGAGGAATTTTAGGGGCTCCAAACTTTTATATGTGTATACATATTTAAAGCGTCATTTTCTAATTATCTGAAAAATAATTTGTTGAAAACTGAATGGACAAACATTTAAACTTGTTGCATTTCCCAAAAATAAGTCGGCGTCCCTTCAGTAAAAAAAAACTACAATTTATAAATTAATAAAAGAAATCTCTTGTTAAATATGGGGTGCCCAATTCAAGAGTTCGTCTCGGGCTCCAAAAATTTCAGGACCGGCCCTGAACATAGAAACCAGTATTATAATTCATAACCAAACAACTTTTTGTCCCATGTGGTATAATTTAGTTGCATTCGATCCCATGTATTTATTTTTAGTTGTTGGTACTCTTGAATGGTAATCAAAAAGTTCATGGGACAAATGTTATTTTTTAAGAAAATGAAGAAGTTCGGTTACATACAGTTTTGAGAGGTTATGAAATAAATTATAATTATAAAAATAGAAATTAATTACAATTATAAAAATAGATGAGATGAGTAACAATTAAACTTTGAAAGTGAAACTAAATTTTTTTTATAGAAAATAAGCTGAAATTGGGGAAAGCTATATTTAAACTTATAGTAACATTTATGCTAGGTTATCACAAACGCTTTTTTCATACATCCACATATTATCACAAACGCTTTTTTCAATTTAAGGAAAGTCTGACGCTCTTTGTCGTAGCATACAAAATCAAAACGCTCTTTGCTATAAAGAGGAGGTCCTCAAAACAATGATTGCTAATATTTTGGCTAAAAATTACAAAATCACTGAAGTCACGGAACATGCTTCGAAATTGTAGATTTGAACGATAACAATTCTATAAGGAGATTAAGTACCGGTTTGGTCTTGTATTCAGAAAATTTGATTTAAATATTATTTTTAAATTTAATTTTTTATGTTTATAATTATTAGTGTGTGTTTGTTTAACTTATTTTTAAGTATAATTTTTTTAAAATTTGACAAAATTGACAAACATTTATATTTATATTATACATATATGTGTGTGTGTGTGTGTGTATATATATATATATATATATATATATATATATGTAATAAAGGATCATGGTTTTTGAAAAAATATCTCCACTTTTATGCATGACATTTCATGCATGATATTTTCTCCCTTTCATGCCCATGCATGAAATGTCATGTTAAAGTTTTTTTTTTTTTTAATAAAAAGGGTTTTGTTTTTGTTTTTTTAAAAGGGAAATTATTTTAAATAGTTTAATTTATATATATATATTTTAAATATTTTTTTAATTTATATATTTAAAAATATTTTTTTCTTTTTTAAATTTATATATATATATATTTTTTAAATTTATATTTTATATTCTATTTTTTCTTTAATTTTCATTTTTCACACACACACACATATATATATATATACAAACATACATAAAACTTTCAGACAGACATAATACATGAATGTATACATGCATACATACATACATCATAAATTATATACATGTGTATTTAATACATATATATAATACAAATGTAAATGTACATACTTTCAGACTCACATAATATATGAATGTATACATGAACACATACATACATCATAAATTATATACATGTACATTTAATACATATATATATATAAATATATATTTTTGCATGTATAATTCACTATAAAATTATATACATATATGAATTGATAATATTTTTTAATACATATGTACTATATGTATATTTTATATTATTCCATGCATTAATAATACATGTATAAAACTATATATAAGTATCATGTATCTATTGATAATATTACTTAACTTTATATTATTTTATATGTAATTTTGTGTACAAGTACAAATATCTTTTTTATTTATAAGAATTTTACACATATTGATGTATTATATATGTATATTATATATTAAGGTATAAATGCATTAAAATATTAAGAATGAATAATTCTGAGTTGAAAAATAAAAAACATAAGTTATAAAACACCATCAATCTGTTTTCTGAAAAACTTGATTATAACACAGAAATATTATAGTTCAGTATTTAAAAGCAGGTTGGCAAACACAGATTTTTATCAGAATTGTATTTAAACACATAAAATAGAATTATAATTGCAAATCAAACACGCCCTAAGTATTCAGTTTTATTTTTAAAAATATACTTAAAATAAATCTCAGGTCATTATTTTTTCAGTTGTTAATCATGTTTTAATAAACATAAAACAAGTGTCATTCTTCATGGAAATGATGATGGGAGGTTAGAGATGATTACTAAGCGATTTCAGTTGTTTATGTGCTGTTTTGGATACATATGGGACTTAATACAATTTAAAAAATACGTAGAATGAGAGTTCACTGAATGGTTTGAAATTGGACTAAAGTCTAAATCTCTATTCTATTTGGCTCGCCTAACTTAATTGCGTTGGAATTGCTTGGGAACATGGCATGCGATTAAAATAAATATTTTTTTGGCTTTAGTCACATTTCAAAAGTTCTATTGTGCTCTCATTCCATGTATTTTTTAACTTAAAATAAGTCTCATTATCACTCAATAAGACTTTTTCATAAATGTATAAAATATTCATTATATATCTTATAATAAGACCTATTATAGCAAAAATATTTATCATGAACCCTGATGGAGCAAAACAATAAAAAATCGTAGAACTTATTTGACTACAAACTTAATAAATTGGACTAATTGATAAAAATTCATATTTTAACTAGCATGAACATGACACAAATAAAATGTGACACTACATGAAATCGTAGTATCTTTACCTAATACGACACGACTCAACTAAAATATGAAATGACAGAATTTGTTTTAGCTAACATGAATGAAATACAAAAAAAAAAACGGGCGACATGATATGAAATCAATTTTTATTTACTTAACACGACCCAATTCATACCCTACATGGCATGGAGTTTTTACTGATTAAAACATGAGAAGACGTGATAGGACATATAATCTGTATCTACCACAAACATGATCCAAATAAAACAATTTCGTGTCGTGTAAGATTGAAAAATAAATTTTAATTTATGTCGTCGTGTTTTAATTAGGTTGGGTTCATGTTGGCAAAAAAAAAATTGTCTCATAGATCATGTTTGAATTATTTAAAAAAGTAGATTTTATATTGTTAGTTCATATCATGTGTATAGCATGGTCGGCCCTGGTCATGTGTCAAATGGGCAATGATACAGGACCCATTTTAGAGTATGCACCTATATATGTATATTATAGGGGCCAAAAATATTTTATGTATATTAAAAATGTCAATTTTTAAAATAAGTTTAATTTTTTAGGGCCTATTTTTTTAATTGTCCAAATATAATATGTACAAAGAATGATTCATTTCCCAAAAATCTCACCCGAAAAATAATCTGTACAAAAAATGATTCAATTGTCCAAAAATCTCACCAAACTAAAATGGTCCCCTAAAAAATAAGTTCAATTTTTTAAGGAACAATTTTAGGTATTTAATATATTCCTACAACATTTATAAAAGGGTCCTAAATTAATTTTTACATAAAATACTTTCAATCTTAAGACCGACCCTGATGTATAGGGACCTCATCTTAGAACATGCATGCGTGTAAGTTTGCAAAATAAAATTTCATGATGCGACACATAATCTGTATAGGGACCTCATCTTAGAAATGCGGTTTGGATTTTTTGTCTGATCAAAACGTGACATATAATTTGTATCTATCAGGAGCATAATCCAAATTAAATGATTTCGTGACATGTAAAGTTGAAAAATAAAATTTCATGCGTGTTGTGTTTTAACATTACGTACAGGGACCTCATCTTAGAACATGCATGCGTGGCTCTCTTTCTTCAATGTTAGTGATGGTGATGGTTCATTTCATTTCTATATGCTCGTACAAATCATGTGTATGCTCATTTGGATTCTACGCTCATACATCTCTTTCTTCAATGCCATGACTAAAAATTACAAAGATTGGACAATGGCATTATCTCTTTAATCTTTACAAAACCATTAAATATTAATGCATATACTCTTTAGTTTAAAAGAAATGGCACAACTTTTTAAAGTTATAAATACAACAAGTTCTTGGCACTACCCAAATAATATTAGTATTTAAAATTGATTATTAAATCATGATCTATTTTTAACTTAAAGAGTTTAAATTTGCAAGCTAATCATGAGATATATAAGCTTGTAACTTAATTTCTTTTGTTACAAAAAATAAAATAAAATAAAAAACACAACGGGCACGTCAATTTATATAGAGAGTTCTCTTAGGTCATGCATGGCTCTTTTTGTCCAACCTTAGTGATGGTGATAATTCATTGAAATTCTAAGCTCGAACACATCATGTGCATTTTGTTTTTTTTATTAGATGTAAACTTGTGTGATGTGCGAATGATTATATTATGAGATAAAATCGAGATATGTATAAATATACAACAATCAAAATGGAATGTTTTCCAACGGATTTAATGACAAAGACACCAATATGAAAATAATTGGAACATCAAGTATGGGTTTGTAATATATGATAACCAAAGCAGTCATTTTTAGGGACTACTTGAATCTATACCTATGTGTGTGTAGGGATGACAATTTAGCCCCACCAGTAGGAACCCAGTCCCGCCCCACCCCTAATGGGGCGTGTTTTAAAACCCGATTAATGAATTAGGAACGGATATGGGTTTTAAAAAAAATTCGCTTATTAAATGGGGTGGGCTAGGAGTTTGTTTGAAAAAACCCTCCCCGCCTCGCTCTGTTTAACTTATGCCTACATAAATACCTTTTATATATATGTTAATTACAATTAAACCATATATATATATATATATATATATATATATATATATATATATATATATATATATATATATATATATATATATGCACACACACACTAAAAAAACTCTTTATATATATGTATGTTAATTTTGTAAAAGATCTATGTGAAAAACATGAATTGATAATTAGGGGATTGTCTTACATATTCAAATACGAACCATTATAGACCTCTAAGACTATAATATATTATTTTTAATTTATTATTTTTTAAATTATCCTAACCCGTAGGAACCCCTGTTGGAAATTAATGTCAAGTAACGAAATTAATTATTTAATTTCAATTTTATTAAATTCCGAATTTCCCATCATTGTGGTCTTGATAAATATCAGATAATTAATTAGGAATGTGATAAATAAAGATATTAAAAGATTTGGGTAAACCTTATCCGTTAGTCACATGATGGTTAGTGGCATTAGTGGGAGACTTGAAAGAGTCCCACCTCCACTAGGATTTCGGCCCTCTTCCCCTTATAAATAGAGACATCTACACCATCTAGAGTCATCTCATAACACACTATTTCTGAGGTGGAAGAGAAATTCCGAGATTCTATTTTGAGTGTAATTTTTTCAAGAAGGGAGATTGATGGAGCAATTAATGCATTGGATCAAGGTAAGTCTTATTTCATATCGTTTAGACGTATTTTGTGAAAACATGAATATCTAAGATCCTTTTATTAAGAACAATTGTATGTTAAACTTTAATCATATTAATGTGTTCGTGATTAATATTAGGGTGTTCTTAATAATGATTTTACATGTGGTATCAGAGCTAGAGTTTAAGATCTCATGATTTTCCTTATTGATGTTCGTCTATAATAAAATATGTGCCTGAGACTTTCTGCGACATTTTTATTTATGTCATTAAATTGCTTTTGTGCCTGAGACCTTCTGCGACGTCTTATTTCTGTCATTAAATCTGCTCTTAAAGTATGTCTCAGATTTTCTGTGACGTGTTTTTTTTCTGTCGCCAATACTCACTGGTTAGAATAAAAGGTCAAAACTTACTCGGAATTTTACGAAACTCACATGATCAATTGAAAACGTCGAAATAAACAAAACTCATTGTATTCAATGGGCACCACCTTACTTTTGCGTTTTAACGTCGTTAAGACCCTTAAAATTGCGTTTTTGCCGTTTTTGGTAATAATGTTGACGTCAATATCTCACTCCAGAAAATTGATTTTTGAATTCCGCAAATTGTTTTGAGATCCTGGAGTAATTATCTACATCTCTGTGGTGCTAACTAAAATTTTCTATTTTTGGCAAAAATTACGATTTTCCCAAATATTATGTATTTTTCCACCACATGGGTTGTTTTTTAATGTTCATGGTTGTTCTAATATTCATCTTATGTATTATTTGGTATTGATGAAAGAGTTCAATATAAAATTTTGAATATTAGATGTATGATTATGTGTTTGACAATAACATTTCGATATATTAGGTTATTGTGCATAATCTATATTTGGTAGCCCAAAGGTCCTAATATATTATGAATTGATGTTTAGACAATAATATTTACATGGTGTTGAATGGGGAAGACATGAAAGTGTCTTAATCTATAATTGTAAATATTTGATTATTATGTATGCATCTATATTTGGACCATTAATTATACATTAAGTTTTGAGTATAATATTTTTGGGGGCATTGATTTTGTATAAATAATATTTCTGACTTCTAGAAAAAATTATTTTTGAATTCCGTCGAATGTTTGAGTTTCTGGGGTAATTTTTTTACAGTTCCATGATGCTAACTCATTTTTTGAGGGAAAAATTTATGTTTTCCCATGTTTTATCTAGAACTCTGATAAAACATTGCGCTAATGATCCTATTTTAGTTGAATATTCGTGCCAAACACACGCCAACATATCTCATATGGTAGGATATTAGACTTACGTTATTGTTAATATTCATATTTTGATGAGTCTCGTGTCAAACACAGGCCAATGATTCATATTGTTGAATATTATGATATTCGTGTTTTAATGAGTCTCGTGCCAAACACAGGCCAACGATTCATGTGGTTGAAAATCAGAATTATTGTTTATTCTAATGCTAGTACTCCCATTAAGTTGAATTAAATGCCAAACACAGGCTACAATTTATATATGCGGATACTAGATTTATGATTTTGTTGCAAATTTTGAGACTCATAAGTAAGTATTCATTCAATTTAATCAAATGTCAAATACAGGCTAAGATTTTACATGTGAATATATTATACTTGTAGTCATTTCAGATTATCCTAATGTTTGTATAAGGTTAAATTGAAGCGCAAAACATGCTGATATTTGAATCAAATAAACATTGGAATTTTTGCAAATATTAAATAATTGGCATCAATGTTATATAGTCATATTTACATATGCCACTAGTATAATAGTTGTGATTATAACCGTATTGTGCATTAGTATGACCATGAATGATTTGGATCAATATTTCTGATTTGTTACTCATACATAAGTGATGAAGCAAAAGTAAATGGTTTAAGTCTTCCATTTACTATTATTTGTATAATATCTCATGCAAACTCTTGGTCTATTTGATTTTCACATAATGTCTAATTTTTCGTGAATTTCAAATTAGGGAATAGACAATAATATAATTATTCATGTATTACGGGGATTTTGAACATGTATGTGTATCTCTAATATTTATATAATATAAGGTTTGGTGTTCATTAAAGTGCTCCATACCAGAAGATATAAATATTGGACTAATGCATTAATATCATGCATATTTTGGTTGCCTACGGGTCCATGTATGATATTGAATGCTAGGATGATGATACTTTATGATGTTGCATACATATTATTGTTTATTCATTTATTGTGATTACAATAATTGAAGAAAATGTTAGTGGTGATATATATTTTGGGAAGGTAATAATGGTCGTCAAACACAAATGCCATAGTTTCTTTCACTATCATATCACCAATTAAGTTTATGAAACCCATAAAGATGAATAATTTAGCTTATTGATCATGCGATATTTAATGAAAATAAGTGAAAAAATTTATTGACTTGTGTATGTAAGTCTTTACGTAATGTAATATTCATATTATGAAATGTTTGGTAGTCACTACAGTGACCCAACTAGAATGGCAATGAATATTAAATGTAAAGATGATGGTAGTAGTAACTCAAGATACTTATAATTGTAAAGATATTAATGGGGTATATTGAGTTTATTTCTTCAAGCAAGGTTATTCCTTATCGGGAATCGATTTTGAGTGATTGAATGAACATCATAGATCACATACATTATTATAGTATGTGAAAATAAGTTGCGCACAAATATCGTGTACAATATAATGAAATAACATTATACCCAATAAAGTAATCTATAAGCATCATATAATCGATATTTCACGGTTACTACTGACAAAAACTCACGATTATACACTCAATTTATCATGTAATCGATGTGTGTGTTGTTAAATCAAAGCATTAATGAAGTGAGCAATTTATCTCATTATCTTATCACATATTATTGTATCCCATTTTATTTCTCTAAAAATTTCATATTTAATTTGGTTAAACAAATTAAGTTTGTTTACATGTTGCACACTTGGACTAATAATGATAAAGATAATATGTATCTTTTATGATTTGAAATGAGTTTTTCATCTCAGTAGAGTTTTCAAGTTATACTTACTGTGTTATAGAAAGTATTTACTTTTGATGCAAGGATTTCTTACAAAACAAACTAGAAATACTAGTAAGATTCTTTTTATTTTGTTCTTGGGGAATCAAATCGCCATTTGTTTTTCATAAACCCTCAATTTTTTTGGAAACTGTTTGTCTATACTTGATCGTGAGGGATATGTTCTAAAGAATCTTTTGATGTATATATATATTTTTTTAAGGGTTATGGTATTCCTTTTAATGTTTTGTACAAAATAAATTTTGGACATAGTTCTTTAAAGATTTGTTTGATCCTGCATCATAATCGTATCGTTTTTTTTAAACTCTTTAAATCTTGTACCAAATTAAATCTAGACTCTTTTTCATAATTTTCGTGGACAAGATTTTTGTAATGTCTCTTACAAATTTTGATAGTCGAGTTGTGCTCTTAAGGTATTACGATGTCTAATATAAGGATGACCTATGTGGCCTAAGTGGCAGATTATGAGAAACTTCCCTTACAGTGGACCTACATAGATCATATAATTGTCATTGACACGTATTTATTGCATTAAAGTCAAATTCATTATGAAAGGTGAAATTAGTGGTAGTAGAAAATCATGAAATATGGTTATAAAGGAAGGTAGGGTACTTATCCCATTATCGATAACCTTCTTGAATCCTTGTTCTTTTAGTTGTTAGATTGTCTAAACAACAAAGAACAAATAAATGATCAACCACTAAATGATAGTATTGTCACCGTGAGATAAATGTAGATAAAATCATAAGGAATAGTATTAAGAAGATCCTAAAAGGTCTACTATCCTAAATAATTATGTAGTGTATCTTCATGAACATGAATTTGGCGTATGGATAAATAATGACATGGTTTTATTTCCAAAAGTCATAAGAAGTGAAACTAATTGACTACAACTAAGTTTAAAATCTCGTTCAATTACATAATTGATGCACTAAAGTCGGGTATGAAGGGGTCATCAAAACCAAACGCGACACTAACGGTAGTTAAACGAGATAAAGATAAATTGTAGTAAAATATTTCACCAGTAATGAAGAAAAGGTTATAAATGAACCTTCTCAATTATATGTAAGGACGTAGAATTCTTATGACATTAGTATCTCATTATGATTGAGAGTTACATAATGTGGATGTGAAAATTACTTTTTGTAGTCTTATGAACCATTTGTATATGTTTAGGAGATCATTTTATAAACATAAGTTTCCCACATGACGTATTTTAAGATATAATATCATTATTTTTTATTAATCGTTGTATATTTGTATACACCTTAAGATCAGTGGGAGTAAATTTATATATTTTCTCTATATACAAGCACGGATTTAGAAAGTAGAGAATCAAAATAATTTTATGGGTTTAAAAGTGGTGTATGAAGTAATGAGATACTTAAAGGACTATATGCTCACACTTATGATGTATGTATTCATTTAAATATGAACAATTATTGTGACTCAGATTTACTAGTTGTGCGTATGGTATGAAGTTCACTCTTGCTTAAGTATGTTTGTTTTGGTTTATCAACCAATATAATGAAGGAGTGCAACACAAACCATCCATTAACTATTATGAAAAGCTGAGTTTGTAACATGCTTGATGCTACAACTTATGTATTTTGGCAGCGTGACTTCATTTTGGGACTTGGAGTTGTTGACACTATTATCAAGTCGCTGAAATATTATGATAATGTCGCTGCAATCTTCTTTATGAAGAAATGTTAAGTATTCCTAAGGTAACTAAGCACGTTGAATGAAATACCTATCAGTTAAAGAAGAAATTCAGAAACAAAAAGTGTCAATTGATCACATTAGTACGAGTGATAACATAGCAGATCCTATTACGAAAGGACTATCTCCAAAAGACCTTATGGAACGTGTCAAAGAGATGGATCTCGATTAGTAAAATTATGATTGCTATTTGGCTTAGTTGTTTGACACTATTACTTGAATTCAATAAAATTGTTTCTGATTTCAATTTTTTCTGTCCTTTGTGAATGCATGCATATAATTATGAATTGTTGTTGACAGAAATAGTCCTTATTCAAAAGGACATTATGAGGCCATTATGATACCCAATATTAAAGGCTCAGTTGAATGAAACATTGGTGTTGTGGTACATGGAACTTCCATGACTCGCATTCGTGAATCATTTGATTTAGCAAACTAAATTTATCAATAATTGTGCACCTTATGATACCTAATTTAATTATACGATTATTAAGACCAAGTGGGAGACTGTTGGAAATTAATGTCAAGTAACGAAATTAATTATTTAATTTCAATTTTATTAAATTCCGAATTTCCCATCATTGTGGTCTTGATAAATATCAGATAATTAATTAGGTATGTGATAAATAAAGATATTAAAAGATTTGGGTAAACCTTATCCGTTAGTCACATGATGGTTAGTGGCATTAGTGGGAGACTTGAAAGAGTCCCACCTCCACTAGGATTTCAGCGCTCTTCCCTTTATAAATAGAGACCTCTACACCATCTAGAGTTATCTCATAACACACTATTTCTGAGGTGGAAGAGAAATTCCGAGATTCTATTTTTGAGTGTAATTTTTTGAAGAAGGGAGATTGATGGAGCAATTAATGCATTGGATCAAGGTAAGTCTTATTTTATATCGTTTAGACGTATTTTGTGAAAACATGAAGATCTAAGATCCTTTTATTAAGAACAATTGTATGTTAAACTTTAATCATATTAATGTGTTAGTGATTAATATTAGGGTGTTCATAAGAATGATTTTACATGCCCGACCCGCCTCGTTTATTAAATTGGGTGGGTTAGGAGTTAATTTAAATAAAAATCGTTCCGCTGTGCCCTGCCCCACCCCATTTATTAAATGGGACGGGTTAGGATTTTTGAAAACCCGTCCTAAACCTGCCCCGTTGCCATCCCTATATGTGTATGCACATAAAAATATATTGGTTATTGAACTCTTCTCTAAAATCAGTGAACTAAAAGATAATATTTTAAAGAAAGCATATATACGAAAAACAAAAATCAGATTTATAAATATATAAAATAAAGGACTCTCACAATCAAATAACTAAAAATTCAGTCATTGTCAATACACCGAAAAAACAACCAATTTTTCTTTTGGTATTTAAAGGACCTTGAGACTTCAAAATGTCTACAATAGAAAACATTCATATTATAAATCATCAAAATATAATGCAGTAAAATCATTTCCCTATAGAAATATAGCCACACATATGTGCACTCCTGAATTCATAATTGAGAAATTCTAATCACCTTTAGTTTTTCAAGGACGTATATCCCAGATGAGTTAATGGTTCTAACATTAAAATAATAACCAAACACAAATCAAAATGGGGTTAAAATATTATCCCAAAATTTGAAAAACTAAAAGAATTATGGGTATGTCATAAAGAGAGACTTATGGGTGTTTCATATATTTATGGTGGCACTTCCATTGTAGAGAAAAAAGTTGCAAAAGATGGAGGTAAGCATTGACCACGCATTTAGTTTTGATCTTATAGTGCATTGACATAGTGTTAAGTGCGTTGACAAACACTCGGGCGAATTTTGTTAGTCTTTATACTTAGGTGGAAATTCCTAACATATGCCGAAGTGTAAAATATAACTATATATAAAAAGCAAGTAAAATAAGATAAAAAATGCTAAGAAAGTTTTCAAAAGAACTCAAAATGGCCAACTTCTTCATATCTAGTTTTTCAGTGTCTCGAATAAAGAATGCTAACATATTTTCCTACTCTAATACAATCTCTCATAAGAAAACTTACTCCTACAAAAATATAAATATTTGCCAACAATTATAAAAATAGAAAAAGAAAAGGTTAAGTAAAGAATAAGAAAATTGAGAGAGTGGGAGAGGGTTAAATCTTATAATTAAAATAAATAAATATGTACATAGCGTGTGATAAGCCATCAATTGATGTGTTAGAGAGATAGAGAGAGATGAAATTAACGGGGGATAAAAGTAGAAGAGAGAAATAAACGGTATTTAATGTTGAAGAAAGAGAATTGATTCGTGTATTGCTATGAAGGATGCCATCACCCCCGAATTCTATATTGGAAGCGTAGAAGATAGAGGGGAATATGGAGAGATAGTTGTGAAAAAATGATATAGAATAATATAAAATAATTGGGTAAGAAGTGAGGTTAAATAGGTGTGCCACATTGATACTATACTTGTTCACCAGCATTAACTCTTCTTTTGGATGTAAAAAAAAAAAGAAAATATAGTGAAAATGAACCTTAATTATACAATAATAATTTAGAATCATACAATATCATGCTTTTCTTAATATAAAAAGCAATAACATTCACCAAAATTAAAACAAAATAACTACAAAATTATGTTGCAATACTCATACAATTAGCGAAAAATTGTAATACTGTGCAATTTATAAAATAGAAATTAAAAAATGATGAAAAGTATCCAGTTTACATACAAATGCTGAAATTTTTTCGTTCAATATTTACTCTTACCTTTTTACATTCAAATACATAATTCTTCTTAACCCAACCACAATTTCCCCTTTAACGTTAACCTGACAACGGAAACTACTATGAGAGAATGAAAAACATATGTAAAAAAAAAAACTAAAAACATAAGGCAAAATAAAAATAATTATAAGAGGGGACATATATATGATTTTATATGACAGATGGCGCTCTCTGTGATTCCCCTCTCTTGTTACCTTAAAAAATAAGCTTTGTAATCCATTTGGAAAAGTTTATATCTGTCAAAGCGTTTGTTATCACATTTATAATCTTAATCAAGATACACAAATTTAAGAGTATGTCTAAAAGTAAGACTTAAATTTGAAATTACTCAATATTGAGCCATGGATATTTTTGTCTCTAGGCCCTAAAATTAAGCAAAATCACTTTCTGGAAAAAAATAAGGTACCCCAAAAACACAATAATCAAAGACCAACCCAATTATTTGTTGGAAAATTGGACTTTAATTGGGTTTTAGAAGGTTGTCCAGAATTTTCTGAACAGAATTTTGAGCAACTTTGAGCTCAAATTTAGGTGGGACCCACACTACGAAAATCATGGGACCATATACGAACGCGTTCACCTCCGCAAGGAGATTAACGTAGTATATTCATACGTCCAATTTTAATAAGTTATGAATGATAAATATGTCCCCAAAGTGTCTCACAAAGCAATGAAAGTTAATGAATTGGGTGTGTTTTAACTCTTGTCCCACATTGGAAGAGTAGTGAAAATTTGATGAGTTAATAACACCCCAAGTATGGACTAAGGCTTGGATGCCTTGGGGTATCCCAACTCTTTGAAGGGGAGATGACCTAAGCTATGCACGGGTTGACTTTCGGTCAAAAGTCCACACGGGCTCGGGCTTGGGCTTATAAAATTCTCCTACATTTTTGGGCCGAATTTATTTAACTTTCTGGGCTTTAATTATTAATTAATTAATTAATTAATAAACTGTTGACAGTTATTGCCAACAGTTGTTTTGACAGTTATTTGTCAACCGTCACCTACTTTGCTATAAATACAGATGCCTCCCTCCGTTTTTAAGAATGAAAAATTTCCCTCCTTCAGAATTGCTGTCATTTTTCTTCTTAAAAATTCTTGTCATATCCTCTTCAAAAAATTCTTTTTCTGCATAGCATCTGTTGCATTGTTGTTGAGTATGAGACACAGAATTTGAGTTCGTTGTAATTAATTATTGTCGTGCTATACAATTAATTGGAAAATCCGTTCTATCTTGGGAGACAATATTCATCAACCTCGGAGCACATTGGTGAGAATAAATTGTCTTAAGGAGACTGTTCTTAACAGGGCTCGGATTATTTCTTTTATTCTTATATTATTTCTGCAAATCCAAGTAAGTGTTTCATTTCTGTAATTCTGTTTTAATTCTGCAATTATATTAATAATTCATAATTCTGTACAATTGTTATTTATAAATAGTAGACATAACAATCTTAAGACAATTTACAAGTTCTACTGTTTTTTAGTGTAGAAAATTTTTTTATTACAGAAATTTTTTGTTGGAAATAAATCTGTTTTGACAGAATAAAATGAATTAATTTACTGCTTTATTGTAGAAATTAGTAAAACAGTTTTGATATAGAAATTAATTTCTATATTGTTTTTATATTCTGTTTTAGAAAATAAAATTTTATTTGTGTATTCTTGTTAAAATCTGTTTATGTAAAAAAATTTAATCTTTAAATTATAATTCTGTTTTGTACAGAATTCTTTTTATTATTAAAAAATTAGTGTGACACAGATTTTATATTTAATTCTGTTTTGTACGGAATTCTGTTTATATTATAGTTTAATTCTGAATTTTATTTGGAATTCTTTTGGAATTCATTTATTGTGAATTATATTTGGAGGAAATTGGTGCACGGAATTTTGTATTATGTTTTGATTAATTCATTATATATGAATTTTATCATTGATAAAAATTATGTTTTTGTAACAGAAATGGAATCACAAAGTACGAACACTACTCCTACGAAACTGATTGTCACAAACACAAATGGGACTGCACCCGTATCTATGCCACACGGGGAGAAACCGGAAAAGTTCATTGGGGCTGACTTCAAACGTTGGTAAGGACAAATGTACTTTTATCTCACTACCTGCCAACTGGGCAGGTTTGTATATGAAGATTGCCCCTCTATTCAAGAGGGAGATGAAGCTGAAAAGGTTACTGCTGTCGATGCTTGGAAGCATTCGGACTACCTATGTCGGAATTACATTCTGGCTTACTTGGACAAGACATTGTACCATGTCTACTGCACGATCAAAACATCCAAGGAATTATGGAATTCTTTGGAAAAGAAGTATAAAACTGAAGATGCTGGGATGAAGAAATTTATAGTTGGGCGGTTTCTGGACTTCAAAATGGTTGATTCTAAATCTTTGATCTCGCAAGTGCAAGAACTCCAAGTGATCCTCCACGACATTCATGTTGAAGGAATGTTAATTAGTGAAACTTTCCAAGTTGCAGCAATTGTTGAAAAGTTGCCACCATCTTGGACTTTGTTCAAAAACTATCTCAAGCACAAGCGTAAGGAGATGAATGTGGAGGAGTTGGTGGTCAGGCTAAGAATCGAAGAAGACAACCGTGAGTCTCAAAAGAAAAGTGGGAAGAATCCGATGGAAGCAAAGGTCCATGTCGTTGAAGGTCCTAAGAAGAACAAACGAAAGTATGATGGGGAAGGCACTTCCAAACATAATAAGAAAAAGTTCAAAGTCAAATGCTACAATTATGGTAAACCTGGACACTGCTCAAGCGAGTGTCGTAAGCCGAAGAAGCAAAATAAAAATAACCCTCAAGCAAATGTAACCGAGGGTGAGAATATCGCCAATGATTTGGCGGATATGAATCTTTCTGCCGTGGTCTCTGAATGTAACTTGGTTGGAAATACCAAGTAATGGTGGGTGGATACTGGAGCCACATGACACATTTGTGCAAACAAATGGATGTTCACCACCTATAAGCCTTTGGAAATCGAATAAAATCTCTTTATGGGAAATTCTTCCACTTCGAAGGTGGTGGGACAAGGAAAGATAACTCTGAAAATGACTTCTGGAAAGGAATTTACTCTCAACAATGTTCTTCACGTTCATGATATCCGAAAGAATCTGATTTCTGGATCTCTCCTTACTAAAAATGGTTTCAAGCTTGTGTTTGTGTCTGATCGCTTTGTGTTGTCTAAAAATGACATGTATGTAGGAAAGGGTTACCTAAATGAGGGGCTCTTTAAACTCAATGGTCTTACTGTAACCCCAAAAATATATGTTTCAATGAATGAAATTGCTAGTTCTTCTTACTTGATTGAGTCATCTAATATTTGGTATGCTAGATTGGGACATGTTAATTTTGATACATTGCGTAGATTAATTAACTTGGAATTTTTGCCAAAATTTAATATTGATAAAAATCATAAATGTGAAATTTGTGTGGAATCTAAATTAGCTAGATTACATTTCCATTCTATTGAAAGGATAACTGAACCTTTAGATTTAATTCACACCGATATTTGTGATTTAAAATTTATTCAAACTAGAGGTGGGAAAAAGTATTTTATTACTTTTATTGACGATTGCACAAAATATTGCTATGTATATTTGTTACATAGTAAAGATGAGGCTATTAATGCATTTAAACAATATAAGAATGAAGTTGATAATCAATTAAGCAAAATGATAAAGTCTATTAGAAGTGATAGAGGAGGTGAATATGAATATCCATTTGAGGAACTTTGTTCTAAAAATGGATTTATTCATCAAACAACCGCTCCTTACTCTCCTTAATCGAATGGTGTTGCTGAACGCAAAAACCGTACTTTGAAAGAAATGATGAACTCAATGTTATTAAGTTCAGGAGCTCCACAAAATTTGTGGGGGGAAGCCTTACTTTCTGCTAATTAAATTCTCAATAAAGTACCTCACAAAAAGACTCACAAGACACCTTATGAATTATGGAAAGGTCGGAGACCTTCCTATAAATATTTACGAGTGTGGGGGTGCTTAGCCAAAGTGATGGTTCCTAAACCTAAAAAGGTAAGAATAGGGCCAAAAACCGTGGATTGTGTATCCATCGGTTATGCTACTAATAGCAGTGCATATCGATTTCTAGTTTATAAATCTGAGATTTCGGAGATTCATGTAAATACGGTTATTGAATCGAGGGATGCTTCATATTTTGAAAATGAATTCCCGTATAATATGACCCGAGAATCTGGTCCTTCTAAAAGGACAAATCAAGCTACTACAAGTGGTACTCATCAACCTATTGAATCAATAGAGGATGAACCAAGACGTAGTAAAAGAGCAAAAATCTCGACTTCTTTCGGTCCTTATTTTCTAACATATTTGTTAGAAAATGAACCTCAATCGTATAAATAAGCTATATCCTTACCTGATGCTTCCAATTGGAAAGAAGCAATTAATAGTGAAATTGAATCCATATTACAAAATCATACATGGGAACTAGTGGATCTTCCACCAGGTTCAAAACCATTAGGTTATAAATGGATCTTCAAAAAGAAATTGAAGGCCGATGGATCAATTGATAAATATAAAGCTAGACTTGTAGCTAAAGGCTATAGGCAAAAAGAAGGGTTGGATTACTTTGACACATATTCACCGGTAACAAGAATAACGTCCATTCGGATGTTAATAGCAATAGCTGCTATTAATGGAGTTGAAATACATCAAATGGATGTAAAAACTGCATTCTTAAACGGTGAACTAGACGAGGAAATTTATATGGAGCAACCTGAAGGGTTCAAAGCTCCTGGACAAGAAGGAAAAGTATGTAAACTTGTTAAATCACTATATGGATTAAAATAAGCACCTAAACAATGGCATGAAAAATTTGATAATGCAATGTTATCAAATGGTTTCAAAATTAATGAATGCGATAAATGTGTTTACTTTAAATACATTCAAAATGGATATGTCATTGTATGCCTCTATGTTGATGATATGCTTATCATGGGTAGTAACTTGAAAATTGTCAAAACTGCAAAACAAATTTTGAGTAGTAGATTTGACATGAAAGATATGGGAATCGCCGATGTTATATTAGGAATTAAAATTTCTAGAACATCGGATGAACTTATATTATCTCAATCTCATTACATAGAGAAAGTACTTGAAAAATTCAAGAAGTATGATATTAGTCCTACCAAGACACCTGTAGATGTAAATTTACATCTAGCAAGAAATAATGGTGAAAGCATATCTCAACTAGAATATTCTCGTATTATCGGCAGTTTAATGTATATCATGAACTGTACGCGACCGGACATATCATACTCAATAAGTAAGCTAAGTCGATTTACGAGTAATCGAGGAAGAGATCACTGGAAAGAAATATTGAGAGTTTTGGGTTATTTAAAATATACTCAAAACTATGGATTTCATTACTCAAAATATCCAGCTGTTCTTGAAGGACATTGCGATGCAAATTGAATATCTGATACAAAAGACTCTAAGTCTACGAGTGTGTATGTGTTTACCCTCGGAGGTGCAGTCGTATCTTGGAAATCCTCAAAACAAACGTGCATTGCTAGATCGACAATGGAATCTGAATTCATTGCACTAGATAAAGCTGGAGAAGAAGCTGAATGGCTTCGAAATTTCTTAGAGGATGTTCCAAATTGGTCTAAACCTGCCCCCGCAATATGTATACGCTGCGATAGCCAATCAGCGATTGGAAGGGCACAAAATCACATGTATAACGAAAAGTCACGACATATTCATCGTCGACACAATACCGTTAGACAACTTCTCTCAAACGGAATTATCTCAATTGACTATGTAAAGTCAAAAGATAATATATCGGATCCACTAACGAAAGGTTTAAACCGAGAGCAAGTTGAAAGATCACCGAGAGGAATGGGTCTAAAGCCTATAAATAAATAAGAATCAATATAATGGCAACCCAACCTAGGTGACTGGAGATCCCAAAATCTAGGTTCAATGGGCAAACCGAACTACGTTGTATTCAGTAAGCACTGGAGGATATTTCATCCTATCCATTCCAAAGATGAGACAGTGCATATCTGCCGCGAAATTAGGATAAGTTATGATTTTAATGACATCTATATCTTAGTACGTCTAAGTGGGGTATTGCAGAATACTCTTTATGGAAGTCACCTACGTGAGTAAGAAGGGGGACACTTCTATGAGAATAATGAAAGGAATATTCTCTAAAATACTTGCGGAACCAAGTGGTGTTCACGGCCAAAATGAACACAAACGTGAGAACCAACTGTGTTGAAGAATTATTGTGTGAATACTGTTGTCTAGGTTTACAAAAACGGTTGACGGTTCAAGGACGTGAAGTCTACTGATTAACCAAGTAAATCCGATAGCATATCACTAAGGAAAGTTCAAGGCCACTAGGCTACTTCTCCCGACGCAATAAGTCTTCAGTTTTACTCAACTTGTGTCTGCATCGGTATTAGCATATGTTTGGTTTTATTTATAGCGATATATCATTCATGTGGGGCATTGTTGGAAAATTGGACTTGAATTGGGTTTTAGAAAGCTGTCCAGAATTTTCTGGACAGAATTTTAAGCAACTTTGAGCTCAAATTTAGGTGGGACCCACACTACGAAAATCGTGGGACCATATACGAACGCGTTCACCTCCGCAAGGAGATTAACGTAGTATATTCATACGTCCAATTTTAATAAGTTATGAATGATAAATATGTCTCCAAAGTGACTCACAAAGCAATGAAAGTTAATGAATTGGGTGTGTTTTAACTCTTGTCCCACATTGGAAGAGTAGTGGAAATTTGATGAGTTAATAACACCCCAAGTATGGACTAAGGCTTGGATGCCTTGGGGTATCCCAACTCTTTGAAGGGGAGATGACCTAAGCCATGCACGGGTTGACTTTCGGTCAAAAGTCCACACGCGCGCGCGAGCGTCCGTTCGTCCGGTCGGCCGACCGGCTCGGCTCGGCTCGGGCTTAAAAAATCTCCTACATTTTTTGGCCGAATTTATTTAACTTTCTGGGCTTTAATTATTAATTAATTAATTAATTAATAAACTGTTGACAGTTATTCCCAACAGTTAATTCGTTTAACTGTTTTGACAGTTATTTTCCAACCGTCACCTACTTTGCTATAAATACAGATGCCTCCCTCTGTTTTTAAGAATGAAAAATTTCCCTCCTTCAGAATTGCTGTCATTTTTCTTCCTGAAAATTCCTGTCATATCCTCTTTAGAAATTTCTTTTTCTGCATAGCATATGTTGCATTGTTGTTGAGTATGAGACACAGAATTTGAGTCCGTTGTAATTAATTATCGTCGTGCTACATAATTAATTAGAAAATCCGTTCTATCTTGGAAGACAATATTCATCAACCTCGGAGCACATTGGAGAGAATAAATTGTCTTAAGGAGACTGTTCTTAACAGGGCTCAAATTATTTCTTTTATTCTTATATTATTTCTGCAAATCCAAGTAAGTGTTTCATTTCTGTAATTCTGTTTTAATTCTGTAATTATATTAATAATTCATAATTCTGTACAATTGTTATTTATAAATAGTAGACATAACATTATTTACCCTTCAATAGGAAGGAAAGACATCCAGCTAAAATATCAACATAAAAGTATACATTTTAATTATTTTTTGCCACAACTTCATACATTACAACAAGAAGAAATTGCGGAATCAAAAAAAGGAAAAAGAAGAAAAACATAAGGCATAAGAGAAAAATCTTAACTACATAAAAATTTGGGGCATTCATAATGGGAATACTAGTTCTAGTCTCTCCATCCAATAATCGAGATGCTAAAAAATTTGACAACTACAAAACAATCATTTCAATTAATTCACCACTAAGTCTTCCCCTAGCTTAGATTCATCTTCCTTTTTTATGCTCCCAAAGAAGATGAAGATCCCGTGGCTCCCATCTCAGTTCTCAAGTCATTTAAGTTATGTTCCAACTCATTTATACGATTTCCCATAGCAACGATCTCTGAGACAATAGATTCCGACATTTTTTGGAACATAGATAGCATTTGTTGAAGAAGGTTATGTGCAAAAACTTTCATAGTAGCAGAGCTTTGTTTTGGATCTTCTGAATCGTGTATTTTCATAGAGTCTTAAATCAGAGTAGAAACCCATATATATATATATATATATATATATACACATATACATATACATGCACACACCTTAAGAAAATGAAGGGGCATGCCTCATCATTTTAATGGTCGGATGACAAATAGCTTATGTCCTTCAATTTATCTTTTGAGGAAGCAAAAGTACGACTGAACATAATTGAGAGGATGGATAAATAGTCAAAGTAAACATGGCAGTGGGATGTGACGTATTAATATGCGAGGATGGATGGATAAGTTCGGAAGGAAAATAGGGTGTCGTTTGAGTTATTTTCTCCGAATAAAAATTGGGGAATAAATGAGAAGATCAATATAACAGGAATAATAACTAAAATATATTACAAATATTTATTAAAAAATTAAAATTAAAACAAACTTACAATCTGATTAAGAGTCCACCAGAATAAGGTCGAAAAACCCACAAGCTTATTAAAAATTTAGAGATAGAGGGAGAGAGTAAAGTAAGAGCTAAGAAATGAGGAAGAAGAGTCTTCTATTTATACAATACAAAAAGGAATAAATAATTCCTGAGACAATTACCATTGGGTCCCTTCAAATTCGAGGCGGGCAAAGTCTTTTATCCTGAAGTGTTGGCTGCTGGGCCAGTGGGTCCTTCCACAATCGTCGAGTTACCGAGATGGAGACATATTTGTCTATAAGCGTTAGCGAGCATCTTACTGGGTCCAGGTGGGCCAGCTATATCAAATCATCTAGGCCATCCTCTGGGTTCGGGTTAGGAAAGCTTCCATCTAATCGTCGAGTTGGAAAGGCTGAACTTAGTGAGTTGAAGAATGCCTCCATTGTTGGCTCAATGGGCAAGTTGGTATCCAACATGTCCCCGACAAAATCATCCTCTTTTGGATTTTGGGATTCTCCGGCAAGACAGAAGAAGGGGTTGTCATTCTTGACTAAGGCCATAGATGTATCATCATCAGAATATCCAGACACACACCCTTGGTCCATAATACAATATCCCCAATTAATTATTCAAAATTCTCCTCAATAAATTTTGTACAATTATTAATCTAAGGTTTTCAATTTACTCAATTTACTCAATCTGTCTAGATTTTTAAAATGCCATTTTGGGGCATTTTGGAGCCGTTTTTGAGAAAACGTATTAGAGAACAAAAGTTAGAAAACACGATTTTCTATAGTGACGCACACAGAATCGCCATTAACAGCTTCTGTGAATCTTTTTACCCAGAATTCTCCACGTAAATCCTTAAGTGTTAAAAATTATCTCTAACCCAACTTAAGTCCAAATTCCAATCTAATAATTATCATCCCAAATACTACGTTAACCATTATTCTTCCCAGATTATTTCAGATCACAAAACCTTTCAATTTATCAATTGGTTTCTCCACAATTCATACAAATAAATTATCATTCTCAAATCTCAAAATTTATTTGTATTATCCACAAATTTAAAATCCCAATTTGTGTCTACCCGACCCAAAATCATTAGTTTAACACACCTACTATGATATGAATTAAAGACTACAAGTAAATTAAAAGCAAGTTTAACCACTCACCTTAGTATTCGTAGCGTTTGATTAATCCTTTGATGAAGAGATTGTTGTGTGATGAAGAACACCTCTTTTGTTCTTCCTATTTGTCTCTCAAGAGTCCACCAAAGATTTCCCTTCTTTCTCTCCTACTTTCTCAGATTTCTCAAATGTGTTATGGCTGCCCACAACTCCTAAACTTAGGTTTTTATCTCCCAATCCCGTTTTTAGCCATATGGATCTAATTAAAATGGCCTAAATGTTCCCGTGGGTGCCTAGTTATGCCAAAAAATATCCCGTGACCTTTCTACCACCGCGAGGTACAATTTTTTGACTTTCTCGACCCATCTGTGCTCCACCGTGCACTCAGAATTGACATCCGAATTACTTTATAAAATTTCTTATCTCACACCTAAATTTGTCTATACCCGACTCCCTGTTGAGATAAATAGATACCACATCACTAGTTGACGTTATGACGTAAGTAATTTATTACTATTCACTTAGTAATATAAATTTCCATAAATATTAACCAATCACTCTCCCGATTAATATTTAAATAAATATTAACATAATTAATTCAATTAAATTACGACACACCAGTAATTTAAAATTTACCCGAATTAATTAAGTATATAAATGCACAGAAATACAGGGTGTTACATACTTCCCCCGTTACAAAGGAATTTCGTCCCCGAAATTAGGTCATACCTGCGGTGAATAACTCTAGATACTGCTCTCGCATATCCTCCTCCCGCTCCCATGTAGACTCGTCAACTTGGTGATGAACGCACTGCACTTTAGCTAGTGGTACTACTTTAGACCGCAGCTTGCACTCACTATGATTCAGAATAGCTACCGGTCTCTCCTCATATGAGATGTCTGGCTGCAAGTCAATCTCCTCGAGGGGAACGTTCCCGAAAGCCCTCTCGCACCTTCGATACTTCTTCAGCGATGCCACATGGAACACGTCGTGCATCCGGTGAAGGTTCTCTGGCAGACCCAGTCTATAAGCTACCTGTCCCACCCTCTCAATGATGGGGAGGGGCCTCACATACCGCGGTGTTAGCTTCCCCTTCTTATCGAACCTCATCAATCCTTTCATATGAGACATCTGGACCAATACCTAATCACCAACCTCTAACTCCATATGTTTCCAAAAAGCATCAGCATAACTCTTATGCCTATCCCGAGCTATCTGAATTCGTCCCCGAATTAACTCTATCTTTACAGTTGTCTCATGGATCATCTCTGGCCCCAATAGCTTGTTGTCCCCCACCTCTAACCAACAGGCGGGCGAACGACAAGGTCTCCCATAAAGCACCTCAAATGGTGCCATGCCGATAGTAAACTGGTAAGAGTTGTTATACGCAAACTCTATCAAAGGGAGATACCGCTCCCATCCTCCCCCAAATTCTAAAATGCACATCCTCAACATATCTTCCAGCATCTGATTGACCCTCTGCCCGTCTGTCTGGGGGTGGTAAGAGGTACTCAACCTTAACTCTGTGCCCATGGCCTCCTAAAAGCTCTGCCAGAAGTGGGACATAAAATTCTTGTCTCTGTCAGACACAATGTTAACCGACACCCCGTATAGCTTAACTGTTTCTGCTATGAACAGCTGCACGTATCGCATCGTCTCAAAATCAGTGCGAACTGGTAAGAAATGGGCTACTTTGGTCAACTGATCCACAATCACCCATATAGAATCGTGACCCCTCAGTGATTTAGGTAACCCCGTAATGATGTCCGTGGAGATACTCTCCCATTCTCACACGGGATTATCCAGTGGCTGTAGCATCCTTGATGGTCTCTGATGATCAACTTTCACAAGATTACATGTGGCACATTTCAAGACAAACTCTGCAATGTCCCGTTTCATTCCCACCCACAAGTACTGCCTCGTCATATCCTGGTACATCTTATCCCTGCCGGGATATACCGCAAACCTTGAACCATGGGACTCTGTTATAACCGCATGCCTCAAATCCTCATTATTTGGCACGACCAACCTCCCATTAAAGCGTAGGCTTCCCTCCGAACTAATCGATAACCCTCTGCTCCCTCGGCCAGTAGTTGATGTACTCTATCTTGGCAAATTTAGTCCTCCGTCTGTGCCTTCACAATCCATTTAATGATCTCGGGAGTGATAGATAAAGCCGACATACATGCCTTGGTGACTTTATCATCATGCCGAAGCTCTCTCCACTTTTCTCTCCAGACCTCCGCAATCTCACCTGTAGGCCTCCAGCTCAACGCGTTTGCCACCACATTAGACTTACTAAGATGATACTGGATATCAAACTAGTAGTCTTTCATGAATTCTAGCCACTGCCTTTGCCTTATATTCAGATCCTTCTGTGTAAAGAGATACTGAAGTGAATTGTGATTCGTGAATAGAGTAAACTTCTCTCCCAGAAGATAGTGTCCCCTCAAAGCAAAAATGACTGCTGTTAACTCTAGGTCATGGATGGGGTAATTCTTCTCATTGGGCTTAAGCTTCCTGTACGCATAAGATATAGCCCTCTCCTCCTGCTGTAGCATACCCCCGAGTCCCTGTAAGGATGCATCAGTGTAGACCCGACACTCCAATCCTCCCTTAGGCAAAGCAAGCACGGGTGCAGATGTCAACTTGTCCTTTAGCTCGTCTAAAGCTAACTAACAATGATCAATACAAACAAAAGGTACCCCTTTGCGAGTCAAATTCGTCAGAGGACCCCCAATTTTAAAAAATCATTTAATGAACCGCCTATAATAACCCGCCAACCCCAAAAAGTTGCGAACCTCTGTTGGTGTCGTGGGCTGTCGCCACTCCCTCACCGCTAATACCTTACTTATATCTATAGCAATACAATGGTCTGACACTACATGGCCAAGAAAATGTACCTCCCGTAGAAAAATTCACACTTCCCAAATTTGGCATAAAGCTGGTGGTCCCGTAATGTCTGTAGAACCATACGCAGTTGCTCTGCATGCTCCTCTTTGGTGCGCGAGTAGACCAAAATATCGTCAATGAACACAATAATGAACTTGTCGAGATACTCTCTGAAAACCATGTTCATGAGATCCATGAACACTTTCGGCGCATTGGTGATCCCAAACGGCATCACCTTAAACTCGTAGGTTCCATACTGCGGTAGAAAAGAGATCTTAGGAACATCCTCCTCTCGGATACGCAGCTGATGATACCGTAACCCAAAATCGATCTTTGAGAAGTATTCTGCCCCTCTCAACTGGTAAAATAAATCATCAATCCTAGGTAATGCATACTTATTCCATATCATCACCTTATTCAACTCCCTATAATCTACGTACAGCCGAAGTGAACCATCCCGTTTTTTCACGAATAATTCGAGTGAAACCCTGACCCAAGAGCTGATGAATCTACTATCTTAGCTCACGCATCTCAAAAGGGGCCATGTGGTAAGGTGCTCGAGCAACCGTCCGCTTACCCAGTGCTAGGTTGATAACACACTCACTCTCCCTGCTAGGTGGAAATCCTGGTATTTCCTGAAACACATTCTCGAAGTCCCTCACAACCTTAATCAAATTTAACGGAATCACCACCTCCTGTGAGGTATCCTCCTCGATATAATACAAATAAGTACGTGACCCTCCCTCAGGAAGAGGCATGGCCACTAAGAATATTTCCTGTCCTGGGATGGAGAACACGATGGTCCTCTCGAAGCAATCTACCATCACCCTGTATCCCAGCAACCAATCCATGCCTTGGATGACATCATATCCCTCCATATCTAACACTAGGAGGTCCGCTTCTAAACTCAATCCCCCAATTACAATGTCCACTCATCTGTAGATCGAATGTAAAAGTGAACCACTACCCATCGGTGACTCTACACATAAGGAGACTACCCACTATCTCTAGCAAGCCGATGGCCCTAGCAAATCGAGTTTTAATAAATGAATGAGTTTCCCCAGTATCAAAAAGTATCCTATCCTCATGCCCATGGATAAGAAACTTACTCACTACTACTGGTGGCGCCTGAGGTGCTGGCAGAAATGGGATAGCCCGGACGTTGTACACACGCCCTAGTGCATCTGTCCCTGTTGTTGTGGGGCTGGTGCTGTTGGCTACATATGTCCCTGCTGCCCCTATTGGGCACCCTGCTGCTGGCCCCTACCTCTCTGTGGGCACTCCCTCTTAAAATGTCCGATTTAACCACAAAGAAAGCAACACCTCTGACCGTCTCCCTGTCGTTGTCCCTGCTGGCCCTGACGAGGCTAGCCATGTTGGCCTTCTCCATTGTTCCCTTGGCCCTGACGGCCCTGATAAACCCGTTGTTGTTGATTAGGGCCCTACTGGCCCTGTCTGAACCCCTGACCTCCCTATCGAAAACCTCCAGGCTTAAATTTCTTACCCTGATTTCCCTACTGACTACCAGTCTGCTGCTGAACTCCACTAGTATCACTACCACCTGCCTTGCCCTACTGTCTCCCCTCCCCTCCCCTCTTGCTTCCCTTCAGATGGAAGCGATGATCCTGACAGTACAATAGAGCGACATTGACAATGTCAGTGTATGTCACCAATACGGGGTTCCCAATCAAGTGCTGCCTGATCCTCCAGGCCAATCCAGTCACATACCTAAATTTCTTCTGCTCCTCGTTGCTCAGCTCATCTGGCATAAAATTTTCCAAACGAGTGAAATCTTCCTCTTACTCTTCCACTGAGCGCTCTCCCTAAGTTACCTCACTAAATTTCCTCCTCATCTCAGCCTCAACTGCTGGAGGAAACTACTTGCGGTCAAAGGGAACCCAGAAATCATCAATGGTCATCCAATCCCTATCTACGATAGTGGTAATGGACTCCCACCATTGTAGAGTGGCCCCGATCAATCTGAAGGTGGCTAATATCTACCTATGTACCTATCTGCAGTCAGCCATTTATAAGTGACACTGCATGTCTTTCTTCCACAGACACGCTAGTATCACATCTAAACTCCCCCAAAACTCTGGTGGATGGCCTTTCTGAAAGTCCTCTCGTACTCGCTGCCACTTTGACGGCCCCGGGTGGTCCGATGCAACTGGGGCCACTGGATGGTGTGGCTAAGGCTGAGGCCGAGGGAAATGGGATGCCATTGCTGTATTGATCGCCTGGGACACCACCTCCTCCATCTGAGATGTCATCACTAATCCTGGTGGGGCCTATGGCTGTGGAACCTCTGGCTCCTGCTGAGCCTCCCTCACCACATCCCTGGCTATTGTCCTAACAGGTCTACCTCTCTTAGGCGGCATCTGAAATTTAAAGGAGTCATATTAGTTCACTATTAATACAAAACTAAATAGTAGAAGTATGATAACTCATAAGCGTGAAGATAAGCAACAGTCCTAATAATAGGGCTCTATATCAACAGAACGCTATGTTGAAACGTAAAAAGCCGTACAGATCCTATGGACACTAGAACCTGATGCTCTGATACCATCTGTGACACCTCGCCTAATAAAATACCAGGTGATCAGTCCTATACCAAATTAAAACAGGAATCTTATACAGTTAATTCTTAACATCAATTTCGTTTACTTTTTAAAATCTTACTAGCCACCTAGTATTCAAAAAGCTGGTGTCAAATTTTATGTTTATTAATCCAAGACAAAATTAAGTACGTAAATAAAATAAAACATCCAATGCTGATAGAACCAATCATCACATAAATAAAAGTCTTGTCGAATAAACCATCGGTTAAATCCAAACCAACATAAAACAGATAATAAATCTCATACAATCAAGAAGAAAAATAACTAGATAAAGCTGAGAGCAACATGCTCGAAGTTACTGATGTAAATCCCCACACTAGGAATAGAAAAGACCCTGGAATGAATTTAGGCCTAGCATCCCCGTGGCTGGACACCTAAAAGGTTTTGAAAATATTTGATAGCAACGGTTAGAACCCAAAGCATTTTGAAAATATTTAGCAAGTGATTAAATTGCATAAATTTAAAATTGCATGAATGCGCTTCATATTTAGGCTAGTGTCGCACTCCCTTGAGGAAGACTCACCCCTCAACTAATGTGCACACCTAACGCTTCCTTTATATCCCACCTAGTCTTCTACCCCTTAAGTAGATACTTGACATAATACTCTCCCGACGTACTACTCTAGCCCGAGTATGTCATATATATATATATATATATATATATATATATATATATATATATAGAGAGAGAGAGAGAGAGAGAGAGGCAGGCTCCTGTGCACACTAAGCTTGCACATTACCTTTTAAAAGTAGTAAAAAAAATATTTTTGAGTTTATTTTTTTTGTGTGATATTTAAACATTTCAAGGAACCCATATAAAAAAAATCAACTCAAAAAAACTTTTTTTGCTATTTTTAAAAAATCGGTCAAACTTTCGCAGTTTTTAAGCCCTTTAAAAACTGCGAAAGTTTGACCGATTTTTTAAAAATAGCAAAAAAAGTTTTTTTGAGCTGATTTTTTTTATATGGGTCCCTTGAAATGTTTAAATATCACATAAAAAAATTGGTGTGCACCAGCACTAAGTTTGCCTACTTTTAAAAGGTAATGTGCAAACTTAGTGTGCAAACTTAGTGTGCACAGGAGCCTGCCTCTATATATATATATATATATATATATATATATTTAAGTTATTCATCACTTTAACTTAAATAAATTATCTTCCCTCTTAGTCCATATAACAATTACACTAGTTATATAATTAATACAATTTACTCAATGTATTTAATTACTTGTATATAACCATTTATCACATTATATATGTAAATCATATTACAACATTCACAAATATGTCGAATACATTAATAGCCCATCATCCCGAGTAATAACTCACCGGATGTATTATCTATAGTGTTATCAACCCAGGCTACTCAATCCCACCTGGAGATTCCAAGACAACTATGGTCTGCCTAATCGGAATGTAAATAATAAAGGTAATGGCGGCCGCCATATTTCTTTTCTGAGAGTGAGATAGGCCCCTCACCCATATAACGGACAGTGTGACCTAGGGATATACTCACTCTACTCCTCAAGCTAGGAGATTCACCCATATCACGCAACCTCCCCCGATAGCACTAGAGTATATAAATTAAATAAATATCTAGACACTGATATTTAATAGCACACGCAATATATATATATATATATATATATATATATATATATATATATATATTGCGTGTGCTATTCCCTACTAAATCGAAATAATAAATTACTGTGTTAGATGAAAAAAATGAGGGATAGGTTATGGGAAAACTTTACAGGGGTCAAATGGGAGCATCTATATACACATATACATGGCACGTGAAAAAAAATGAGGGATAGGTCATGGGAAAACTTTAAATTTAGCGATTGCCTTGAACCTCAGCGCGTTATTATGACCTTCTCATATACACATATACGAATGTAAATTAAAACAGCTCATCTGCGCCACCTCTTGCAGTTGGTTCTTGTATATCTCATTATAAATAAAATCCCCTTAATTCAATTTAATTCAATTCAAAATTAAGAACAACCAACATGCCTAGTTCACTAAAACATAACCAAAAAAATGGCAGTATAGATTTTCAAATACAAAAGGAATTAGATCTATATATTTACTCACATCCTTGCAATTATTCAAGTACCTATGAAACCTCAATTAGAGAAAAAACATAGGGTTTGTTAATGTGTAAAAATCATTTTAGCCGACCATTCTAAAAGGAAAGAAAACCCAACCATGAACCTAAAAACAAAGTGAAAATGTTGGTTACTACAAATAAACTCTTTAGAACTTACGTTTATGCAAATAATAATACAGGTCAAGAAGAAATAAATAATCATTTTAACTAAAATCATTTGAACTAAATAATGATTATACCATATGTCCCATTGTCTTGTCACTTTTCAACATCTAAAATCTAAATAAAAACAGTCAATAAAAAAGAAGAGAAAAAAAAGGATAAACCTACACCACTGCCATATTAAACCATAACGCCATATAACATCAAAACCTCATACAATCACACTGAACAGAATTACTGAACAAACCACCACAGTGTATGTTTAATGTTCACAGAACCAATAAAAAGGATCAATGGTGATCAAACCCAAATCCTAGACTGCAAAACCGAAGAAATAGATGAAGATGAACTATATAATTGTTGGACAAACTATATAATTAAATGGATAGAATCATAGAGGGTCCATTGTTCTGCAAACATGAAAAATCAATACATTCTCAATATAGTGAGGAAACAAATTATCAATATAGGTGGCACACCATAATATAACACTTGAATAAACACATTAAACATCTAAAATTTAACACATGACTATACCATATGTCTTATCACTTTTCATCATCTAAAATCCAAGTAAAAACAGTCAATAAAAAAAGAAGAGAAAAAGAAGGAAAACCCTACACCCCTGCCATATTAACCTATAACTTCATATAACAACAAAACCTCATACCACCACACTCAACAAAACTATAGAACAAACCACCACAGGTTATGTTTCATGTTCACATAACCAATTTCACATACTATACTTGATATGTAGATATGAACAAAATACGTAAATATGAACATACTAATTTGACCACAGAATTAGAAATAAAAGTACATGTAGGTTAACAACATGAGAAGTGAAATTACCTAAATTCACTATAACATGGATGCATTTTCACCAATAATAACCTATTTCACAATATTAACCAATAAAAGACCACTAAATACATTTTATCACCGACAAATACAATCCTAACTTTAATTAGTATGTTCAACCGACCCAACTGATCTCCTCCTTAGTGGATACTCTGTTCAAACGACCCAAAAAATATATATGAGAGAGTGAAAAACACCATAAACACAGCTTATTCACTTACAATATAGAGATGCCTTGACCCCAAACTGGAGAGACAACAACCAACATCCCAAAAAAATGAAAGCTAAATAGAGAGATAAATGAAGATATACCTCATATCTTATGTGCAAAAAGTCATTTACATTTGCATATAAATAATAATTATAGAAAAATACGAAAAATATTGTTAGTTATACAAAATCGAACCAAAAATATACAAAGGCAGGCCAAAACGCATTTTCCTATACAAACAAGATCTTGAAAATTGCAAAAAATATGTTAACTGCTTGAATTCTTTCACTATTTAATAATAAGTTATGCCTGATATAAACATGAAAATTTGAAGACTACTCATTATTATAATAAGATATGCCTGATATAAATTTTCATAAACATAAATCCCATTGAGAACAAAATTACAACTATTTTTGCAACCTTTGTAAATTCTCCAATGTAGATTACAAATATTTTTTAGAAAAGTATTCGACCCATATGTTGTGTATTAATCATAATATATATATATATATATATATATATATATATATATATATATATATTACTTTCACAACATGAAAACTTTCAATTGTTATTTTATAACACTATTTGCGTTTTTTATATAAATCCATCCTTCGTTGTGTTTTCCATTTATAATTTGAAAAATAAAATTTGGAAACAGAAGTTCCAATGCCAAATGAAATTTGGGACATTAAGTTCTCAATTCATATTTATAATTTGATACTTATAGTTCTCAATTACCATTTACATTTTTGGACGTGAAGTTTCAAAAATATTTTTGGCCCAAAGTATCAAAGTCACAATAAAACCTGAAATTTTGATTGTCTAATTGGATGGGTGTAGACCAAGAGTCCTCTAATTATATTTGTGATATGAAAATACATTATCATTATTGTGACTAAAAGTTCACAAATTATTATTTATAATCAAGATATAGTTTTCCTAATTAATTTTAAAAGTATGAGGCCGGAAGTTCTCATGGTATTTAAAATATTTAGACCTGAAGCTCTAACAAAAATATACCGTAAATCAAAACATAAAGTTTTGATTATTAATGGGGTATGAATTTTGAAAGTTCTCAAATAATTATTTTTAGTTTGGACCATAAGATTCAAATATCTCGTTTTTTGTTGGCATAAATTTGAAAATAAATTGGATATTAGAACAAGTCTTTTCAAATTCTCCACTTTTCATGCCTCGAATATGCTCCTACAAAATCAATATCGAGAGCGAGGATTCAAAAAGTACTCAGAGTTAATCTCTTATCTCCTGGATACTAAGATGAAGAATGATTTATTAATGAAAAATCATACATATTGGTCAACTAGATATGTAGCACTCTTATAAGTGAATGTTAACTCTGCTAAAAAATATTAAAAGAGGTCAAGAAAACATGATACGCGATGATGGCAACCCTATCAAACGTGGTTACTATAATTATGCCTGCGAAAAATACCAACTTCAAGCCCCACCAGAAAAGGAATTGTTCGAATAATAATAAGAATAAAAAAATCTCACCCACCAAATTCAAAAGATATTTGTTATCAATGTGAATTTAGTGGACACTGGACAAGAAAATACCGTCCATCCAAGAAAAAAGTGAAAAAATATCACGCCCCTCTAAAAAGGGATTGGAGATAAAAGTTATGGAAGGTCCTGAAGACCGTTGGACGATGGAGACAAACATCATAGAAGGTCCTGAAGACCGTTGAAAAATTGATAATACCCAGCTCAATGTTAATGATTTTTATGAAGATGGGGCTGGAAATCCAATTAATAATGAAACATTTGATTCCATGATTGTCACCTCCCTCCCCCCCAAGACCCTGAATAACTAAATAACTTATATTTTCTTAATATTGCTACAATAATATTTTTTTATTATGCATGGAACATCCTTATATTTTTTCTTTAAATCTATATTATAATAAATTGCAAGGTATTGCATTTATCTTCTCAACGATTATATGGTTGGTAACCTTTAATTGTGTTACTCGTATGCAAGGCATGGATCCAAAAATGCAAGCAAGCAATGACACTTATCTAGTTGATCGTGGAATAACTCATGTTATTTTGCAAAAGCTGAAGTTTCTCTACAACTTGGTGTATGATATTGAAAATGTTTTCACAATAGACGGTTTTGCGACTGCTTCGAAAAGTCCCAAGTGGTGATACCTAATGTTACCCATTTAATGATACACAATGCGATATACCCAAGCAATTCCAAAATAAATTTTCTTAGTTATAAAGACATCAAAATGAACGGGTATCATATGGAGATAAGTGATGGAGGTAACATAGAGTTCCTTTACAATACTTCTATTGTTGGAAGCCATAAGCTTACATTAGAAAAACTTCATGCATTATCCATGGGGTTATACCACACAACACTTAGTGTGTATAATCATAATATATCATGAGTCAAAAGTACAAGGATCATATGAAATGATATTGATATTTTGGAATGATCATTTGAGTCACCTTGGATCTAACATGTTACGAAAGATCATCAATAACTCGAATGGGCACTTTTTAGCAAACCAACAACTCATCTTACCAAATGAACATTTTTGCACCCTATGTACATAACAAAATTAATCAATAAACCATCTCTTCTCAAAATAGACTCTGAGTCACCATCTATTTTACAACAAATTCACACTATAAGAATTTGCACCATTAGCAACAATATTTAGCAACACAAGCTATTTTTGTTGCCAAAGATACCCTTTTGGCAACAAAATCTTATTTATGTTGCCAAAAGACCATTTTACATTGTAATTTTGGATACATAAAATAAAACTTGTTTCCAAAAGATAAAATTTTAAACGGAATATGGTAGGGAAATTATTTGAAGCTTTACAACATTGTCTTATGTTTCCAAAAGTCATATAACTTTCTACAACATAAACCCGTGTTGCGAAAAGAGAGCGTCTTTGGCAACCAGAATTTTTTGCTACCAAAAGTATTTTCTATATAATTTATATATTTAAAATACATTGAAATCTTAATAAATAAAACCTTAAAATAAGAAACCCTTGTTTCGGCTTTCTCTTCCCCCCCCCCCCTCTCTCTCTCTCTCTCTCTCTCTCTCTCTCTCTCTCTCTCTCCATCTCTCCCTCTCAACGAATCTCTACTCCACCACCGCCGACTCAAGCTCTGTTCCACCGTCAGCTGAATCTCTGCTCCACTGACCAACATAGAAGGTTCCTCTATCTACCTCTCCTGCAGGCACACAAGCACAACAGAACACGCATAACACACGCACACCTACTTCAATTTATGTATGTTTGGTTCGCAACAGAACACACACTCCACCAATTGTTTAATTTCCTTTCGCATTTTACATCGGTTTTAAGGATGTTGTATGTAATCGGGGTTTAAAATCCCTATTTATGCCATTATCTATATTTTGATAAGTTTTTTTGTAAATATATGTTCAATTTTCCTAAAAAATTGTATCAATATTGTATATGTTTAATAAGATGGGCTAATAGGTCATATCTATGGACTATTTTCAATTACAATCTGCAGATAGAGAATTCTATAGTCTCAATGTCATAAAGATACAAGAGAATAATAGTGGATGAAGAAATTTTTTAATGTTCCTTTGCATCAATTCTGAATTTCTTTGTTAATAAATATATTATATTATTGTAATTTCATATTGACATTAACTATACAATTATCTTCGATTGACTTTCAGGACATCTTGTCATTGTTGAACCCTTGTTACATGTTTTCTCTTGGGATATAACATTCGGGGAACACTGCAATCACAGGCCAAAGCCTTTATTGATTTCCAGAACGAATCTCGAGTTAGTTTTTGCCTCTGTTAGGTTACATTAGTTTTCAGTTTTCTTTTGATATAGGACTGACCGTTCATTGCTTTTTTAGACATAAAAAATAAAGGTAGTTCTTGACCAAGAAACTTGGGTTGATGTAAATGTTCCTGATAAATTTCAGGCCATCATGGCGTCACTGTTTTGTTCGGAGCCTTTAGTTACTGGTGACTCTGATGACAATCTTGGTAGTATTGCAATAGACAACTATAATCTTTCACTCCCAAGTGCCACTTATAAAGGCATTTTACGCCAGACTTACACCACACTATAAAACCATGATTTTTCAACAGTTCAATGGGATAAAGTTGATTTTCCAGTATGTCCTTCTTATAAATTCTTTTCGTTGTTCCATGTTAGGAAATATGTTTATATTGAGTCGTTCAATCACTTTCACTCAAATTTTGTCTCTATCAAAAGTAAAGTTTGGAATTTTTTTAAACAACCCTCAAAACCCTTCTCTTTTCATGACATTTGCACCATTCAAGTTCTTGGTGCTAAAATCACGTATCACATTCCACAAGAAACCTTCATAATCATTTACGTTCAAATAGTTACATACTGATTCATTTTCCTGATATGTGGATTGTGTAATGAAAAATTTTCTCAAGGTTTGATCCTCCCAAATGTTGGTAACACCGTCATGATGGATATTCTCAACCTATGTTAATAGGTGTTTTTAATACTAGTCGGTGGACTTATAACTCTTATGGTTCTTTTTTAACTTATACGTTGTTTTATGCGCTTTTAAGATTTTGACATCTAAATGTGCAATGCTTACTAGTTCAAGTTATTTAGAAATGTTTCTCCTCTAATTATTAATGATGAAATTGATTATTTACGATTAAGTCGTAAATGCTGTCTTCTAAGTAACATGAATTCAATTGTTTAATAAAATATGAAATGATAATACTTTTAAGAAACATTCACAACATTACATTGTTATGTTTAATGTGTAGCTGATGAGAGAAAATAATTATTATTTCAGGTGTATGTTGTTTTCTTTGCTTCCAGAAAATTCTAGAGAAAATTCCATGGTTAAAGTGTGAGGTGCACTGCCAACTCAATTTGGTGGATGCTCAAAGGTTTGATTTATTGGCTTAATTCTTCAATTATACATTTCATATATATTTACTCTCTTTGTCTTTCAACTGTTCGCTGGTTTATTATTTTATTTTCAAAAAGTTAGACATAGGCATAAAAACATGCCGTTAAAGGGTTAAAACATAAAATAGCAACAAAACGATCCCGTAAGAGGCACGAACACCTCGCACGGGATCAATGTAACTTGTAGGAACCTACCGCGTAGTCACGACACTCCCGATTTGAGTATACGACGTAAATTTGTCAAAAATTAGACTCAGACATAAAAACATGTCGTTAAATGTTGAAAGTGTTTAATAGTCACAAAACAGTCCCGTAAGAGGCACGAACACCTCGTACGGGACAAATGTAATTCGTAGGAACCGGCCGCATAGTCATGGGGCTCCCAGTTTGAGTATACAATGTAAATTTGTGAAAAGTTAGACTTAAGTATACAAATATATCAACAGAGGATGAAAACCTAAAACAATCACAAATGGTCCCGTAAGATGCATGGACACCTCATATGACACCATTGTAATTCGTAGGAACCGACCGTGTAGTCACGGGACTCTCGGTTTGAGTATACGACGTAAATTTATGCAAATTTAGATTTAGGCATAAAAACGTGCCGCAAATGGGTGAAAACATAAAACATCCACAAAACGGTCCCTTAAGAGTCACTAACACCTTGGACGGGACATATGTAACTCGTAGGAACCGATCGCACAGTCACAAGACTCTCAATTTAAGAATACGAAGAAAAATTGCAAACATTTGGACTTAGTCTAAAAACATGCTATCAAGAGGTGAAAACGTAAAAAACTACAAAACGGTCCCGTAAGAAGCCCGAACACCTTGCATGAGAACAATGTAACTAATAGGAACCAACCGCATAGTCATAGGACTCCCGATTTGAGTATACGACGTAAATTTACCAAAAGTTGGACTTGGGCATAAAAACATGTCGTCAAAGGGTGAAAATGCAAAATAACCCCAAAACGGTCTCGTAAGAGGCATGAACACCTTGCACGGGACCAATGTAACTCGTAGAAACCGACCGTGTAGTCGCGAAACTCCCGATTTGAGTGTACGACATAAATTTGTAAAAAGTTCAGACTTGGGCCTAAAAACATGTCGTCAATGCTTGAGAACGTAAAACAACCACAAAATGATCTTGTAAGAGGAACGGACACCTTTCACAGGACAAATTTAACTCGTAGGAATTAACCGCATAGTCAAGGGCTCCCCATTTGAGTATACAATGTAAATTTGCAAAAAGTTGGACTTAGATATTAGTACATGATGCATAGAAGGATAAAACAACCATAAAATGGTCCCATAAGAGGCACGAACACCTCGTACGGGACCAATTTAACTTGTAAAAACCGATCGTGTAGTCACGGGAATCCCGGTTTGACTAGACGACGTGAATTTGTCAAAATTTAGACTTAACCATAAAAACATGAGTCAAAGGCTGGAAACATAAAACAACCATAAAATAGTCCCATAAGAGGCACGAACACCTCATACGGGACCAACGTAACTTGTAGGAACCGACCGTGTAGTCATGGGGCTCCCAGTTTGAGTGTATGACATAAATTTGCAAAAAAGTTAGACTTAGGCATAAAAACATGTCGTCAAAGGGTGAAAACGTAAAAAAACCACAATATCATCCCATAAGAGGCACTAACATCTTGTACATGTACCATTTAACTCGTAGGAACCGATCTCATAGTCACGGGACTCCCGATTTGATAATATGATGAAAAATTGCAAATAATTGAACTTAGTCTTAAAACATGCCATCAAAGGGTAAAAACTTAAAACAAACACAAAACATTCTCGTAAAAGGCACAAAGACCTCACATGGGACCAATTTAACTTGTAGTAACTTACCGCGTAGTCACGTGACTCCCGGTTTGAGTTTACAACGTAAATTTGCAAAAAGTTAGACTTAGGCATAAAAATATGCGGTTAAAGGGTGAAAATATAAAACAACCACATAATGATCTCGTAATAGTCACGAACACCTCGCACGGGACCAATGTAACTCGTAGGAACCTATCCCGTAGTCACGGTGATCCCGATTTGAGTGTACGACGTAAATTTGAAAAAGTTAGACTTAAGTATAAAAACATGCCATCAAAGGGTTAAAACGTAAAACAGTCACAAAATTGTCCCGTAAGAGGCACGCCCACCTCATACATGACCAATGTAACTCGTAGGAACCGATTGCATAGTCACGTAACTCCCGATTTGAGTGTACAACGTAAATTTATAAAAAGTTAGACTAAAGCATAAAAACATTCGGTCAAAGGGTGAAAATGGAAAACAGACACAAAACGGTCCCCTAAGAGGCACGACCACCTCGTACGCTCTAATTTAACTCATAGTAACCTACCGCGTAGTCACTTGACTCCCGATTTGAGGGTATAACGTAAATTTGCAAAAATTTAGACTTAAAACATAAAAAATGCCATCAAAGGGTGAAAACGTAAAACGACCACAAAACGGTCTTGTAAGAGCCACGACCACCTCGTATAGGACCAATTTAAGTCATAGGAACCGACCGCGTAGTCACGTGACTCCCGATGTGGGGGTACAACGTAAATTTGCAAAAAGTTAACCTAAATATAAAAACATGCCATCAAAGGGTGAAAACGTAAAATAACCATAAAACGGTCCTGTAAGAGGCACGAACACCTCGCACATGATCAATGTAACTCGTAGGAACTAACCGCGTAGTCACGTGGCTCTCAGTTTGAGTGTACGACCTAAATTTGCAAAACAGTTAGACTTAAGCATAAAAACATGCCTTCAAAGGGTGAAAATATAAAACATCCACAAAACGGTCCCGTAAGAGTCATGAACACCTCGCACGGGACCAATGTAACTCGTAGGAACTAACTGCGTAGTCAAGTGTCTCCCGGTTTGAGTGTATGGAGTAAATTTGAAAAATATTAGACTTAAGCACAAAAATATGACATCAAAGGGTGAAGCGTAAAACAGTCACAAAACGGTCCCATAAGAATCGCGAACACCTCGCACGGAACGAATGAAACTCATAGGAACCGACTGCATAGTCACGACGCTCCCAATTTGAGTGACGACATAAATTTACAAAATGTTAGAACCATAAAAGAGTCCCGTAAGTGGCATGAACACTTCGCACGGGACCAATGTAACTCGTAGGAACCGACCGTGAAGTCACGGTACTCCCGGTTTTAGTGTACGATGTAAATTTGAAAAAAGTTAGACTTGATCATAAAAACATGCACAAACACAAAACGTAAAACAACCACAAAATGGTCCCGTAAGAGGCACAAACACCTCTCACCGGACCAATGTAATTCCTAGGAACTGATTGAGTAGTCACATGACTCCCGGTTTGAGTGTACGATGTAAATTTGCAAAATGTTAGACTTAAGCATAAAAATATGCCATTAAAGGGTGAAATCATAAAACAACCACAAAATGGTCCCGTAAGTGGCACGAAAACCTCGCACGGGACCAATGTCAATCGTAGGAACCGATCGCGAAGTCACGGTACTCCCGGTTTGAGTGTACGACGTAAATTTGCAAAAAGGTAGACTTAATCATAAAAACATGCCATCAAATGGTGAAAACATAAAATAACCAAAAAATGGTCCCGTAAGAGTCATGAACACCTCGCACGGGACCAATATAACTCATAGGAACCGACCGCGTAGTCACGGGGCTCCCGATTTGCGTGTACGACATAAATTTGCAAAAAGTTAGACTTAAGTATAAACACATGCCATTAAAACATCCATAAAATGGTATCGTAAGAGACACGAACACCTCGTACATGACCAATTCAACTTGTAAGAATCGACGCGTAGTCACGTGACTCCCGATTTGAGTGTACAACGTAAATTTTCAAAAAATTAGACTTAAGCATAAAAACATGTCAAGAAAGGGTGAAAACGGAAAATAGCCACAAAACGGTCCCATAAGAGGCATGAACACCTTGCACGGGACCAAAGTAACTCGTAGGGACCGACTGTGTAGTCACGTGACTCCTGATTTGAGTGTATGACCCAAATTTATAAAAAGTTAGATTTAAGCAAAAAAAGGTGTCTTCAAAGGGTTAAAACAAAAAATAGTCACAAAATGATCCCATAAGAGGCACGAACACCTCGTACGGGACGAAAGTAACTCATAGGAACCGACCGTATAGTCACGTGACTCCCAGTTTGAGTGTATGACGTAAATTTGCAAAAACTTAGACTTAATCATAAAAACATGCCATTAAAGGAGGAAAACATAAAACAACCACAAAACTATCCCGTAAGAGGCACGAACACCTCACACGGGACCAATGTAACTCATAGAAATTGACCATGTAGTCACGCGACTCCCAGTTTGAGTGTACGACCTAAATCTGTAAAAGGTTAGACTTAAGCATAAACACATGCCATCAAAGGGTGAAAACGTAAAACAACCACAATGCGGTCTCGTGAGAGGAACGAACACCTCGCATGGGACCAATGTAACTCGTAGGAAACAACCGCGTGGTCACGTGACTCCCGGTTAGTTACGACCGAAATTTGTAAAAATTTATATTTAAGCATAAACACATGCCATCAAAGGGTGAAAACGTAAAATAACCACAAAGCGGTCCAGTGAGAGGAACGACACCTCGCATGGGACCAATGTAACTTGTAGGAAATGACCGCATGGTCACGTGACTCCCGATTTGAGTGTACGACATAAAATTGCAAAAGTTAGACTTAAGAATAAAAACATGACATTAAAGGGTGAAAATGGAAAACAACCACAAAACGATCCCGTAAGAGTCACGAACACCTTGCACGATACCAATCTAACTCGTAGGAACCGGCCGCGTAGTCACGTGGCTCCCAATTTGAATGTACGACATAAATTTTCATAAAGTTAGACTTAAGCATAAAAACATGCCATCAAAGGGTGAAAATGAAAAACTACCATAAAATGGTCCCGTAAAAGTCACAAACACCTCGCATGGGACCAATGTAACTAGTAGGAACCGACCGCGTAGTCACGTCACTCCTGGTTTGAGTGTACGACCTAAATTTGCAAAAGTTGAACTTAAGCATAAAAACAATCCTTCAAAGGGTGAAAATGTAAAACAACCACAAAACTTTCCCGTAAGAGGCACGAACACCTCACACGGGACCAATTAACTAGTAGGAACTGATCGCGTAATCACGAAGCTCCCGATTTGAGTGTATGACCTAAATTTGCAAATAGTTAGACTTAAGCGTAAAAACATGCTATTATTGGGTGAAAAAAATAAAACAACCACAAAACGGTCCCGTAAGAGGCACGAACACCTCACACGGGACCAATGTAACTCATAGGAATTGATCGCGTAGTCATGGGGCTCCCAGTTTGATTGTGCGACCTAAATTTGCAAAAACATAGACTTAAGCATAAAAACATGCCCTGAAAGGGTGAAAACGTAATACAACCACAAAACGGTCTTGAAAGAGTCACTAACTCCTCACACGGGAACAATGTAACTTGTAGGAACCGACCGCGTAGTCATGTGACTCCCAGTTTGAGTGTACGACCTAAATTTGCAAAAAAGTTACACTTAAGCATAAAAACATGCCTTCAAGGGTGAAAAAGTAAAACAGTGGAAAAATGGTCCCCTAACGGTCACGAACACCTCACACGGGACGAATGCAACCTGTAGGAATTGACTGTGTAATCACAACACTCCCGATTTGAGTGTATGGCGTAAATTTTTAAAAAGTTAGACTTAAGCATAAAAATATGTCATCAAAGGGTGAAAACGTAAAACAACAACAAAACGGTCCCGTAAGAGGCACGAACACCTCGCGTGGGATCAATGTAACTTGTAGAAACCGAACACGTAGTCATGTGACTCCCGGTTTGAGTGTACGACCTAAATTTGTAAAAAGTTACACTTAGGCATAAAAAATCCCTTCAAAGGGTGAAAACATAAAATAGCCACAAAACGGTCCCGTAAAAGTCATGAACACCTCGCACGGGACCAATGTAACTCGTTGGAATTGACTACGTAGTCATAAGGCTCCCAGTTTGAGTGTACGATGTAAATTTGTAAAAAGTTAGACTTAAGCATAAAAACATGCTATCAAAGGGTGAAAATGTAAAATAGCCACAAAACGGTCTCGTAAGAGTCATGAACACCTCACACGGGACAAATGTAACTCGTAGGAATCGATTGCGTAGTCATGGGGTTTTCGGTTTGAGTGTACGACGTAAGTTTGCAAAAAGTTAGACTTAAGAATAAAACATGTCATTAAAGGGTGAAAACGGAAAACAGCCACAAAACGGTCCCGTAAGAGTCACAAACACCTCGCACGGGACGAATCTAACTTGTAGGAATTGACCCCATAGTCACGTGGCTCCTGATTTGAGTGTACGACATAAATTTGCAAAAAGTTAGACTTAAGCATAAAAACATGCCATCAAAGGGTGAAAATGTAAAACAACCCCAAAACGGTCCCGTAAGAGTCACAAACACATCTCATGGGACCAGTGTAACTCGTAGGAACCGATCGCGTCGTCACGTGACTCCTAGTTTGAGTGTATGACCTAAATTTGCAAAAAGTTAGACTTAAGCATAAAAACATGCCTTTAAAGGGTGAAAATGTAAAACAACTATAAAACTTTCCCGTAAGAGTCACGAACACCCCACACGGGACCAATATAACTCGTAGTAACTGACCGCGTAGTCACGACGCTCCCGGTTTGAGTGTACGACGTAAATTTGTAAAAAGTCAGACTTCAGCGTAAAAACATGCCATCAAAGAGTAAAAACATACAACAACCATAAAATGATCCCGCAAGAGGCACGAACACCTCGTATGGGATCAATGTAACTCGTAGGAATTGATCGCGTAGTCACGTGGCTCCCAGTTTGAGTGTGCGACCTGAATTTGTAAGAAGATCGACTTGAGCATAAAAACATGCCCTCAAAGGGTGAAAACATAAAACAACCACAAAATGGTCCCGAAAGAGTCACAAACACCTCACACGGGACTAATGTAACTCGTAGGAACCAACAACGTAGTCTTGGTGCTCCCGATATAGGTGTTAATATATGGGTACATGACCAATTTAACTTCGGACAAAATAATATATGGGTTTTAATGCTCCAATAAAACACAATGATCACTGCTTTATATGCACTGCATGTAAATTATAAATTGTTATTATCTTTTGAAGTCGGATTGATAATTTATTTCGTATTTTGTGTAGAATGAAAATGGATTTGCAACATATGGAAAAGTCAATGGATACAGAGGAGCCAGGTATGTAGCTACTCGAATACTATGGCCGTGCGGGCTTATATATACTATTTTTAGATGTTAAATCGGTGGAAGGAATTTTTTGGTGGTTTAGCTGCGGTTTTTGTTGTTGTTGGGTATATTTTTAATGTTAAAACAGGTTGAATTTCATGAATAAACAAAGGAAACTCTGTCGAAATTTTCTAAAATTAAATATTGTTTTAAATTGATTAAGTCAAACATGCATTCATTTGAAGTTATACAAACCCATGTAGTCATTTATTTTTGTATCTTATGCAGGTTGATGATGGATTTTGCCTGGAGTTATTATATTCGTGGTGGCTTGGAGCTGCGGTTTCTTATAGTGTAGGGGAGTTATATTTTTGTCGTCGTTTTAGTTTATGTGGATTTTTTAAACATCTTTTGATGTGTTAGGATTCATTATGTTCTTATTTGGGAAGCATTTATTTTGTACCGTTATATTTGGATTGTGATGAAATATAATTTTGTAATTCATATTTACGAGATTTGGTTGAAAATTGTGGAACTTTGTTGCACAATGTAATTTTGGATTATAAGGTTGCACATTTTATGTAGTGTGAGTTATGATGAAAATAGTGCAGGTCTAAAAGTGCTTCAAATTACGAAAAAATAAATGGTAATAAATAAAAATATAGTACTTTTGGCAACACAATTGTTTTTTGTCGAAAGATAACTTTTGGAAATACAAGAGTTGTGTGGCCAAATGTATAGCTTTTGGCAACACAATAGTTGTATTGTCGAAAGTTATTTTTCTATCGTTTACCTTACATTCTGCAACATAATTTGTGTCGCTGAAAGATTGCTTTTTGGCAACACAACTATTTTTATCGCTGTTGAGTGACCTTTGGCAACATAAATAATATTTTTTATTATAAATTTGACAAATTAAAAAGTACTTTTGGCAACACAATTGCGTGTTGCTAAAAGTATACCTTCGGTAACATAATCCTTCTGTGTTGCCAAAGGATTTCCTAGATAGACAATGGGAAACAAGCTGGCAACAGAATGAAATCTGTTGCCGATACCTTTTAGCAACAAAATTCTAACTTTAGCAACATAATTTTTATGTTGCGCATATTATTTTTTCTTGTAGTATCAATGGAATTTTCGTGGCCTTTTTCACCCTTTTGGTGGACCTTTTAAATATTTTATTATTTTAATTTATGCTTCCACTAGATTTTCACATATTTGTTTACTATCCACTAATAGTTTGTCTTTTGCAAAATTACTTGCTCAAATAATTAAACTTGGAAAATTTCGTGATCAACACTTGAAATCCTTTCGCTTAGATAATGCAGACGAATTTACTTCTCAAGTTTTTTATAATTATTTTTGTATCCATAGGAATTGATGTTGAGCACCCAATTCCCCACGTCCATACCTAAAATATTTTAGTTGAGTAATTAATTAAACATTTGCAACTGATAGAACAACCTTTATTTATGCAATTTAAACTCCCAGTCTCAATTTGAGGTCATGCCATCCTACATGCATACAAGTTAAGTCAACTTTGATCAACTGCTTACCATCTTTTTGTCCCTTCATAAATCATGCCACGATGTCAGCTAAACATCTCACACTTGTGTAAATTTGGTTGTGTCGTATATGTGCCTATCTCACCGCCATAACATACCAAAATGATCCTCAATGTCATTTGAGCATATATGTTAGTTGTAATTCATGATCAATCATTCGTTATATTGAGCCAATGGTAGGTGATGTATTTACCTCTAGATTTGTGGATTTCCACTTTGATGAGACAATCTACCCACTATTAGGAGGAGGGAAGAACGTGCCTAAAGTAACATCCATTCTAGAAGAACAGAGAGAATTAACCTGGAAACTTCCACCATCCCTTATTTCTCAATATGAGCATGAAGTGCGAAGGATAATAAATCTTTAAGGAATTTCAAATCAACTACCCAATGCATTTCATGATGCAACAAAAGTGACCAAGTCTCTTGTACCCACATGTAATGCTCCAGCCGGACTTGATGTTCCAGTGGGATAATGTAAGTCCCTTAAAATTGATTAGGAGTTTTAATTACATTATTAAATATAAGTCATGAGTTATAAGTTGGTGATGGGTGTTAAACACGTTAATTATCATGTTTAGGGGATGCATACTCATGTGATATACATGTTGTTTACATTAGATGCTAATCGGACTTATCATCGGGGATAACATGTTTAGAGCATAGGATTAATTATGTGGTTAAATGCATAATAAAATATATTTTTAATGCATCATTATGTTTATAAAAGTAAACTAGGGTGTGAGTGCGAAATTGACAATGTTTGTCATTAAATATGAAAGTTTTGAGATTGTTGGTAAACTTATACTTCCCTGTTCAAGGCCAAATTAGGCATACTAATATTATGATTTTTGGAAAACACAAAATGCGAAAGTTATAGATATATAAGTTATATACGCGTAGACGTAAAGTTGGAGTAAATCAGGCTCCGTGACAGTGAGTTATGATGATTTTACCAATGTAGGACAAATTTGTCATTAGTGGAATTATTTTATTGGACCTTTTGTCCAACCAATTGTACGTAAGCACAAGGCTAATTACTATTGGACCCCTTAGAACATATTTTCTGATTCACAATATGATATAAACCTTATTCCTCATGGTAAATGAGGATTTTTGAAGGTATTTCCCTAAGGAGAGAGAAAGGAAGGTTTAAGGGAAAAAATTCTTTGAAATTTACCATAAATCAAGGAGATCTTATAAGGTAATTACCCCTTTGTTAAAGTTGATCACATGAATGAGCTTTACACTTTGTATGTTTTTTTTCTTTCTGATTTTGATAAATATTTGAATAATACCCATATTTCCAAATTGTGTTAAAACAAGGATGGCTTAAGAACATACATGCGAACTTGTGCTAGGATCATAAATGTTAACTTTAAAGTCCTAGATTCGGATCTCCTTATTTTGGAGATTTTTAATTTGGCAAATTCTTGAATACAATGTGTGTATATGTTAAAAACATGTCTAGTATATGTTTCATGATTGATGCCCGAGGTGAATAGTATGTATGCTTAATCATGTTAGGTTTTGCTTTAATGTCTTATTCCGACCTAGTTGTGTTAAAAATGGCATAAATCATTGAATACTTATTGGAATCGAGAAATTCTAGTTGGAGATGTTAGACAACATATATGAGTATAACATACTAGAAGATTAGAATAAAATACCTTATGGTTTGGCTTGGAGGTTGTGTTGAATTTTAAGTTATGTTGTTTTTCTGTAGAAACGATTTGGAAAAGGTTGTAATAAAACGGGCATAACTTTGTCTAGAGAATTCGTAATTTAGTTATGTAAATTGTCATACACCCTTAATGAATAGGGTGTTATATAAATGTGAAGTGCCATATTTAATTCCTTTTTAGTTATTTCAGATTGACCAAATGATGTGATGTAGTACTGGGTTTAATGTTATTTGGTGTATTCAAATACTAATGATGTTGAATTGTTAGGTGGGGAAGCGGCTAATACTACCATATTAAGGAAATAGTTTTGATATTAATCTTAGTACCTACTTCAATGTGAGTGACCTTCCCTATCAAATATAAATGCTTATCTTTTCATATGAAAATGTGTAGTTAAATACATGTGTTAGAATGCTTATGGAGTAATGTGGTAATTTTGAAACATATGCATGTGATTAAAAATGTTAAGCGAAGTTATATAATGTTATGAATTTTGACGGTTCCTTTATCTAATGTTAAGGGCTGTGGTGGGCGCTACGGGATGTGGCGGTCCCGTTAATCAACCTTAAAGGTTTATGTACTCGGGCCTATTAAAGGGGTGTGGTGGGTTAATTGGACTGTGGTGGGTCCAGGCTTGCGAGAGTTTCACAATTCCTGTTGGGTTATAACATTAGAAAATAAAAATGGTTATTCAAATTGGTTATATGTCTGGTATGTGTGTGTATATGGTCATTCACTAAGATTTTATTGCTTACACTCCTATAATGTTATGTTTTAGGTATGCCCATCGTTTGGAGTTCACTGCCAAGCTAGGACGTTAAACGAGGGAGTGGACGATAAATAACGTGGGTTGAATATAAATAAGCTTTTTGGATAAATATTAAACTAAGAAACTTATGGAAGTAAATTTGTTTAGTACTTGGAAGTTATATGTACAGGTAGTTATGTTTTCTTCTAAACATGCCTTTGAAATAAAATGTTGTGCTATTTTCAGAGAGATTAAATAAATTATTTTTAACGGAATTCATCTCTAAATAAATGGATGATTTTAACATAAATAGGTCGGGGTGCGACAACCTAGTATTAGAGCATGGTTATTAGGTTCTGGATAGGATGTGAGGGTCTAGATTGGCAGTGGACAACAAAACGTGAGTTTGTTACGGGTCAGGGGTTTGACTAACAATATTAATGTTAAACTAGTTATATTGTATTTTGTTCAAGTTACTTGTATTGCGTTAAGTGATGGATTCGTACAAGACGCATGATAGAGCAGAAGGTGAGGCATCCTATGTACCTGATAGTCATCTAGGACAGTGTCATATTAAAGTGGATGAACCAGAGGTGCAACTACAACATATTGATGATGTGGGAAGAATATTATGTGTTGTGGCTCAACTAGTGGAACAAGTGAGAGGTGGAGCACCTGGTGGAGACGAAGATAAATTTCATGAAAGGTTCATGAAGTTAAATCCTCCAGGATTTATTGGGACTACTGATCTGTTAGTGGCAGAGGGGTGGGTTAGAAAATTCAAAATAATATTTAAGGTGATGGAAGTGCGACATGAACAAAAGGTTTTTTTAGAAACCATTAGGTTAAAAGCTGATGCAAAGTTATGGTGGGATGATACAAAGAGGTTACTTACTGAGATTGGGGGAATAGTACTAGCATATCCTCCATCAATTACATAGGAGAGGTTTGTGAATGTGTTCTTTGAAAAATATTTCCCAAGGATTTATAGGAAAGAGAAAGAGGAAGAATTTATCATGCTGAAAGAGGTGAAGCGTATAGTGGCTAAGTACGAGACTTTATTTATATCTTTATCTAGATTTGCACCTGATTTATTGAGGAAAGAAGAAAGTAAATGTGATCGGTTTCAAACTGGGTTGGATGTGGATATAAAAATCATGGTTGCTAATATGAAGATCATAAATTACGTGGACTTAGTGGATAGGGCCATGGTGTCAGAAAAGTCGATGAAAGAAATGCAAGCTAAACATTGAAAGAAAGTTAGACATGATGGTAAAAACTCATATTAATGGGAGAGGGGAACCTCAATCAATAATGTAGCACGAGGGGTACCCAAGAATCAAGGATTTAAAAATATCAGAAATGCACCAGGAAGATTTCAAGCTCGAGGTGGAAGGACTGAGAAGAGTCGATCAGAAAATGCATTTGTGTTTGTACTGAGGGCCATGTTTTGTCATAGATGTGGTGGTCGAGGTCATATGTCTCGGGAGTGTGCAATAGCTAAGACGACACCTTTATGTTTCCATTATCATCAACCAGGGCACTTACAAAAAAATTCCCCAGTGATGGGAGCTACAACATTAGTTGGGAGTGTGACGGTATGAGGTAGGAGTTCTAAACAGAATGTACACAGGGGAGGTAAAGGAGGTATATCTCAAAGCCAAGGTCAAGACAGAGTATTTGCACTGAAGCAACAAGATGCATAAGCTACACCGAATGTAGTGACATGTACACTTCCTATTTGTGAGAAAGATGCATATGTGTTGATAGATACTAGTTCTACACATTCTTTTGTGTCTTTGCTTTATCTTTTGAATCTTAATAAACCATTATCATCATTAGATTTTGGTTTAGCTATCATTACTCTAGTCAGGAGAGTGGTGTTTATTGATAGGGTGTGTAGGGAGTGTGTAGTGCGTGGTTGACTTATTACCTATCAATATGGGTGACTTTGATATAATACTAGGTATTGTTTTGTTAGCCTCATATCATGTATGTTTAGACTTTTTTTAAAAAGAGGGAGTGTTTTGGTTATCGGGTGAACCTGAATTTAAATTTATAGGGAATCGAAATGTCACTCCAACATGTTGGATTTCTTCTACAAAATCATATAAATTGCTAAGGAAAGGGTGTCAGTGTTATCTTTATCATGTGGTGGACACAGGACAAGAGGATAGAAAACTATCAGATATACCAGTAGTTAATGTGTTTCCAGATGTCTTTCCAGAAGAACTTCCAGGGTTACCACCAGACCTTGAGGTAGAATTTGTGATTGAGTTGGTATTAGGCACCGTACCGATATCTATTGCACTATATCGTATGGCACCAACATAATTAAAGATCTAAAAATACAGTTGTAAGATTTGTTAGATCGTGGTTTTATAAGGCCTAGTGTATCACCGTGGAGATCCCCGGTGTTATTTGTAAAGAAGAAAGATGGAACCATGAGATTGTGCATCGATTATCGTCAGTTGAACAACGTGGCGATGTGACAACCCGCTCACCAAAATAAGGGGTGGCAAGCCCAATACTCCAATATAACGGAATCATAGATGAAATCATTCTCAGCATCACAATAAAAATATAGAGTATCCAGGATAACCACCCAAAATATCAGAAAATGGGTTGCCAAAATTTTTGAATTTAAAGTAAATAAAGGAAAACAAACAACCCAATTCCTGAAAAGATAGGGGAAACCCCAAGACATGCTTAAATAATAATAATAAGAATACACTAAAAAGACCTAATATGTTACCGGTCACAAACTTTATAACAACATTTAAACCATCTCATTAATTTATACAATACATTTCATTAGACATTTACAAAAGCTTGGGCCTTCCGACCGAGTAAAGAGACCCGATCATAGCTAGAATATAAAATGAAAACGTCTATACCAAATGTCCCGTAATACCTGCAAAGCATCACGGCTCGCCGAGAACATTGGAATAGGAATTCAAATCAGGCATCCTTGCGGCGGAGTACCTGAGCGGAGGCAAGGTGCATATGCAACAAGAAATGTAAACGGGTCAGGGCCCGGTTCTATATGATTACCAGATGAATAAAAAGTATGACAGTTATGAACATCATCATGCTAAAAAGAATAAAATCTATCTACACAGATATAAAACATAAGCTAAGACAAAAAAAAAGAAAAGCATGAGTAACATAAATTTAAAAGCTTCCAATTTCGTTATTTTATTCCTTATTAGGAACTCGTAATTTCAACCTTTATGCTCTTTACTAGCATTTCATTCCTTATCAGGAAAGTATAATTATAATTTTAAGCTCTTTATGGATTTTACTTCAATTACATGCCCATCCTGGCATTACCGTTCCTTAGCAGGAATATAATCAACATTAAATGCTCTTTGTGGCACTTCAGTATGCTCTTTATGGCATATAATCCATCAAGTCCCACTTGATGATGAATAGTTATATTTATATACATATAACGATTCTAAGACCGCCCCTCCGAGTTTTCCCACTAGGCGCCCCCCTAAATGACAATCATCTTCCAGGGCCTATCTATACAAGATAACATGGGCACCTATCGCAATTCGTCGGGAAGCGGCCATATCCCTGCGGGAGAGTCAAGACCACACCTGGAATCTCCTCACCAGCGCAGAAAATATAACATAATCGCTCATATGGACTATGGACTATATCCACCCTGCATTCACTAGCCAGGGGGCATCACCAAGCGCGCGAACTTCCCTTATGATGTCATTTAGAGAGGTGTGTTTAACCAAATCATCATTTATCATATTAATGATTTAAGTAAATTATCATTTACCATCATTATTTCCATTTCCATTTACCATTTCCAATTCCATTTACGTTTTAGCAAATGTATATTTCATTATTATTGAAACAATATCCCTTTAAGTTTCGTAAATAATATTACTTATTATCCGGAGCAATACGATAAATTTTATTGACACTACACCCTCAAAGGAGTAATTAAACTCTTCATTATCTCCAAGCATTTTAGGGTATTATTTTAAAGCCCCAAAATTATAATCTTTCAAAGGAACGAATAAACTTTCAATTTATTATCCAAACTCACCTTTATGGTGTTATTATGAGCCATCAAGATTAATGTAGCTCCATTGAGATCCAAGAGTCTCCCAAACATAACTCTAGGAATCCTAGTTTCATAATAATTTACTAGAAAAAGAATGCCCTAACATCAATTGGCATATCCCCGAAAAAGTCCCCACATAACCCATTCCTAATGTAGGGTAGACAATTAACTCATCTCACACTCTAGGACTCTAAGTTTACTTCATTGAAGAAGATTCCTAGGTCCTAAACCATAAAAAAATGAATTGGAACTAACTAAGAAAATCACTCAAAAATTTAGGGCCTCCGAATCGATTCGGCCTAGCCGAATTGATTTGGGTTCAAGAAAGCGAATCGATTCAGACCTACCGAATCGGTTCGATCACGAAAAGCTGACCTTCTGCATGATTGCCGAATCGATTCGGACCATCCGAATCGATTCGGTCGACCCAGACCTGGAAACTGCCTCAAGGCGAGTTGATTCGGCTAGGCCGAATCGATTCAGTTCTGCAGAATTTTCTAGTTTTGTTTTTAAGGGTTATGAACCCTATATCTTCCAAACCTCAAATCTCTTCAATTCTACACACAACCAATAACATTTATCTACCCAAAATCTATCCTACATGATTAATAACCATTATTATCCACAATTTTATCATCAAAATAAAGATTAGGGTTTAATTCCCATAAATTCCATTTTTGATCTCCAAATGAATATACATAAATATCATACAAATTATTCAACTTAAATCACATATTAGCAAGTATAAAACTTGCCTTGTTGTAGGAAATATCAGATTTCTTTGAGTAGGAGCATCAATCCATCTTCAATCTCCAAATTTCTCTTCTTTCTCCTCTTTTCTCTTCTTCTTTCTCTCTCTTTTTCTCTCTATGTATGAGACATAAATTAGGGAATTAGGGGATTTAGAAGACTAAAAAAAAATCGGGGATTAACATAAGTCTCCCAACTTAAGTGGTTAATACCGCATTAAAATGACTCGCAAATACGCGTAAAGCTAAAACCAGGTAAAAGTGCCAAAAATACCAAAATACAATATGGCACTTATTTTGACCGTCTCGCACCTTCCGAGACTAACTACACCCTCTAAACTGGCATCCGGAAGTTTTATAAATTATTTTGAGTTCCAATTTTATTTAAACCATAATGTCATTTTAAATACATGACACTATTAACATGCAACCTGATGATATTTACTTTCACATACAGTAAATATGCATCAATCTAGTAAATATTAACTTCTATTCATTCAATTAATATTTACTCCAGTCCCCACATTTTATATAACTACCTTATGCGGTAAGATTAGTATAAAATGTGCCCCCCAAAATCGAGGGTTGTTACATACTCCCCCCCTTATGAGGGAATTTTCCCCCTAAAATTCGGGCATACCCAAATCTCATAAAGGGTATACTACTCTAAACTAGGATTTTACCATCCTAAACAAACCCCTCGTTATCGCAATCGTCCTAAATGGACCCGGACTAAGGTCGACTTTATCGATCTCAGCCTACATCATTTGTGCACTAGCATAGCGCAAAGCGTTCCTCCCTAACTATCAATTAAACCGTCTTAAAATGGAAGGAAATACCCACACAACTCGGCATAGACCGATTTACTATCTCCTCGGGGATATTTATACCAGCGCTAATTGGTTTAACCCCAATGTGACACCCCGCCTAATTAAATACCGGGCGATCACTCCTTTATTAAATTAAATCAAGGTAAACAGTTGGTTCATTCTCAGCATCACCGTCGATAAAAATAAATTTTCCAATTTAACACCCTAAATAATTAAGCTAAGTGTCAAAACCATTTTCATACATACTTTCCAAATTTATTTAAAGAAAAAAATCATTTATTTTATTAACAACATTCAATAAGTAAGAATCACACCATATTAAATTCTGCAACATAAACCAATTAATAATAATACATTCGCCAATCGAATGTCAACATACGGAAACTAAAGTCACAAATCCAAACTAAATAAATTTCATAGTAACAATACTGGAAATAACTGAAATACAAATGTCCAATAACAACGGAATAATAGAAAGAGCTACACATGCTCAACTAGATGAAAGTACTAAGAGTGGATCCGAATGAACAAAGTCGTCTAATCAAGAGACCTGCAACTCCCACCTAAGCTGCAGCGCGTTGCTTCCAAGAGAACCTAAGCAAGACGCCCCTGTGGCTGGGCACCTGTAATACATACATATATATACAAGAGAGAGAAAGAGAAAAAGAAACGGGTCAGAGACCGATTGTGTGTTTGATTTAAAATATGTTTAGCAAGTATTTAAATTGATACAGGCCAATGCAACAACATATTAGAGCGACACTCTCTTCAGAAATTCTCACCTCTCTTCTAATGTGCACGCCTATCGTACTAACCTTCCCAACGGTTTATCTTATCATTTTATCATACTAACCTTACCAATAATTTAGCTTTATCTTAACTTACTAATAAGATTTCAGAACCGAACAATATCATTGTTTAAAAAGGATACTTCCAATTAGCAACACAACTCTCGTTTTAGCTTTATTAATTTATAATGTTTCCCAGTGTCATAATATACATTCACAAAACAAGTATTTACTATTTGAGTCATCAACCATGTCCTACTTATCAAATCGCAGTAGGCAGTTTCAAATTTCCAAATCTCATATATATATTAACTACTCGTATAATATATATAAAATAACGGCACCCAAAATAAAACTATGGTGCGTGCATACTTCTACTATCCAAACCCCATACCACTCATATCAAGGGGAATACAAATTCAGAATCACTCTCGAACTGTATTAACACATACACAAACAATATCGAGGCGAAGCATAGATTCTAAGTCTCTAAGAGGATGGCACATACTCGCGTCTCTTAGGACCATCTGAACTATCAATTCGATAGCCTGTACCAAGGATATCTACCTTCTAGGGTACAAGTCAATATCCCCCATAAAGGTCCCATCGAGATAAGACTGTCCCAGCGCGGTAACCTCAAGGATAGCAAGTAGCGCGGTATGTTTTTCACATTTATATAATATATGTACACACAATCATATAAATATACCACTTTTATCATATTAATATAGGTTCCTCTCGTCACCCATAATTACAACATCTATCCTAAATTTCACATTATTAGTATTACATATAAGGTTTCATCTCTAACCTTAACTCGAAGGGTTTTCCCACTTATTACGTGACACTCGTGGACTCTATCCTTCCAAGTAAAAAATTCAGTAGGTATACGTCTATTCACTGTCGTAGCTATTCGCCGTAATCTCTCACTTGAAATACGTAGTTCCATCGTTCATTATATAATTATCCCAAAAACAAAATTCTCGTCTTATAATAAAGTTCCCAACACTTATTCATAAGTCCTATTGGTTTTTCCTATCTCCCAAAACATTTTATTAAGAATACCCAAGAATTATTTCACGATAAATTCAATTTAACTAATTAAACAAGGGAAATAGGAGTCTGCCAGGAGGGGTCGATCGATCGAGGTCTGGGGCTCGATCGATCGAGCTAGAGCTTCGATCGATCGATCAAACAGGTATTTCGATTTCTGCAGAATTGCAGTTACGGGTTCTACCACTTTTCTTCATCCAAATCCATATTTTTCCAAACCCAAACGTCCCAAAATTCTACTACTAACATTATATCAATATATCAGATGTTTCCAACGTAAGGCATGGGTATTTCTATCATTTAATCAAGGATTAACAGCCCCAAAAGTTAATTAATTAACAAGAACACTAAAATTCTCTTAAACAGGTTTCTAACCAATTTTTTTCAGAAATACCTTATTATAATTATCAAAATTTCATAGATACATTCCTATACATGGCAAGGTTTCCAAAATTTTCATATAAATCAATACTACATGGATTTTCCTATCACAAATTGGGTTTTCTTCCATATTTTTCATCTCAAATCATTCCTAAACTAATATGAAAATTGCACCAACGAAAATACGCAAGATAAATACTTTCCTGGGATTTTCAGAAGTCTGGTTTGTAGATGAATCCGATGTGGGTGCGTTCCCCGTCTCGCGATCTACGCATTGGTGGTGACGGCGGTGCAAACGGGTGACTTTTTGGCCTTGAATTGCCTTGAGAGCTTTCTCCTCTCTTCTCCAATGGCCGTACTAGGGTTCTGAATATTCTAACCCTAAATGGTTAACCTAAATGGCTGATATAGGTTGCTGATTTTCGTGGGTTTAATTACCCAAATATGTAAAATAACCAAAATGCCCTCGCGAGGTACTAATTAGGCCTAAAAATGCCCCGAGACCCAAACTACACCCCCGGGTGCACTTTTCTGACTATCTCGATCCTTCCGGACGCATTGGCGCACTCAAAACGACCATACGGGCAACTTATAAAATATTCACTTTTTATTTATCACATTTTATTTCCGACGTGACACAAGCACGTCCCGAATTATATTTCCGAATTTGTCATTTAACTCACTCATGACATTCAATATAACCAATATAATATATTACTTTGCTCATTAGTAATATTCAACAACTTTCCCATAATCACTAACTCTCATCACGTTAATAATTATAACATAATTAATTTCCGGATTTTTATTAAATAATTCATTCACGTTAAATTTAATAAATCCCCAAATTAATATAGAAATTAATATAGCATCAAAATATGGGGTATTACATACTTCCCCCCTAATAACGGAATTTCGTCCCGAAATTCGGAAAATAAGGCATACCTGGTAAAAACAAATCCGGATATCTCTCGCGCATATCTGCCTCGCGCTCCCAAGTGGATTCCTCCACATTATGATGCTCCCACTAGACCCGCACAAGTGGAACTATCTTTGACCTCAATCTCCTCTCACTATAGTCTAGGATAGCCATCGGTCTCTCCTCGTAAGAGCTATCAAGCTGTAAGTTGATTTCATCTATCGCAATGTGAGTATGGTCCATATCATCCCGAAGATATCGTCTCAACGACGAGATGTGGAATACATCATGGATGCGATGTAAATGCTCTAGCAGTCCCAACCTGTATGCAACCGGCCCAATCCTCTCAATGATGGGAAATGGTCCCACGTACCTCGGAGAAACTTCCCCTTCTTCCTGAACCTCATCACTCCCTTCATAGGGGATACACGCAATAACACTTGGTCCCCCACACTAAATTCCCGGAAGAACCGTTTCGCATCGGCGTAGCTCTTCTACCTGTCTTGGGCTACCCGAATACGACTCCTGATCATCTCAATCCTCGCGGAGGTCTCCTGAATCACTCCTGGTCCTAGCAACTTGTTATCCCCCACCTCGAGCCAACAAGTTGGAGAACGACAAGGCCTTCCATACAAAGCCTCAAATGGAGCCATGCCAATCGTGAACTGATACGAGTTATTATAAGAAAACTCTACCAGTGGAAGGTGTGGCTCCCAACCTCCTCCAAAATCAAGGACACACATACGTGGAATTTCTTCTAACATCTGATTAGTACCCTCTGTCTGTTCGTCTTTCTGTGGGTGAGAAGCTGAACTCAACCTCAACTCAATACCCATAGCTTCCTGAAAGCTTTCCCAGAAATGTGACACGAAGATTTTGTCTCTATCTGACACAATATTCAGGGGCACCCCGTGTAATCTGACGATCTCGGCAATAAACAGCTGAGCATATTGACCCGTGGTATAATCTGTCCATACCGGCAGAAAATGAGCCACCTTGGTCAAACGGTCTACAATCACCCAGATAGAATCATGGCCCCGCTGTGATGTAGGCAACCCTGTAATAAAATCCATGGAAATACTCTCCCACTTCCACGTGGGTACTTCCAATGGCTGAAGCAGTCCTGACGGTTTCTGGTGGTCCACCTTTACCAGTTGGCAGGTAGAACACTTGGACACGAACTCGGCGATGTCCTTCTTCATCCCACTCCACCAGTATTATCTCCTCATATCCTGGTACATCTTATCGCCTCCCGGATGTACTGCAAATCGGGACCCATGAGAATGAGTCATCACTGCATGACGTAATTCTGCTCCTTCTGGAACCACCAATCTCCCATTAAACCGCAAACCTCCATCAGAACTAACAAAATAGGACTCAACACCCTCGGCTAGAAGTCGCACAATCTTCTCCTGGCAAAACGGGTTTGTGGTCTATGCCTGTATCACCCTCGTAACAATCTCGGGTGTGACTGAAATAACGAATATGAAAGAACGGGCTACTGCGTCCTGGTGACCCAACTCCTTCCACTTTGCTTTCCATACGTCCGCTACATCGTCTACCAGTCTACGGCTCAACGCATCTGCAACTACGTTGGCCTTCCCCGGATGGTACTGTATTTCGAACTGATAGTCTTTTACAAACTCTAACCACCTGCGCTGATGCATATTCAACTCTTGCTGAGTGAACAGGTACTGCAGTGACTTGTGGTTTGTGAACAAACGGAATTTCTCCCCAATAAATAGTGCCTCCATATCCTCAATGCAAAGACGACCGCTGCTAACTCCAGGTCGTGGGTGGGGTAATTCTTCTCATGCGGCTTAAGCTTGCGGGAAGCAAAAGCTATAGCCTTCTCCTCCCGCTGGAGTACATCTCCAAGTCCCCGTAAAGACGCATCGATGTAAACCAGGTACTCCACACCCGGTTTCGATAAAGCAAGGACTGGTGCTAAAGTAAGCTTGTCTTTCAGCTCGTCGAAAGCTAATTGACAAGCATCATCCCAAACATATGGTACTCCCTTGTGAGTCAGATTCATCAATGGACCCGTTATTTTGGAGAATCCCCGAATGAATCTCCTGTAGTATCCGGCTAACCCCAAGAAACTACGCACTTCCGTCGGTGTCGTGGGCTGTCCCCACTCCCTCACCGCTGACACTTTACTCGGGTCAACTGCAATCCCCTACTCAGAAACAATATGCCCCAAGAACTGTACCTCTCGTAACCAGAATCCGCACTTCTCGTACTTAGCATACAACTGATGCTCTCGTAGAGTCTGAAGAACCTGCCTCAAGTGCTCGTCATGCTCCTCCTCGGAGTGTGAATATATCATGATGTCATCTATGAAGACGATGACAAACTGATCCAAGAACTCTCTGAATACTCGGTTCATTAAGTCCATGAAAACGACTGGAGCATTTGTGAGTCCGAACGGCATCACCCTGAACTCATAGGACCCATATCTCGTCAAGAAAGCAGTCTTCGAAACATCCTGCTCCCTAATACGTAGCTGATGGTACCCCGACCTCAAATCTATCTTCAAAAAGAAAGTTTCTCCCCTCAGCTGGTCGAACAGATCATCGATTCGAGGTAACGGATATTTATTTCGTATCGTGACCTGGTTCAACTCCCGATAGTCCACACACAATCTCAGTGAACCATCTCTCTTCTTCACAAACAAGACTGGAGCGCCCCAAGGTGAGGCACTCCTACGAATGAAGCCCTAACCTAACAGCTGCTCTATCTAATCTTGTAGCTCTCGCATCTCTGCCGGAGCCATACGGTATGGTGCGCGTGCAATAGGTCTCGTATCTGGCAATAAATCTATGGCAAAGTCTATGTCTCGACTAGGGGGTAGGCCTGGTATCTCCTGAAACACATCGGAATACTCCCTGACAACTGGGATCGAATCCAAGGGAATCACAACCTCCTTAGAGGTATCCTCCTCTATGTAATACAAATGAGCGGTCGAACCTCCCCTGGGCGAGGCATCGCCACTACAAACATCTCTTGCCCCGGAATGGAAAAAATAATGCTCCCACCGAAGCAATCAATCATGGATCTATAAGCTGCGAGCCAATCCATACCAATAATCACATCATGCTCGTGCATGTCTAAGACAAACATGTCTGCAGGTAATACCAAGCTACCAATCTCTACCTCCACTCCCCGGCATATAAAGAAAATAAGTGACCCACTCCCCAATGGTGAGTCTACACACGTCACTATACTCTCTGCTGTGGCTAACAACCCTAAGGCCTTCGCAAAATGCGTAGCTATAAAACAATGTGTTGCCCCCTTATCAAACAATACCCGACCCATAGTACCATGGATAGGAAACATACCCTCAATCGCGGGTGGTGCCTGTGGAGCTATTGCCTGGTGGACGTTATAGACACGTCCATACTGTAACTGCCCCTGCTGCTGGAATGGCTGGTAGGGCTGGCACCTGGGCTGGAGCTGGGAGTGCAGGTGGAAAAAGTGGTCTCTGTGGCTCATTACGGGCACCCTGCTGCTGTGGGGCCCTATCGCCCTCTGGGCAATCCTGACGCCTATGGCCATGTTTACCGCACCCAAAGCATCGGCCTTTAAAGTTACCTCCCCTCTGACCCTGCTATCCACGGCCCTGTTGGCCGTTACCTCCACGCCACTGGCCCTGTTGGCCCTGATGTGCACGCTGTTGGCCCTGCTGCTGTCCCTGCTATCGGTGTTGGCCCTGATGGCCCTGCCTAAAACCCCCGAATCCCTGCCTAGAATCACCTGAACGGAATGGTTTAGCAGGGTCCCCCTGATGGGAACTCTGCTCGTGCTGACGAGTTTGTCCATGAGATGGTGCCCCGCTGGCACTATTACCCCTGGCCCTGCCCTACTGGCTGGACTCTCCTGCTCTCTTGCTTCCCTGAATATGGAAGCGGTGATCCTAGCAATGTAGCAATGCGGCATTGAGTACATCGGTAAAAGTACTCAGGGATAAATTCCCAATAAGGTACTGACGGATCCTCCAAGCTAACCCGTCGACAAACAACATAATTTTCTTGCTCTCAGTAGGTGCCTCATCTGGCACAATGGTGAGAAGTCTCGTGAACTCCTCCTCATACTCCGCTACGGTAAGATTCTCCTGCTTCAGATTTAGTAATTTCCGCCTCATCTTAGTCTGCACTGCGGGTGGAAAATACTTGCGGTCAAATCGCTCCCAGAACAACTGAATAGGGATCGTGTCCCTCTCCTCCAAAGTGGTAGAGGATTCCCACCACTACAATGAGGCTCCCACCATCTTAAAGGAAGCCAATAACTGCTTTTTCACATCAGTGCACTCATACATTCGGAGATGCCGCTGGATGTCCTTCTTCCATTGGCTAACTGTAACAATATCGGAGCTATCAGAAAACTCAGGGGGATGCGCTTTTTGAAAAGCATCCCGAACCCTCTCCCATGCAGATGGAAGTTGTGCTGGTACTAGCGCTACTGCCTGAACCTGGGGTGGAGCCTGCTGAACCACCGCTAGTGCGGCATTCACTGCCTGAGTAACAATGGCGGTTACTTCATTTGCATTCATTGTGCCTTGTGCTGGAACTGCTGGCTGCTCGGCCTGGGCATGCCTATCCTTCAGAGCACATCTCGGAGGCATCTGAAACGTGAAGAAGTTTATTAGTCTACAGTTATTATCAAATCTCAAATAGCTGAAGACTTTAAACGTAAAAGCAAGAATACAACAATCCTGAAAATAGGTCTCTATAGCAACAACGTTAAGCTGAAAGCGAAATAAGACGTACAGATCCTATGGACACTAGAACCTGATGCTCTGATACCACCTTTGACACCCCGCCTAATTAAATACCGGTCGATCACTCCTTTATTAAATTAAATCAAGGTAAACAGTTGGTTCATTCTCAGCATCACTATCGATAAAAATAAATTTTCCAATTTAACACCCTAAATAATTAAGCTAAGTGTCAAAACCATTTTCATACATACTTTCCAAATTTATTTAAAGAAAAAAATCATTTATTTTATTAACAACATTCAATAAGTAAGAATCACACCATATTAAATTCTGCAACATAAACCAATTAATAATAATACATTCGTCAATCGAATGTCAACATACGAAAACTAAAGTCACAAATCCAAACTGAATAAATTTCATAGTAACAATACTGGAAATAACTGAAATACAAATGTCCAATAACAACGGAATAATAGAAAGATCTACACATGCTCAACTAGATGAAAGTACTAAGAGTGGATCCGAATGAACGAAGTCGTCTAATCAAGAGACCTGCAACTCCCACCCAAGCTGCAGCGCGTTCCTTCCAAGAGAACCTAAGCAAGACGCCCCTGTAGCTGGGCACCTGTAATACATACATATATATACAAGAGAGAGAAAGATAAAAAGAAATGGGTCATTGCCCGATTGTGTGTTTGATTTAAAATACGTTTAGCAAGTATTTAAATTGATACAGGCCAATGCAACAACATATTAGAGAGACACTCTCTTCAGAAATTCTCACCTCTCTTCTAATGTGCACGCCTATCGTACTAACCTTCCCAACGGTTTATCTTATCATTTTATCATACTAACATTCCCTATAATTTAGCTTTATCTTAACTTACTAATAAGATTTCAGAACCGAACAATATCATTGTTTAAAAAGGATACTTCCAATTAGCAACACAACTCTCGTTTTAGCTTTATTAATTTATAAAGTTTCCCAGTGTCATAATATACTTTCACAAAACAAGTATTTACTATTTGAGTCATCAACCATGTCCTACTTATCAAATCGCAGTAGGCGGTTTCAAATTTCCAAATCTCATATATATATATATTAACTACTAGTATAATATATATAAAATAACGGCACCCCAAATAAAACTATGGTGCGTGCATACTTCTACTATCCAAACCCCATACCACTCATATCAAGGGGAATACAAATTCAGAATCACTCTCGAACTGTATTAACACATACACAAACAATATCGAGGCGAAGCATAGATTCCAAGTCTCTAAGAGGATGGCACATACTCGCGTCTCTTAGGACCGTCTGAACTATCAATTCGATAGCCTGTACCAAGGATATCTATCTTCTAGGGTACAAGTCAATATCCCCCATAAAGGTCCCATCGAGATAAGACTGTCCCAACGCGATAACCTCAAGGACAGCAAGTAGAGCGGTATGTTTTTCACATTTATATAATATATGTACACACAATCATATAAATATACCACTTTTATCATATTAATATAGGTTCCTATCGTCACCCATAATTACAACATTTATCCTAAATTTCACATTATTAGTATTACGTATAAGGTTTCATCTCCAACCTTAACTCGAAGGGTTTTCCCACTTATTACGTGACACTCGTGGACTCTATCCTTCCAACTAAAAAATTCAGTAGGTATACCTCTATTCACTGTCGTAGCTATTCGCCGTAATCTCTCACTTGAAATACGTAGTTCCATCGTTCATTATATAATTATCCCAAAAACAAAATTCTCGTCTTATAATAAAGTTCCCAACACTTATTCATAAGTCCTACTGGTCTTTCCTGTCTCCCAAAACATTTTATTAAGAATACCCAAGAATTATTTCACGATAAATTCAATTTAACTAATTAAACAAGGGAAATAGGAGTCTGCTAGGAGGGGTCGATCGATCGAGGTCTGGGGCTCGATCTATCGAACCTTCGATCGATCGAAGCTCTAGCTCGATCGATCGATCAAGCAGGTATTTTGATTTCTGCAGAATTGTAGTTACGGGTTCTACCACTTTTCGTCATCCAAATCCATATTTTTCCAAACCCAAACGTCCCAAAATGCTACTACTAACATTATATCAATATATCAGATGTTTCCAACGTAAGGCATGGGTATTTCTATCATTTAATCAAGGATTAACAGCCCCAAAAGTTAATTAATTAATAAGAACACTAAAATTCTCTTAAACAGGTTTCTAACCAATTTTCTTCAGAAATACCTTCTTATAATTATCAAAATTTCATAGATACGTTCCTCTATATGTCAAAGTTTCCAGAATTTTCATATAAATCAATACTACATGGATTTTCCTATCACAAATTGGGTTTTCTTCCATATTTTTCATCTCAAATCATTCCTAAACTAATATGAAAATTGCACCAACGAAAATATGCAAGATAAATACTTGCTTGGGATTTTTAGAAGTCTGGTTTGCAGATGAATCCGGTGTGGTTGCGTTCCCCGTCTCGCGATCTACACGTTGGCGGTGATGGCGGTGCAAACGGGTGACTTTTTGTCCTTGAATTGCCTTGAGAGCTTTCTCCTCTCTTCTCCAATGGCCGTACTAGGGTTCTGAATATTCTAACCCTAAATGGTTAACCTAAATGGCTGATATAGGTTGCTGATTTTCGTGGGTTTAATTACCCAAATATGTAAAATGACCAAAATGCCCTCCCGGGGTACTAATTAGGCCTAAAAACGCCCCGAGACCCAAACTACACCCCCGGGTACACTTTTCTGACTATCTCGGCCCTTCCGGACGCGTTGGGACACTCAAAATGACCATACGGGCAACTTATAAAATATTCACTTTTTATTTATCACATTTTATTTCCGACGCGACACAAGCACGCCCCGACTTATATTTTCGAATTTGTCATTTAACTCACTCATGACATTCAATATAACCAATATAATATATTAATTTGCTCATTAGTAATATTCAACAAATTTCCCATAATTACTAACTCTCGTCACGTTAATAATTATTACATAATTAATTTCCGGATTTTTATTAAATAATTCATTCACGTTAAATTTAATAAATCCCCAAATTAATATAGAAATTAATATAGCATAAAAATACGGGGTATTACACCCAACACTAATCAAATTTTCTTCGTATTAACGTATCCCATCATGGCTTATGGCTCGAAAGCCAAATCTTTAAAGAAATGTCACGAGACCACTCCATCCAGTGAGTATGCGGATTACTCAACCGACCACGCTAGAACACTCACGATGCCATGTCTTAGGAAATGATCGATAAGTCCATTCAATAGCCTAATGGTTGTACGGAAATCTCTATCCATATACTTACTGATCCCATCTGCTATGCATTCTAAGGCGCCCGCTCGAGATATGCCTTTCGGCCCTAACTTAATTTCCTCTCATACATCCATCCACTTTAGGGTGGTAGGATATACGCCATTTTCATTTGGTTCCCATTTCGTCATGGAAACTTTAGCCAAACTTCCGACACGAATATCTAGTTTCGGTCCATCCTATTTTAATAGGCACCTCCTACGGTTCTACCATTCCTCCATTGAAAATGGGGCGTACTCTTCTACATGTGGTCCATCCATAATGGCTGAAAATGCGACAATCTGGTCAAACGATGAACAATTTTCTCAAATGGGATCATGATCAGAATGGTGCCGGCACTTTAATGCAAACGTCTATGAATATACCCTTCTTCACTTCACCGCTACTCTTCTTCACGCGAGTAGGTGAAATGGTCAATCATAGACCGAAATGTTCTTTCTACAAAGTCTCCCTAATTATGCTCGTTCTGTGTGGCTTTCCATGCCACCACTTATATCTCCGATTAGTTTCCTACTCAACGCATCTACTACCCCAATCGCATTCCTTTAGTGAGAGGGAATGTCCACTCGATAATTCTTCCAAACTCTAAACACCAACTCTATTTCTCTTACGACCTTTTGCAACAACTTGTAGCCCGCGAGAAAGACCAATTTCTATCCAGGAAGTAATGCCTCATCTCTTTCGAGCGATCACTACCACAATAAATTTCAGTTTAAACATGGGATGATACTTCCCACAAGTTTAAACTTGTGAGACGCATAAACAATGGGTCTATGCTCCAGTATTATTACTCCCCAACCTGGCAAAAACTTATTCATTAAATCCACTCTCGAGCTCACTATTATGGGATCAGGAGTGAAGGTCAACCCGTCCATTAACTCCCCGTAAGTGAAGTCGCCACGTAACACCCTATCTAAGAAAGGCCTTATCTCCTTCGGCCTAACCTACCAAACCTCTCGAGACCCCATAAATCTCGTTCCTAGGGATCTAATCCCTCATAGTGTTAACCCATAACTTATTCATGGTCAATTCCTAATAACCATCCTAAACTAACGTCACCTACCCAATAGGTCTTATGTCCTAAAAATCCTAAGCTTGATATATATATATATATCCTATCTAAGTCGTATATATATATATATATATATATATATATATATATATATATATATATATATACTAAGTATATCCCTAGTGTCCAAGACCTATCTCAACTTTTGACATTCGCTCGGTTTCGTGCGTGGGACATCTCGTCGAACCGAAATCCAAACAAGTAACCCTCCCATTACACTACTACCTCGCATCGTCTGTCATTAAGATGTGATGGTCGAAAACACATAATCGGGATCGATAAATTTTAACTTGCAATTAGTTCAACAAAATTCTACTTCTACGTCTTACCATAAAATTATTAAAGATTTTAATTGATCAGAAATTCACTTTCTGTGAAGTCTTTCAAATATATATATCCCCTTATATAAACATGGCCTTCTTATCAAGGCAAAATCCCAAAGTCTCAATTCGACTTCGTATCATAGTCTCCCTCACATCGATCAGAGGAGAGAACTATATATAGTGCTTCTATCTCGCACTTTAATAGCCATTAATCACTCTTTTACGTGATTCTCGGCTAATCCTTCCAATCCCACTTCTAACAACAAAATAAATAAAGTAAAAGAGAAAGAAAAGGATAGCGTCTCTCCAATCACAACATCGTTAAGTGTTCATGCGGCGGAATGTCTCGCCGAAGCGAAATCCAAACAAGGAACCCCTCCGACCCATGCCTACTTAACTAGTTGATCATGGAGATAAGCGTAACATGCATAAACAAAACAAACAAATAATCAAAAACTCACACAAGGTAACTAAACGAATAAAAAAATATCCTACCTACCTCGATCTACCTCTATAAAGTCTCAACCTGTATCCAGGGGAGAAATCATAGAACAACTAGTCCCACTTTGAACTAGAAGTAAGATAGCCTTAAAATTTTATTTGCTTGCTATAACTCCAAACCAACCCAAAATATCTTTACTCGCATACTATACATAAGATAAGAGAAAGGAAAAGTAACATCTCTCTACTCCCAACGTCGTTAAGGTTCACGCGTGGAGCGTCTCGCAAAAGCGGAATCCAAACAAGGAACCCCTCCTATGCAATACTACTTAACCTTATTGGTCGTGGAGATAAGTCCTAACATCCACATATAATGCAAACAAACAATAAAAAACTCAAACCAAGTAACACATACTGCAAATAACACGTATATCACATGTATATTTAGAATATCATCACTCGTTCCATAACGAGTGAGGAAAAATAGAACTTCCATACCAAGGAAGTCATATAATTACTCTTCCTATAATAGCATCAATACAACTACAAGATCGATATACACACCCGAATCTACAGTAGATATAATACTACTAAGTCTTATCCTAAGGAATACACCACCCACAACTAAGGTGGAATTCCCATCAACATTCTTACTAAACACCCCGCATCTTAGCCATTACTCTTACTCTGGCCGACAACAATTGCCCACGCAGTCCCTCTTACTTTCTCAGTAAAAGAGGACACGCTCTCGGCCTCCCCTTCCTTAGCTCAATGAAACCTCCCCGGGCGGATGTCCACCAAAAGGGTTTCAAGATCACTACCCCATCAGAAGTGTTAACGACACTTATTCTGGAGCCTATCATTTTATGGTTCACGGTCTCCCTAACCGTAAAACACTTTATTCTTTATCGGCCTCTGACCGAGCCTCGCATAAACATTTGAGGATTTTACCTTCTCCTCCTTCCGGTTATCCCAGAGAAAGTTGCGATAGGAAGTATCTATCGGGTTTCTCCATGGGCAAAACTTTATGCGCCCACAAGTGAGGTGACTACGTTCCCACCAATTCCACACTACTCCTATGGGTGAAGGATTCTCCTCCATCCTACTTATGGGCACTTCTTTACTTCAGTTTAACATCTCTTTAAATCTCAAGCTTAGTACCACCCTTCCTGCTTCTAGCGGTACTTGTGAAACTACATCAACTGTAATTAGGAGTCGTAGTAGTAAAGCAAGGAAGTTCTACAAAAAGGGAGCGAACTCCAAAGCGGTCCTCATCCCCGACCACAATTTACAGTTCTTACAAATCCTTCTCATAACGCCCTTCTTCAATCGACCTACTGTTCTCACACGAACGCACAAAATATTCTAATCAGTTCTACCTCATGGAAGAAGAACGAGATCTCACTAAATAAAACAACGATCTTAATCCTAAGGCTTTATGTCAAGTCAATAGCAATGCGAAAAACTTAAGGCGTTCACACAGATTCCTAAGGACTCTAGAACCCGATGCTCTGATACCATATGTGACAACCCGCTTACCAAAATAAGGGGTGGATAGCCCAATACTCCAATATAACGGAATCATAGATGAAATCATTCTTAGCATCACAATAAAAATATAGAGTATCCAGGATAACCACCCAGAATATCAGAAAACAGGTTGCCAAAGTTTTGAATTTAAAGTAAATAAAGGAAAATAAACAACCCAATTCCTGAAAAGATAGGGGAAACCCCAAGACATGCTTAAATAATAATAATAAGAATACACTAAAAAGACCAAATATGTTACCGGTCATAAACTTTATAACAACATTTAAACCAGCTCATTAATTTATACAATACATTTCATTAGACATTTACAAAAGCTTGGGCCTTCCGCCCGAGTAAAGAGACCCGATCATAGCTAGAATATAAAATTAAAACGTCTATACCAAATGTCTCGTAATACCCGCAAAGCATCACGGCTCGCCGAGAACATCGGAATAAGAATTCAAATCAGGCATCCTTGCGGCAAGTACCTGAGCGGAGGCAAGGTGCATATGCAACAAGAAATGTAAATGGGTTAGGGCCCAATTCTATATGATTACCAGATGAATAAAAAGTATGACAGTTATGAACATCATCATGCTAGAAAGAATAAAATCTATCTACATAGATATAAAACATAGCTAAGACAAAAAAAAAAAGCATGAGTAACATAAATTTAAAAGCTTCCAATTTCATTATTTTGTTCCTTATTAGGAACTCGTAATTTCAACCTTTATGCTCTTTACTAGCATTTCATTCCTTATCAGGAAACTATAATTATAATTTTAAGCTCTTTATGGCTTTTACTTCAATTACATGCCCATCCTGGTATTACCATTCCTTAGGAGGAATATAATCAACATTAAATGCTCTTTGTGGCATTATACTGTGCTCTTTGTGGCACTTCAGTATGCTCTTTATGGCATATAATCCATCAAGTCCCACTTGATGATGAATAGTTATATTTATATACATATAACGATTCTAAGACCGCCCCTCTGAGTTTCCCCACTGGGCGTGCCCCTAAATGACCATCATCTTCCAGGGCCTATCTATACAAGACAACCTGGGCACCTATCGCAATTCATCGGGAAGAGTCCATATGCCTGCGGGAGAGTCAAGACCACACCCTAAATCTCCTCACCAGCGCAGAAAATATAACATAATCGCTCATATGAGCTATGGACTATATCCACCCTGCATTCACTAGCCAGGGGGAATCACCAAGCGCGCGAACTTCCCTTATGATGTCATTTAGAGAGGTGTGTTTAACCAAACCATCATTTATCATATTAATGATTTAAGTAAAATATCATTTACCATCATTATTTCCATTTCCATTTACCATTTCCAATTCCATTTACATTTTAGCAAATGTATATTTCATTATTATTGAAACCATATCCCTTTACATTTCGTAAATAATATGACTTATTGTCCGGAGCCATACGATAAATTTTATCAACACTACACCCTCAAAGGAGTAATTAAACTCTTCATTATCTCTAAGCATTTTAGGGTATTATTTTAAAACCCCAAAATTATCATCTTTCAAAGGAACGAATAAACTTTCAATTTATTCTCCAAACTCACCTTTATGGTTATATTATGAACCATCAAGATTAATGTAGCTCCATTGAGTGCAAGGGTCTCCCAAACATAACTCTAGGAATCCTAGTTTCATAATAATTTACTAGAAAAAGAATGCCCTAACATCAATTGGCATATCCCCGGAAAAGTCCCCACATAACCCATTCCTAATGTAGGGTAGACAATTAACTCATCTCACACTCTATGACTCTAAGTTTACTTCATTCAAGAAGATTCCTAGGTCCTAAACCAGAAAAAAATGAATTGAAACTAACTAAGAAAATCACTCAAAAATTCAGGGCCTCCGAATCGATTGACCTAGCCTAATCGATTTGGGTTCAAGAAAGCGAATCGATTCGGACCTACCGAATCGGTTCGGTCAGGAAAAACTGACCTTTTGCATAATTGCCGAATCGATTCGGACCTTCCGAATCGATTCGGTCGACCCAGACCTGGAAACTGCCTCAAGGCGAATCGATTCAGCTAAGTCGAATCAATTCGGTTCTACAAAATTTCCTAGTTTTGTTTTTAAGGGTTATGAACCCTATATCTTCCAAACCTCAAATCTCTTCAATTCTACACATAACCAATAACATTTATCTACCCAAAATCTATCCTACATGATTAATAACCATTATAATCCACAATTTTATCATCAAAACAAAGATTAGGGTTTAATTCCCATAAATTCCATTTTTGATCTCCAAATGAATATACATAAATATCATACAAATTATTCAACTTAAATCACATATTAGCAAGTAGAAAACTTGCCTTGTTGTAGGAAATATCAGATTTCTTTGAGTAGGAGCATCAATCCATCTTCAATCTCCAAATTTCTCTTCTTTCTCCTCATTTCTCTTCTTCTTTCTTTCTCTCCTTTTCTATCTATGTATGAGACATAAATCAGGGAATTAGGGGATTTAGAAGACTAAAAAAAAATCGGGGCTTAACATAAGTCTCCCAAATTAAGTGGTTAATACCGCATTAAAATGACTCGCAAATACGCGTTAAGCTAAAACCATGTAAAAGTGCCCAAAATACAATATGACACTTATTTTGACTGTCTCGCACCTTCCGAGACTAACTACACCCTCTAAACTGGCATCCGAAAGTTTTATAAATTATTTCGAGTTCCAATTTTATTTAAACCATAATGTCATTTTAAATACATGACACTATTAACATGCGACCTGATGATATTTACTTTCACATACAGTAAATATGCATCAATCTAGTGAATATTAACTTATATTCATTCAATTAATATTTACTCCAGTCCCCACATTTTATATAACTACCTTATGCGATAAGATTAGTATAAAATGTGCCCCCCAGAATCGAGGGTTGTTACAGGCGATTCGTAATAAATATCCACTACCCCGCAATGATGACTTGTTTGATCAGTTGCAAGGAGCCGAAGTATTTTCTAAGATTAATCTTGGGTTCGAATATCACCAGTTGAAAGTAAGAGACAGTGACATTTCTAAAACTTCTTTTCGTTCCGGGTATGGCCATTATGAATTTCTTATCATTACATTTGGATTAACAAATGCACCAACCTTATTCATGGTCTTGATGAACTGTATATTTCACCCCTACGTGGATTCTTTTATTATTTTCTTCATTTATGATATTTTGATATATTCTCATAGTTGGGAGGAGCATGAATGCCATCTGCATATTATTTACAGACCTTGCGAAAGAAGCAGTTATATGCTAAATTTACTAGATGTGAATTTTGGCCGATAAAGTAGTATTTTTTGGGCATGTTATTTCTGCTGATGGCATTTGTGTTGAACCTAAAAAGGTGGAAGCATCAATGAATTGGTAAATACCAACTAGTGTGATGGAGGTATGCAGTTTTCAGGGATTGGCTGGATGTTACAAGAGATTTACACCATGGTTTTCTTCTATTACATTGTTGTTGATTAAGCTTAATAGAAAGGAGAATAGATTTGTGTGGGATGATGACTGTGAGAAAAGATTTAAAAATTTAAAGGGTAAGTTGACATCAACTCCAGTATTGACTATTCTAATGGGTAAAAAAAGGTTTAATTATTTATAATAATGCTTCGTATGAAGGACTTGGTTGTATATCGATGCAACATGGAAAGGTAATTGCTTTTGCTTCTCGACAGTTAAAGATACATGAATGAAACTACCCTACACACTGGAGGCATTACTTATATGGTGTTAGTTGCGAAATTTTTACTGATTATCAAAGTTTAAAATATTTGTTTACTCAGAAAGACTTAAACTTGAGGCAAAGAAGATGGATGGAACTTATAAAGTATTAAATGCCCAATACATCACCATCCGGGTAAGGCTAATGTTATTCTTGATGCTTTGAGTATAAAATATCTAGGGAGAGTATCTTTTATTAATTGTATTCAAGTTCACGTGCTGAGAGAGTTAGCTTTAAGGGGGGTGGAATTACCTTTGAATGAGTGTTACGGAATACTAGCACATTTAAATGTTGGACCTACACTGATAGACTGCACATTCACATTGGTTATATGTGTGGTATGTGTGTGTATATGGTCATTCACTAAGATTATATTGCTTACACTCCTATAATGCTATGTTTTAGGTATGCCTATCGTTTGGAGTTCGCTGTCAAGTTAGGACATTAGACGGGGGAGCGGAGGATAAATAAAGTGGGTTGAATGTCAATAAGCTTTTTGGGTAAATATTAAACAAAGAAAGTTATGTAAGTAAATTTATTTAGTACTTGTAAGTTATATGTAAAGGTAGTTATGTTTTCTTCTAAAAATGCCTTTGAAAAAAAAATCTTGTGCTATTTGCCAAGAGATTAAATAAAGTATTGTTTAACGGAATTCATCTTAAAATAAATGGATGATTTTAACATAATTAAGTCGGGGCGTGATAGATAAACTTCTATTTCAACTGAAAATGAATCTATTGCACGCTAGAAGCATGGGAGACCTATAGGTTCCAAAGATTCCATTCCCCTAAATCAAAGATCAAATGAAAAATCATGCCCTCATAATGTTCCAAAAGAGGTTATGATCAAAATATCCATTTTCGCTAAAAACCCCTTAAGAGGTTAGTGTCTCTGAAAAGACACATGTCCCTGAAATGACTATAAAGACTCTGAAGAGGCAAAGGTACCTAAGAATAATAATAAGATCAATATGTTTTATACATATTTAAGAGAAATGTGGAATCACATAAAAATAGTCATCGATAACATATTTTCACATGAAATAGCTACATAAATTTCAAAGGGAATTAATGATGATAATGAACCGCGTACTATAAATGAATGTCGACAAGGAGAAGATCGATCAAAATGGGAAGTTTCCATCAAGGCAGAACTTGAGTCTCCATGTATAGGTGGTGTATTTGTACCTATAATACAAACCCCAAAATATGTTATTCTAATAGGTTTCAAATTGGTGTTTCTAAGAAAGTGCAATGAGAAAAATGAAATCACTCAATATAAGCCAGGACTTTTGGCACAAGGTTTCCTGCAGAAACTTGGGATTGATTATGATGAAACATACTTCCTCGTTATGGATGGTATAACTTTCAAATATCTTATTATTTTAGAGCTCTTTAAAAATCCTTGTATGAGACTCATGGGTATTGTGATCGATTATTTATACGGGCACTTAAACACAAAAATTTATACGAAAATTCCTGAAGAATTTTTTTTTGTAGAAGAAAAGCCAAGGAGTATTTACTCAATTCGACTAAGATGTTAATTTTATGGATTAAAGAAATCCGTAAGGATGCGGTACAACCTTCTTAGTGAATACTTGTCTAAGGAAGGGTATGCAAATTATGAGTTCAAGAATTATCGCAATAAGAAATCTAGAAAGCAATATCTAGATGAGAAAAGTCAATGATCACACGTACAACACCAAATATATGTGGTTCAACAACTTGTCTAAGTCCACGGAAAGGTTACTGTATTCTTATTAGTGTCTCTCAAATAATCAAATTTACATCCCTTTGTCCCACATCAGGGTTTACATTTTATAATTGTAAAAATAAGTGATTGAATTGTACAAGTAACTCAACCATCTTATAGATAACTCGTAGATATCCCTGAATATCTTCTTCGAGATATTTGGTAATTGATTTGAGTCTATTCCCATGAATTTAAGAACATGTCAAATACACGGATAAAAAATAATCATTCTGACTTGGTTCAGGCAATCCAATTTGCACACTGGGATGGTCGGGTGTAGTATTGGTCTTGATTAAATAAGCCCCCATAATTTCCCCTAAAATATTTGGGCTAACATATTGGGCCAATAGGTTTTCAGTGAGTCTAAGGCCCAAGGTCTGGGATTGTCTCAAAATCGGCTTGACACTTTTGTAATATATGATAACTACTGAGGGTATGCTTGTACAGGTGAAGCTGGAAGTGGAAAGGGTGGCGTACTTGTAGTAACCTTGAAACGCTAGGGGCATGTTAGTTCGAACATATATTTGAAGCGCCAAATTCCTCTTTGGGAATCATTCCCCATCATTTTAGCACATAATTCAAATGAAGTTAAGTTGTAAGAAATCGTCATCTCTCGAACGTTTCTTCTCTACAAACTCATCATGTTTCCTCTCTCTATCCTTTCATAATTCCAGAGCCTTCTTAGATCATTTTGCCTTATAAATTCTCTATTTTTCTTCTTTTATTCACCATTTTAGTTAGCATTCTTTATTGCTCGAAGTCTCTTTTCTTCATGGACCTCCTTGATGGAAAAATTGTTCAGGAGTTTAGGAGAACTTATAGTATTCCTGAGTGGGTGGAGATCGACTATGTCCTTGAGCACGGAGATTTATGGGATATAAGAGGATGGGCACTGGATCCACACTTTGCTCGTAGTCTAGAGGGATTTAATCTTTCTCCCAAATCCTCTCTTTTTGAATTTTTTTTAGCTATTTTGAGGTTGTCCCTACCTTATGTGCCCCAAACATTTGGAAAATAGTGAATGGGGTACATTAAATCAATGAATTATAAGGGACTAACCTGGGACTCCTAGAAATTTGTTATTGTTATGTCTGGTCACGCACCAATGATGGTGTCTTGTACCTAAAGGCCGGGAAGGCTGAGAGGGTTTTGGTAGTGAACTTGCCTGACTCCTATAATGGTTGCTGGGAGGAAGGCATAATATCCAAGAATTGACAACATCCTCCCTTGCCTGAGGGCATGAGTTGTTGAGGTCCCTGGTGCCCTGATTAGAGGGAAGATCACAAAGGTCATTAAATTTCTTTCTTCTATTTATTACTATATTGTTTATCTACTATCTCGTTTTCTTATCTTTTTATGTGTGTGCCTTCTTCTATCTTGCATCTCATGATAAGAACCAAGAGCCTGTTCCTCAAAATCTATGAGTTACTCAAGTCTTGGAGTGTTAGGGATATATTTCCCGATGACGAGCACCCCGTGCAATAACTTATTTACTGGAATACACAAATACAACTTCCAATATTATTTCTCGGTTGGTAGAAAAAATCCCTGAGTTATAGCTTCTAGAAGAGGAGTCATCTGGTCTATATGGGCCAATTAAGATAGAAGAAGAAGAAGAAGAAGAAGAAGAAGAAGAAGAAGAAGAAGAAGAAGAAGAAGAAGAAGAAAGAGAAGAAATTGCTCCCCCAAAGAAGAGGATATTGCTGTGAATGAGGACGACAATGATCAGGTCCTACTATCGAATAGGGTCAAGGACCCAAAACAATCTAAGGGGGACTCCCCCAAGACCAGTGGTTCCAGTTTGAAAAGCAAGGAGAAGAAGGGAGAGAGAAAAAAGAGAGAAGAGGAGAGGAGGGGAGAAGAAGAAAAGAAAAATAATAAGCCCATTGAGAATTATGTGAAGTATTCTCTCTCTTTCTCCATTACTTCTTGGGGGGAGAGAAAGGCCAATAACTATACCCTTGCTCCTAATCTGCTAAAGGGAACAATTCTTATCGTCGACCATAAACTCTCATTGAGGATGGGTTCCGACCAGTTGGACCTCAAATCTTCCCAAGATCTCACTCTGGTAAGTGATATATTTTCTTCATTTTAATACCTTCAAATGTTTAACCTTACCATATTTACTCCTTTGTTTCTACTTGCAATTCATAGCAGACTTCACCACTTTGTTGGATGGTCGCACCGACTAATTTATGAAGAATAAGGAGTTGGTCGAAGCCCTGAACAAGTCCCAGGAGGACTTGGCTAATGCTCAAAACACCTTCAAGCTGGAAAAGGAGCCCTTAATGAAGGCTTTGGTCGAGATGAAGACGACCAATAGCCTTATTGCTGTAGAGAAGGACAAAGTAGTTGAGGAGAAGGACATGTTGGCCGAGAGGATCCAAAAGCTGGAGGATGAGATCCTTAGGATCAAGGACATCAACTATAATGAAGGCTAGGATATGGCCTATGATGCTGAGATCCAGATTGACTACGCGTGAAACATTTCTTTAAAGAAGGGCTGGGATCAAGCCCTGAAGGCAGCAAGAGTTCCCTCGGAGTCAGAGTTATTCCAGAAACACCAGTGGGGACCTCTATTATTACTGAGGAGGATCTTTCGGCTAGCTATCATACCAATTGAGATGAAAGGATTCCAATAGAGGTAGAAATGAGTACCGACCAGTTGGTTAAGGCACCAAAGAAGGTAAAGGGGCCAGATATTTCTGAGCAGGTGAAGGAGTGAAGACTTATAGACTTATGCCTTCTCTTCTTTGATATGTTTAAGCCTTATAATTTCCCTTCTTTCCTTATTTGTACTGGCTCCTGCCTCCTCTTTATTATTAATGAACGAAGTCTTGTCTTTTTCCTTTCACTGATATTCTTTATGCTTATTGTTTGGCTTCTTGCTTGTAGCTTATTATTATCGAGGACACTTATTCTTCCTCAATCCTTGAACAAATACTAGGCCCCGGCATGAGAGAGAAAGTTCCATGGGCCTTTATAAAGGTTTGTAAAGATGTAAAGGCAAGAACGACAGTGTATAAGGACTAATCTGAATGACAGTGTATGATGCCTTGAAGATAAATATCTTTGAGCTAGATGAGGAATTCATAGGAAAACCGTCATTATTTTTGGCCAGTAAAGAGACATTAAGAGGCTCAAGCTTTTATTTAAGAGGGGTTTGCGAGCTGCATGGGTAGCTAGTTATAACAAAGGCTAGCAGGATATCCTTGTGTGGCTACTAGAGGCCCAGGACGTGGCGTACAAGTATGGGTGGTTGAATTCCCTTAAAGTTCTCAAATAACCCAAGGATTCCTAATTTTACTACATGTACCAGGGGGACTGCACTGCGTATAGTAGACCATCCTTTGGGAGGGATGAGGAATGGCTTCCTTTGGATACTATCCCCCACCAACTACTCAATGACGTTGAGGTTGATCCTGACAATGAAGATGAGTTTGTCCCCAATTTGGGCGATGGTCGATGAAGGCAAATAGCGGATTTCTTGGCTCCTCGACCATGAACGACTTGTGCATTTATCACATATTTTTTGTAACTATGTTATGTAATTAATACCATGTGCATGTATTATCAAGTGTCATGAATAAAGTCTAATTATTAACTATTATGTGTTTTGGATATTTGTCCACTGAACCTAGTTAATAATACTTTTTGTATTGTCTCCACTGGGAGATCTTGATAATAACTGGTAATCATTTTGGGCTTTAGTTGACTAAATGAGTTAGTAGTAACTATTTGAGCATTCTTCTAGTACAATATGCCTTAGCAATATCATTCCATTAGTATTAACTTTTAGGTTGTGTCGTCACACTCCCTTAGGCCTAGGAAAGATGATGGCGAGAATGCACTTGGTAAATGGGCCATCCACCCAGTCAGGTTTTCAATGACCAACATAGTTGGTTACCAATCTCAGTTGGCTTTTTGCCTAAGGATCCCCTGTAGGGCTTTTATTATCGTCAGGGAAACTCATGAGGTCTTTTTCATTTGTTATGACAAAGACTTGAGGATTCCAGCAATTGAAATAAACTCAATAGCTTATTGTAATTAACATAAACCCTGCTCAGCATGAGCAGACTTCTTGATTTAAACGAGTTAAATAACCTGTTGTAATCCAAAGGAGTTTCGTTCGGCACGTGGAAGTACTTTGGTTGAAATAGGCTGAGCATCTTACTATACCCAAATATAATTATCTTAATGTTGAGAGAATGGGGCTATCGCTTGGGAATGGTGCACACTATTTGAGACACATAACATAAAATTTAAGACAGCTAGTATACAAAAGAGAAACATGAGAGCCAATGGACCTTTATTTATTAAGTCATAACTTAAGAGAGAAATTAGTTCGGAATGAAAATTTGTATGACCCAGATGTGCTAGAAAAAAATTAAGAAGACTAAAAATAGAACTTCTTGAGGTTGGCCACATTACTTGCTCTTGGTATCTCTCTGCCCTCCAGTATTTCCAAGTGATAAGCTCCTTGAAGGTCATTCCTGATTACCTTAAAGGTCATTCCCAATTTCTTCCCAGTTTTCCATCTGACGGTCTTACTGCACTTCCAAGGACTTTCCTTAAAATGTAATCCCCTATCTGGAATTTCCTCAGATTGACCCTCTTGTTGTACTGCCTTACCAATCGCTGCTGGTACGAAGACATTTTCATCATGGCTTGCTCTCTTCATTCGTCCACTAAGTCAAGTTCAACGTAAAAGGCCTCATCATTTAGCCCTTGGTCGACCAAGTTAATTCTCATGGTAGGGAGACCTGCTTTAAGTGGGACAATGGCTTCCATTCTATAAATGATCATGAAGGGTGTTTCCCCAGTAAGTCTTCTAGGTGTGGTACGATAGGCCCAAAGGATATGAGGGAGCTCATCCATCCAAGCACCCTTTATTTTTTCTAGCCTCTTCTTTAGACCATCAATCATCATCTTGTTGGAAGCTTCTGTCTAACCATTGCTCTGGGGGTATGCTACATAGATGAAAATGGTGATTAATGTTATCCTCATCATAGAATCTTTGAAAGAAATGGCTTTCAAACTATGTGCCATTATCGATGATGATAACTCTTCGCATCCAAAGTGTGTTATGACGCTCTTTCAGATGAATCTTGTCATATTAGCGTCACAAATGATCGTTAGTGGTGTTTCCACTACCCACTTGGTGAAGTTATCTATTCAGATAAGTAGATGCATATGATTCCCAGGTGAGATAAGTAGTTGTCCCATAATGTTTAATCCCTATTGTGCAAATTGCAAAGGACTGTTCAAGGATTTCAGGTCGCTAGATGGTTGATGAATCATGGGGGAGAATTTTTGAATTTTTTCTCATCTCAGAACATAAATACTTGCATCCCTTTGCATGTGTGGCCACCAGTATCCTTCCTTGATTGCTCGGAATACCAATGATCTTACTCCTACATGACTCCCACAAATGACATTATGAAGCTCGCTAAGGACATGCTCGGTGTCTTACAAGTGGACGCACTAGAGGTGAAGTCCCGTGAAGGATCTTTTGCAGATCTTTCCCATTGGGTTAAGGTAGAAAGGGTTTTCCTTTACCCTTATTTGGTGATCTAATTTCTTATCATCCAATAGCGTGTCCCTCTGCAAGTAGGCAATGATGGGATCCATCCCTCTAGTGTTTCTTTCTACGAGGAGGACCTACTTAGTGACCACTGTCTGGTCAATACTAGGTCGGGTGAGGAACTTTATCTTAATAGTTCTTCTGTTATCAGAGTTCATTTATGAGCTCGGGGCTTGTAAGGCGTTAGCATGGCTATTTTTCCCCCTGGGGAACTTCTGAATGCGAACTTCCTCAAACCTTTCCATAATATTATGCACCATAGTAAGGTAGGCTACCATTCTATCATCTTTTGTGTTAAAATATCTTCTCACTTATTTGGAGACCAGTTTGGAATCGCCGAACACATTAAAGTGATTTTCCCCCAGCAGTTGAGCTTTGCACATGTCGACTATCAGTTCTTTGTATTCGGTTTCATTATTGGAGGCTTCAAATCCTAACTTGATTCCTTGCTCAATGATAGTGTCTTCTGGGGTGATGAGGATGATCCCTACCCCTTCCCATTTGGAATTAAAGGCTCCATTAATGTATAAGGTCTAGTCCTTGGATTATGCTTCCTTATTTGTTGATTTCTCCATTATATGGTAGTCAGTCAGCTTGTCCCCTATTAATTCGGTGATGAAATCGTCCAAGACTTGCCCCTTAATTGCTTTACTTGGCTAAAAGTGAATATCAAACCTTTCGAGCTCGAAGGACAATTTTGAGGGGGAATAAGTGATCATTGTTATTGAGTGGGCTTCGAAGTAATGTTTCATCTTCCTATAGGTAACCACCAGTGCATAGGCTAACTTATCCAAGGGAAAGTAGCATTGCTCCACATCCAAGAGTGTCTTGTTGGCGTAATAGATAGGGTACTGTCTTCCCTCCTTTTCACATACAAGAGCCGAGCTAACATAGTCTGATACTGCAAGATAGAGGCAGGGGCGGATCTAGGGGGTGCCAGGAGGGGTGGAGGCCCCCCCTGAGATTAAAAAAAAAAAAATTAGGTATGCAAAATGTGTAATTTTTTTTAGGGGTGCAATTTTTAAGGGAGGCCCCTCCTGAAATCTTGCCTACACTGGTTTTTAATCAAAAATTTGTATAAAACTTGTATTAACCCAAAACAAATTTTCCTCGGGGGCGGGAGCCCCCGAACCCCCGGCACCACTCGAGACTTTCGCCCCTCCTAACATAAAAACCTGGATCCGCCACTGGATAGAGGTACAGGGGATCTCCATCATCGAGGATCGCCAGCAAGGGTGGTTTACTGAGGTATGATTTGATATCCTCAATGAGAAATCATAAATACATATGAGGCCCTTATCCTTCTTTGGTAACTAAAGGAATGATCGGCAGCAGTTCGAGGGTTTGAAGATGAAATAATTAAGTGCTACAAGCATTCCAGTAAGCTTTTGAGTATCCCACAATGTCCTCAGGGGCTGGACTTTATTGATCGCATTGATTTAATTTGGATTGGTCTCAATGCCTCTCATGCTGACTAGGCAACCCATAAGTTTTCCTAATTAGAAAGCAAATGAACACTTGCTTGCATTAAATTTCATCCAGTACTTCATGAGAATTTTGAAGGTCCTATCCAAGTCTGTGTGGTGGTGATCATTGTTCTTGCTCTAAACTAACATGTCATCGATGTAGACTTCCATGGTATCTCCCATTAGGTACTTGAACATATATGTGACCAACCTATGATAAGTTGCCCCTGCATTTTTTAATTCGAACGACATGAACTTGTAACAGTATATGCCTAGTGGCGTTATAAAGGATATTTTGTCTTGGTCGAGGCTGAACAGTCGGATCTGATAATACCCTAAACAGGCGTCTAGAAAACTTATTCTCTCATGGGCATCCGTGGCGCCAACCAGCTGATCAATCTTTGGCAGGGAGAAACTGTACTTGGGGAAAAATATGTTGAGATCCATGAAATTGACATAGACTCTCTAGATGTTGTTGCTTTTCCATACTACCACTAGATTGGATAACCACTTGTGGAACTGAACTTCTCTAATGGAACCTATATCTAGAAGCTTCCACACTTCATTTTCCACTGCTTTAGCCTTTTTTAGGGTTGTTCGGTGTTCATTATGAGTAATCGACTTGAAGGTTGGGTCAATATGTAGACTGTGGCAGGCTATGTCGGGGTTAATTCCAGGAAGATCATACGACTCTTGGGAAAAAATATCCAAATTATTTCTCAAGAAGGCAATAAGTTCTTTCTTTTTTTCATCGTCCATCACAGTTCTGATAAGGAACTTTCTATATGGAAATTTTTCATCAACACCAAATTCTTTTAGGCTTTCAATAACCGTATCAATCGCATGGATCTTGGTCTCTTTTACCCCTAGTCGTTCATACAGTAGTTGTTATTTAGAGGGTGAGCCCTATCTTGGGCTTCCTTTGGAGCGTCCTTTGTTCCTTTTTCTTCTCTTTTTGAGAGATAATGGCTACTATAAAGCACTTCCTTACGATGGCTTGGTCACCACGAATCTCGAACACACCCCTATCGGTGACACACTTGAGCTTCTGGTGGTAGTAGATGGTACGAATCTCATGGCGTGTGACTAGCCTCTTCTTAGAATGGCATGAGATGGAGAATCTATATCCACCACCAAGAATTAAATCGGCGTTGAGATATTTCCTACCCTGACTGTAAAGACTATATTGCCCACTGATATTGGAATTTTCTCCGTGAATCAAACTAATGGAACCATGGCCTCCTTGAGGTAGTCTAGGTTGAGCTTCAACTTGTTGATCAACTCTAGGTAAATCACCTCTGATGAGCTTTCGTGGTCTACCAACAACTTGTTGACATCCTAATTTATGATTTCGAGGGTAATCACGAGCGCATTGTGGTGGGGAGTCCTTACCCCAATCATATCTTCATCTGTAAAGACGATGTGTTTGGTTTAGTTGACACATTACAATCATCGGCGCTTGTCAGCTTGGCTTTTAGTAGGGTCAATCTGAAATGCCTCCTTGGTAGTAGTGACCTTCTTCAGCTCCATTTAAATAACTTTGCCTTGGATATGCTTCAGTTCATACGCACCATAAATCACCATGAACTCCTATCCCATGTCGTCATCAAGGATATTATTAAATTTTTGGTCACCATTGGCTGCGACCTTATCAGGTTTCTTTTCTATGTATTCATTCAAATGTCCATCTTGGTGCTAACTCTTCCAAGAGAGACTTCAACACTTTGTAGTTCTCTGTCCTGTGGATGCCTTTGTTATGGAATGCGCATCTCAGTGCATTCTTCTTCTTGGTTGGGTCACCTCCCATCTTCTTGGGCTACTTGGCAAATAGCTAAAGATCTTATAGATCGGTTCTTTAAAGACTATGCTAACAGCTTGGAATGCCTTTAACTAATCATCCTTTCTCCCATTCTTAGATTCATTTTTACCCCCATTATTATTCCCTTTCTTTGGAGTTTCACTTTTGTCTCCTTCTTTATTTTCTTTTGCTCAGCTATTGTCTTCTAGGGTAGAGTGAACCACATCCTTAACCTTGGTGTATTTTTTGATACATTCCATGAGGTCGTCATTGGTGTTGGACTCTTTCTTCATCAGGGACTGGTGAAGCAGAGATATGGTTGGCAGATCAATCTAGAAGGATGTTATAGTAAACTGATCTAAGAAGTCCTCCACTTCATTGAAGACCTCCCAATACCTCTTAGCATAGTCATGAAGGCTCTCTTATGGCTTCTTCTTTATCGTGAGCAGTGAATCCATCTGTTAAGGGTGGGTATTGATTATTATGAAGCAAACGATAAAGGCCTCTACTAGGGCCTTCAAGCTCTTGACCGACGATGTAGCTCCTCAAAATAATTTTGACCTACGTCATGTAGTCTAGAAGGAAATATTTGACACATCAAGGCATCGTTATGGCTCCACAAGGTTATCTTCTGCCTATACTGTCGAACATGATGTATGGGGTCTATCTTTCCATCATAGATTTTGAATCTGGGAATGGCGAAATTCTTTGGGGGATCTTTATCTTCAATTGAACTAGAGAAAGGGGATTTTATCCGAGTGTTGAGAGCTATTATGTCCATCTCTCTAGTGGATGTGGACCCTAGATGGGATGGATGTTGTTCCATCTATCTACGCAATAAAATTTGGTTGTCCTCATCCTGGAGATCATTACTCCCCTAGAACCTCTCTAATCATCCATGCTCTGATTGACCACGCTCCGGCATGCTGCGTTCAGATCGATCGTGGTAACACCTAGATCTCCTCCATCAACTGCGAGTCTTACTCACCTGAGGCCTATGAGACCTATCATGATGATTCCTGGCATCCCTATAGAGATCTCTCTCCATTCTTTCAAGTTATATTTGCATGCAACAATTCTCTTACATCTAGAGGTGTATTGCCTCCTCCTTCTCTTGAATCCTATCTTCATAATCATCGATCAGCCTGGAGATCTGAGTAGACCTAGGTGGTCCCTGACATTCCTTAGAAGACTGCCTTTCTTGGCAAAACCTAGGATGTAGTGGTTGATGAATCTCTGACCCGACCCTAAGTGGAACTGGGTGGTCCCATACATCGCCAACTTGAGGAAGGTTACTGATGTGGTGAGACATCACTGGCATACTTTTGATAATTTCTTTTATTGGAAAAAATAATCGTTTCCCACATATAGCGTCAATTATGAGTGCGAGAATTATCACCATAAGAAATCTAGAAAGAAATATCAAGAAGAGAAATATCAAAGATCACACGCACAACAACAAAGATATGTGGTTTGACAACTTGCCTACATCCACAGAGTGCTTACAGTATTCTTATTAGTGTCTCTTAAATAATTGAAGTTACATACCTTTGTCCCGGATTAGGTTTTACATTTTATAGTTGTAAAAATAAGTGATTGAATTGTATAAGTAACTCAACCAGATTGTAGATAGCTCGTAGGTATCCTTTAATATTTTATTCGAGATTGTAGGTAACTCATTTGAGTCTATCCCCATGCATTTAAACACATGTCAAATACACGAATAAAAAATAATGATTCTGAGTTGGGCCGAGCAGTCCATTTTGCATGGTGGGCTAGTCGGCTGCAGTATTGGGCTTGATTAAATAATTCCCCACAAAACAATCCAAATTATCCATGTGTATTTGTAATTAAATCCCCATTGGGATTTGCAATAGTAGAAGTTTATGTGGAAGATTTTAATTTGATCAGGACTCTAGAAGAGCTCGAGAAAATTTCTAACTATTTGAAGAATGAATTTTAGATTAAAGACCTTGAGAAAAAAAATTATTTTGGGCTTCAAATCAAGAGAAATTCTAATAGAATTTTTATCCATTAGCCTAATTATACTAAAAAACAACCTTGAAATGATTTGGTATGGACACAGAACATCCACTAAGTACACCCATAGTTGTCCGACCTTTAGACATAAAGAAAGATCATTGTCATCCTAAAGAATATGATGAGGAAATATTAGTTCCAAAAGTATATCATTTAAGTGCAATTGGTGCATTATTATACTTGGAAGAATGCACATGATCGGATATGTCATTCTCAGTCAGCTTGTTTGCTAGATATAGTTTTAAACCAATAAAAAAGCATTAGATTCGTGTCAAGCATATCCAAAGATATTTAAGAAGAACCATTGACTTGGGATTATATTGTTTTAATAATTCGAATAGTTATGTTTTAGTATGTTATGCAGATTCTGGATACCTCTTTGATCCTCATAAGGGTCGATCCCAGACACGTTATTTATTTCTTAGTGGTAATATTGCTCTTTCTTAGCGTTCTACTAAAAAAAACTTAGTAGCTACTTCTTATAACCACTCTAAAATTTATCACTTCATGAAGATAGTCGTGAATGTGTATGGCTGAGATCTTTAATTCAGCATGTTCTTAGTTCTTGTAAACTCCCATTATAGGTGTTCCTAGTATCATATATGAAGACAATCCAACGTGCATAGCGAAAATTTAGGATGGCTTCATCAAAGGAGACATAACTAAGTATATTTTACTAAAAAAATCTTCACTCATGAGCTTTAAAAGAAAATTTAAATTGAAGTCAAGCAAGTGTGTTTAACAGACAATCCAATGTAACAAACCCCATTTTACACGTAAAGGTAAGTTGGACACAATACGAGATAGATGGGTCTTGTCTAACAATCTATATCATTCCCAGTATCAAAACCACAATATGACAATTAATATTTTAATTCAAATAAACAATTTAAGTCACATCTAGCAAAGAAATAAATCCAAACTCCTAATTAGTATAAAACATCCACTCAGGTATAACAAATATCCCAAAAGACTGAATAATTAACTCTGGCTTATCCCAATACAATATCTGAAATAATAAACTGACTGGAATGGATATAGAAACCTATGTTATCGGCAAACGAGCTGAAGTAATGGATGTGCAAATGGGACCACAAGTCTGATCTCATGTGAGCCCTACTGTCACTCTCTATATAAACCATGGGGGACAAACATTTCATAACTTCGGTCAGTGCCCTAGAGTTGCAACAATTAACTTACTAAAACAATATACAGTAATACAGTTAATTCACATTATACACATCCCATCGGCACTCGCATGAAGTAAGTATCTCATCCTTCATCTAAATGCAATACTATACGCATATCAACCCAAGTCCCAATTATGAAGTTTAATAGCTACAAAATAAGATTTACGTTTAATGCATCTAGCACAATTCATAAACTGAAGTGACTCATCTAGACATATGCTTCTAGTCCCAATAATAACCCCTATGATACTACCCACAAGAAACCACATATCATCCATTATGCATTTTTCGTAGTATCAAATTCATTATCAATTGTATATATCATTAGACAATAGGGAATTAATATCAATTAATTGATATAATTATATATGTCCTTATATATATATGACACATAAAGGCATTTACCATCAGTGTCCCATTTGTGCTCTATCATTGATCCCGGGGGAGTCCCTCATCCAAACGAACATCACAAACACACACAAGCATGGCGGTCCCTACGTAGTATACCATCGCACAATCCATACCCCTGATGGTGACAATGGATCCCAGTCTCTACACATACCTCCTCGTAACTGGTGCTTCTACATGGGACCTAAAATAATGACCTTCACAATGCCTAGCCCACCTATGTTGAAGCATGCTACAGTTTTGAGACGTATGCAACCCCAATCGATGCGAACATAGGTATCTTAACACAAATAAATAAATGCATATTATTAATACATAATATGTATAAATTATTAACCATATAATTACCCCTAATAAGTCTCATCAATCTTCCCTTTAATGTCCAAACTTTAAAAATTAATCATATAGTTAATTTATAATTTCCCCATGAATAAAATAGTGGCACAAATCCATTTTTAATTAATTATCCACTAATGTAGATGACTTCACACATACTCGCCTATGTTCGTAAAAATCAACTGAACAATTCCTCGGTCCTACCCTAACACAAGTCTGAAGGTCGATTCGATTTACCTCTAGGGCCTAATCGGTTCCCCCCCAAAAGAAAACAAGCTCAATCGATTTTCCTTGGAAGACGAATTGATTCTCTTTCTATAAGTGGCCATAACTGCTACAGTTTCCTATACGAGATTCCTATTCCTAAATCCATTCTTCATCCCAAAGATTTACCCTCTTATTTATCAATGAATATAGACTCCTCATGAATCACCTACGCTTTTTAGATCACTATTTAATCAAATTAATGCAAGATCATACCCCCCAAATCCCAGATATTACGTCTAACATTAGAGTCCATCTAAACCCAATTTGATCCTACTTATTCATCTAATCAATCTCAGATTTTAAGTGATCAATTCATCAATTAAAACTATCAAAATAGAAATCTTATAACGTATATTCTGAGGTTCATTTCCAAATTAACACGATACTAATTCCGAGTTTGTTTCCAAATCAATTTATCCTTAAAACCACTATTTTCATATTTTCTCTAAGAGTCATAGAATTTATTTCTATTAATCAAAATCATCAATGTATTCAATTAACCGGGAATTATTATGACAAAATGCATAGGTGGATTAAGAAATATATAATAATTGAGTTAGCAAGAGAATTCTTACCTTAAATTGTCGATTGGAGTATCCCTTCTCTTGAATCCTTGTTGTCCCTTCCTTCTATAGTCTTGGTAACCTCTCCTATGGGTGTGGTGCTACTAGGGTTGTGTTGTGGTGGATGGTAATATCGTTTCAAGTTGTTAATCATCATCTTATAGCCCCTAATCTCGTATTACACTTAAACCTCCACTTTTAGGTCTCTAAACAAGCCTGAAACCATACCCGGATTGGACCAATAACTCCCTTAATGCTAAGCCCTGGGCCTAATCTTAGATGTCTAAAACACCTAAACGAGTCTCCAAATTGTCCCGAAATGCGTCCAAACTATATCTACCCAAATTTCACAGTTTTATTATATTGAAAGACCACATAACAATAATTTAACTAACATAAAAATTTATTTTCTACGAGTACCAAAATTGTGAACAATTGATTCAAATAAGAAGGCAACAAATAATTTAATCACAAATTAAATTCTTCCAATTTAATTTATTTTCAATTTTATTTAATTAAATTCTACCAAAAATAATTTATTAAGAAAGCATGGGGTATTATATTATCCCCCCAATAACGGAATTCCATCCTCAGAATTTTTTGAAACATAACATCAAAACTTAACCCTCACAAATATCATTGGTTTATACTCAATTAATCCGTACTTGCACCCCATGTGATAAAAAGGCCCATCTATGCCTACATAGTGTGACCGGGATTCCCATACGCCACATATCACATGTACCAACATAGAAACATCATATATGGATAACACATATGCATCGAAAATGAACCATACATACCATGCACATCTATAAGGAAAAAAAATATTCGAATATCCTGATGACCGTGGCTTAGTTCTTGAAGATTTTCCCACTCAATCCACTGGTGGTGTAAACATTACTAAGTGCTCTCATCACTTTACTCCTTGGCCCCACTGGCCTTAACTCATATAATATAATGTTGCCCAGTGCATTGTATTTCCAGACATGTATAACATATTAAAAAAATATCCTAGAATCCAAACGTGCCTTAACTCGTGACATTTGCTAAATTCCCTTCTTTGTTAGTCCAAGACTAAATATGAAACAATACACTAATCATGACATTTTAAACTTGTGTTAATTTCAACAAAAGGCTCATAACTTCCAAGAGTTACACTAAACCCCATTAAATTAATCGATCAAGTAATGCCAAGAACATCATGTTCCCTTTCTCACGTACGATAGGACACCCCCTATCCATCCTTAAATATAATAGAGCTCTTAATCACTTCTAAGCCTCTAAAGATCTACCCATTCCAATAAAATCTACTATCGCCCATTTTTAATGACAACATCATTATTATAACAATATTTATGACAATACACATCTTCATGTAACCGAGGCCATCTTTATCCATAAAGCTCTCAAAGTAACCCAAAAATTTTCAATACAAATGCTTCTTATTATGCATATCCTTATCTACTAAAATAAATCCATCCCTGGATGACCATCGCATTTATTAATCCTTTGAAGTATACCAGCATTAGCAGTTAGTCTATGTACGTACCCCAAGTCAAAAATTCATTGTATCCCTAATTAAAGGAATACATCAATAATCAATCCTAAAATCTTCACATTCTTGTGCCTACTCTCGATAAGGTAAAACTTTTCAATTCATGCAAAACCCACTGCTATAATCCCAATGCCCATATAAACTCTCCCTATGTAGGGTTTGTAAAACTCCATTGATCCATTATTAGTCTTACACTACCATTTACAAAATTCATAATTGGACACCTTCTTATCAATAAACCTTGTCCATCATTAGTACATTAATAAAACACAAGTCTATGATGCATAAGTCACATCATCCTCTTATAAATTTTTTAGTTGAGTTGTCACCCTTCATAGTTCAAAATCATAGAGTGGCCCTACTCCAAGGTCCAAACTCTCGCACATTACTCTCACTGAAATCACGAACGGTTTAACAACATAATTAATCTTACCCAATCTAAGCACAACACCAATTTGGCGTTCTTTAATCGAAATTTATCAGCACCCCAAATTTTTCCTCAAAATCCTCCTAATTGTTAAGACGTCTCAATATGTTGCTCTCTCTTAAGTGCAATAAATTTCATAAGGTCCCTTCACTAACCCAAGTTTACATCGCAATTCATTTTACCATGACCAAACCCCATATATGATAATTCCCATATTAGTTCTCACAGCTATGATGAACACCAATGTCTAATCAGTAGTTCTAGACTTGACCATTAACTCTTAACAATCCCATAAAAATCAACACAATCCTGGTAAGTGAGTTATCAATCCATCGCCAGGATAACGTCATACTCCGACATATGTAATGCGTATAGGTCTACCATAATCTAAGTCTCCCTTTTTCAATCCTTATACCTATACACACGAAACATATAGGTGCCCCTCTACTCAAGGGTGAATCAACGTACAACACCATGTCCCATAATAAGTCTATCATCCTCGGTGCACTAACAAAGTAGTATTAATAACTGAGTATTATGCACTAGTATCAAACTAAATATGCCCTAAAAGTTGAATAATAGGGAACATACCCTCCACTACGTATGTTGGTGTTGGTCCCTCTTTAGGGGCGACGCGATACACACGTTAATACTATAACTGTGGTTGTTGTCCTTGAGGTGGGGTGGGTAGCATTAGTTATTCTAGCACTACCGCCACTGGCTAGGACGGTAATGGATGATGTTGCCCATGGGGTGTCTGGTACCCTCGTTGTCCTCCCAGCTCCGTACCACCCGATTTCCCTAAGGTCACTTCCTCGCTAACTGTCCCTTATCTCCACAAACATAATAATTTCCTTTAAACTGATGGATATCCTGTCCTTGCCCCTATTGTCCCTACTGGCCTCATCCCTACTTCCACTGGCTCTGATGACCTCTTTGCTATTGGTCCTGGTCCGATTGGACCTGCTTATTCTAATTATCGAAACCCCTATACCTTTTATGCTGATCACTCACATGTGACCCCTTAAATTACTGAGTCCCTTGACTGTCATTCCAATTTTTCTTACCCTACTCGTTTAACATCTCTGAGTTGGGTCTCTTCTCCACTTTATTTTTCTGAAATAACCTGTGGTCCTGAAAATATAGCAAAGCTGCATTCACCATCTGTGTGTAAGTGGTAAAAGCTAAATTCCCCAACAATGATTTCCTGATGTACCAAGCCTTCCCTGAAATAAACTGCTCCATATTTTTTTCTTCAGTATCTACCTCGTCCCCAATAAAATTAGACAATGCAATAAACTCATCCTCATATTCAGCTATCGTGTGACCTTTCTATTAAGGTTCATGGATTTCTTCCTTATCTATGATTTCGTAGCTGGTATGAAATTATTTATTTCAAACTTGACCTAAAACTCATTAATAGTCAATTAATCTTGCTCCTTCAGTGTGGTTATAGACTCCCACCACTGTAAAATTGCCTCTATCAGTCGAAATGAGGCTAACATCTACTTGTACACTAGTGTGCACTCAACCATCCTCAAGTGTCGTTGAATGTCCTTCTTTCCCTGATTGGCCACCAATATATCTGGACTTCGAGAAAACTCTGTAGGGTGGCCCTTAGTGAAGGCCTTCATAGCTCTATCCCATACCGAGCCTTATGCCTGAACATGTAGCACCACCTACTTCGGGGGTGGTGATGGTGGTTGCTGGTGTGGTGTCTGAAAATGTTGTAGCATAGCAACTATCGCTATAGAGACTGCCTATGTCGCAACCGTGGAAATATTCATAGGATCAACCATGGGTGGGGCTAGTGGTGGCTGTGGGTGTGGTTGCAACTCCTGCTGAGACCCATCTTATACAACCTGTGTGGTGACACGTCATGGTCTACTGCGCCTATCGCTTTCCATCTGATATAAAAAAAGATTTGTATTAGTAACATATCGTAAATAGTATAATGATTACTAATCATAGGGATCTACACTTCAAAGGAACACAACACCTACTCCAAAATTGGGTTTTTATCACTATATACTCGGCCAAGGTTGTCATGGTCAAAACTCGTGACAACAAATCATGTGTTTATTGTCAAGGTCAATAATCGTGACACTATCGTGATTGTTGTCACAGTCGTGTCACGGTCATTGACCTTGGTAACAAAGTTATCACGATCGTGTGAAGGACTTTGACCCTAATAATACTACAAGTTGTCACGGTCAAAGTCCTTAACATGACCGTGATAACTCTTTTAACTTAACCCTTTGCCAAACTACATTTTCCCTTTACCTAAACCATTTCTCTCCCTTACTTTTACAGCTGCGACTATCCTCTCTCTCTCTCTCTCTCTCTCTCTCTCTCTCTCTCTCTCTCTCCCCCCCCCCCAACTTTGAGGTATATCTCTCTCTCTCCTTCACACCACATCACACACACACACACCCCACACCATACACAAAAATTAATTTCAAATGAAAACCCCTAAAAAAACCTAGAAAGATTTCTGCATATTGATTAATTTCAAATGAAAACCCTTAAAAATGATTTCAAACACACACAAACACATGCAATCATTTAATTTTTGTAATTCATATAATTTCTGACATTATTATTTATTGTGCTAATTTATTATTTATTATGCTAGTTTAAAAATGATGTCACCTAATTATTTATTGCACTAATTTAAAAATTATGTCACCTTATTGCACTACGATGTTTCTCATTTATTGAATATTTCGCATTATTATTTGAGTTGTTGTTTGGGATTCTTAAATTGTTGTTGACTGGTGAATTTGATCATTTAGATGGCCATTGAGTTGGTTGGCCCTAAGCATTTCTAGCATTTAGGGTTATGGTAATAAAAAATAGTGACATGTGATGTGGGTTGCCCTAGGCATTTCTAATATTTTGCATTATTATTTGAATTGTTGTCGACTAGTGAATTTGAACATTTAGATGGCCACTGAGTTGGTTGGCCCTAGGCATTTCTAATATTTGGGGTTGTGATTCTACCGAATATAAATAAGACAAAAATGAAACATTTTTAGCATGGAAATATAAATAAGACAGAATTGAAACATACTATAAAATTTAAAAGCTTGTTGTTAAACAATTAAATAGAATTGAAACATAAATATGTATAAATCATTACTATAGACTTTATTTGGTAACTGGCAGTAATTTCAGAAACATGCATTGTTTGATGATTCAAATTTACAATAAATTAAATTTTACTCGCGTGATACAATAATATGGTGGGAAGCAATCTTACACTCAAGAAATATATACGGTTCTAACTTATGTGTGTGTAACATTATTCATTTAAAAGTATATGCTTTTTTAGTATATGATTGCTTCCCACCTTATTATTGTGTCACACGTATAAAATCTAATTCATTGTAAATTTGAATCATCAAACAATGCATGTTCCGACATTATTGACAATTTCCAAATAAACTCTATAGTGTTGTGACACTACCGAATAGAAATGAAACATATTTACCATGTAAATATAAATAAAATAGTGTACATAGATACTAGACTTCTAGTTCTTATGCGTATACATTCAATATCCCTTAAACCTGTTCGAGAGTCATTACCCCTATAATAAGATTTCTCAAACTGTTTTATTTAGATAGTTTGGAACATAATAGTTAATGTATAATAATGTTCTTAACGGATTAAACTTGTTACTTTTGGGAGAAGTTATGCTGCCATATCTTAATGTTCTCTGGGTACATGCTAGATGATGCGGTGTTAAGTGTTATTTCAATGGATAAATTGAAATAACACTTACACTTGTGAATCTATATCTTGTACTTGGAGAACTATGGGGGTATGCCGTTGAATTTTCTTTAAATTTGAATAATGTGTAAGAGTTTCTAAGTATATTACAGAAATACTTGGTCTTGAATGGGATAGAACCAGTCCCCCTTTAGAGGAGATGGAAGAAATAGGATTTATATTGTTTTTATAATATAACATCGAAAGATGAAATGCTAATCTTGTAGTCAAAATAATTATTGGAAACTAAATTTTCACACTTTTGTTTTATACTAATGCATAAACATACGTTTCTTACCCATAAAAGGGAATTGTTTGTAGTTAGTTTTGATGAGATATTGTGACACTCCACCTATTTAAGTACCGGGTGATCAATCCTTTATAAAAATAAAATAGGAATCTCATCTGGTTCATTCTTAGCATTATTGTTGAAAACATTCTAAAAGTTTACTAACCACCTAGTATTCAAAAAGTCGGTGCCAATTTTATCTTTTTATTTAAACAATAACAATATGGGGAAACAAAAACAATAACCAAGCCATTCACACAATAATAAAAATCTGAACCAATCACAAGATAAATAACTGAAATAAAAATAATATCGAAAAACCATCAGTTCCCAATACAAAAGTCCAACTAAATATCAATAAAAATAAACCGATTCCTCATAAACAAAGTCTGATAAACTGAATAAAATGAATTAACTGAAGGGGAGACATGTCCAAATGGAATAACTGAACTCCATCCTACTCTAGGAATGAAGTGACTGAAGCGTCTAATCCAAATCCTTCAAGCATTCACAAGTGTTGTAGTTACGCAACCCTGGAACATATCATCAAGCTTGGCGTCCCTGTGGCTGGACACCTAAAAGGTTTTGCAAATATTGTTTTTGCAAACGGGTCAGAGCCCAAAGTATTTTGAAAATATTTAGTAAGTATTTTAATCACAATTTAAAAGCAGTTATTTATACACATGTTAGTTCAATGTACACTCCCTTGAGTTCCTCACCTCTCAACTAATGTACACGCCTAACGTCATCTACCTAGCTGTACTACCCAGCTCAACTAGGTCTCATCAAAATGCTCTAACCACTAACAAGTTCTTTTCACCCGTACCGCCCATATAGTACGCTATCATAAACTAATAATTAACATGTCCCATATGTTATTATTAAACAATCATTAACATTCCACGTATGTTATCATTAAACCATTTAATTAAGTTGTTCTACTTAAATCGTCTTTAAATATATGCTAACTAGCTTTACTACTATAACACACTAAGTAGACTATATCATAATTAAGTCAGTTTTAGATATACACTAATTGACCTTCCTACACTACACACAAGTAGGATAAATTATCCAAGTATATATATATAATGAAGTAGAAAACATATGTATGTCATAAGATGAAACTGTGATGGCATCTTTATGAGTTTTTATGCACTACCTATTTTTCCCCTTACAAATTTAGACCCCCCCTATTTTGTTACACTTTAATTTTTTTTTCCCTTTCCTTCAAAATTCAAAATTGGGGGTAAAGTTGTAAACTTGCCTAACACAAACTCTCTCTCACACTCTTCAACCACACAAAACACATCCAAACCCCTCCGTTCCATCTTATCTCTGCCGATTAAACAAAACCCTACCTTTATTCTCTCCCTCCCCCTCACACTCATCTGCTTCTCTCTTACTTCCCCCCATTTCTCATTCTCTACTTTTTTTCTCAACCCCAATACCATATTCCGATGGACAACATCTCCATTCCTCTAATTTGTCTCTATTAAGGGATTTACCTATGGTTTAGTTGTGTGTTTACAGTTGTATGTTTATGGACTTATCCTCTATCTGTCTCCCCCCCCCCTCTCTCTCTCTCTCTCATGGGATGGTACTCTATTATCTCTCTCGCACACACACTTCACTTCATTTCTATGCTTTCGTGGGTTTTGATTATGATGTTTATTTTGGTTTTGTAGGTACCTATTTGCCTATAATTTGTTTTTATTTGGATCTGATCAGGTATTCCTCCCCCATATATATATATATATATATATATATATATATTGCCTAGATTTTTGTTGAAAGTGATTATCCATTTTCATTATTATTTTTATGAGTTTATTGTTGGTTTATGCACCATGTTTATCATTTTTCTGGGTTGAACGTTGATTTATAATTCCAAGTACCTTTTATATTTTTGCAAGTTTCTTAACTTCTTTTATTTCTAATCATTTTTTTAATTTTTGGTATTTTTTTCATTTTTAGGTATTTTTAATCATATTTGTAATTTTGTGTATTTTTCCATTTTTAGGTATTTTTACTCATATTTGTAATTTTGGTATTTTTGCACTTTTAGGTATTTTTGAATTATGGATTTTCAACAGGAAAAATCTCTTAAAAGGCAGGTGTGGTATTATGTTGAATGAAGTTTGTAGTTTTTATGCAGGTGTGGTATTATCTTGAGTGAAGTTTGCAGTTTTTATAGTATTAACTTTTGTTAACAAACATGGAACATGAAGTTTGTAATAATTTTATTGCTCAATATCAATGGAGGGGGATGGGATAAGGGGTGTTTTCATTTTATTTTATAATCCATTCAATAGTTTCTGATACAGGTGATTACTCTTTACATGCTACATGAAATTGAATATTATTACAAACTTAACATTGAATATTACCTTGACTGAACTTGACTTGACTATGTAATCTTAACATGGAATTGTTTGTGGTTACTCTTTACATGCTACAGGTGAGTGAATCATATTTTTGGTACCATTAGATGTAACACATTATTCATGTTCATGTTTTCAGTGAGGGAAGGAGGTGGATACATGTGTGTCCGGGAACGAACTTTATACAAAAAAGGTAACAAGACTCTTTTATTTTGTATTTAATTGTTGTCGAATTATCCTACAATTGATGATTAATTATAAGTCTATAACTAAGTGGTAATTTAAAAGGCCTAACAGGGTCTATGCGTGATATTTCCAACATTTTGATTTTATTATGTGCTTACAGATTCTATATACTTTTATCCATTTAGCATTATCTTAGTGCAGTCTTCTATTCTAAATTTGGAGATTCTATAAACTAATCATTCGATAAATTAATAGAATTTATTTTTTTGAGATCAGGGATACAATTGTGGTTCTGTTTAACTGCTTACGGACCTCTATTTTTGAATTATTTTATTAAGTCTAGTGTAGATTATAGATTCATTTAATAACAAACCCTTGATTTTTAGTCCTCAAAGTTGTGGGTGGAGAATAAAGGAAAATGCAAGTTTTTCCATGATTGAGCCACCAAGTTATGTTTTATTTTTTAAGGTGTTTCACATATATCAGAGTTGGAAATAAGGAGAATTCTTTGTTTAAGTACTACATTATGTTTTAGTACTACATCGCATTCCATTGCATTATGTTTTACTTGGTGTTTAAGTACTACATTAAAAGATAATGCATTACTGTAAAAAATTACAGTGAGAATTAAGTAAATCATAACCATTATTTTTCTCTGTATATTCCCCTGTTGTTTCATATAACTTAAGGCAGTGTGTGTGATGTTTTAAAATAAAGTTGAATATGTATTAGCCAAATCTTAAGGCAGTGGATGGGGCATTTTGTAGTTGCGTTTAAGAATAAGGATGGGATAGTTCGGTGACAAAATTTTAGTTATGTGGAATACACTTTTAATATTCTTGGTTTCATATAAGTGGACCCTTTCTTTTTTTGTTACATTTCTCTAAAGTTCAATTGTTTTGTTTGTGGTTTTTTCCCATATATCTCATTTAAAGGAATACTAAAATAAAATATGTGATAAGCCTTGGTGTTTTTTATTGTCATTAGAAATAATACAATATGTTTCAGATTTAAAAAGTGCATTTTTCAAGAAAAAATTTCTTGAATCTGGCCGTGGTTTTATTTACTTTTCGCATGATTCATTTACTGTGTTTAGATGTTGTGTGGCTATTGTGTATTGAAGATTTTTAGAATGAATTTTAGAATGTTCTGGTGAGGTAAGGCACGAACCAAATTGAAGTTTTACTTTGAGGTATTGTTTTGGTGATTGAGTATATAATATATATAATCCATATAACACCTTCCTTATCAGGGCTTAATTCAGGAAGCTACAAACACGCTACAGACACTGTCTTTATGAATACTGAGTTATCAAATTATCTCACCCGAACGAGTAGGTTGGGTAGCTTCTTGAGGGGTACATCATGGTTAAATATAACTGCATACTGTAGTGATTGGCCTTTCAATATAATTTTACTGAAGTTATTGTAACAACCCTCGCTTTTGAGAATCGATTTTATATTAATCTACTATATGAAGTAATTATATAAAATGCCAGAATATAGAGTAAAGATTAACTGAATGAGTTAAAAGTTAATATTTACTAACTTGTTGTATAATTACTGTATGTGAATGTAAATATCCTCATGTTGAGTTATAGAGTGTCATAAGATTTAAATGACATTGATGGTTTAAAAATGAAACCGGAACTTGAAATAAGTTATAAAATTTCCAAATGATAATTTGGAGTGTGTTGTTAGTTCCGAAAGGTACGAGACAGTCGAATTAAGTGCCATATTGCTTTTTTGTGTTTCGGGCACTTTTGACCGGTTTTAACATAAATGTGTAGTTGCGAACCATTTTAATGTGGTATTTACCACTTAAGTTGATTATTTTGTCTAATGACACGATTTATGTCTTGATTAAGTCACTATTCCCTTAAGTGTGTTCCTAAACCTAGAGAGAAGAAGAGAACTTTGGAGAGAAAGAGAGAAATTGAAGGTTGGAGATTGATCTTGCATTCATCTTCCTCAAATATGAATTTCCAAGCTTGAGGCAAGTTTTCTACTTGCTATAATGTGTTTTAAGATGAATGATTAGTATTGATAGTTGTGTATTGATTTGAGTTTATCAAGTTATGGTTTGTTGGGTTTAATGAGCTCTAAATTAAATTGAGATTGATTGGGATGATCATTGATATAAATAATGGTAGTTGGATGTATTTATGATGTATTAGTTGCATTAAATGATCTTGGGTTAGTTGGATTTGTGTTGGGAGAAAAAAATTAGGAGTTTAAAACTCCATAGCCAAACTTGGCAAATTTGCAGGGGCGAATCGATTCGGCCTGTCCGAATCGATTCGCTATTGGGGCAGTGTCCAGGTCTAAGTGGACCGAATCGATTTGTCTTGTCCGAATCGATTCAGAAATTATGCAGAAAGTTGGGTTTTCATGATCGAATCGATTCGGCTGGTCCGAATCGATTCGCTTTCTCACCAAATCGATTCAGCCAGGTTGAATCGATTCCAAAATCCTGCACTTTTAGGTGGTTTTTCCTAGCTCAATTCTTACCCCTTTCTTTAGACTTAGGCCCTAGGAACCTTCATTTATGAAGTAAATATAGAGTCCTAGAGTCTTAGTTGAGTTTGGTCGCCACCCTAGACTAGAATGGGTTCATCTGGGGTTCATTCCAGGGGTGCTTAAAGTGATGTTAAGGAATTACTTCCTTTGTTCAAACTTTTAGGAGTTAGGAGTTTAAAAGCCCATACTTGGAGACTTTAGGGGGATTATTGGAGTTATATAAACCTTGGGACTTGTAGAATTACTGTGATAACTTGGAGAACAATTGGGGACTTAAAATTTGAGGAATATTAATGAGAATATTCAATGATGATGGGTTCGAATAAAAATGAACCAAACATATGGATAATGGAAATGAAAATGATATTTAAAATGTAAATGCTAATTTACTTAAACACACCTCTCTAAATGCCATATTAAGGGAAGTTCGCGCGTGAAGTGAATCCCCTAGCTAGTGAATGCAGGGTGGATATAGTTCTAGGCCATATGAGCGCTTGTTGTATATTTTTTGCGATGGGTAGGTAATTCCAGGTGTGGTTATGACTACCCCGCAGGTATATGGCCGCTTCTCGACGCTTCGATAGGATCCCAGGTTGTCTTGATGATAGGCCCTGGAAGATGATGGGCATTTAGGGGCGCGCATAGTGGGGAAACCCGGACGGGAGGTCCTAGAATCGTTATATATGTATATTTATGATTTTTCTAACATCAAGTGGGACTTGATGGATATTAATGCCATAAAGAGCATGATTACGTGCCATAAAGAGCATACAATTGAGATACGTGCCATAAAGAGCACATGATAGAATTTGTATTCCTGATATGGAATGGAAAGATAAAAATGAAGGTGAAACATGATAAAGGCTTTTGATTAATGATGATTATACATATCCTCTTGCATAACTGAATTCAAATCTATAAGCATTTAATTTTCCTAGTTTATTATATGAATTTAGCATGCTAGAATGACATCTTCATCATCCATGTTTAACCATGCATAACTGTCATACTCTTCATTTGTCTGGTGATCACATAAAACTGGGTCCTGGCCCGTTCTTCTTTCTTATTGTGCATAAATATTGTAACCGCTCAAGTGCTCCACCGCAAGGACGCCCGTATTGACCTCCCCATTTCTGTATCTTTTGACGAGCCGTGACATTTTGTGGATATCACGGGATATCTTGTGTAGACGCATTCCTTTTTGTTTTCTAGATATGATCGGATCTTGTAATCGGGAGAGTGTCCCAACCTTTTGTAATTGTATAATGAATGTAATAGGTAACTAATTCAACTTGTGTACATAATATGTAACTGTTGACCGACAGCATATTCGGTCCTCTTATTGTATATTCGTTATGGATGTAATATATAAACTCTTTTGGAATTCCACTTTCTTGTCAGATTGGGTTGTTTAAATTTATTATTTTAACTTGTTCTAAAACTAAACTTAAAACTTTTGGCAACCCTCTTTCTGATCTATTGGGTAGTTTTCCCGTGTACTCAGTTTATTGTTGTGATGCTGAGAATGATTTCCATCCATGATCCCGTTATTTTGGAGTATCAGACCAGCCACCCCTTATTTCGGATCACGGGTTGTCACAGTTATGTTTCATTATAATAAACTTGGCTCAATATACGTATTTGTTTCTTGCCTAATGAGTTTTTTTGTGTGCAACTCTGATTTAACTCAATGGATTTATTTTTCTACACTTTGCTATGCTGATTTCAACTGGTGTGTTGACATGTATGGCTTATTATCATGTTTGTTTTTTCTTTGCAAGCACTACTTTCATTCCTTAATTATTATGTTTGTATTTGTTGTTCAAGACAAGTGAATTTTGGGGCTATCATGTTATTACATTTTTTGCAGAGATTGTGAGTCGTTTTGAATATCTAATTATTATGTTCATATTTAAGGCTTTATTTTTTTACAGATAAAAAATAGGACTTCAAGGATGCCATTGTTATATCTCTGGCAATGGCCTCTATGAATTCACTGGATTCCGCTCAGAAACCTACACTTTTACTACAAACTGTAAGAATTACAGGTTAGTCGAATGCTACACAATCTATTCTATATAATTCTCTTTTTTTACATTTAACAAAAAAACGGATTTATTACAAAAATAATTTCTAATCTAACATATTTTCCAAAAATAGTTCCATGAGAAAATCTGCAAAATACGTTCCAATGATCATAATTCTTCAGGAAAATGAGTCTGTCATAAATAATTTTGCAGCTAAGGTATCTCCCACTCTGGTTATGGAGGTTTTGAAGAAGCTCAGTAATGCCAACATCCTTGCACTATCTTTCTTTAGGTGGGCTGAGAAGTAAAAAGGGTTGTAACAGCTGTAATGCTTTGGTTGAAGCTCTACAATGCTTTAATTGTCTAGTTAAAAGTTTACTGATTTAATATTAATTTGTGTGTTCTAAGGCATCTCTCAGTTCATCATAGTTTTATCCGTGTATGATACAATTTTGCACTTGGTTGGGTTTGTGGATATGCTCTTTTCTACTTTTCTGCCTATTTTATGGATGTACTATGTTTTTTTATTAAACTTTTGTACTTTTCTACTTTCTACTTATGTATGAATATAGCTAAGTTCACTGTATACAATACATAACCAAATATGAAGGGAAGGTGAATATGAGGATAGCTATAGTGAAGCAACACAAAGAGTATTTAAAAGACCACTTTGAAAAGTATAGGGTTATTTTGGAGGCCGTTGTCATCTCCGACAAGATCACCGATAGATGTAAGGGCTACATATTTGTGAGTATTTAACTCTCTCCTCAACCCATGGTTACTGGATATTTATCTTCTTTCTTTTGCTAATGTACACTGGGGGTGCTTACAGGTGACGTTTAAGGAACCCGAGGCTGATAAAAATGCGTGCGAGGATGCCACGTTGGTGATCAACAGTCGCCAAGCCAATTACAATTTTGCCTCGCTCGGTGCACGTTGTACCAGATCACAGCGAACTCCTCCTCTACCTGGTATCTATGTTTGTCCCTCTAATTTAGATTCATTCCACTTATCCAAGTCTAAACATAAATTTGTGCTTAACCATTATATATATTTGTTGAAATACACAAATTGATATCAAATAAACTATTAAAATTATGTGTCCTTTCATTAAAGTGTAGAAAAAACTCCAAATTATGTCAATTTTCCAAAAAATTCTCCCATGTTGCAAAATCTCCGAAACCATATATATGTATAATTAAGAGATTTAATACAAAATTTAGAGATCCCAGTATAGATTTTATGATGAAAATTATTTCTAATCTAAAGTATGTTGTAAATGAGAAGGTTCAAATAGTGGACCGAGATCTGCGGCACCCATGAATCAAGTGAAGAGTGTACTATACAGCGGGGACACCATATCATCATCATCAGCAGTAGCCCCATCACACCGTCCCAAACTATGAGTATGTATTAGTTTCCTTTTCCTCTGATTGATATAAATATTTATCAATTGATATACATTGTTAATTTTTTGCTTTTCTTTATTGTAGGCAAGCCTAATGTTGACACTAGAGAAAATTCCAGGAAGGCCTTTTGCTATTTGGATGTCTTCTTGGAAAATGAAGGGATTGATGAAGTTATCGATATTCACAAATAGTTTTGCATGTAAATTGAAATTAGAAGATTTAAAGGGAGCACTCTTGGACACTGACTTTGCAATGTGCGATGGAGAGAACAATGTGAAGGATTTGTTTCGACAAGGTCAGGCGCACACGGCACTTAATGATATAGATGCTGCAGTACAAAGTTTTAAGAAGGCATTGAAGTTGGAGCCAACTGCTACTGTACTAAGGAAGGAGATTATTTCTACAAACACCAATGGTCACGTTCCCCAATTCCAATGATCAAAGAGGAGAGATATCCCCAATATAATGACCAGTATATTTTAGAACTCGGTTGTTTATTAAATTTTATATCTATTGATGATAAGTTTTAGTTGTTTAAATTATAGCTTCTTAATTTTAATGGTATCTTCAAAAAATCTTATAGATCAAAGGAATTCCACATTTTGTAGAAGTATAAAGGATTTCAATAAAATTATTTTTAATTTCTAATTGATACTAACCATTTTTTAACATAAGTAATACTGATTTATAAACAACCAAGAACACCACAAGTTATAGCTGATGTGAATGTGTTAGATGCCATTACTCGGGTTGCACTTGCCTACACTTTACACATGGCGTTATGCGTGTCGGTTTTATTGTAAACATTATTCAATGGTTAATGGCTAATTTGGATGTGTTAATGGTTTTCAATATTCAATGTTTACAAGATACTACGTTTGAAAATGTACTACTTTTTAAATTAATTTGTAAAGCAAACATCATTTAAATTAGTTTGAAAAGCAAGCATGGGTTTTATAATTGACACATAGAAGTTGGTACATTGTTTGTTGTTGTCACATTGCGTATTATTAGTATTGTTGTCTTGGACTCAGAGACGTAGCTATTGTGTACGTTGGGTGGGCAAGTGTTCTGGCCAACAATTCTGATTTTTTTTAAAATTATTTTGGGATAAATTTTAAATATAACCAAAAACATGGGTCAAAACTCAAATTTTATTTGTTATTATTTGTTTTTTAAGGATTTGCAAAAATAAGCCTAAAAAATAAGCAGTCAAAATAAGCCTAATTTTTTTCGGGGCCGATGTTCTTGAACCCCTAACAATGGATTATGTCCCACATACTCTAAATTCCTATCTCCGCCACTGCATGGACTATTACAATTATTGTATTGGTTGTATGTTGACACGTTGAGTTCTATTGATGATGATGTTTATATGAGGTCCAAGACGGACTATTACTATTGTTTACACATTTGTGTTGTGGAAAGAAAATTTTATTACTTAAATTTACACGACACAATACTTTAAAAAGTTACACTTATAATATATATAAATTTTATTATTTACATTATAGAGAACTTCATACTTTTCTAAATTATTTACACTATTTGAATGTCGTTGGATATTTGTTATTTGTTAACTAGGGTGGATAGTCCTATAAACAAGGGAGATCACGCCAATTTGTTTTTTAAATTAAACTTTATTTTGATAGGGAACGGATTTTTTTTTGTTTTACAATTACGTACTTTGAAAAATTATGTTGGTTTATTATGCAGCTTGACACGTTAATTTTGTAAAGTTAGATTCATCGTGCCACTATGACGTATTGTACGAGGTTCAAGATAAACTATTATTATCATTGCGTACTAAATACAACTTATGATTCAATCAACGACATACATTTTCAAAAATTTGCATCGTGCCTTCAGGCACAGGCATACCCTAGTGTGTGTGTGTGTGTGTGTGTGTATATATATATACAGCATTTCCCGGACTGGCCACGATGATGCACACTTGAATACTGTTCTATCAAGTCCATGTACCTCTCGTACCAAATCAAGGACTACTGGTTCAGATATCACCCTCGAACCATTAATCAAATCGACACATATTAGCGGCAAACATAGTTCCAAGTCTATGCGTGACGCATACACTTAATGAACCCAATTGGCCATAAATACTATTGTACACATAGATAGTCATCGTACATAGGTTCTATGTTTTGGGGTACAAATTCAGACTTCACTGGAATCATCAAGGTGGGATCTCCCTCTATGTTGAACCTGCGTAATAGCAGGCAACGTATGTATGTTCACACATAAGAAAGCACATAATAGGCATACACACAACCTATCCATATGTTGCATATAGGAATACACACAACCCATAAATATAATCCGTATAGGTATACACTCAACCTATAAATATAATCCACATAGGTATACACTTAACCATTAAATATAATCCGTATAGGTATACACTCAAACAATACATATAATCTGTACGTAATATATCTCTCAAATACGCAACATATTATCGATATACGATTATAACTCTATATCGCATTTTTCCAAGTATTAATCTCTACCCGAAGGGCCCTAGTTATCCCTTAAGTTATTATAGTAGATACTACACTCATACTCTAATGGTCTAAGTCATAGGTTCACACATATCCTTTGTGCCTCTGTCTCATTCTCCCTAATTCACTTACATTACAATTTATGCTCAATTAGCCTTAGCCTTAATTCTTCTCATTATGACTAAGCCCCAACCCTATCAATAGCCTACTGGTCATTATAATATCTCTTATAATATTTTAACGTCATCCCAAAAGTCTACCCGATCATTAATCGTAAGTTTTAGACGAAAAAGGGGGAAATTTCTAAAATCTAGGAAACCGAATCTACTCGCCCAAGGAACGAATCGATTCGCCTTACCAAATCGATTCACCCTTGGGCCGAATCGATTCGAAAATTATCAACTCTTCTTTGTCTTCTACAGAGTTGCATTTTTATGATTTTTCACCATTACAATTTTCTCAATTCTTCATAAAACTTAACCAAATTTCCAACCAACATTACCAAACATTATATAAGCGTGTAGGAATGATTTCCAACACAAATCTAACACTAAATCATCACGAATTCAATCCAATAACCGATTGTTTTCTAAAATCCTTAAAACCTTAGATTTTGTTGTTCTTCATTCATAATCAATTAAAAACCCCAATTGTTTTCTTGTTCTTAATTCAATCACATTTGATTTTGTATAACCCACATACATAGGTTCATTCTGCATGCAATCATATCCCAATTCATGGATTTTAACCCTCAAAACCCCCAAGAACATCAATTTATCATCAAATATAAAACCCTACACTACATGGCTATTATAACCTTTTAGAATCAAGCAAGATAAAAACTTTACTCAAAATTTTGGGTGTGATTTGTGCAAAATAATTGATGAGGATATCTTCCTCTCCTTACGATCTATGTTCCGACGGTGGTGGTGCAAAAATGGTGTGGGGAGACTTGGAACTCCTCTCCTTCCTCCTATAATGGCCTATCTATATTTTTGTAGTTGTTAACCCTAACATCCTCAACCCATATGCTGAGATAAATACATTAAATTCGTAGGTCCTATTACCTTAAAAATCCAATTAACCAAATTCCCCCTCCCCCCGGGTGCCAATTTTGCCTAAAAATGTCCCGGGACCCAATCTAAACCCCCGAGTACACTTTTTCGACTATCTCAACCCTTTTGGACACATTGGCGTACTCAAAATGACCATTTGGATTACTCATAAATAAATCAAATTTTATTTATAAATTTATGTCCCGACACGACTAACACACGCATCCCGACTAAATTAACGTAATTGTTGTATTTCTCACTCACGACAACTATAATGCATTATTACTAAGCTATTACTCGGTCACTAAGTAATACTCAATATAATTCATATAAATAAATATTAACCCTAGTCTCGCTAATTTGTATTCATTTTAATTCGGATTAATTTCCTATTAATTTTCTATTTTAATTTAATTAATCCCAATATAATAATCCCTAAAAAATATGGGGTGTTACATACCTATCCCTTAATAACAGAATTTCGTCCCGAAATTATGAAAAAAACTTGGTTTAAATAACTCTGGGTATTTGTCGCGCATCTCATCTTGGCGTTGCCAAGTGGACACCTGGGCATTTTAGTCCCCCCAACACTCAACACGTACAAGTGAAACTTCTTTCGGCCTCAACCTCATCTCACTACCTTCCAACAATATAAATCACTCTGTTATTCCCGCTATTTCTCTACTAACGGTATCCTTCAGTCCGATGGTCTACACCTATCGTACAATCTAGTGAATAACTCGCTTTAGTCATCCCATACCAAAATACTCTGTCATTTAATCTACAAATTCACATTGGTTCCTACGCAACTCTTTGTAATTTTGCCTTCTTTTGTCACTACTATTAGCCCATTTACTAACGAAAAAGGCATTTCCTTTACTGGGGAGAATTCCAACATCTCCCTGTGTCAACTCCCTTACTCATTCACTCTTATTATACATACAATTCCACATCTTTCGACTGTGGATGATAGTAAAAGTTCAACTAGCTAGGGAGCCCATACACCCTATGTCCCATGAATTACTTCAAAAATCAACTGAACCTAGTATACTTATTTTAAACTAATCATCATGCACTTGGCATAACCGTACAATAAGTCTATACTCAACCACCCTAGTAATTACAACTTAATTATTCTCTAGGTTTCCCCATCGATCTATTCATGGTGTAAATGTTCTACAATGGTCTTCACATCAAGATTATATATCTTTATAGGCCTTAAATCATAATATAACTATTAACTCTCAGTTGTAATCACGTATACGTACAATAACTAAGGTACTAAACCCATGTCCTAGTGACCAAAATTTTCCCAACTTGCAACGCTCGATAAGTTTCATGTGTGGGATTTCTATCAAAGCAAAATCCAAACAAGGACCCCCTCGATACACTACTCTCTAATATTGTTGATCGTAGAGATCCGTTAGGCCCTCGGCCCATAACATGTACCCCTGAATTCTCGTCTGCTAAAATAAGAAGTTTGCTCATCCACTCTCATGTAACCAAAGACGACATACAATACGACGTTCTCACTATTTTAAGTTCTTGGAGCTATATAAATAAAAATTTATATCTCTTCACTCGATAAAGAACACAAGGTACCCTAAATCACATCATCAAACATCCATACTCACCGGGATCAAATGTAACTAGACAATATACTCACTGAAATCTATGATACAATACCATTTACATATATATATATATATAGGCCCAACCTTCTTTCAGGTGATGCCTCATAAAAAAATAATATCTCTCTCCCTAGAATAACAAGCACGATAGCCTTATCACACAATATACTACCGCGAAAACATTATGTATCCAGTCACTACACATGATCAATAAACTACAATTTCTTAACCTTCAAAAGTAGCAGATTATAACATAAAAATCCTCTACGAGCGACACCAAAAAGCCCCTCTTACCAACGACAAGTACATACATATTAATGTTGATACCGCCAATGCACCCACTAAACCTGACTCATTCTCAAATTTTATCGTTAACAAAGCATATATTATGACACACCCATGTCACCCAAACTAATCCAGTACTCACAAGGGTAAAAAAAAATATTAACTCCATTTGCCACTTGCCTCTCCTGATCGTCGTGCCCTTGAATGTAACTCTCATGCCGATACTGACCCACGATCTACTGCATTGGTTGTACATTTAGGATCTCATCCTGTAGTTGCCCCTACCTCTATTTGGGGTAATACTTCCTTATGTGACCTGTCTCTCCACAACTGAGATAACTATTAGAGAACTCCCCTGTCTCTAGTCTCCTAGCCTTGCTGGTCTCCCCTGCCCTTCCCTTGGCCCTATCGACCTAGAATAACGGGATGATAATTTTATTAAGGACCCTAATGGTCTTTCATAAACCCACCATTCTAATCTATGGCCTAAATATGTTAGCCCTGATTCCCCTACCGAAAATTTTTCTCCTCCTGTTGTTGTGCCCCACTGGCACCGTTTCGATCTACTTTCCCAGTCTAACCAGTCTCACTTTCTCACTATGGACACGCTCAATACAGGTGACTCTACTCTCCACACATAGGAAACCTTTATTTTATCTCCCACTGTCTCTGGCCCCACTAGCCATGTCGAGGTTTCCCTCTATCGGACCTGGTAGTTTTTTCCCCGATTAGCACCCCCGTTGTCTGTTTGGCTCCGTTGGCCTATGGAACTCATTGTTGGCCTTAATGGCCCTGGCTGAATCCACCATCACTTTTTAGTAATTCAATTGATCAATATCATTTAAATGGGTCCCCTACTAGTTATACCTTCCATTGGTGCTTCACTAGAACTGTTTACTCCAGTCTTGTTAATCGGCTAGATTCTCCAACCCTCTTAGCTCCCTTCTCATAGAAGCATTGATATAAACTTGTGAAATATGACCTTTACGACATCAATACTAGTCATCCTAGCTGAATCTATGATCCATGATTGTGTATTATACTCATGAGTCCATTATCAACTTACGGACCCTTTCATATTCTTTGTACCCCCTCTGTTGGGTATGAAGTTTGTTAAACAAGTCAAGTGCTCTCTCACGATCAGTCTCTATCTTGCTAACTAGTGATAAGTTCTTAAACTCCATTCGCATATTTGTCCGAACATCATATGGAAGATCTTATGATAAAATACCCAAATTCATCATTTAATTCTACATATACTTCTTTATATGTGGTGAATGACTCTTATCATTTTATGTTGCTCATACGAACTAATAATTTCACCCAAAATTTACTCCTGGGTGTCTCTGCACTCCACCCTACACAATTGTCAATTGATTATCTCCTTCCATTGGCCTATCCCACTTCCTCTATTCCCCAAGTCCTTATCGATGGATCTTCGATAGATTCCTTCCGACTTCCCCACCCTTGTTAACTATGTTGGGTGAGTCTGATATTGTACCACCATTATCTACAATAGTTCTTGGGGAAACTACTGTTCCCGAGTGATTATCATATTGTCAGCTTCCTGAATAATAATCATGGTGACTTTGATCACGATCACCATTTCCAGAATACTCTATGTCTTCTGTTGAGCCTCTCCTCCTACAGTCCTTCTAACGGCTCGCGCTGATCGTCCTATAGTGTTCAGTGTACGAAGCCCAACTGAACTCGTATATGAATCACATCAACTATACTTAATAGAAGGAGAACTTAAGTCGCATACGTAGAGGAATACAAAAATCCTATAATAAGGCTATATACTAAAGAACGCTACGCTAAAACATAAAAATCCACACAGATTCTAAGGACACTAGAACCTGATGCTCAGATACCATCTATGACACCACGCCTATTTAAATACTAGATGATCAATCCTTTATAAAAATAAAACAAGAATCTCATCGGGTTCATTCTTAGTATCATTGTCAAAAACATTTTAAAAGTTTACTAACCACCTAGTATTCAAAAAGTCGGTGCCAAATTTTATCTTTTTATTTAAACAATAACAACATGCGGAAATAAAAACCACAATCAAGACATTCACGCAGTAATAAAAATCTGAACCAATCACAAGATAAATAACTAAAATAAAAATAATACCTAATAAATAATCGGTTCCCAATACAAAAGTCGAACTAAATACTACTGAAATAAATTGAGTCCACAAATACAAAGTCTGATAAATTGAAAAATGAACTAACTGAAGGGGAGACATGCCCAAATGGAATAACTAAACTGCATCTTACTCTAGGAATGAAGTGACTGAAGCATCTAATCCAAATCCTGCAAGCACTCCCAAGTGCTGCAGCTATGCATTCCGGGAACAGATCATGAAGCTTGGTGTCCTTATGGCTGAACACCTAAAAGGTTTTAAAAATATTTTTTTCTTTTTTTCAAACAGTTCAGAGCCCAAAGTATTTTGAAAACATTTAGCAAGTATTTGAATCACAGTTTAAAAGCAGTTATTATTTACACATGTTAGTTCAATGTATATTCCCTTGAGTTCCTCACCTCTCAAAAAATGTGCACGCCTAATGTCATCTACCTAGATATGCTACCCAACCTGACTAGGTATCATCAAACGCTCTAACCACTAATATGTTTGACTAACCCGTATGGCCCATACAGTAAGCTATCATAAACTAATAATTAACATGTCCCATATGTTATTATTAAACCGTCATTAACATTTCACGTATGTTATCATTAAACTATTTAATTAAGTTTCTCTACTTAAATCGTCTTTAGACATACGCTATCTAGATTTACTATTATCACACACTAAGTAGATTATCTCATAATTATGTCACTTTTAGTTATACACTATTTGTCCTTCCTACACTACACACAAGTAGGATAAATTACCCAAATATATATATATATATATATATATATATATATATATATATATATATATATATATATATATATATAGCATCTCCCAGACTGGCCACCGTGATGCACACTTGCATACTCTGCTATCAATTCCACATATCTCTCGTATCAAACCAGGGACTACCGGTTCGGATATCACCCTCGAACCATAAATCAAATCAAATAATATTGTAGGCGAACATAGTTTCAAGCCTATGGGTCACTCACACACCTAATGTACTCAATGGACCATCAATACAATTGTACTCTCAAATAGTCATCATACCTATATTTTATGTTCTCGGGCACAAATCCAGACCTCACTCCATTCGTCAAGGTGGGATCACCCCATGTGCGGAACCTCCATGATAGCAAGCAACGTAGGTATGTTCCCACATAATAGGAATACACACAACCTATCCATATACTGTATATAGGCATACACAGAACCCATAAATATAATCCGTATAGGCATACACTCAACCTATAAATATAATCGGTATAGGTATACACTCAACCTATAAATATAATCCATAGAGGTACACACTCAACCTATACATATAATACATACCTAATATATCTCTCGAATATGCAACATACAATCAATGTACAACTATAACTCTCTATCACATTTTCCTGAGTATTAATCTCTACCTGAAGGGACCTAGTTACACCTTAAGTTATTTTAGTAGATACTACACCCATACTCTACTTGTCTAAGTCATAGGTTCACACAAATTCACCATGCCTCGGTCTCATTCTCCCACATTCACTTACATTACAATTTATCCTCAATTAAACATAGCCTTAATTCTTCTTATTAGGACTAAGCCCCAACCCTATCATTAGCCTATTGGTCATCATAATATCCCTGATAATATTTCAAAGGCATCCTAAAAGTCCACCCTATCATTAATCGTAAGTTCTTGGGTAAAAGGGGAAAATTTCCAAAATCTGGGAAACCGAACTGATTCGCCCGAGGACCGAATCGATTTGAAAACTGTCAGTTCTTATTCTTCTTCTACACAGTTGCTCTTTTATGATTCTTCACCATTACAACTTTCTCACTTCTTTATGAAACTTAACCAAATTTCCAACCAACATTACTAAACATTATATAAGTGTGTATAAATGATTTCCCACAGAAATCTAACATTAAATCATTACGAATTCATTCTAAGAATCGATTATTTTCTAAAATCCTTAAAATCCTAGATTTCATTGTTCTTCATTCATAATCAATCAAAAACCCCGATTTCTTTCTTGTTCTTAATTCAATCACATTTGATTTCGTATTACCCACATACATAGGTTCATTCTACATGTAATCCTATCCAATTCATGGATTTTAACCCTCAAAAACCACGAGAACATCAATTTATCATCAAATATAAAACCCTACACTACATGGGTATTGTAACCTTTTAGAAATAAGAAAGATAAAAACTTTACTAGAGATTGTGGGTGTGATTTGTGCAAAATAATTTTTGAGGATATCTTCCTCTTCTTCTAATCTATGCTCCGGCAGTGGTGGTGGTGGTGAAAATATGGTGTGGGGAGCCTTGGAACTCCTCTCCTTCATCCTCTAATGGCCTATCGGTATTTTTATATTTATTAACCCTAACATCCTCAACCCACATGCTAATATAAACACATTAAATTCATAGGTCCCATTACCTTAAAAGTCCAATAGACCAAAATACCTCCCACCCGGGGTGTCGATTTTGCCTAAAAATTTCCTTGGGCCCAATCCAAACCTCCGAGTACACTTTTCTGGCTATCTCGACCCTTCCATACACATTGGCATACTCGAAATAACCATTTGGATTACCCATAAATAAATCACATTTTATTTCATAAATTTAAGTCCCGACACGACTGACGTGCACGTCCCAACTAAATTATCGTAACTATTGTATTTCACACTCATGACAACTATAATGCATTCTTACTAATTTATTACTCGTTCACTAAGTAATACTCAGTATAATTCATAAAAATAAATATTAACCCTTGTCTCACTAATTAATATTCATTTTAGTCCGAATTAATTTCATATTAATTTCCCATTTTAATTTAATTAATCCCAATAGAAAAATCCTTAAAAAATATGGGGTGTTACTGATATACTTTATACAAAGAGTGGATGGGTGAGCCAAATAGACTAGGGGATATTTTTTGCAAAGATGCTAATGAATTTGTGAAACACGCAAAGTGATGTCGTAATGATGAAGAGTTCCAGTGTCCATGTGCTAAGTGTAGGGATGGTAAGGTGTTAAAGTGGAAAACAATTGAACTACATATGTTAAGATGGGGTATACAAGATAGTTATCGATTTTGGTTTTTTCACAAGGAGACGCATGTTCCTTTTGTCCCGGCGAAACCTTCATAACAATTAACAAGTAGGATAGATGTACAAGGGAAGGAGGATAATGTAGATCATAATATGCTAGAGGATTTAGTTGATGACGCGTATGGAGTTCATGAAGTGGAAGAAAATGAGGTCACTGATGATGTACAAGGTTCAGTGCTCATGAAGATATTGGGATAAATCTTGACGATGACTATCAAAGTTTAAAATTTAAGGTGACCCAATAGTTGTACCCTAGTTGTGACAAATATCATACAACTTTAGATGCCATGGTCGGTTTGCATAGATTGAAGACCCAATATCGTTTTTCGGGAAATAGCATGATAGGAATTTTGAATTGGATGAAAAGCTCCCTACATAAGAACAATACTCTTCCAAATATCTATCCTACTATGAAGAACAATTTAAAAGGTTTGGGAATGAAGTATAAATTAATTCATGCTTGTGTGTATAATCGCATACTATACCAAAAGGAGTATGAAAATCTTGATCGGTGTCCCGTATGAGAGGAACCTAGATATGTGTAATCTACTAATAAGGAAGGCACAAGCTCAAAAGTAACTCCAAAGGTGTTGAAATATTTTTTCCCGTTGGACCTAGATTGAATCAATTTTTTATGGTACCATCGAAATCGGAGGCAATGACTTGGCTTGATAGGGCAAAAGTAGGGGATAATCTCATGCGTTATCCTATTGATTCTACAACTTAGAAGAGGAGGAATTATGAGTATCCCTATTTTTTTCAAGAATAGTGTAACATTTATTTGGCTATATCAACAGATGGTTTCAATCGATTTGGAAATCTAAGCACCAATTAGAGTGTGTGGCCAATGATCCTAGCACTACTCAACCTCCCTCCGTTACAGTGTATATGACCTGAATTTTTGATGATCTCTTTGTTGATACCTGGGCCAAAGGCACCAAGTGAAGACATCGATGTCTACGTGTGAGGTAATTATAATGATAATGTCACATAAGGTAATTATAATGAGAATGTCTCTTATTAAATTTCATATTACAAAGAAGCTTTACAACTAACCTAATTAAATTATGTAAATCTCAGCTCTTAAAGACATGTGATGCAACATCGAGGCTTGCTCGTCTAGCCACTGGACCTTTATTCATGTCACACGAGTACAAAGAGTATTGATTATATGGTTATGTATTCGATGAAAGGGTGTATGAATACAGAACTCGAACATTTCATACAAGGCTCCCACTTATTTTTTAGCAAGCGCAAAAGATAAAAACCTCGTTGAAGAAGAAATGACTTACTACAGTGTCATTCAGAATATATTTGAATTGGACTATATAAGCTGCAAAGAGGTTGTGTTTTACTGTGATTGGGTAAGAGTTAAGGATAAAAATGCTTGTGAAGCTAATCCTAGTACTAATTTGACCATGGTTGACTTGTCCAAGTTGAAGAGCAACGAGTACGTGTGCGATGAGCCGTTTGTCGTGCTTTTCAAAAAGTCAAGCAAGTATTTTACTCGTAGTATATCAACAACGAGTCATGGTCAATCGTCCTACACACACCAAATAATCTAACCAACAGTGTGGATGACTTAGTTGCTCCTACCGAATATCAATCCATTTTAGATGATAACCTGAATTTGAAACAATATTTAGATTTGTAATAAGATTCCAATTACTTGAAACAATTTTTATATTTGTAATAACACTAGTGTGTATTCTTCTAGTGATTTATTATTATCGGACGACGGTTTAATGCATTTAATTCATTTGGAATTGATCAGTTTCTGTGGATTTGAATCAAAATTGGTTTTTTGTCTAATTAATATGTTAATTTGGATTTTAATCAATTTAAGCATTAATTCAAAGTCCGTGACATGACCCGCATTTGAAACAATATTTAGATTTGTAATAAGTATTCCAATTATTTGAAACAATGCTTAGTTTGGTTTATGACATGGGTTTGTATTCTTATAATGTCGTTAACTTGTATTCTTCTAGTGCTTTGTTATTATCGGATGACAGTATAAAATTTTTATTAACTTGTATTTGATCATTTTTCTCATATACATGTTTCTACTATTAATAATAATTTTTGGAGGAAATGTCTTCATTAGGGTGACAAGGTAGTGGAAGCAAAGAAGGGTCATCTAACACTAGGACCCCAAAATGGGGCAAATTAGGGTACCTCGTCTAGAATAAGACGGTCTTACATGTTAGGGATCTGTAGTTTCTCAAGACGATTGTCGGTCCCGAGTACACGGATTGGAGGAAGGTTCTCTACGAGCTCAAGATGGCCATCTGAGGGCATTACAGGTTACTCACTTTATTTTTGTTTTGTATTTATATTTATATTTTATATTTAAATATAACTAACTCACTTTCTTATTATTTTGTATTTGTTTGATAGGAACAATTCGACTTTTCCCCACATATACGCAACACCACGTTCAAACAATTGAGATATCAATACAAAGCGTAGAAGAAAAACATGTGCACAGGGTACTTTGGCCACGATCGGGGTCCATCTTGAGGCTTAGGGACACGGTACTGCCAAAGGAGCCAATCTCAGTGGAAAGCTTTGAACAATTTGTCGACAATGAGATCTCGAATAGACAATTGTCCTCTCGTCAATCGCGGAGGGTAAATCGGGCCAAAAAGGTCGACATGCACTACTCCGGGCATACGTCTTACGCCCAGGTGGAGCACAAGATGGTTAGTTTTTAACTTTCTTTCCTTTTAGTTTTATGCTATTCTAATTTATCATTATTTTGCATTACTTTATTTCAGGAGATGGGGAGTGGCCCCACAGGCCACATAGGCTCGATGCCTATGGGGATATCCGAATGAATAAGCGGAAGGATAAGGAGGTTTCCCCGAATGTGGCAGCGACAATTGTAAGTTATAATTTTAGTTACGTTATAAAAATAAAAATTTATAATCACATACTTTTTTTATTAACTTATAAAATCGTGTACTTTTTTATCATTTCAAGAAAAGCTTAAGGAAATGCACAACTCCCAAACTAATGCCATTAAGGTATATTTATCTATGGATGCACAAATCTAAGTACTCGGGCTTGATCACATGGGGCGAACAAGGGGGTGAGCTCTCGGGTGGGGAAGTCGAGGCTCACTAGGATTGAGAGAAGCAACATCGAGCTGGCTCATGTAACACTCCGAGCATTCTGGCAAGCGAGGTGACTAGCCGCCGCCACAAACTACTTCGGGCGTCACTAAATAAGTTACCATTCTCAGCATGTGACAGATATATATTAGACATTTAAAAAAATTCCATGAGATAATAATCAAATTTGTCCAATAAATATAATCATTCATGCAATTTAAAATTCACCACCATGCTACCTCTAAAAGAAAATCCAATTCCAAATAAATATAAACTCAAATGAAATCATCCAACTATAAATATCTTACCGAAACCATAAACAACTATGGAACCGATTGGCCCACCATATCCATAACGAAAAGTGTCATAATATAAGCGGTGGAAAAGAAAGTAAATCTAAACCACTAAAGCAAGTAAAGTGAATATTCAATTCCAAATATCCAGTTGTACTCCCAAAAATATCTCCAATTACACATGCGCAACTACTCCAGCACTATACCTGAAATGTTAGTCAACACAATGGGTCAGAGCCCAGTGCATGAATACTAGATACTCCTCCCAATTAGGGTTTGTAAACCCAGACACGATAAACATAACAATCGAGTATTTTATATTAAACTATATATATATATATATATATATATATATATATATATATATATATATATATATATATATATATATATTAACATGCGAGTAAAATAACTACCACTATCTATCCACATCCCAACGCCACCTCGATGTTTAAATCCAATTATGATATTCATGCATAAAATTAAATCCATAATTTAATTTAATTAACTAGCTCTAATTTATTTATGTGACATCAGTGTGGATAGTTCACCCTATTTTGGGTCCTCCATGTACTTCTGGCCGACTTTAGTTCTACACCACGCACATTCCCCTCACTATAGCCAGTTCGCCAAATTTCGTTAGCACTGCACATACTCATGAGGTTCTACGCACAATACGTCACTATAGTCTTCCGTATTCTAGCAGCCCTGCACATACTCGTGACACCAACACACACCCACGTCGCTATAGCCAATTGACCCGATAACAGTCAACCATGCATATACTCGCGACACAAATTCATTTTTGAATAACCGTTCTTTATCTTAGGTATTAATTATCAATTCTCTCAAGTTCTCATTATATTCTATTAGCCCTACCATTTTATCAATCATAAATACTCAAAACGCCCCTAGTCACATACTTAGAGGTCTCCAAAACACGAGTATCTCCTGACCTATCATTTAAGAAGAATACCTACCAATAACTACTACCTCACCTCACACCTAGGCTAACGATCCAACGAAAAAGACGTACAATTCCACCCCACCCCAGAATCATCCATCCATAAAACCTACGCTAACTAGTGTCATGCCTAGAAAGCATTTCCAACAACTAAGGCCTACCTACTAGTCCCATACCTAGCAAGCAACCTAAAATAAGGTGACATCAATAACTATCCTAATAATCTCATTAACCCCGCAGTGTCTATAATTATTAAGATTAACAAATCATATAAAGCGTATTTTCAACTTATCCCCACAATTCTTTAATTTATCTAAAAATCACTATTTATCCCAATTATCTCCATTTAATTAAAACAGTTTGTTTTCTCAATAATTTATAGAATTTCTATTCACGTGCATATTTTGGGGAGCATACATCAATAAATCTCTACTCTACAAGATGCACAAAATTAATGTAGTTTTACATGTCGAAGACAATTTATAACATCGCTATGATTTATTCTACATGTGAACATCATAAATTCTAATGAAATATCAACCTCAAATATAATCATACAATGGTTTTGAATCTTAATTCGTATTAAAGATTGGAACAAAAACAGTCCCAAATTTAGTTTCACTTTTTCTAATTAGTCTTTCTAATTTATTTTAGGAAAAAATAATTATTAGTGTATAGACAAAATTTAAAATTCATAATACTAAAGGAGAACACTATAGGTATTCATACCTATAAAAATCATTTGAAGGATCTGATTTGATTGATGTGTTTCTCTCGAGAAAACAATAAAGTCGCGTTCTTGGACGATCTTGAGAAATCATGGTTAAGTCCTTAAAATCTTGGATTGAAAATTTAGTTTAAAGGGTTTAGGTTTGGAAGAAAAGAAAGGGTGAAAATTATGGAAGGTTCTTACTTTTGGAAAAGGCTAAAACGTGTTTTTAAAAACTCTAAACCGTCACTTTATATTTGTATACCAAAAAGAATTTGAGTCCTACATAATTATAAAATAAAAGAGTTTTATTTTTGTAAAACTGACAAACCAAACCGGTTCTAATTAAAGCCGAACCGGTTCTATTTTCTGGCAAAGACCAAAAATCTTTACTTTTAACTACAAAGCTAAAATTTCTCGAATTAAAACCCGATTTCAATTCTGATTAAAATTTAATTTTATATAAATCAAAACCAACATTTTTAAATATGAAAATATTTAATTTTCAAAAAAATATTTTTACCCAAAATTTTAAATTCCCAATAGATTATTTGTTTTAAAAATATGGGGTGTTACATAGTTCCCCACTAGGAGAGGAATTTCGTCCTCCAAATTCGACGAAGCTTAAACGTGCAAAATAATATAAGACCCAAATATGCCTACCCGTAGAATGCCACAAAGGGGCACACATACACCTAATCCTACACGCACCAACCCCACGAGCAAAGTACAATATATATATATATATATATATATATATATATATATACAGAAAGTCTCTTGTAAGGACTCCTTATGGTGCAGACCCAGGTACATACCAATTTTTTTGAAAAGTAAAAAAATGAATTTTTTTATGAAACTTCATGTATATGATATTCACGGTGAGAAGATCATCTCCAAATTTATTCATCAAAAATTCAATAAAAAAAGCACTGAGATGAGGTGATATGTCAAAAAATGGTATAAATATGCATTTTTTACCATTGAAATTTTGGGTCTACGCCAGCCTCTTGATTGATTGAATTTTTTTATGAAACTTCATGGATATGATCTTCTCACTGTCGAGATCATATACATAAAGTTTCATTAAAAAATTCAGTCAAAAAGTGGGTGAGATGATCGTCAAAATTTCAACGGTTGAAAATGCATATTTATACCATTTTTTTACATATCACCTCATCTCAACGATTTTTATTGAATTTTTTTTTGAAAAAAAATGGAGATGATCTTCTCACCATGGAGATCATATCTAAGAAGTTTCATCAAAAATTCATTTTTTACTATTTTAAAAAAATGGTATGTACCGGGGTCTACACCATAAGAAGTCCTTACAAGAGGGTCTCTCTCTCTCTCTCTCTCTCTCTCTCTCTCTCTCTCTCTATATATATATATATATATATATATATATATATATATATATATCTTAACTATGCACTAGACACGCCTTGCGTCCTATTGAGCCTGCCCTATCTGAGGTTCCTGTGCCGAAAGTAAATAACACCTACCCACTGCGGGTGCTAATGTTACTCCCAGTGCACCTAACATTGCAAGTGATAGAGGCCCTTGGCTCTACTTCTCTCACGCTCCTTGACCCTGCGATTCCTGATTCTTCAGACACTTGTCATCACGATGTTCTATCTCTCTACAGTTGAAACATGTGCCCCTAAAAGGTCCAAACTGCCTAACTGGAACCCGATCACCCTCTTGTCCCTGGCCCTCGACCTAAGGGCCTTATGGGGCTCCATTGCCTTGCTGAAAGGTCTGCTTCTCCTAAATTGCTCACTGTCTCTTCCACGACTGGTCATTGGGACCCTTGTTCTCCCCATTCATCATGTTCCCTTCCTGTCCACTCGATAATTGCCTTTTACCCAACTTCTTTTGGTAATTCACTTTATCTTGCCACAACAAGAGTGTGACGTCCACCACCATGGTGTAAGTAGTGTACATCGGATTTTTGAACACTATTTGCTTAATAGACCATGATAGACCCTTGATGACACATTAAATTTTCTTCGCATATGTGTTCACATCCTCTAGTACAAACATCGACACATTGGTGAACTCCTTCCCACACTTAGCAACTGATATTGAACCTTTCTCTAAATCACGGAGAGGTCTAGGTGTCCATCGGGTTTGCGAAATGGATTGACCAGAATGGAATATTTGTTACTTTGGGGTGAGAAATAAGTGAAACAAAACTAGGTGCTGTCCAAAACTGTTGTGAACTGGGATAAGACCGTTCAGTCCTGCCTCTGATCAGAAGTACCAAGAGGCAATGGGGACAGAATCGTATACCCTTTAGTCAATGGTTGACGAAAGAGACTAGGTTATAGGAGGAATCGAAGAATGTGTAATTTCAGATTTGTGGGTGATTGTGAGTATTAATCACCACTAGTAGAGTTATGTGTGATGCCTCGTGGCAGTGTATTATCTACGTAACACGTTCTAAGACATTATCAGATTAATTTTTCCATCCACCTTTTGGTTTGGACGGGTGGGGGAATAACAAGCTTCTAGGACGCACAATGATTTATGGTCCATCATCAGGAATGGAGCAAATCGTATCTTTTCCAGATACCTAAAAAACGTAAGGAGAATTACGTCACCGTGAGTTAAGGGTTTGAAGTCTGACATTAGTAGTCATGAATTCTTCCAGGTATTTAACATGAGGGAGTCACTACAAACAAGAAATTTGCAGCCATATAATACGGGGAAATTTCGTAGAACCGACTGTGCATAGGCTCATCTTTTGATGCACTATATGGTCGGATACCATTGAGTTGGAGATTGATGACAAAGTGTTGGTTAGAGTGTCTCCCATGAAAGGGGTCATGAAGTCAACAAGATAGGGAAGCTAAAATTGAGATTTGTGGGGGCACATCCCTATCATTGAGAGACTGGAACAGGTAGCTTATAGACTGGGTTTACCATAGCATCTATAGAGTATACACGATGTGTTTCATGTGGCATCGCTGAAGAATTATCAGAGGAGTGTGAGAGCTTGTGGCATGTTCCCCTAGAGGAGTTTGATTTGCAGCCAAATATCTTATATGAGGAGATACTTGTAGCTATCCTGGATGGTAGTGAGTGCAAGCTGCAGTCTAAAGTGATACCACTTATTGGAGTTTAGTGGGGACACCACAGCATTGACGAGTCCATTTGGGAGCGGGAGGATGACATGCGAGATAAATATCCAGAGGTATTCGGCACAAGTACAACCAAATTTAGGGGACGAAATTTCCTTGTAAGGGGGGAAGTATGTAACATCTCGTATTTTTGGGCAGTTGTTAATTAATTAATTCGGTTAATTTTAAATTACTTGTGTTGTAATTTACTTGAATTAATTATTATTATTCTATTTTTTTAAATATTAATCTGGAGAGTAAACGATTAATATTTATAGGATTTAAATTTACTAAGTGAAAAGTAATAATATAATTACGTCTTAACGAGCGATAGTGACGTGGCATTTATTTTTCCCAACTGGGAGTCAGGTATAGACTATTTTGAGGTTGAGGTAAGAACGTTTAGTAAAATAATTCAGATGGCAATTCTGAGTTTAAGGTTGAGTTTGGATGGGACGAAATAGTCAAAAAAGAGTACCCGAGGGTAGTAAATGGATCTCGGGGCATTTTTAGGCATAACCGAACACACATGAGAGTATTTGGGGCCTTTTATTAAAGCCCACAAGCCTAAAAAGGGATTAACTTAATTAAACTTAAAAGTGAGAGGGTGTGGCAACCATAACTCATTTTAGAATATCTAAGTAAGTAGAGGAGAAAAGAGGGAACAATTGGAGAAACCTTGGGAGCCAAAATCAAGAACAAGTGTGGAAAATCTGCATCAAATCATCTACAGAAAAGGATTCAGACCCTACAAATCCTAAGGCAAGTGGTTAAACTTGCTTTTAAATTAATTATAGATTTCTATTCATATCATAGTGGGTGTGATAAGAATATATGGTTTTTGGGTTAGGTTGATATCTAAGTTAGGTTTCAATAAATTTGGATTTATAACCTATAGAGGATTTGAAAATTCGATTATTCAACCGTCAATCTGCGTGGATGTTTTAATTAATATTTTTGGATCTTGAAATCTTAGGTTTGATGTAAGTTTGAATTGGTTGTTGTATAAAAAAAATTCTGGGCAGAAGGATTTTCAAAGGTTGTTAATAGCGTAACAGCCTTGGATGAAGAAGGTGAACACAGGAATCCAGGGTCGTTCAAATGACCTGGGTTAGGCGGGTTAGGTTCGAACGACTTCCAAATTCGTTCGAACGACATAGGTTTGGTTCGAACGATGTCCAAATTCATTCGAACGACGGGCAGAGTGGTTCGAATGACGTGTGTAATTTCGGCAAATTTGGCTTCTATTACTGTTTAGGTTTACACTTTGGGGCTTTGGTTCTTATGGTTACAGTTATGGATTAGTTTTGTGGGTAATTTAATTAGGATAATTAGGGGAATCATCCATAAGGGAGTTAAGGTTGAAATTAGGTAAATTGAAAACCTTACATTTATAAGTGTGTAAAACTTCTTAAGGAGAATACTGATTAGTAAATTCTGAATATTATATTTTTGGGCCAAGTGAGTGAGTCCGGGTTTATTAGTTGAGCAATGCCAAGGTAATAAATAATTAATGCGTGATTAATTAAATTTGAGTCGGATATAGACTCAGGTATAATTTGGGCTAGTTCTACGAGTTTTGTGCACGGTATAGCTGGAATTAAATTTAATGTGTGTGTGTGTGTGTCTATATATATATATATATATATATATATATATATTGTGTTCATAAATATCGGTCAGTAGATATTTGGTAAAAGCATACCCCTCTAGTGTTATCATATAAGGTTGCTTGATGTGGGTGAATCATCTGGCTTGAGGATCAGGGTAAGTATAGTCCCAGGATCATATCGTCCGTAGTTAGGATTGAGATGTCTTGGGTATGATTCGATCTCATTTTCGAAGGGAACCACCACCGCCTTCGCTAAGTTTATTTTGTTCAACTAATTTGGGGAGCTAACCATGTTAGGGTGTCTGGGTGGATGAGTATAACTAGATTGATAGCATAATAGATAACATCTAGTGAGTGTTTACTAGAGAGTATGGTTATCTATTTACGACATCTGTGTGGATGTTGTGATATGATGATACATATATATATGGTACCGATTATTATATACGGCTAAATTTAATTACGTGAATCGTATGGATTATATATAATACTCGTGAGAATATTATATGGCCCCAAATGAGAAATAATTAATTAAGTTAATGTGATGAATAACTTATAAATCATATATTAAACATACTTGGGCTAGAGTTGTGTGTCAGGAAGGATATTATCGAGAACTAGTCACGGGGTAGAGGACTAGGTGGGTTATGTAGAGAAATGTTAGGTGTGCACAATAGTTGAGGGGTGAGACGGTCCTCAATAAAGTATGACACTAGCTTAAATATGAAGATCATTCATGCATTTTACTTTACTGCAATTTAATTCACTTGCTAAATATTTTCAAAATATTTTGGGTTCTAACCCTTGCTATAAAATATTGTTAAAACTTTTTAGGTATCCGACCACAGGGATGCCAGAATTGTTTTTATTCCAAGTTTAGGCCGCAGCGACATATGTGGGTGTTGCAGGAGTTTAGATTAGATGCCTATTTCATTCATTCCTAGTTTAGGAATTTTATTATCAGTTGTATATTTGAGCATGTTGCCCACTACAATTATTCAGTTCATTTTAATTTAGATTGTATGGGATCTATTTTCTACCGTCATATTTATTTTAGTTTGGATGTTTTTAGTCAATGTTTATTCGGCTAGTATTTGGATTTCGATATTTGTAAAATGCTTAGACTCTATTATATTGTGATGGTTTTATTTTAGTCTATTGTTGTACTTAGTGACTTGCTGTTTTAAAAGATAAAATTTTGATACCTGTGTAATTAATTATTAGGTGGTTCGTCATTAATAACTTTTCGACAGTGATGCTAAGAATGAACCAATCTTATTTAATTTGATAAAGGACTAATCATCCGGTATTTAATTAGGCAGAGTGTCAGAGATGGTATCAGAGCATCAGACTCTAGTGTCCTTAGGATCTGTGCGTCTTTTCACATTTCAGCTTAGCGTTCTTTGATATAGAGTCGTATGATAGGATTGTTGTATTCCTTTACGTATGCGACTTACGTTCTCCTACTATTATGTATATTTAATGTGATTCATATACGGTTTCGATTGAGCGTGGAAGATCGGACATTATAGAATGGTAAGCATGGAACGTTAGAAGGATTGAAGGAGGTAGGACTCAGCAAAAGACAGATTATTATGGGAACAGTAACGCGATGGGAGTCACCATGATTATTGTTCGAACAATTGATGTTGGAGTAATCGTTGGGGCGCATCAGTTACCCAAAGAACCGTTGTGAAGGACGATGGCACAAAGTTAGACCCACCAAATGCAGACGACAAGGGCGAGGGTCGAAGAAGATTTTTTTTTAATTTCAGAAGAACAATCCGCTAGAATTCGAGGAAAGTGCAGAAGGGTTATTTATCAATGGAAAGAGAACATCCAATTGGGATCACATGTGGGGGAGTGTAGTGACACTCAAAGTAAAAATTTCGGGCAAAGATATTGGCTCATAAGAGTAGCGTAGGGCAATGGGAGTCAGTCACCACAACCAATGGAAAATTACCATGAATAACGAGGAATCTGGGGTGCGGATTATTACGAACCCTCTCACCGGAGATTAAATATAGAGGCAAGGGAGATTTCAATAATTTTCCAAAAGATCCAGACATTGGCCGGATGTGAATGAAAAGTTGACAGAATTCATAAACTTCGTAACCGACCATGGGTAAAAAAATATGAGCTTGGATAGGAGATTCGTCTAGGATGACTGGTGTCATTGTCGTCAAGGTTGTACATTTACAATTTATATCAATCCTCTCATGAGATGGGAGTTAGGTAATCTAACAGAAGAGTAAGACTAGATTTTATTGTTAGTAAGGCACCAAGGGACGGGATACCCAGTAGTGGACCCAATTAATGATCGAGATCAATAGAATTTCTACCAAGTGACGGAGGGTTCAGTCAGGGTCGTCACGGCCATCAACAAGTCCCTGGGGACTAGTGGAGCCAAAGGGACAATAAGGGTAGCAATCAGGGTCAAGACTACGAGGGCCATTAGAAGGATAACTCCGACATGGATGAAGGGGCCAAAGTACGAGAAGGGCATAACGAAGTGTCTTATGGTTAAAAACTAGATACACATATGCGGATCTTATCCACAACGAGTCAGGGGATAGGAGCGGGATGCCTCCTAGGGGAAGCAGTTATAGAAGTTTTGGTTCGGGTAGGATGAGAATGTCATGTGATGATGCTTGAATTTAGCACCACCAGGTAAGTGATAGTGAGCTCAAACAGTAGTAGTTATGGCAGCCATAGAGATGCAAGTATATAAGTATGTAAGTGTATAGAAGGGGATGAGTATAAGAGGAAATAAGACAATGATGTATAGTGGTTCAGCCAATTTGGCCTACATCCACTGTGAGTGTGTGATCCACTAGTATGGGCACTAATGGCCTTGGATACAATGCACATAACCCTCTCACTCTCTCTCTCTACTGTGTGTGTACAAGCAGAGTTTTAGCTAGGGCTACTGTTCATGGATCGATCCCCTGTAGGGTTAAGGGTGACAAGTATATATAGGTCTTGGGGGGTGTAATGTACCCCCCAAGTAAGCATGGTGCATGTGAATAATGATCTAGCCAATCCCCTGTTGACACCTGTAGATGCCAAATGATGACATAATATTCCCTCACGTGAGGGGGTGATTCGGTTGTAACGGTCTTCCACGTGTCATATGAGCCTCACGCGCACTGTTCCACGCGTCTCCCAAACCACGCGCTGTCATGACGTCACCCTCGGCCTATGAGCCGAGGCCGAGGGCAAAGTTTCTTCCGGCAGTGAGTCTGGCTTGATTCTGTCCTCGTACTGTCGTACCCTCGTAGGGTCGGCCGGCGCCTGGTGAGGGGTCGGCCCCTCGTAGGGTCGTCTGGAGCCTGGTGAAGGGTCGGCCCCTCGTAGGGTCGTTTACGAGCCTGGTGAAGGGTCGGCCCCTCGTAGGGTCGTCTGGGTCTGGTGAAGGCCAGTTGGGGCCTGGTGAAGGGTCGGCTCCTCTTAGGGTCGTCCGTTGTGGAGGCGATCCTCCTAGAACATAAACGGGTATATCAATCACCCCCCAGCCCTTAGCCATAGGTGCTGTTGAGATGGCTGAGGGATAGTGTTTTAAATGAGATGCAGGTATGATCAGTTAGGTGAGTGACACCTGGTCAGGTACTCATTGTTGTTCCAGTTTCCAAGGCATGACGGCTGCACACTGCGCTTGGGTCCTTGCACCCTAATGATGCCTTCCTCGTGGGCTGTTTCCTGCCTTGGTCAATGGGCCCACTCATTGCTAAGGTATTTAAGGTATTTTCAAACCCTCTTTCTTCCTTATTCTTCTTCGCGCCTAAGCATTATCTCTCTCTAGAATTCTCAGCCTACATCGCCATTTGCAGCCTTCGATTCTTCCAGGCCTAGCAGCGTTCTTGTTCTCTCCTCATCAGGTAACCCCTTTCATTCAGTGCTCTCTTTTTCTTTCACTTTCGTTCGTTTTTTAGGCTCGTAGGCAGCCATTTTCCTTAAGTTGTGCCATAACCTTTTTCGGTGTCTTTTCCGGTGTCTTCTCCGGTAACTGGCTCTTGGATGTTCTTGAGTGTTCTTGAGTGAAAACCTTTAGAGTTCTTTGCTTAATCCAAAAGTCAAATCTGGTCCACTCCCCACTTGTTTGTAGCTAAATTACCCAAGTCTAGTATAATTTCTTTAAGTGTTGGGTCTTCCCCTTAATGCTTAGGAGGCTTTACAGCCTGGTGTCTGAGTTCCCGTCCCTGAGAGAGAAACTATTTACCGAGATCAGACGGATAGAGGAAGAGGAAGAGAGGAGACGAGGGGCCGACCCTAATTGGGTACGACCCATCTTTCCCATTCCTCTTGCCACCATTAGACAATCTGAACCCTCTGAGTCTTGTGGGTCGTCGTCTCGTCCGGCCGAGACACCCAACCTAAGTGAGATGGACGAGAGAACCTCCTCTCCAACTGGTGCTGGAACTTCTGGTAGGAGGGACTCTCCTGACCTTAGCCCTCCCCGAGAGGCCGAGGGTACGATCCCCTCTGAGGCTGTCCCTGTGACAACCCTATCCCCCAACGCCTTCCAAGTAGCATTTCCTCAGGGTCTTCCTGCAGGTGATGAGGGGGATGAGGACGATGATACAGATGATGAGGTTGATACCTCCCATGCCTCGTCTTTTATCTCCTCTGTCAGGGATAGAGATCTTCTGATATGGAGGCATATTTACGGAGTGCCACCTGGGGTGACTATGAGGGTTCCCTCCGAGGATGAGAGGGTCTTTGAGGGTGAAGAGGGAGAAGTTGCAGTCTACGAGCAAATGTTCAAAGTAGGTGTCAGACTTCCCTTTCACCCTGCCGTTATAGATATTATGTCGGCTCTGGGCGTCTCCCCCTCGCAACTTCCACCCAATTCTTGGAGGACGATTCTGGGGTACATCTCTCTGTGGAAAAACGCTTTCACTGACGAGCCCTCGTCCGACGTGTTCTTGGCCTGCTACAATATCACCTCTTCATCTAAACAGCCCGGATACTATCATCTGGGAGCGAGAAGATCTGAGAAGAAGCTGCTCCACGTGGCTCAAACTTCCAATCATGATTGGAAAAAAAGGTTCTTCTTCATATCTGGGGCATGGGAGAGCTCCACCGAGGCGTCCCCTTCTGCCGATGCTCCGAGGGTTCCTAACAGATGGTCTAACCCCTCCATGAAAGCTAGGTCAGACCCCGGACTTAGCTTGGAGGAGAGGGATATTGTTGAGTATCTGAGGGGACGAGGGAGAGAGGGTGAGATCCCAAAGTTCGAAGATTTGATGACCCCTCGCTTCCTTAAAGAAGCTGGTCTGAGGGTCGGCCCTTTGACAGAATTATGTGAGTTATACTGGACATTTTCCCATCTTTACTTATTTTTGAAGTGTTCTCTCTTTATCTCTGAACTTTTCTGATTCATCGTATCCTTTTCAGGTCGTCCTGCAGGCGTGTCAGATTATCTCTGGGATATGACTGCTCCAAGCCTTCTTGCTGGTCTGTCAAAGAAGAAGGGGAAGGAGCCTCAGCAAGCTCCTAAGAAGACAAGGGCCTCAGGGCTGACAGTTGTTGAGCCGACAGCTGTTAGCCACAAAAGGAAGGAACCTGAGGCACCTGTCGAGCCTCGTCCTGACCCTAAGACGAGGGCCAGGGCCGAGGCCTCTGAAGGAGCAACCTCTTCACCAAGCATGGGGGCCTTCTGGTCTCAAAATCTGTCCCATCTGAGGGCCGACCCCTCATCTCTTATCGCCAACCTGAGGGCAGCAAAGGCCTCTATGTTCTCTGCACCGTCGGCCTCCGACTTCGAATTCTTGGCGCAGATGCCTCCAGCCAAAGTGTATGACTACGGTCTGCACTCCCTTGCTCAGGTATTGGTCCTGACTTTTAATTTCATTCTTTCAGTGTTTCCTCGGCTCCCCTTGACGCATCTTCATTTTTCTTGCAGTCTGTCTGTGCCTTCACCTCTGCCACCAGGTGGATGGCCGAGAATTAACAGAAATTCCATGAAGCTGAGAGGGCCATCCAACAAGAGGCTGACCTACGGACAGAGCTGGGCACTGCGAGGGCCGAGCTGGAGAGCACAAGGGCTGAGCATGCTAGGGTCCTTGATGAGCTGACGAGGCAGCATGATGCCGATATGCAGGCCAAGGACTTGTTGATCAAAGACAAGGACTTGCTGATCAAGGACAAGGATGAGGCTCTGATCAACCTGGAGGCCCGTCATAAGACTGATCTGGAGGCAGCCATCAAGAAAGCTGAGGCTGACGCTGTGGAGGCATACAAGATTTCAGACGAATTTCAGGGCTTCGGCCTTGAATATCTTGAGAGGGGGATCAGGACGGCCTGCCGATGGGTCGTCCTCAAATTTGGCGATGTCGTCTCCTCTGTTCGCCCATCACTGGAGGGTGTTCAACTGGACGACCCCCTGATTGCCGAGGCCCTTAACCAAGTGGAGGCCGAAGTCCAGCTCGAAGGGGTCGGTACATCTGAAGATCATCCGGTGCTGGTTCCTGGGGAGACCATTCCCATTGATGTTGAGGCTCTGCCCTCTGATGTCGTCCCCTAGGGTGGCTGCCTGTGGCCCATACCCTTATTTTTGTAATTTCGTTCAAAGGCTTTGTAAAAACACTTGATACTTATATTTGCTTAATACCAGTCTCTTCCATAATTGCTGTCTTCCTTATTTCATTTTATTATGGCTTGCTCACTGTTGATGCTACTAACCCTTCCATCGTCTTTTTTGAGGACCACTGTGGGGTCGTCCCCTAATGTCTTCTCTCGTCTTCTTTGAGGACAGCGGAGGGGTCGTCCCCTCCACTGGCCCTCATTCTAGCCGAGGGAAAAACTAACCAAATTAATAGATTTTAATGTAGTTTTCCCTCGTCTTTTTTGAGGAGAGTGGAGGGGTCGTCCCCTCCGCTGGTCCCCATTATAGCCGAGGGATCAACTAACCAAATTAATGGATTTTAACAAAGTCTACCCTCGTCTTTCTTAAGGGCAGTGGAGGGGTCGTCCCCTCCACTGGTCCTTATTATAGCCGAGGGATCAACTATCCAAAATAATGGGTTTTAACAAAGTCTACCCTCATCTTTCTTGAGGGCAGTGGAGGGGTCGTCCCCTCCACTGGTCCTTATTATAGCCGAGGGTTTAACCAACCAATTTAATGATTTTTAATTAAAGTCTTCCCTCGTCTTTTTTTGAGGAGAGTGGAGGGGTCGTCCCCTCCACTGGTCCCCATTATGCCCGAGGGATCAACTATCCAAATTAATGGGTTTTAATTTAGTCTTCCCTCGTCTTTTTTGAGGAGAGTGGAGGGGTCGTCCCCTCCACCGGTCCCCATTATAGCCGAGGGATCAACTAACCAAATTAATGGATTTTAATTTAGTCTTCCCTCGTCTTTTTTGAGGAGAGTGGAGGGGTCGTCCCCTCCACCGGTCCCCATTATAGCCGAGGGATCAACTAACCAAATTAATGGATTTTAATTTAGTCTTCCCTCGTCTTTTTTGAGGACAGTGGAGGGGTCGTCCCCTCCACTGGTCCCCATTATAGCCGAGGGATCAACTATCCAAATTAATGGGTTTTAATTTAGTCTTCCCTCGTCTTTTTTGAGGAGAGTGGAGGGGTCGTCCCCTCCACCGGTCCCCATTATAGCCGAGGGATCAACTAACCAAATTAATGAATTTTAATTTAGTCTTCCCTCGTCTTTTTTGAGGAGAGTGGAGGGGTCGTCCCCTCCACTGGTCCCCATTACAGCCGAGGGTTCAACTAACCAAATTAATGGATTTTAATTTAGTCTTCCCTCGTCTTTTTTGAGGAGAGTGGAGGGGTCGTCCCCTCCACTGGTCCCCATTACAGCCGAGGGTTCAACTAACCAAATTAATGGATTTTAATTTAGTCTTCCCTCGTCTTTTTTGAAAAGAGTGGAGGGGTCGTCCCCTCCACTGGTCCCCATTATAGCCGAGGGTTCAACTTCCCATGCATGCTAGGACTGACAATAGGATGAAGGAAACACTGATATTTCTCATTAATTTTCCAAGTGTTCTGTTGGAGCAACCCTAATTACAATTATGGCCTTTCAAGACCTTACAACACTACTGATAGTATTTCTTCAAATGATCTGCATTCCAGGGGTTTGAAAAAGATTCCCCTTCTAAGTTTTCTAGCCTGTAGGTCCCTGGGACAACTTCATCGATGACCCTATATGGGCCATGCCAATTAGGATGGAGCTTGTTGGGTTTCTGCCAAGTCTTTTCAAGAACCAAGTCTCCCACTGCGATAGGCCTCTGTTTCACCCTTTGGTTGTAAAACTTTGCGGTCCTCTGCTGGTAGGAAGCTTGCCTTATCTCAGCATCCTCCCTTCTTTCCTCAATCAGGTCTAGGTCAAGTCTTCTCTCTTCTATATTCCCCTGGGGATCATACATTTGGACCCTATGAGTAGGAAACTCCACTTCGGTGGGGATGACTGCTTCTGATCCATAAGCTAACATGAATGGGGTCTCCCCGGTAGGGGTCCTTACTGTCGTCCTGTAGGCCCACAACACTGCATATAACTCCTCGACCCATCTTCCTTTTGCCTCCTCAAGCCTCTTCTTAATCCCATCTAGGATTGTCCTGTTCGTAACTTCGTTTTGCCCATTGGCCTGAGGTCGGCCTGGGGTGGAGAAAAATTGTTTGATACTTACCCTCTCACAGTACTTCTGTAAAGAGGCATTCTTGAACTGGGTCCCGTTATCCGAGATGAGGGTGTTGGGTAGACCATATCTGCATATCACATTCTTCCAGATGAACTGGAAGGTCTTCTGCTCCGTGATCGTGACCATCGGCTCGGCCTCTACCCACTTAGAAAAGTAGTCAATTGCTACGATGAGGAACCGATAGTTATTGACTGCCCTCGGTAAGGGTCCTACCAGGTCAATCCCCCATACTGCGAACGGCCATGGGGATGTAACAGAGGTAAGAGGCTGATGAGGTTGGTGTGGGATGGTAGCAAACCTTTGGCATTTGTCACACTTTTTAACATATGCGGCAGCATCTTTCCCCAAAGTCGGCCACCAGTAGCCTTGGGTGACCACCCTCTTCGCTAAGGATCTACCCCCAATGTGGCTTGAACACGACCCTTCATGCACGTCTTGCAAAATGGAAGGGACCTCTGAGGGATGCACACATCTAAGTAAGGGGAGCAGAAACCCCTTTTTATACAGCGTGTCTCCGATGACAGCGAACTTTGCAGCCCTGTACCTCAGCTTCTTCCTCTCTTGGCTCGCTTCTGGCATCTCTCCCCCTCTAATGTATCTGATCAGGGGGTCCATCCATGAAGGTTCTTGAGAAACATTCATGCAAACACCAAGTGTTCCCTCGTAGTCTTCTATAGTTGGTCGAAGCAAGATTTCTACCGGGACTGTCCTCCTTATGTCTGTCCTAGTAGCTGAGGCCAACCTTGCAAGGGCGTCAGCACGGCCATTGTCGAGCCTAGGTATCCTCTTGAATTTCACTTCTTTGAAGTTTTTCAGCAATGACCTCACCTTATCAAGATACCTAGCCATCCTCTCGTCTTTGGCCTCATAGGCTCCTAGTATCTGATTCACCACCAGCCTTGAATCACTGTGAACCAAAATTTGGCTGACACTAAGGGATTTGGCCAAGGAGAGGCCAGCTATCAAGGCCTCATACTCAGCCTCATTGTTGGAGGCTTTGAAATTGAACCTCAGGGCGTACTCGACGTCTGTGCCATCGGGTGCTGATAGTATCAGTCCAGCACCACTTCCGCTATCACAGGAGGACCCGTCAACGAAGAGGCTCCACGGAGTCTTTCCTTCAGAAAAATTTCCCTCAGAGAGGGACCCCTGTCTAAAGATGTATCTTTCCTCTTCGTTTTCAGTCACTTTCCTTCTAGCGGTGCTCGTCTCAGCCATTTTTGCGGGTGTGTCTGCGGGTCTGTCTTCTGTATCTACCTTCCCGAGGGTCTCACCCTCGGCCTCATCTTCTTCCCATGTGAACTCAGCCACGAAGTCTGCCAAGGCTTGCCCCTTAATGGCTGTCTTAGGCTGATACACAATGTCAAATTCCCCCAACTCTATAGCCCAGGTCATTAGCCTTCCTGATTTTTCAGGCTTGTGTAGGACCTGCCTAAGAGGAGAGTCAGTAAGGATGACCATAGTATGGGACTGGAAGTATGGTTTCATCTTCCTTGAGGCATGGATCAAGGCATAGGCCAACTTCTCCATCCTCGGGTATCTCTGCTCTGCCCCCTGGAGTGCCTTGCTGTTGAAATATACGGGCTTCTGTATCCCATCTTCGTCTCTTACGATTGCTGCACTGATAGCGGATTCTGAGACAGCAAGGTACACGTATAGTCGTTCATCCTGCACGGGTCGTGACAGCAGCAAGGGAGACCCTAAGTATGATTTCAGCTGCTTGAAAGCCTCATCACACTCTTCGCTCCATTCAAAGGCTTTCCTGAGGATCTTGAAGAATGGTAGACACCTGTCTGTAGCCCTTGACACAAATCTGTTCAAGGCAGCCACTCTCCCTGTGAGCCTCTGAACGTCTTTAATGGACTTGGGGGTCTTCATCTCAATAAGGGCCTTTATCTTTTCAGGATTGGCCTCGATGCCTCTTTGATTGACAATGAACCCCAAGAACTTCCCCGCTCCGACCCCGAAGACACACTTGGCCGGATTGAGCTTCATTTTGTATTTGTCCATTGTATTAAAGGTCCTTTCCAGGTCTGCCACATGATCCTCTGCCTTCAGACTCTTAGTCAGCATGTCATCTACGTAAACCTCCATAGACTTCCCAATTTGGTCTTCGAACATTTTGTTTACGAGGCGCTGGTACGTTGCCCCCGCATTTTTTAGGCCAAAGGGCATGACCCTGTAACAGTATGTCCCCTTGTCAGTGATGAAGGCAGTCCTCTCTGAGTCCTCAGGGTTCATGAAAATCTGGTTATACCCTGAGTAGGCATCCATGAAACTCATGAGCTCATGGCCTGCGGTAGCGTCTACCATCTGGTCGATGCGGGGGAGAGGGAAGCTGTCTTTGGGACAATGCTTGTTGAGGTCTGTGAAGTCCACGCACATTCTCCACTTGCCGTTGGCCTTTGGGACGATGACTGCATTGGACAGCCACTCAGGGTAGATGACCTCTCTGATAAATTCAGCGTCTTCTAATTTTTTAACCTCATCCCTGATGACCTCATACTTTTCTCTAGAGTAAATCCTCCTCTTCTGCTTTACCGGCTTCACTCCCTCTACCACATTGAGTTTGTGGCACATGATTTTAGGGTCGATCCCTGGCATATCTACATGACTCCACGCGAAGACGCTTCGCCTTCTCCTCAACAGCTTGATGAGGTCTTCCTTGATACTGGGCTTCAGAGATTTGCCAACTTGGACGGTTTTTCCCGGGTCATCCTCATCGAGGATGATGGGTTCTACCTCCTCAGCGGCCTCTCCTTTTTTGAGCTTCGTCTCGTCCCTGGGGTCTAGGGTATCAATGTTGTAAGTGGTTGTAGCCCTCTTGCGTGCCTCCCTTTCTTCAGCGGAGTTGTAGTAGCACTCTCTCGCTGTCGTTTGGTCTCCCTGAACTTCCCCCACCCCATAAGGGGTAGGGAACTTAACCATCTGGTGGACCGTGGACGGCACAGCTTCAAACCCCTTGAGGGCCACACGTCCCAGTATGATGTTGTATGCCGAAAACACATGCTCATCCAGCACAAAGAAACTGACCCTCTTGGTGAGCCATCTCGGCCACTCGTCCCCCATCCTGACATCAGCCTCATATATTCCTAGAGGGTGAACCTTCTCCCCACTGAACCCAATCAATGGATGATGGTATGGGACAAGTCTGGCCCGACTGAGGCCCAAGGCCTTGAAGCATGGCCAAAACATCACATCTGCGGATGAGCCCCCATCCACCAGGATCCTCGGCACTTCGCACCCGTGCACCCTGGTGGTGATGACGAGAGGGTCATCATGCGGGGCCAATAGGCCCTTGAAGTCCATTCTTGAAAATCCCACAATCAAAGTGTCCATATCGACCTTCTTCCTTTTTTCTGACTTGACCTCTAGGAAGGTTGAGTGCACCATCTTCGTCACTGCCTTAGCTTCAGCGACATGGGCCTTCCTGTCGGCGACCTCAGACCCTCCTCCTGCTAAACCCCCGGAGATCATTCCCACCCCGAGCGAGATCATATTGAGCCTCTTGACAGGGCCTTGGTCGTCTCTCGGCGGGAGGTCAGGGTCGTCCTCATCATCAGAGGGGTCGTCCCCTCTTTTTTGAGGACCTTCTCTGCAGGCATCGACTCGCTTCTTTCTGGGGTCGTCCCCTCGGCCCCTCTTGAAGTCGGCTTTATCGACGTACTTTCTGAGCTTCCCTTCCTTCAGCATCTTCTCAATCTCATCTTTCAGAGCAAAGCATTTGTCTGTTACGTGGCCGTGGTCTTGGTGAAATTCACACCACATGTTCCTATTTCTCTTGCCGGGGGCTGCCCTCAGCTTCTCAGGCCACTTCAGCGTCCGGTCACTCTTTATCTCATTGAGGATCTGTTCACAGCTGACCGTCAGAGGGGTGTACCCCGCGAACTTATCATCCATGGTCCTCTTCTTCCTCTCTTTGTTCTTCTTGGGGTATTTATTCCCACTTGCACCTCCTTTTTCGTCTTCATGTTTTGCGGCCATCGCCTCTTCGGCGTTCATCACCTTCCCTGCTGTTGACAACAGCTCAGCCATCGTCCTCGGAGGGTCTTCGGCAAGCTTCCATAATAGCTTCCCCTTCTGGAGTCCTCCAATCAGGGCTGTCATAGCTATGCTTTCCTCGTAGTTTTCCACCTCCAGCTTCTCTTTATTAAATCTGGCTATGTAGTCCCTCAGACTCTCATTCTTTCCCTGCTTAACATAGAGCAGGTGTGTGGTCTTCTTCCGTGGTCTCACCCCAAAGCAGAAATTATGGATGAACAGGTCTGCCAACTGCTTAAAGTTTCCAATAGAATTTTTTGGAAGAGACGTGTACCAGACATGCGCAGCCCCTGTCAAGGTACCAGAGAAGGCACGACACCTCATCTCATCTGAGATAGAGTATATGTCTGCCGCCGACTGATACATTTCCACGTGGTGGACAGGGTTGGTGCTCCCATCGTATCTTGGGGTGACCACAGGAGGCTTGAACTTCGATGGCGTGGGGAAGTTGACTATCTTTGCCACAAAGGGTGAGCCCATGGTGTATCCCCTCTGAAGAGGGTCCCGGCTCTTCAGTATGTCGCCAATCTTATCCTCTAACCTCTGGATTGAGTCATTCCAGGGCCTCACAGGGTCGGCCTGGCCGATGTTGTCCCCTGCTGCCTCTCGGAGGTGGATGGAGGGCTCCGCCAAGGCAGGCCTGTGTCGGCTATTTACTTCCCTTTGGCCGTCATCCCGTCTTTGGGGTCGGCCTTCTGCTTCTTTCCTAGATCTCGCTGCGCTTCTTGACTTGGACAGCTTGTCTCGCAGGTCATTCACTGGGCCCAGCCTCTCGAAGGTCGACCCCCTGCTCAGGCGGTCAAAAGCAGAGCCTCTTGGGCGATCATCAGGGTTTGGTCTCCCGCACTTTCCTCTACTGTCTTGGAGGGGTCGTACTGTATTGTTGGAGACCTCATATGGCTCCCAGCATTCTACTGGAGCCTCTTCTTCCTCCAGATCATCATACCTGTCCTCGGGGCAAGGGTTTCCTTGCCTCCCCAGGCGTAAACGCCGGGGGTCAGCAACATCCCTACGCCGCTGAGGGGGTGGCAGGTCTTTATGTGGTGCCTGGGGTGGTCCCCTGGCCTCATGATGTCCTGGAGCTGCTGCCGGAGTAATCATCTCAGGTGAGACCCCTGGTGGTCTCAGTATATTCTGACTTAGAGCTGTAAACTGCTCCTACATCATCCGCTGGCTGGCTGCCAGAGACTTTAGGGCTGCTGCCACATCAGCCATCTCAGACTAAGGTGGTGGCTGACTGGAACTGGGTCTTCCCCCATCATCCGGCGGGGGAAGTGGTGGCGGTGGCATCTCAGGTGCCATGTGCTTGAGCTATGAAGAGCTAAACTGAAGAAAATACTGGTTAGCTTGGGAACCTTAGTGGGTCTCTTTCAATGGTGAAACACCTCCTCTCAGGGGGAGTGTTGGTTCACCACCAGAGTGCCCAGTGAGGTCAAGCTGTACAAAGGAAGAGATGTCTTCTCGTTCCCACAGACGGCGCCAAACTGATGATGCTTGAATTTAGCACCACCAGGTAAGTGATAGTGAGCTCAAACAGTAGTAGTTATGGCAGCCATAGAGATGCAAGTATATAAGTATGTAAGTGTATAGAAGGGGATGAGTATAAGAGGAAATAAGACAATGATGTATAGTGGTTCAGCCAATTTGGCCTACATCCACTGTGAGTGTGTGATCCACTAGTATGGGCACTAATGGCCTTGGATACAATGCACATAACCCTCTCACTCTCTCTCTCTACTGTGTGTGTACAAGCAGAGTTTTAGCTAGGGCTACTGTTCATGGATCGATCCCCTGTAGGGTTAGGGGTGACAAGTATATATAGGTCTTGGGGGGTGTAATGTACCCCCCAAGTAAGCATGGTGCATGTGAATAATGATCTAGTCAATCCCCTGTTGACACCTATAGATGCCAAATGATGACATAATATTCCCTCACGTGAGGGGGTGATTCGGTTGTAACGGTCTTCCACGTGTCATATGAGCCTCACGCGCACTGTTCCACGCGTCTCCCAAACCACGCGCTGTCATGACGTCACCCTCGGCCTATGAGCCGAGGCCGAGGGCAAAGTTTCTTCCGGCAGTGAGTCTGGCTTGATTCTGTCCTCGTACTGTCGTACCCTCGTAGGGTCGGCCGGCGCCTGGTGAGGGGTCGGCCCCTCGTAGGGTCGTCTGGAGCCTGGTGAAGGGTCGGCCCCTCGTAGGGTCGTTTACGAGCCTGGTGAAGGGCCGGCCCCTCGTAGGGTCGTCTCGGTCTGGTGAAGGCCAGTTGGGGCCTGGTGAAGGGTCGGCTCCTCTTAGGGTCGTCCGTTGTGGAGGCGATCCTCCTAGAACATAAACGGGTATATCAGGGGATAGGAGCGGGATGCCTCCTAGGGGAAGCAGTTATAGAAGTTTTGGTTCGGGTAGGATGAGAATGTCATGTCCATGAACCATTTGAGTCACCAATGTTATGGGCTATTTAAACTACGAATTTTATCCTGGATTGATTGGGGTATATCTTGTGTGACATGAACGAGTCACAGTAGTTTGCAAATACTAAATTCGCGTGTGAAACGAGTTTGGTAGAGGTATTATTAAAAGTATTATAGTTTATATATATTTACCGTGGAATAGAGGGTATCACTTTAGTTACAACTGTAGGGGAGTGGGTGTGGACACTGAGAGGGTATATTTATTAAAGGTAATATCATTATGGAAGTAATTATGTGCTTGGGATTTTATCCTGAGTACAGACGGATTAACGATGGTGGGTGGTTACAGAAAGACCATCATGTTCGTTGTTCCAGGGAAGGATGTATATTCTTTTTGTGATGTCTCACTTGAAAGAGGGTTGAGCTCGCGATAATATTTTTATGAAATAGACTTCCGAGAGTACAATTTTCTAGCAATATCGGATTCCGGTGTGTAAGGATTCTTACTAATGCGATGCAGGGTTTGTCGGGTTACCGTGGATCGGAGAGATTTAACTCGTTATTAACTTAGCGTTGGGGACTTAAAAGAATCGGGTGTAAATGATTAGACTTGTGAGTATATGGATAGGGTTTGAGTGTCCCGGGTATACGTTTTGGGTTCTATAAAAATCGAGGACCGACAATGCTGAGGAATAGTGCATTGGGAAAAGATCTTTTGGGCTTTGCTGTCAGATGTTATACAAATAAGCCTTGATAAATGTCGGGAGTGGACAAGTGTCATTGGATGAAAGGACATCGGATTTAATGATAATTAATGATCGTGTGGAGAAAACACGTTGAGTGGAGGGCTATTAAGAAATAGGATTGGTGGATCCGGGAAGAGTTACGAAAGAAATGCTGGAAAGATTTGCACCACAAGTTGATGGGTGGGGAAATATCGGGAAGAAAATTAAATAGTAATTGGTGGGGTAATCGAAAATACTCGGAGGATATAGCCACGCCGAGAATGAGGGGAGGGGGGGAAACTTGAGATAAGTGTGTTATGTATGTGATGTTCTGAGGTTTGTGCAAATATGCGCGAGATATAGGGTGTATGGGCTCCCTGCGTGGAGCAGAGTCTCATTTAGTAAGGTGTCGAGCAGTTTTCGGAGTAAACGCAAGGGCAATGATTTTAGGTATATTCCAAAGAAGGGGAGTAAGATGTCCCTCATAATGTCAAACGTTGAGTGTGGGGTTCGGTGATGAAAAATACATAGTGGAGTTGTCTCCAAGTTATACCATTTAGGAATGGAAAAGGTTGATCCGAGGTTTTCAACTAGGATTTTGTAATTTTGATATTCCCAGTGAAGAGATTGATGAGCATGAGTGGTGAAATTCATATTTGGGACATCCAAAATTGCGGAGAGGTTTAGGTTTCGATTAGTTTACGGAATGGATTGACCAAAATGGAATATTTGTTACTTTGGGGTGAGAAAGATGTGAAACGGAACTAGTTATTGACAGAAATTGTTGTGAATTGGGATAAGAACGTTCAGTCCCGCCTACGATCAGAAGCGTCCGGAGGTGATGGGGATGAAATCGAATACCCTTTAGTCAATGGTTGATGAAAGAGACTAGATTATTGGAGGAATCAAAGAGTATAATTTCTTATTTATGGTGATTGGGAGTATTAATTACCACTAATAGAGTTATGTGTGATGCCTCATGGAAATGTATTATCTACATAACACGTTCTGAGACATTATCAAGGGAATTTTATCATCCACCCTTTTGTTGGGAAGGGTGGGGGAATAAGAAGTTATTGGGACCCAAAGTGATTTATGGTCTATCGTCGGGAATGGAGAAAATGGCGTCTTTTCCCGATACTTAGAAAACGTAAATAGAATTACGTCACCATGAGTTAAGGGTTTGAATTGTGACATGAGTAGTCAGGAATTGTTGTGGGTATTTAACCTGAGGGAGTCACAGGTTGGCAACAAGAAATTTGCACCCATATAAGATAGGGCCTTTTCGTAGAACCGACGGAGCATAGGCTCGTTTTTTGACACACTATATGGTCGGATAGCATTGAGTTGGATATTGATGACCAGGTGTTGGTTAGAGTGTCTCCCACAAAAGGGGTCATGAGGTTCGACATGATAGGGAAGCTAGAACCGAGATTTGGGGGGGGGGGGCATCCTTATCATTGAGAGAGTGGAATCGATATCTTATACACTGGGTTTACCATAGCATCTACAGCAGCTACATAACGTCTTTCACGTGGCATCGCTGAAGAATTATCCGAGGAGCGTGAGAGCTTGTGGCATGTGACACTTGAGGAGTTTGATTTGCAACTAGATATCTTATATAAGGAGAGACCTGTAGCTATCTTGGATCGTAGTGAGCGCAAGTTATGGTCTAAAGTGATACCACCTGTTGGAGTTTAGTGGGGACACCACAGTGTTAACGATTCCATTTTGGAGAGAGAGGACGACATGCGAGAGAAGTATCCGGCGGTATGCACCGTAGGATAACCTAATTTCGGGGACAAAATTCCCTTGTATGGGGGGAAGTATGTAACACCTCGTATTTTTTGGCAGTTGTTAATTAATTAATTCGGATAATTTTAAATTGCTTGTGTTCTAATTTAATTGAATTAACTATTATTATTTTAATTGTTTAAATATTAATATGGTGAGTAAACGATTAATATTTATAGAATTTAAATGTACTACGTTAATAGTAATAATTTAATTACATCATAACTAGTGATAGTGACGTGGCTTTTATTTATCCTAACCGGGAGTCGGCTATAAACAATTTTGGGGTTGAGATAAGAACTTTTAGTAAAATAATCTAGATGGCAATTCTGAGTGTACATTTGAGTTCGGATGGGTCTAAATAGTCGAAAAATAGTACCCAGGGGTAGTAAATGGGTCTCGGGGCATTTTTAGGCATAACCGAGCCCACATGGGAGTATTTGAGTCCTTTTAATAAAGTCCACAAGCCTAAAAACTGAATTGACTTAATTAAGAACAAGTGTTTTTGTAATTTAGAGCACACCTAGGGTTTGCTTTTCATGCTTTAGCTATATAGGACTTCATCTAGTTGGACTTGAATTTTGACAAAATATTTTTGTAATTTAGGATTGCGTGTCCCCTTTTCGACGCCAAGCGCTCTTTGTCCAGCTACAACAAATGAGCACTCGATTCAGACTGCCCTCTCAGAAAAGATAATTCTCATTTTCTACGGCTCATAGGAATTTTAGTCACGTAGGACACGACACCACGTTGCATTTGTATGTCGCTTGACATATCTCATAATAGTGTTGGCTTTGTTTCGTCATAATAAAATTATTTTTGAGTTCAAAAACTTTATTTGAAATTTTTATAAGAAAAATATTTCGTGAAAAATATAGTTTTGTCATTAAATATTTTTTTTAATAAAAGTTCCAGAATATTTTTTTGATGTTAAAAATATTTTTTTTGATTTAAAATATTGCATGTGCGTGTAATATATATCAGGTATGTTATATATATATGTTGGTTATTATCCTCATGTATGCTTAAGACCCTAGCAGGTCATTACTTCTTGTCCATGCGATTTGACCAATGCATGTATGTATGCTATAATTTTTATATTATATCTATGTTTATATGTTGTCAGTAGACTAATTCCATGCGCCTATTTTACCCATGCCACAACTGTTGGCATCCTGACCCCAGTTGGCATGTATTACATAATATACTTCTACCGATTTGACCATTGGGAGTTACTGTTGATTTGACCGTCTATGGCTAAGCCTTCACTGATTTGACACTAGGTTGTACCAGCTATACCCATTACCGCCCCTGGTTTATCTCTGTTGCGCTCACGGTTTTCTTCTCAAAACCAAATCTGGGTTTCAATTTTGTGTGGCAAACGACGTCACTTGGTTTTCATTGTTATCAATAAGACGCCGTGTAATTTTTGTTATAACGGTAACATATTTTTTTGTACGTCACAGCTGGCGCCCATAACTGCCTCTTACCGCCCACGATTTTTATATAAACCGTAACTGGTATTTTTTTCCAAAACGGCACCGTGTGTCACTTTTGTCCAACGGTAATATTTTGTAGCTTTTTTGTTACGCAGTTTTGTACAGCTGGCGTTCAGTTTTTCAAAACGACTGTATTTTAATAAACGATTTGTTTCTTGAATCTGTTAGTGTGTAACAGCTTGCACTATACGTGTCACTTTTTTAACACGTCACTTTGTGTTTCTTTGTGAACCCTCAGATTATATTTTATCTACGGTTGTGTGTAATTCTTTAGTGATCCATGTGAACCTACTTTACACCAATCTGCACACACTTGTGCACTCTATAAATAGTACCCATTGTGTATCATTTTTATAGAGTTGAGAAAATAATTTTTGTAGCAGAACTCTGTCAAAATTTTGAGAGAGAGAGAGAGATTAAACCAGATTATTTTTGTGTAATCTTCAAGTATGGATTTCTGTCAAAACTAAATTGAAGATTGGACTTCTCTCATTTTGAATCTGCACTTACGATTTTCAAGAGTACTTTATTTTTGTAAGTGAGTTCTCTGCATTCTGTGTGTATTATTTAGATCAGTCTTTAGATCTAAAATTTTTACACAACACACACTATTCACGAAATTAATTTTGTGTGAATATTCTCCTTGTGACTTATTTGTGAGATCTTGAATGTTTTTAAACACTTTGTTTTAAAACAGATTTTTCAGAAAATATTTTGGTAATATTCAGATTTGTACTGTTTGAGGTTTAGAAAGTTAAACCTAAGATTTCTGAGATCTGATTTGTGAAGATTTAAAATCTGAACTGAATATTATTCTCTTGTGTGCTTAAGACTGTTTTGATTTAATCTGAAATATTTGTGAAAATAGTCTTGATAAGATTTTAGATTAAAATCTGATTTAATCTAATATTTGTTTTCTGAAAAACAAGATTGGGAATATTTGACTGTCTCTGAATTTATTGAATATATTTGAAGTCATTATTCTGTGAACATGATTACTTGATTGTTTAAGTGATATTCAGAAATTGTTTCATATCATATCACTCACATATAATCACTCACGTTGTATTCACGTAGACACATGTTTGTGTAATATCTGAACAAGTCTAGTGTTCAAAAGATTTAAAGAAAGAGAAAATAAAGTTTTTCAAAAGTGTATTCAAAGTCAAGATGACTTGATTTGAATAACATAAGACTTGCAAAGATATAGGTGATATAGTTTGTTGCATCACACACTATCACTTCACTAGAAAATAAATAATAGGCACTGAGCCAACCTGCGCTTAAAGAAGTTAGAGGGGAGGCTGAGAAGTGAAGAACACAAAAACATGCAAAGACAGTTTAAAGAGAGAACAGAATAAGCAACCAGGCTAGAGACTTGGTCGAGTGGGGTAATAGATAAATCTTTCTTCTTTATTTGTTAAGTTTGTTGTTTGTAAATCGTTCCTGTTGATTTATTGTTTTAGTGGAAGTAGATTAGGTAACTCCTAGAGGAGTTCGTCGTTTTTCCCGGGGAAGGGTTTTTGCGACGTAAAATAAATACTGTGTGTTGTATATTTTTGTTTATCACCTCACAAGAAAAAGTAGGATTAACTAAATAGAAACTCGCCTAAAACTGAATTAGTTTTGGACTAACAATTAACTTTGAAAATCAAAATCATTTTCATAAAAGTTAATCAAATTAAGTAAAAGTTTAATTTGGTCCTCTTTGCATCATTCATATAAACTCGTAGGTTTAAGGTGTTTACTCAACAATAAGTTTACTCCCGCATATAAAGTCTTTGCGCATCGCCCTAGTTGCTTGGGGTTCCCACAAGTGGTATCAGAGCTAGACTTTTAAAGATCGTTTTCAAAACTTTTGTTAAACACTTTTTACCGTGTTTTAATGGATGATTCAAGTCAATTTCTTAGGCTTGGTAATTTTAGTAGACCTCCTATTTTTGATGGCTTAAACTTTTCATTTTGGAAAATCAGAATGATTGCATTTATGAAAGGTACTTTAGGAGATGATGTGTGGGACTTGATTGAAAAGGGTTATAGGCACCCCACTACTCCTATAGCAGAAGGTAGAACTGTTTTTAGAAAGCTGAAAATTAATGAATTAAGTGCTGATCAGAAAAAGATAAGCAACTTCAATAATAAGGGCAGAAATGCGATTTTCATGAGTGTGAGTGAAAATGAATTAAAACGTATATGTCACTGCACTACTAGTAAGGATGCTTGGGATACTTTAGTTATTCCACACAAGGGTGACGATAGAGTAAAGCAATGTAAAACACAAATGTTGGTTCAACAATACAATATGCTTGTTATGAACGATAATGAACCATTTGATGATTTTTATATGCGTTTGACTGATATCATTACCCAATTGCATGCGAATGGTATTGTATATTCTGATAATGATGTGTGTGCTAAAATTTTGAGATCTCTTGCTCCTAGGTTTGATCACAAACGTTATATCATTGAAGAAATGAATGATCCTTCTCTCACATCTGAATTCTAAGCTCTAAATTGAGAACCATAGAACTTGAATCCGCCTTTAGAAAGACTCTCACATCTTATGCTAAGAAAGAGTTGACCAATACTTCTAGAGTTGCTTTTAAAACTGCCTATCCTATTAAAAATAAATATAAGGTGGTTAAACAACAATCCTCGTCTGTTGATGATTCTAATGTGGACTCGGATGATCTTGATAAGATTGACAATCAACTTGCGGTTATGTCCTCTCAATTTAAGAAACTTTTAGAGCAAAGAAATGCTATTGCTAAGAGACATACGCAAGTGAATAATCAATCTAGTCCGATCACCCGACACCATAAAAGAACATCAAAGGGAATTTCTGTTTATGATAGTAGAAGTAGTAAGGTTGATAAATCTGAATTGGCTTGTCATAATTGCGGGAAACTTGGTCACTTTATTGCTGAGTGTTGGTCTAAGCCACAGTCCAAGCATTCTAAACAACACAAGGCACACATAACTAAAACTTGGGATGACTTTTCTGATTCTGAATCCGAAGACAACGAAGGAAATTCTGAACCAAATTGCCTTGCGTTTTTAGGAGAAGTTTATGACTGTTGCAGAGACATGTACTTAGCAGGAATGACTGATTCTGAAGATGATTCTCATTCTGTTCCTGATTCTAATTCTGATGATGTGCTTGATTTAATTGATGCTGCTAAATCTTTATTAGCTAGTCAGCCTTCTATGCTTGAAATAACTGCTTCGTTTGATGCTAAACGTGCCTTATGTGATACTGAATTTGATGACAGCAACAAATCACACACGGACACAAATGAGCATGAAAATTTTGTTGGCTATGATGATTATGCTGAATTGTATGTGAGGACTTTGCTGAATAGACAAGAATTATAGAATTTGGTTAAAATGCTTAGTGAGACCTTAGAGAATCAATATAAGATTGTTCAACAAAATTCCATTGAAATGAACAATGTCAAAACTGATTTTGAAAAACAATCACTTGATTTTAAATTTCATATTACGACTTCAAATGAAAAATTGTCTTCTTTTGAAGAAAAATATAATGAAGCACTTTTGCAAGTTGAAAAATCCAAACAAGTTTGTGAAACAGCTTTCAAAATGTGTCGTAGTCGTGATATAAAATGTTTTGACCTTGACAAATTGCTTGATGAACAACGATATAAGGGTGATACTAGAGGATTGGGATATGACGGTCCTCTTGAAAATGTTGATCCAAGTAGACCAATCTTATTTGTAAAAGCCCAAGAAGAAATGGCTCTTACGTTGGAAAGTAAGTTGTCTGAAAAGGATAAAGGAAAACAAGTCTTAATTGAAAGTGATTTTGAAAATGACATTGATACTTTCATTGAAAATTTTGTAGAACCATCTAAATCAAAATATTGCCCTCCGGCCATGAGACTCTATAGACCTTTTAAACCATTTGTTCCTAATAAATCTGTCGAGCATGTAGAAGAAAAACACCACCAATCTGATTTACCTACTTCTAGTAAATTTTGTACTAGGTGTGATGTTTTTGGTCACCAAATCTGGGAATGCCTTGGTAATCGCAAGCAAGGTACTCATTTTAAAAGTCATAACCCTAATGTGAAGCGATTTACAAATTTTCATAGGCAGCGCACTAATACTAAGTGGAATCACTTCTTAAATAAGTCTAGACCTCATGTTAACAAGAACAGATTTTCGAAAAATAAATTTTATCCTAAATTCCAAAAGGCACAAAAACCTTTGAAAACTTTGCCTATTTGTATTAGGACTTGTGACTTGAAACCTCAAATGGATTTTTTAAAATCGAAGAAATGTCCAACTAATATATGTGACGCTTGCGAGAGTAAGAAAATCATTAAGTTTCCTCACGTGAAGGTTAAGGACTTAAAAACTACCATACCCTTAGATTTATTCAATGATGGGGGAGGTAAGTTTAATAAAAATGGAGTTTCCAAGTATTGTGACACTAATGGATATTCATACCAGTTTAATGCTCCAAAAACTCATAAACAAATTAGGGTTGTTCCTTCTATTGCTTGTGATTTTCAGCTTGCTGATATGATTTCTATGCCTTAGGATAAGTCTTGCTTCCATGTAACTTCAACATTTGATTGGAGAGATTGTACCTGAATTTTTTGTTTGTGTTTATACAGCATACTTTGATAACTAGATCTCTGAGGTTTTAGGATAAAGGTATCTAGTAATAATGGTATCTCTTAAAGCCATGTTTAATGTAGGAGACGCTTATTTTACAGATTATGAACACTTATTTTTTTCTTACCATTGTCTAATTTAGACAAAATGGGGGAGAATTGAGTACATATTCTAGTCTTGTGTTGTTGATATTTTTCATATATATTCTGTCTTATAATTTTCAGCACATTTAATTCTTTCGTATTAATATTGTGGTAGAGCAAATGCTACTAACTTGATTTCTCGGCATAAAGTGTATTTATGTTTTGCAGGTTTTCTTAACCGTGCATTAGAGTTGTGTCTTTTCATTTCTAGGCTGGGTGGGTAGATAGATATTTTTTGTATAGGACATATTAGGATTTATTTTTCCTTAGTATATCATTTGATGTACTCAAGGGTTTTTTCAAAATTAGTCCAATGGGGGAGATTGATGTCCCTATATAGAGCACACCTAGGGTTTGCTTTTCGTGCTTTAGCTATATAGGACTTCATCTAGTTGGACTTGAATTTTGACAAAATATTTTTGTAATTTAGGATTGTGTGTCCCCTTTTCGACGCCAAGCGCTCTTTGTCCAGCTACAACAAATGAGCACTCAATTCAGACCTCCCTCTCAGAAAAGGTAATTCTCATTTTCTATGGCTCATAGGAATTTTAGTCACGTAGGACACGACACCACGTTGCATTTGTATGTCGCTTGACATATCTCAAAATAGTGTTGGCTTTGTTTCGTCATAATAAAATTATTTTTGAGTTCAAAAACTTTATTTGAAATTTTTATAAGTAAAATATTTCGTGAAAAATATTGTTTTGTCATTAAATATTTTTTTTAATAAAAGTTCCAGAATATTTTTTTGAAGTTAAAAATATTTTTTTTGATTTAAAATATTGCATGTGCGTGTAATATATATCAGGTATGTTATATATATGTTGGTTATTATCCTCATGTATGCTTAAGACCCTAGCAGGTCATTACTTCTTGTCCATGCGATTTGACCAATGCATGTATGTATGCTATAATTTTTATATTATATCTATGTTTATATGTTGTCAGTAGACTAATTCCATGCGCCTGTTTTACCCATGCCACAACTGTTGGCATCCTGACCCCAGTTGGCGTGTATTACATAATATACTTCTACCGATTTGACCATTGGGAGTTACTGTTGATTTGACCGTCTATGGCTAAGCCTTCACTGATTTGACCCTAGGCTGTACCAGCTATACCCATTACCGCCCCTGGTTTCTCTCTGTTGCGCTCACGGTTTTCTTTTCAAAACCAAATCTGGGTTTCAATTTTGTGTGGCAAACGACGTCACTTGGTTTTCATTATTATCAATACGACGCCGTGTAATTTTTGTTATAACGGTAACATATTTTTTTGTACGTCACAGCTGGCGCCCATAACTACCTCTTACCGCCCACGATTTTTATATAAACCGTAACTGGTATTTTCTCCAAAACGGCACCGTGTGTCACTTTTGTCCAACGGTAATATTTTGTAGCGTTTTTGTTACGCCGTTTTGTACAGCTGGCGTTCAGTTTTCAGAACGACTGTGTTTTAATAAACGATTTGTTTCTTGAATCTGTTAGTGTGTAGCAGCTTGCACTATACGTGTCACTTTTTTAACACATCACTTTGTGTTTCTTTGTGAACCCTCAGATTATATTTTATCTACGATTGTGTGTAATTCTTTAGTGATCCATGTGAACCTACTTTACACCAATCTGCACACACTTGTGAACTCTATAAATAGTACCCATTGTGTATCATTTTTATAGACCTGAGAAAATAATTTTCGCAGCACAACTCTGTCAAAATTTTTAGAGAGAGAGAGAGATTAAACCAGATTATTTTTGTGTCATCTTCAAGTATTGATTTCTGTCAAAACTAAACTGAAGATTGGACTTCTCTCATTTTGAATCTGCACTTACGATTTTCAAGAGTAATTTATTTTTGTAAGTGAGTTCTCTGCATTCTGTGTGTATTATTTAGATCAGTCTTTAGATCTAAAATTTGTACACAACACACACTATTCACGAAATTAATTTTGTGTGAATATTCTGCTTGTGACTTATTTGTGAGATCTTGAATGTTTTTAAACACTTTGTTTTAAAACAGATTTTTCAAAAAATATTTATGTAATATTCAGATTTGTACTGTTTGAGGTTTAGAAAGTTAAACCTAAGATTTCTGAGATCTGATTTGTGAAGATTTAAAATCTGAACTGAATATTATTCTCTTGTGTGCTTAAGACTGTTTTGATTTAATCTGAAATATTTGTGAAAATAGTCTTGATAAGATTTTAGATTAAAATCTGATTTATTCTAATATTTGTTTTCTAAAAAACAAGATTGGGAATATTTGACTGTCTCTGAATTTATTGAATATATTTGAAGTCATTATTCTATGAACATGATTACTTGATTGTTTAAGTGATATTCAGAAATTGTTTCATATCATATCACTCACATATAATCACTCACGTTGTATTCACGTAGACACATGTTTGTGTAATATCTGAACAAGTCTAGTGTTCAAAAGATTTAAAGAAAGAGAAAATAAATTTTTCAAAAGTGTATTCAAAGTCAAGATGACTTGATTTGAATAACATAAGACTTGCAAAGATATAGGTGATATAGTCTTTTGCATCACACACTATCACTTCAGTAGAAAATAAATAATAGGCACTGAGCCAACCAGCGCTTAAAGAAGTTAGAGGGGAGGCTGAGAAGTGAAGAACACAAAAACAAGCAAAGACAGTTTAAAGAGAGAACAGAATAAGCAACCAGGCTAGAGACTTGGTCGAGTGGGGTAATAGCTAGATCTTTCTTCTTTATTTGTTAAGTTTGTTGTTTGTAAATCGTTCCTGTTGATTTATTGTTTTAGTGGAAGTAGATTAGGTAACTCCTAGAGGAGTTCGTCGTTTTTCCCGGGGAAGGGTTTTTGCGACGTAAAACAAATATTGTGTGCTGTATATTTTTGTTTATCACCTCACAAGAAAAAGTAGGATTAACTAAATAGAAACTCGCCTAAAATTGAATTAGTTTTGGACTAATAATTAACTTTGAAAATCAAAATCATTTTCATAAAAGTTAATCAAATTAAGTAAAAGTTTAATTTCGTCCTCTTTGCATCGTTCATATAAACTCGTAGGTTTAAGGTGTTTACTCAACAATAAGTTTACTTCCGCATATAAAGTCTTTGCGCATCGCCCTAGTTGCCTGGGGTTCCCACAAGTGGTATCAGAGCTAGACTTTTAAAGATCGTTTTCAAAACTTTTGTTAAACACTTTTTACCTTGTTTTAATGGATGATTCAAGTCAATTTCTTAGGCTTGGTAATTTTAGTAGACCTCCTATTTTTTGTTGGCTCAAACTTTTCATATTGGAAAATCAGAATGATTGCATTTATGAAAGGTACTTTAGGAGATGATGTGTGGGACTTGATTGAAAATGGTTATAGGCACCCCACTACTCCTATAGCAGAAGGTAGCACTGTTTTTAGAAAGCTGAAAATTAATGAATTAAGTGCTGATCAGAAAAAGATAAGCAACTTCAATAATAAGGGCAAAAATGCGATTTTCATGAGTGTGAGTGAAACTGAATTAAAACGCATATGTCACTGCACTACTAGTAAGGATGCTTGGGATACTTTAGTTATTGCACACAAGGGTGACGATAGAGTAAAGCAATGTAAAACACAAATGTTGGTTCAACAATACAATATGCTTGTTATGAACAATAATGAACCATTTGATGATTTTTATATGCGTTTGACTGATATCATTACCCAATTGCATGCGAATGGTATTGTATATTCTGATAATGATGTGTGTGCTAAAATTTTGAGATCTCTTGCTCCTAGGTTTGATCATAAACGTTATATCATTGAAGAAATGAATGATCCTTCTCTCACACCTGAATTGCTAAGCTCTAAATTGAGAACCATGGAACTTGAATCAGCCTTTAGGAAGACTCTCACATCTTATGCTAAGAAAGAGTTGACCAATACTTCTAGAGTTGCTTTTAAAACTGCCTATCCTATTAAAAATAAATATAAGGTGGTTAAACAACAATCCTCGTCTGATAATGATTCTGATGTGGACTCGGATGATCTTGATAAGATTGAAAATCAACTTGATGTTATGTCCTCTCAATTTAAGAAAATTTTAGAGCAAAGAAATGCTATTGCTAAGAGACATACGAAAGTGAATAATCAATCTAGTCCGATCACCCGACACCATAAAAGAACATCAAAGGGAATTTCTGTTTATGATAGTAGAAGTAGTAAGGTTGATAAATCTGAATTGGCTTGTCATAATTTGGGGAAACTTGGTCACTTTATTGCCGAGTGTTGGTCTAAGCCACAGTCCAAGCATTCTAAACAACACAAGTCACACATAACTAAAACTTGGGATGACTCTTCTGATTCTGAATCCGAAGACAACCAAGGAAATTCTGAACCAAATTGCCTTGCGTTTTTAGGAGAAGTTTATGACTGTTGCGGAGACATGTACTTAGCAGGAATGACTGATTCAGAAGATGATTCTCATTCTGTTCCTGATTCTAATTCTGATGATGTGCTTGATTTAATTGATGTTGCTAAATCTTTATTAGCTAGTCAGCCTTCTATGCTTGAAATAACTGCTCCGTTTGATGCTAAGCGTGCCTTATGTGATACTGAATTTGATGATAGCAACAAATCACACACGGACACAAATGAGCATGAAAATTTTGTTGGCTATGATGATTATGCTGAATTGTATGTGAGGACTTTGCAGAATAGACAAGAATTATTGAATTTGGTTAAAATGCTTAGTGAGACCTTAGAGAATCAATATAAGATTGTTCAACAAAATTCCATTGAAATGAACAATGTCAAAACTGATTTTGAAAAACAATCACTTGATTTTAAATTTCAGATTACGACTTCAAATGAAAAATTGTCTTCTTTTGAAGAAAAATATAATAAAGCACTTTTGCAAGTTGAAAAATCCAAACAAGTTTGTGAAACAGCTTTCAAAATGTGTCGTAGTCGTGATATAAAATGTTTTGACCTTGACAAATTGCTTGATGAACAACGATATAAGGGTGATACTAGAGGATTGGGATATGACGGTCCTCTTTAAAATGTTGATCCAAGTAGACCAATCTTATTTGTAAAAGCCCAAGAAGAAATGGCTCTTCCGTTGGAAAGTAAGTTTACTGAAAAGGATAAAGGAAAACAAGTCTTAATTGAAAGTGATTTTGAAAATGACATTGATACTTCCATTGAAAATTTTGTAGAACCATCTACATCAAAATATTACCCTCCGGCCATGAGACTCTATAGACCTTCTAAACCATTTGTTCCTAATAAATCTGTCAAGCATGTAGAAGAAAAACACCACCAATCTGATTTACCTACTTCTAGTAAATTTTGTACTAGGTGTGATGTTTTTGGTAACCAAATCTGGGAATCCCTTGGTAATCGCAAGAAAGGTACTCATTTTAAAAGTCATAACCCTAATGTGAAGCGATTTACAAATTTTCGTAGGCAGCGCACTAATACTAAGTGGAATCACTTCTTCAATAAGTCTAGACCTCATGTTAACAAGAACAGATTTTCGAAAAATAAATTTTATCCTAAATTCCAAAAGGCACAAAAACCTTTGAAAACTTTGCCTATTTGGATTAGGACTTGTGACTTGAGACCTCAAATGGATTTTTTAAAATCGAAGAAATGCCCAACTAATGTTTGTGACGCTTGCGAGAGTAAGAAAATCATTAAGTTTCCTCACGTGAAGGTTAAGGACTTAAAAACTACCATACCCTTAGATTTATTCAATGATGGGGGAGGTAAGTTTAATAAAAATGGAGTTTCCAAGTATTGTGACACTAATGGATATTCGTACCAGTTTAATGCTCCAAAAACTCATAAACAAATTAGGGGTGTTCCTTCTATTGCTTGTGATTTATAGCTTGCTGATATGATTTCTATGCCTTATGATAAGTCTTGCTTCCATGTAACTTCAACATTTGATTGGAGAGATTGTACCTGAATTTTTTGTTTGTGTTTATACTGCATACTTTAATTACTAGATCTCCGAGGTTTTACGATAAAGGTATCTAGTAATAATGGTATCTCTTAAAGCCATGTTTAATGTAGGAGACGCTTATTTGGCAGAATATGAACACTTATTTTTTTTCATACCATTGTCTAATTTAGACAAAATGGGGGAGAATTGAGTACATATTCTAGTCTTGTGTTGTTGATATTTTTCATACATATTCTGTCTCATAATTTTCAGCACATTTAATTCTGTCGTATTAATATTGTGGTAGAGCAAATGCTACTAACTTGATTTCTCGACAGAAAGTGTATTTATGTTTTGCAGGTTTTCTTAACAGTGCATCAGAGTTGTGTCTTTTCTTTTCTAGGCTGGGTGGGTAGATAGAAAATTTTTGTATAGGACATATTAGGATTTATTTTTCCTTAGTATATCATTTGATGTACTCAAGGGTTTTGTCAAAATTAGTCCAATGGGGGAGATTGATGTCCCTATATAGAGCACACGTAGGTTTGCTTTTCGTGCTTTAGCTATATAGGACTTCATCTAGTTGGACTTGAATTTTGACAAAATATTTTTGTAATTTAGGATTGCGTGTCCCCTTTTCGACGCCAAGCGCTCTTTGTCCAGCTACAACAAATGAGCACTCGATTCAGACCGCCCTCTCAGAAAAGGTAATTCTCATTTTCTATGGCTCATTGGAATTTTAGTCACGTAGGACACGACACCACGTTGCATTTGTATGTCTCTTGACATATCTCATAATAGTGTTGTCTTTGTTTCGTCATAATAAAATTATTTTTGAGTTCAAAAACTTTATTTGAAATTTTTATAAGAAAAATATTTCGTGAAAAATATTGTTGTCATTAAATATGTTTTTTAATAAAAGTTCCAGAATATTTTTTTGAAGTTAAAAATATTTTTTTTGATTTCAAATATTGCATGTGCGTGTAATATATATCAGGTATGTTATATATATATGTTGGTTATTATCCTCATGTATGATTAAGACCCTAGCAGGTCATTACTTCTTGTCCATGCGATTTGACCAATGCATGTATGTATGCTATAATTTTCATATTATATCTATGTTGGTTATTATCCTCATGTATGATTAAGACCCTAGCAGGTCATTACTTCTTATCCATGCGATTTGACCAATGCATGTATGTATGCTATAATTTTCATATTATATCTGTTGAAGACAGAAAATGGCCATAAATGGTGAGGATGAGATTGAAGATGAAGATAAACATTCACATCAAACATATATGAGACAAAGATTTTTAAAGTGGTTCGGCTAGGAATAAAGCCTACGTCCACTGTTATGTTATTGCTGAGTGTTTGTGGAATTCTTGATTACAAGTTCTCTCAAGAAATTCCGGTCCCCTTGAATGAGGATGATACAAGGTATTTATAACCTTGAGGCTGTACATGAAAGGGTCGATACATTAAATGATATACATCTGAAAGGGTAATACATTTAATGCCCTTAGGCTTGTGCGTCAAGGATAATCATTTAATGAACCAGTTGGACTGTTCGTTATCTGGCAATCAGTGCTGTGGCCGAGATGCAGCTCGGACCGTCTGAGTAACTCGGGTATGTTGATCTTCCTGGTATTCAAGAGTTCCTCGGAGAAGTATGTTCCTCGGAGAGGTATGTTCCTCGGAGCCTGTGAGTTCCTCGGAGAGGTATGTTCCTCGGAGCCTGTGAGTTCCTCGGAGAGGTCTATTCCTCGGAGCCTGTGAGTTCCTCGGAGAGGTCTGTTGTTGCCATGTAGATAGCCAGGTGTCTTCGTATGATTGGTCCACGTCAGCAGATTAAATTTGGTATCAACAGAAGCCCCCAATTCTTCATGCTTGATGGTTTACTTGAAAGGATGGAGTATTTTATTTTGCAGTGTTGCTCGGTGCTCGTGAAATTCTTGATCTACCTTCTTGATTTGTTGGACATAAAGGGCATTATCTCCTGGACGACATATGATGCCGTTTGTAGCTTATCATAATCTTCAAGTATGTTGATTGGTTTGTTAGCCGACCTACTGCATTCTGTGAGCTAGTGGTGGACTTTGAAACATTTTCTTGCAACTTCTTTTTCGATGTTGGTCGAGACAGTAGTAGCAAAGATCTCAGTGATGTAGATGCTGATTTTAACTTCTACCTCTACTCGGGGGCGAGCAAGAGGTTCTCGGGGACGAGCAAGAGCTGCTCGGGGACGAGCAAGAGTTGCTCGGACAGACCATCTGTGATGAACATCAGAATGCTGAAATATCTTAACTTCATAAAATTCCCATTATGCTTTGGATGATTTTCCTGCTGGCGAGGAACCTGTTTCAAAATCAGAGAGAGAGAAACCAATAGAGTAGGAATCTCAATGTAATAGTTAGTACACAATTTAATATCAATGTAATAAATTTGCATAATTCATTTTGAATTCAGTGAAAAAATTTCATTTTTGTTCGCAAATTTGAATTTGTTATTGTTTTGTAAATATCAAACACTTTATTATTTGTGCTTGCATAACAATATTGTATGGTTCATCGACCAAAAAGGTTACAAGTATCAATGTTGCTTGATCACTTAATAATAAAGTAATGAAAAAATGTTTAGAATTTTTCCAACCAATCAAGGTTGTTAAATTATGCTTGTCGACCAGCTACAGTTAGTGGGTTTTTATCCCCGACCAACCATACTTGGTATAGTTTGGAATATTTTGTTCTTTAAAGAACTTTTTGTAATAATGTTACCTCCCGACCAACATAAGTTGTAATGCGAGAATATATAAAGTCTTACCAACCGTAGTTGATCATGCTGGTGTATACCTCCTAGCCAAAGGAGTAGTAGGGTTCTTTAGAACTTTTTGGCTCCTTAGAGCATGTCCTCCTAACCAAAGGAGGTTGGCTACTTATAGCACTTTTGCTCCGTAGAGCGCTCCGGAGAGCTTATCCTCCTAACCAAAGGAGGTTGGCTACTTATAGCACTTTTGCTCCGTAGAGCGCTCCGGAGAGCTTATCCTCCTAACCAAAGGAGGTTGGCTATTTATAGCACTTTTGCTCCGTAGAGCGCTCCGGAGAGCTTATCCTCCTAACCAAAGGAGGTTGGCTACTTATAGCACTTTTGCTCCGTAGAGCGCTCCGGAGAGCTTATCCTCCTAACCAAAGGAGGTTGGCTACTTATAGCACTTTTGCTCCGTAGAGCGCTCCGTAGAGCTTGACTCCGTAGAGCATGGCTCCGTAGAGCATGACTCCGTAGAGCAGTCTTCTTGGTTGATCCTGTAACATCCACAGGTTGATCAGCGAGCAATTTTTGTTTCTTAGGAGTATTAAGATCAGTAAACTCTGCTATAGCTTGTATTAATGGCATGTCGGTATGCATGGTATGGGCCTGGAAACACAACCTCCTTCTTCTATTTGCTTTAATTAATGCCACTGCCAATTTTTCCAGCTTTGGGTATCTGATCTCTGCACCTCTTCTTTCGTTTTTGGGGATCGCAACCCTAAAAGGGCTTTGATCTTGTCTGGATTTGCTTCAACGTCTCGCTGGTTGATGATGTACCCGAGGAACATTCCTTCTCGTACTCCAAATGTGCACTTCGTCGGGTTGAGTTTCATTTGATAATTATCCAGTTGATCAAAAGTTTGACTCAAGTCAACCAAATGATCAGCAGCTTTCTTGCATGTCATCAACATAGACTTCCATACTGCAACTGATTTGCTCGGCAAAAACCTTGTTCATCAGCCGTTGTTATGTCGTTCCTTGTCTTCAGGTTTCATTTTGATCTGGTTGTAGCCAGAGTAAGTATCCATGAGCAACTCGTGTCCCGAGGTAGCATCCACTGCTTTGTTGAGATCGGTGAAATCAACACACATTCTCCATTTATTGTTTTTCTTCTACCCGGCAAGGAGATCTAGATCTCTCTTTGGCTCGGTCTTCATTTCCTCTTGTGTAGCTTGATTCTTCTCGGGGCTGGATGCTCTTCTTCTCGTATGTCATGTCAATAAGTGGCTCAGCTTCTATCCACTTAGTAAAATAATCTACTGTGATGACGAGGTATTTGAATCTTCCTCGAGTCGTCGGCAATGGTCCAACCAAATCAATCCCCATATGGCAAATGGCCAAAGGGAGTTATGGGTGTCAACAATGCTTTTGGAATTCTTCGGATGGAGGAAAAGCGTTGGCACTTGTCACATTTCTTGGCATAGGCTTATATAGTTAGCTCTCATCGTCGGCCAGTAGTATCTCTGCGTCATCACCTTTTGCAAAAGTGTCCGACCTGCTACATGGGCTCCACAGGACCCTTCATGGATCTCTTTAACCAATTCTTTCACCTCGGAGGAATGTACACATCTTTGCAAACCTGCCATAATTCCTCGTCTATACAAAATACCATTAATTAATACATACCGAGCAGCTTTAAACTTCCATTTCTAGGCAGCGAGATTATCCTCCGGTAATTGTTCCTCCTCAATATATGCTCCGACTTTCTAATACTTCAATTGGTATCGTTCTTCGCAGCTCGGTACAAGTAGCTGATGCTAATCGGGCCAATGCGTCTGCTCTAGCATTCTCCATCCTCGGTGTCCTCACCAATTGAATAGCATCAAATTCTGTCAATAACTCCATCACCTTTGCATGGTACTTGACCATCGACTCTCCATTCACTGCATATATTCCCATCATTTGATTCAATTAATTGAGAATCACTGAAAACAATTACTTGCCGTGCCTCCATGACTTTCGCCAAATGAAAACCTGCTATCATAGCATCATACTCAGCCTCATTATTGGAAGCTTTGAATTGGAATCTCAAGGCATACTCCATGTCAATATCATCTGGGGTGTTTAAAACAATCCCTGCTCCACAACCAGCTGTGCAAGATGATCCATCTACATATAATCTCCATGTAGGTACCTCGTCTTCAAATTTCTGGTCTGACAGAGTTCCTCGGGGGAATACTTGTCGCTTTCTTTTATCATGTCGTGATACTTCTGAATACACCTCTTGAATTTCAATATACCTCCTGAACTTCAATATTCCTCCTGAACTTCAATATATCTCCTGAACTTCAATATATCTCCTGAACTTCAATATTCCTCTTGAACTTCAATATACCTCCTGATTAGTCGGGGTTGAATTTGATGCTCGACTGCATGATGATATAAGAATGTGCCACCAAATGAACAAATATATCTGTAATATAAGCCCCCAATTGTGGAATGTGAACTTTGAATGAGATTTATCGACCAATACCAACCGGAGTTGGATTTTATCTACCAACCGGAGTTGGATTTTTTCTACCAACCGAAGTTGGATTTTATTTACCAACCGGAGTTGGATTTTGTCTACCAACCGGAGTTGGATTTTTTCTACCAACCGAAGTTGGATTTTATCTACCAACCGGAGTTGGATTTTATCTACCAACCGGAGTTGGATTTTATCTACCGATCAGAGTTGGTGGTAATTGATAATAAATGATGAAGACTTCCTCGGAGCTGACCAACAGATTGTTGGGAATAAGATAATATAAATACTGGAGACCTCCTCGGCGCTGACCAACAGATTTGTTGGGAATAAGATAATACAAATGCTAGAGACCTCCTCGGCGCTGACCAACAGATTGTTGGGAATAAGATATAATAAATGCAGGATACCTCCTCGGCGATGACCAACAGATTCGTTGGGAATAAGATAATATAAATGCTGAAGACCTCCTCGGCGCTAACCAACAGATTCGTTGGGAATATAATAAATGCAGGATACCTCCTCGGCGATGACCAACAGATTGTTGGGAATAATATAAATGCAGGATACCTCCAACAGATTGTTGGGAATAAGATAAATGCAGGATACCTCCTTGATGATGACCAACAGATTGTTGGTAATAAGATATAATAAATGCTGGAGACATCCTTGGAGCTGAATAAGATATAATAAATGTTGGAGACATCCTTGGAGCTGAATAAGATATAATAAATATTTGTCGAGCTCCATGCTAAAATGAGAATAGAATATGCATCCAAATAGATATAAAGAATAATTAAAAATAATAAAGTGCCTCGCCGATCAGTCGAGGTAGAATCATATAATGCCGAACAAGAATAAGATCTTTCAGAACATAATAATATGGCCGAGAATGTTGTCAGGCCTGAATATAAATAAGAATTATCCGAACGAATGTTGTAATTCTCCTTAAAGCTGAATAAGTATCCTGTCGAGGCATAATTGCAGAATGCCGAATAAGAATAATATTTTCCAGAATATAAGAATGTGGCTGAGAACTTTGCTGGGCCTGCATATAAATAAGAATCACCCCGACCAACTATTCGTTGGGGGTGAAATATAATAAATGTTACAGTTCTCCTCAGAGCTGAATATGATAATAAGTATCTCGCCGTGCTTCATGTTGAGATGAATATAGAATATGAATCCCAATGTATATATAGAGTCATTTGTGCTGGAGCAGATATTTGGGCTTGAATATAAATAAGAATTACCCCGACCAACTATCCGTTGGGGGTGAAATATAATAACTGTTGTAGCTTTTCCTCGGAGCCGAATATATATAGAGAGAAGAAATTTTTCGAGCTCCATGCTGAGATAAATATAAAATATGAATCCGAACGGATATAGAATAATTTGTGCTTCAGCATTCGTCGGCATTGAATCTTGTGCCTGTAAAAATTAATAATTTGCTCTACCATATGTGTAGGCTGAATTGATTAGTCATGAGAATAATTTACTCATCCAATCAATATATGATATGTATCAGCATAAAAATTTCAAAATATGAAATAATATGTTTTATGCCAAATGTGTGTGAGATGGACAAATTATTATCAAATATGCATCATAAATAAGACGTAAAGCTTTTTTTAAATTTATTTAATCTCCAACAACCAATCAGGTATTAGTTGTTGTTTAAAAATATTTTTGGGGTGATCATAAGTTAAAAAGACTTAAGCCCCCTGCTTGTCCCCAAGCCGAACTCGTGTTTAAAGAAATATCTGGGGTGCTTAGCATTTTTTAATACCCCAAGATTTTACTGCTGCCGACAAACAACATGGATGTTGCCGACCAACACTTAAGGATATCTCAAATTATAGAATATATGGTTGGATGACCAGAATATCTCAAATCTTTAGATCAAAAAATAACATTCAATGTAAAATTTAAGCCTTAAGAATGTTAATTAAATGAATAAATATATAACCAACTAGATCGTGTGATTTCGACAAAGAAACTTTGTGATGTGATCAACGAGGGGCCAACATATCAAATTTGTGCCCAGACTCTTTTACAAGAGGTGGGTAATGATTTTTCAGGTGAGAGAAAATTATTTTTTATATTGATCCCTTCCTATTCCCCATTTGGAGAGATAAAAATATGCCGAATGATCAAAATTATTATCAAATTTATATCAAAAATCAATCAATGAGACTTTATTGACATAAATGGAAGCTGAACCAAATTAAATATATAATTCATAAAAATGAATGCAAAGAGTCTCAAACTTGAAGAGAGAGAGAATATATATGGGTCATGATTTCCATGAGAAGACTTTTCATTGTCTTTAACCTTTTCCCATTCTTTTATTAAAAATATGATAGGAATTTGAATAGACCTCAAAGATCTTACCAAATTTATTTCAAAATCAACAATGAAAATGATCAAATTTTATCACCGTCGTAAATATTGGCATATGTAATCATTTAACATATTTATTTCATGATATAAAATTAAAACTTGAGAATCAAGAAAAGAATTATGATTTATGAAATCTACTATTTTTCAGATTTCTAAATAAGAATTAATCTAACAGTTATGATTTAAAAAATCATGATATGCAACATTTTGCAGATAACAAATGGATGATTAATTCATGTATATAAACATAAAAATCATGATTGAATCAAAAGATGTATGTATAATTGATTATACGTATAGAAAATAAAAACTTAGCTTTTGGTGGAGAACAACGCTTGTAACACGTTCCCACAGACGGCGCCAATCTGTTGAAGACAGAAAATGGCCACTGCCATTTTAGTGGCGTCAACAGCAGATAAATGGTGAGGATGAGATTGAAGATGAAGATAAACATTCACATCAAACATATATGAGACAAAGATTTTTAAAGTGGTTCGGCTAGGAATAAAGCCTATGTCCACTGTTATGTTATTGCTGAGTGTTTGTGGAATTCTTGATTACAAGTTCTCTCAAGAAATTCCGGTCCCCTTGAATGAGGATGATACAAGGTATTTATAACCTTGAGGATGTACATGAAAGGGTCGATACATTAAATGATATACATCTGAAAGGGTAATACATTTAATGCCCTTAGGCTTGTGCGTCAAGGATAATCATTTAATGAACCAGTTGGACTGTTCGTTATCTGGCAATCAGTGCTGTGGCCGAGATGCAGCTCGGACCGTCTGAGTAACTCGGGTATGTTGATCTTCCTGGTATTCAAGAGTTCCTCGGAGAAGTATGTTCCTCGGAGAGGTATGTTCCTCGGAGCCTGTGAGTTCCTCGGAGAGGTATGTTCCTCGGAGCCTGTGAGTTCCTCGGAGAGGTCTATTCCTCGGAGCCTGTGAGTTCCTCGGAGAGGTCTGTTGTTGCCATGTAGATAGCCAGGTGTCTTCGTATGATTGGTCCACGTCAGCAGATTAAATTTGGTATCAACAATATCTATGTTTATATGTTGTCAGTAGACTAATTCCACGCGCCTGTTTTACCCATGCCACAACTGTTGGCATCCTGACCCCAGTTGGCATGTATTACATAATATACTTCTATCGATTTGACCATTGGGAGCTACTGCTGATTTGACCGTCTATGGCTAAGCCTTCACTGATTTGACCCTAGGCTGTACCAGCTATACCCATTACCTCCCCTGGTTTCTCTCTGTTGCGCTCACGGTTTTTTTTTCAAAACCAAATCTGGGTTTCAATTTTGTGTGGCAAACGACGTCACTTGGTTTTCATTGTTATCAATACGACGCCGTGTAATTTTTGTTATAACGGTAACATATTTTTTTGTACGTCACAGCTGGCGCCCATAACTGCCTCTTACCGCCCACGATTTTTATATAAACCGTAACTGGTATTTTCTCCAAAACGGCACCGTGTGTCACTTTTGTCCAACGGTAATATTTTGTAGCATTTTTGTTACGCCGTTTTGTACAGCTGGCGTTCAGTTTTTCAAAATGACTGTGTTCTAATAAACGATTTGTTTCTTGAATCTGTTAGTGTGTAACAGCTTGCACTATACGTGTCACTTTTTTAACACATCACTTTGTGTTTCTTTGTGAACCCTCAGATTATATTTTATCTACGGTTGTGTGTAATTCTTTAGTGATCCATGTGAACCAACTTTACACCAATCTTCACACACTTGTGCACTCTATAAATAGTACCCATTGTGTATCATTTTTATAGAGCTGAGAAAATAATTTCTGTAGCAGAACTCTGTCAAAATTTTTAGAGAGAGAGAGAGATTAAACCAGATTATTTTTGTGTCATCTTCAAGTATTGATTTCTGTCAAAACTAAACTGAAGATTGGACTTCTCTCATTTTGAATCTGCATTTACGATTTTCAAGAGTACTTTATTTTTGTAAGTGAGTTCTCTGCATTCTGTGTGTATTATTTAGATCAGTCTTTGGATCTAAAATTTTTACACAACACACACTATTCATGAAATTAATTTTGTGTGAATATTCTGCTTGTGACTTATTTGTGAGATCTTGAATGTTTTTAAACACTTAGTTTTAAAACAGATTTTTTAGAAAATATTTTGGTAATATTCAGATTTGTACTGTTTGAGGTTTAGAAAGTTAAACCTAAGATTTCTGAGATCTGATTTGTGAAGATTTAAAATCTGAACTGAATATTATTCTCTTGTGTGCTTAAGACTGTTTTGATTTAATCTGAAATATTTGTGAAAATAGTCTTGATAAGTTTTTTGATTAAAATCTGATTTAATCTAATATTTGTTTTCTGAAAAACAAGATTGGGAATATTTGACTGTCTCTGAATTTATTGAATATATTTGAAGTCATTATTCTGTGAACATGATTACTTGATTGTTTAAGTGATATTCAGAAATTGTTTCATATCATATCACTCACATATAATCACTCACGTTGTATTCACATAGACACATGTTTGTGTAATATCTGAACAAGTCTAGTGTTCAAAAGATTTAAAGAAAGAGAAAATAAAGTTTTTCAAAAGTGTATTCAAAGTCAAGATGACTTGATTTGAATAACATAAGACTTGCAAAGATATAGGTGATATATTTTGTTGCATCACACACTATCACTTCACTAGAAAATAGATAATAGGCACTGAGCCAACCCGCGCTTAAAGAAGTTAGAGGGGAAGCTGAGAAGTGAAGAACACAAAAACAAGCAAGGACAGTTTAAAGAGAGAACATAATAAGCAACCAGGCTAGAGACATGGTCGAGTGGGGTAATAGCTAGATCTTTCTTCTTTATTTGTTAAGTTTGTTGTTTGTAAATCATTCCTATTGATTTATTGTTTTAGTGGAAGTAGATTAGGTAACTCCTAGAGGAGTTCGTCATTTTTCCCGGGGAAGGGTTTTTGCGACGTAAAATAAATACTGTGTGTTGTATATTTTTGTTTATCACCTCACAAGAAAAAGTAGGATTAACTAAATAGAAACTCGCCTAAAATTGAATTAGTTTTGGACTAATAATTAACTTTGAAAATCAAAATCATTTTCATAAAAGTTAATCAAATTAAGTAAAAGTTTAATTTGGTCCTCTTTACATCATTCATATAAACTCGTAGGTTTAAGGTGTTTACTCAACAATAAGTTTACTTCCGCATATAAACTCTTTGCGCATCGCCCTAGTTGCTTGGGGTTCCCACAACCTCATCAAATCATCATCATCTACACCAAAGGATTCAAACCCTCTGAACCCTAAGCAAGTTGTTAAACTTGCTTTTAAATTAATTGCAGATTTCTATTCATATCATAGTGGGTGTGATAAGAATACATGGTTTTTGGGTTAGGTTGATATCTAAGTTGGGTTTCAATTAGTTTAGATTTATAACCTTTAGTGGATTTGAAAATTTGATTATTCAACCTTCAATCTGTATTGGTGTTTGAATTAAGATTTTTTTATCTTGAAATCTTAGGTTTGATGTAAGGTTGTATTGGTTGTTGTATAAAAAAATTCTAGGTAGAAGAATTTTCAAAGGTTGTTAATAGCGTACCTGACTTGGATGACGAAGGTGAACAGGGGAATCCAGGGTTATTCGAATGACCTGGGTTTGGTTCGAACAACATCCGCAGTCCTTTGAACGACATCTGTTTGATTCAAACGATGTCCGAGGTCGTTCAAACGACGAGTGGAGTGGTTCAAATGACATGTGTAATTTCGACAGATTAGGTTTCTGTTACTTTATGGGTTTACTGTTTGGGGCTTTGGTTCTTGTTCTTATAGTTATGGATTAGTTTTGTGTGTAATTTTATTGCGATATGAGACTTTCAGTGATTGAACATGAACAAAAGATGTGATCCGCCTCAAGATTTTTCCTTTCTCTCTAAAGGATAAAGCTAAGACCTAGCTATGGTATTTATCACCAAACTCGATTACGTCGTGGAATGAGTTACAATCCAAGTTTCTCACAAAGTTCTTCCCACCGCATGGAACGAATTCCCTTAAGGCTCAAATTTAAAATTTTCGACAACTAGAAAATAAGCCATTCAATCGATGTCATACGAGTTTTAACGAGTTGGTCACTTCACGCCCTCACCATGTTCTTGATAAACATCAACTTATCTCATTATTTCATAATGGGTTGAATATCAACTCCAAGCAACTCGTTGAAACTATGTGTGATAAACACTTTTTCAAGATAAATGCTAATGATGTTGATATCCACCTTAAGTATGTCGCCGAGACTACTCAAGCGTGGGAAACATAATTAGGGGAATAATCCATAAGGAAGTTAAGGTTGAAATTGGGTAAATTGAAAACCTTAGATTTATAAGTGTGCAAATCCTATTAAGGAGAATAGTGATTAGTAAATTCTGAATATTGTATTTTCGGACCAAGTGAGTAAGTCCGGGTTTATTGGTTGAGCGACGTCAAGGTAATAAATTAATTAATATGTGATTAATTAAATTTGAGTCGGATATAGACTCGGGTATAATTTGGGCTAGTGCAACGAGTTTTGTGCACGGTATAACAGGGATTAAATTTAATGTATACATATACAGTAGTGTGATAGTATATATATATATATATATATATATATATACATATATATGTATATATATACATATATATGTATATATATACATATATATGTATATATATACATATATATGTATATATATATACATATATATGTATATATATATATATATATATATATATATATATATATACATATATATGTATATATATATATATATACATATATATATATATATATATATATATATATATATATATATATATATATATGTATATATATATCGGTGACTAGATATTTTGTAAAAGCATACCCCTCTAGTGCTATCATACGAGGTTGCGCGATGTGGGTGAATCTCGTGGCTTGAGGAGCAGGGTGAGTATAGTCCCCAGGTCATAGCTTCCGTAGTTAGGGGTGAGACGTCTTGGGTATGATTCGGTCTTATTTTCGGAGGGAACTATGACCGCCTCCACTGCATTTATTTTCTTTCACTGATTTGGGTAGCTAACCGTGTCAGGGTGTCCGGGTGGATGAGTATACCTGGACTGATAGCATTATAGAGAACATCTAGTGAGTATATACTGGGGAGGATGGTTATATTTTTACGACATGTGTGTGAATGTTGTGACATGATGATATTTATATATATGGTATAGATAATTATATACGGGTAAAACACATGACGTGAATCGTATGGATTATATATGTAACTCGTGAGAATGTTATATGGTCCCAAATGAGAAATGATTAATTAAGTTAATGTGATGAATAACTTATAAATCATATATTAAACATACTCGGGCTAGAGTAGTGTGTCAGAAAGGATATTATCGAGAACTAGTCACGGGTTAGAGGACTAGGAGGGTTACATAGATAAATGTTAGGTGTGCACAATAGTTGAGGGGTGAGACGGTCCTCAAGAGGGTGTGACACTAGCTTAATTATGAAGAGCATTCACGCATTTTAATTTACTACCATTTAATTCACTTGCTAAATATTTTAAAAATGTTTGAGGTTCTAACCCTTACTATCAAATAGTTTCAAAACCTTTTAGGTATCCGACCACATGGATGCCAGAATTGTTTATATTCCAGGTTTACGCAGCTGCGGTATATGTGGGTGTTGTAGGATTTTAGATTAGACTCCTCTTTCAGTCACTCCTAGTTTAGGAACTTTATTCTCAGTTGTATATTCGAGCATGTTGCTCATGGTTGTTATTCAGTTTATTTCAATTCAGATTGTATGTGATCTATTTTCTACCTGTCAGATTTATTTTAGTTTGGATGTTTTTAGTCGATGTTTATTCCGCTAGTATTTGGATTCAGATATTTGTAAAATTCTTAGACTCTAATATATTGTGATGGTTCTTTTTTAGTCTCTTGTTGCACTTAGTGACTTGTTGTTTTAAAAGATAAAATTTTGTTACCTGTGTAATTAATTATTAGGTGGTTAGTCATTAATAAGTTTTCGACGGAGATGCTAAGAATGAACCAGATGGAAATCCTATTTAATTTGATAACGGACTAATCACCCGATATTTAATTAGGCGGGGTGTCACATTTTTCTATTTTGGAATATTACTTTTTTTACTTTCAAGAATATTATTTTTCTAGAATTTACTATTTTATAACATTTTCAAAATGTTATAAAGTATTTTAAAATTTAAAACAACGTTGAAAACAATATGTTTTCTAAAAACGATAAAAACAGAATATTATGTTTTTTTTATTTTCCATAATATTACTTTTTTAATTTTCAAGTATATTAGGGTTTTTTTCTAGTATTTTATTTTATCTAATTTAAAATGAATATATATATATATAATGCGTGCATACTCGCGCGCGCAAGAGAGAGAGAGAGAGAGAGAGAGAGAGAGACTAACGTCAATTTTAAAATCTAACAAAATCACTTTGAAATGGCAATCATTATTTTTTTTGAAAACTATGGAACCCATAACTGTTGATCTGAAGGAGGAAGAATTGAACAAGGTCAAGGAAGACCTCAAGATGTTGACCAAGAAGTTTTACCAAGTCTGAATCTCTGATAACTACATATACTACACCAATATGTCTCCCTATCCTAAAGCAAGGTTGTTGAAAAATTTTAAGATGCCCAACATCGAGAAGTTTGGTGGTAGTGGACCCCCCAATTATTCACCTCCGATGTTACCATCGAGCTAGGTGCCTCTGAGTAAATAATGTCCCAAATGTTCCAACGGACTTTGAAGGATAGCGCTCTTCGCTGGTTCTTATCTCTCGAGGAGTCAAAGATCAGCATTTGGGAGGATGTTGCTCGTGAATTCATGTCACTGTATAAGTATAACGAAGAATTGGAAGTCACCCGTCGTGATTTAAAACTTCTTAAACAACACCCAGGGGAATTTATTAGTAACTTCATAGCAAGGTGGAGAGAGAAAGCAACCACCATGACCAACCGACCTTTCGAGTAGGAGCAAGTCAGTATCGTAAAGAAGAATTTCTTAGCCCATGTCCGAGCGACGATAGGAGGACAGTACTACCCTTATTTTTTAGCTCTCTAAGAATTAGGAGTAATAATCAAAGAAATTCTTACCAAGACAGAAGTTGAACCGAAAAAAAATTTCGGATAGTTAACTCCCATAAAGTATGAGAAGCCTGTTAATACCGCAATTTCAACCATTTATAACATCTCTCATCCTACCACTTCATGGGCACCAGATAGCTGCCCCCAGTCAAAAAGGAATATACTAAGCTTCATGCTCCCCTCTCCAAAGTTTACCCAGACCTTTTAAATCAAAATCTTATCAAGCCATTGGACCTTGTCCATTACCAAACCCACTTCCTGAAAATTTCAAACCACATGCCCATTGCAATTTTCACCAAAGTGCCGACCACACCATTGATCAGTGTTTACACCTTCAAAATGTAATACAATATCTGATTGATTGCGGTATCATCTCCCCCACCAGCCAATACAAAGCCAAACACTACCCATCATCTACTACCAAATTATACAAAAGCCATTTTCCTAGAAGAAAACTCAGAAATTGATCTATCTACCCAGATCGTACCCAATCTCCCATCATACCCATATATTCCCCTAAACCCCTCCAAGTTTGCCCATATTTTCTCCTACATCCTATTTATTTTACAGATCAGGCTCCGTCACTCCTTACAAGAGCATGCATTGTTGTTCGTACCCGCTCCGAAGGGAAAGATATGGAATTGTCAGCAGTATTGAACCAACTTCTAGAGTTTGGTATGAAATTTCCCTTAGAAATGACCATTGATTGCCAAAGATTAAGCACATTATTCTTGGAAGCTCAAAAATGGGCTCAAGAGTCAGATAATTGGGTGGTACCTATTAATGAAGTCGGTTTAGATGATGTTGTCCAGATCATAAAAGACTTATTTCGACAGCCTGGTGACATTTGAAGTGTGTCCAAACTACTTGATTCTTTAAAACTACAAGGACACCTGGTCCCTTCACTTCTGCATCTCCCTGTTGAGTAGGAGGATCTATACGAAGAGGCCATTAAGATTGTGGAGTGTATTGAATTATCGTGGAAAGATTATGTCATTTCCACCGGATGGGGTGATGAATTTGATAGTTCAGATGAAGAGAAAAACCCAAACTAGACTAGCCAAATAGTTAGCATATGTTGATTGATATCGTTTAAGGAGCTACTAGGAGAAATCAATAAGGTGGCTGAATAACCTGAGATAGATGAGGAAACGGGATTTCTATTTTTCCCCTCTTTCGTAAACCATATGACTAGATTAAGGAGGCATACCATGTTCTAAACCCTCAATCATCAGCAATCGACAAGGGAAAAGGTGTTGAGAATCTTCCTATGCCAAAAATGACCCTCGAGGAGAGCAAGATCCTCAATCACTTGAAGAAGACTCAAGCTAACATCACTCTATGGGAACTCTTTATGTCTTACCAACTACATCAGAATGCCTTGATAAAACTACTCATCGGACCCACCATCCCTCCTTCCACCACGCCAGAAGAAGTAGTGAATTTGGTCAGATCCCTGATATCTACTAGAATGCTCTCCTTCTCTGACGAAGAAATTATTAAGATTGGACCAAATCATAATTATGATCTCAATATCTCTATCAAAGTCATGGGAAAAATAGCCCTACTTTCGCTTGTCGATAATGGATCAGTGTGACACCCCGCCTAATTAAATACTGGGTGATCAGTCCTTTATTAAATTAAACCGAAGTGATCGATTGGTTCATTCTTAGCATCACTGTCAAAAACAATTTTATTTTATTTATCATCTAATAAATAATTAAGCTAAGTGTCAAAACATTTAATTTTAATCCAAATAATCCGTTAATAAATTAGCATCCTTTACGACATAAGCTATAGGCATTCCACGTGAACATAATAAATACTAGACATAAATCAATTATTGAAATAATTAAGACTGGACAAAACATTTCCAGTTCAAAGTCTCAAACCAATAGATCATAATAATACTCAATCCAACAGAAAAGATCTACAAAAGTAAACTGAGTACAATCTCTGATAAAACGACTGAGAATGGGCGAAACATTCCTTAAATGAAATGTCTGAATAGAACTGAAGGAAATAATAGAGGCATTTAAATGCAAGGACGTGCAACTCCCACAACCATTACAGCTCGCTAAATGATCCATGCGTCTAAGCCTGGTAACCATGTGGTTGGGCACCTGATAAATAATATATACATAGAAAAAGAGAGAAGAATAGCAAGAAACGGGTCAGAGCCCGAATTGTAAAAATATTTATTTTAGCAAGTATTTAAAACTGCAATGAAGCAAGTATTATGTGCATGTTAGTTTCAAGCACTCACATGATATTCTCACCTCTCCACTATTGTGCATGCCTAACGTACATCTAACCCAACCTAGTTATCTATATCACTCCCAACTAGGTCATAACCTTATACTTCTAACTATATCTCGAAGGAGTATCCCGTATCCCCCATATAATACGTTATTAAAATAATTTATCCCCCATAACTAAATTACACTATACTCCCCGTTCGAATGGGTAAACTTCTATTCACTGAAATCATTTTATTTCTCATTATTATATCGACTAATTTCACACAGTAGAATTTTTGCCAGGTATATTCCTTTATATATAGTCACAACATCTGTATATATATATATACACACACACACATATATATATATACTAATCATGCACCCCTTGGTTACGACCACTTGGCGCAAAGCATTTATTATTATTACTACCGTATCTACTAGTTTCACAAAGTAGAAATATCCACAAGCACATATATACATATAGTCATAACATCCCTATATATATATATATATATATATATATATACATACATACATACATACATACATACAATAATCCTGCACCCTTAGGTTAAGACCACTTGGCGCAAATGCATACTCTACTATCATGTCCTGGTGCATCGCTCGCTGCATATGGACAATTCGTTCGGCATCACTCACGAACCATGAATCTCATAATACAAATATTGGAGGCGAGCATACTCTCCAGCCAAATGGGTCACGCACATACCTACACTCCCATTCATTCGTCGAAACTATACTAACGCTCAGATAGCACGTATCAAAGTTCATATGCTCTGGGTACAAGTCAAATATCCCCCCATTGGGTCATCCATGATAAGACTGTCCACTGAGCGAAACCTCGTCCCGATAGCAAGCAGCGTAGGTATGCTATACACACAAATACAATCATATAATAGGCATTCTCACATCCAATTAAAAATCAAGGTATTCACCCAACCCATACATGTATTTTCCATGCGAAGCATTCTCTCTTTACTACTTATAATATTATTATCTCGATTATTCTCTCTATCAAAATTGTTACTTTTGGAGTTGTTACTTTTGGAGGAAGTTCTACAGTCGTATCCTAATGCTCTCTGGGTACATACTAGATTGACAAGTGTGACTGTTATTTCAATTGATCAATTGAAATAACACTCACACTTGCCAATCTACGTCGTGTACTTGGAGAACTATAGGGATATGTTGCTGAATGTTTCTCAAATTGTAACAATGTGCATGAGTTTTTAAGTATATTACAGAAAAATACGGTATTGAATGGGATAGGACCATTCACCCTTTAGAGGAGATGGAGGAAATAGAAATTTCTATTATAAATTGAATTTGAATTTCAAATTTAAAAATCGAATATAAATAAGACATAATTAAATGAAACATACTATACTTATATTTTACTGTGACTGGGTAAGAGTTGAGGATAAAAATGCTTGTAAAGTTGATCCTGTCACTAATTTGATCATGGTTGACTTGTCCAAGTTGAAGAGCAACAACCACATGAGCGATCAGCCATTTGTTTGTGCATTTCAAAAGGTTAACCAAGTGTTTTACTCGGAGTATATCAACAACAAGCCGTGGTCAATTGCCCTACATTCACCAAAGTGTCTAAATAGTAGTGTGGATGACTTGGTTGCTTCTACCGAATATCAATCCATTTTTTCTGATAACCCGAATTTGAAACAATTTTTCAATTTGTAATAAATATTCCAATTTGTACTTTATCAATCCATTTTTAATTCTTTGTATTGATTTGCACTTTATCATTTTCACTCTTGTGTACTGTGCGTGTGTGTGGGCAGTAGGGGTGGGGGTGAGGATGTTTCGTATTTTTAATAATTGTACATATAATGAGCTAAATGCTGTTGTTTTTGAATTCATAATTGAGGTGTTAAACAATAACAATTCATTTGGATTTGTAGTAATTGTACATATTTGCATGTCTTCTTCTAATTCATTTTGATTTGTACTAATAACAACATTTTTTTACAGCAAATGTCCCCTTCAGGTATTAAGGCGAGGATGATGATGCTGATTATGATGATGTCATCTGGGCTCGGTGGTAGAGGAGGCGAGGAGGGCTCCTCGACCCCTAGGCTCCCCAAATATGGAAAATTGGGGATGGCCATCGAGAACAAGACGGGGCTATTAGCAAGATCCCTCGAGTTGGTAAAGACGATCATCGGCCCGGGGTACACTAGTTGGAGGGAGGTGCCAAATGAGTTCAAGTTAGATATTTGGGTGGCACTATAGGTAATGAATTTATATTTATATTTATATGAATATTTCAATTTCTATATCGATTTAGATTTCGATTTCAATTTCGATTTCGATTTCATTTTATATTTATATTTATATTTATATTTATATTTATATTTATATTTATTCGCAACTAACATTGTATTTGTTGGACATGAACAATTCATCCTGGATCCAAAGCTATGTGATTCCGTCTTGGAGCAGTTGAGGGAGCAACATAAGACGTGAAAGAAAAATATGCGGACCTGGTACTTTGGGAAGACCCGAGAGTCCGTTATCTGAATGCGTGAATTCGTCCCGCCGAAGGAGTCGATCTCATTGGCTCAATGGCAAAAGTTCATTGACAATGAGATCGGGGAGCGAAAATTGGCATCTCGCCAATCGGGGAGGGAAAATCGGGCAAAAAAGACAAACGTGCACTACTCCGGTCGGACGTCTTACGCCGAGGTGGAGCATAGGATGATGGTAAGATTTAACTTTTCTATAACTACAAAAATATATTATTCTGCATTATTTTACTTTGCGGGGCCGATTCTAATTTTAGTTTATTTTATTTCAGGGGGCAGGGAGTGGCCCTGGGGGTAGGCCACATTGTCTCGATACTTATGTGGCTATTTGGACGAACAAGGGTAAGGATAAGGAGGTTTCCCGGAGCGTCGTGGACATGATTTTAAGTAATCCAACCGTTTACTTTTTACTAATTACGTTATAATTTTTTTATTTACTTATTTTACTAATCATATGCTTTTTGTCGTTTCAGGCAAAGCTTAAGGAAGTGCATGAGTCGCAGTCTGATGCCGACAAGGCATTTTTATCCACAGAAGCACTCATCCAAGTTCTTGGTGCTGATCGCAAGGGGAGGATAAGGTGAGTGAGCTCGTGGGTGGCCAAATCTAGGATCATCGAATTAGAGACGAGTGACACAGGGTTGGATTAAACGGTGGACTCGCATGACGCGAAGCTGTCCCGTTTGGAGGCGACGGTCCAAGATATGTTCTCATTCATGAAGCGTTCGTTGGGCGAAAACCGTAAGGGGAAAGGGAAGGAGAAGGTGGTGGTGGAGGAGGTGCAGGATGACGAGGATGTTGACCTCGCTGCTTCATCGCCGACACGTGCGGACTTTGATGATCCACTCCCCTATTTGTCTCCCTTCAACCGACCGATGTCAACACTTAGTTGGTCGAGCATGTTTTTACTGGACATATTTAATGGCCAGCGGATAGGGCGGGGGTTGAGGGACCCGAATACCGTCTAGGGTATGCCAGTTCATGGACGTTTGCTTCAATACATCGAGTCAGAGATAACCTTACCCCAGACATGTAGTGACATTATTTGAATTGAATTGTTTTAAGTTGTTACATTTGAATTATATTTGGATTATATCATGATGCATATTGTTTTGAATGTATATTTGCATTATCTCTATTTTATTTAAATATATGATGTTTGAACAGGTACACCGTTGCTATAATAGGTACAAATATACTATTGGGCAGTGGCAGTGGCCATACTGCCCAACAGATTTTTTTCCAATTCTGCCCAGAATTGTCACGGTCATTGACCGTGATAATTTTTTATTAAATGTCACGAGTTTGTCACGATCCTTAATCGTGATAAAACTTGTCAAGATCAAGGATCGTGCATGACCGTGACATGTCTAATGAACTTGTCACGGTCATTGACCATGACAAGTCCGTGACAACAAAAGTTGTCACTCCCAGAATTGTCACGGTAATTGACCTTGACAAGTCCAACTTGTCAAGGTCAATGACCATGACAATTCGGAAGATTTGGTGTAGTGTTTATTATTTAATTGTCCATTGTGAATTCATCCACTATCCTTTTTATTTTTATTTTGTAGTTTTTATTTTAGATTCAATAAATATATTAGTGAGTGATTGTAATTGAGAGAGTGCTGGTGTAATTGAAGATTCCATTCCAATTCAAGGCTTAAATGGGTTTGATCTCCTCCCCATAATTACTTTTATTTTAATCATCTCATGCTTCATTTGTTTATCTTATATTTTTTGGATGATGATTATTAAGGGCTAATCTCCCATTCATGCGATGTATTTTGAAGCCCTTATGAGTCCAATTTAGTTAGTTTATTTTTTAGCACAATTTTTTTACCTCATTTTTTATTAGATTTTACATCTTAGCTAGTACTCTAAAAATTAGTATATAATTAGTTAATTAATAATCCCTTGAAAAATCCATAAGAAATAAAAAAATAATAATAATAAAATGCAAAGGAATTTACACATGTCTTCTCATATTTTGTGTTTCGCCCTTAGATTTGGATTGACTCCCTTACTTACCCTCTACACTAGTTTTGTTATATTTTTGTAGGTTCAAGGGAATTCTGATGGAAAAAGAAGTTGTGCACAACGAAAAAAAATACATAAGAGAAGCAATTTTTTTTATCTATCAAATGGCGCCATTGCCATTCTTTGGAGATCGAAACACTTTAGAGGATTTCCCCATTTTGTGATTCATTTGTATGGCATTTTTTATTTTCGTACCATTTTTTAGAAGGATTGTATTAGGATTTTTATTCTTGGCTTGTATTGCGATGCATAGAGCACCATTTTTTTTTTATTTCAATTTGTAATAATTAATTGCGAAGATAAGCGTAATAGGGAAACCGGACAAGATAGAGAGAGGGCGTCCAAGGCGAGGATTTACAAGTCTCTCTATATTGGGTCGGTAGGATTCCCAGGGCCGACTGAGATAGGCGTAATCTCCCCCCGGTCGACTCAAATTTTTCGTCACCCGACGGTGTAAAAACCATGGGAGGTACATTTCTAAACCCTCGCGCCTCTATTGTTAGCGAGTCAATTACTGTGTGTGCGTATGTGCTCTTATTTGATTTTATTCTCGCATTTATTTTAGAATGTGTGCGATGAATTAATCAATTAAGACCTACACCCGATCATTCACGAGAAGGGATTTCATCACCCGACTCACTCGCTTACCAATTGTGAGTTACCTTAACCATCATTAAATTTAAAATCCATCAACAAGGTACCCCAATAGGAGAACATTTTTGCAAAGGCGATCACCTAGATAGTTTTGTGATTTTTTATCGCCCGCGGACTTAATTAAAATTTGACTACCCTTTCACTAATTTCAAGATAAAATTGGCTATGTGCTAGTTAGGATTTATCCTTGACTTGGGTGTGTCCAATTCAAGTTTTCGGTAGTCGATTTTAGTGAGTTCGTCCAAATTCAAGAGTCCAAATATTTTTCCCACTATTTTCTTCGAGAAAAATCTAAAACCATTTTCTTCCTTTATTTTTCTAAAAAAAAAAAATTCCCACTATTTTTTTCAAAAAAAAATCCAAAAATATTTTCTTCCTTTATTTTTTTTTTCAGAAAAATCCAAAAAAATATTTTCTTTCTTTTTGAAAAAAATCCAAAAATCCAAAAATATTTTTTTTTCTTCCTTTTTTTTCTCCACAAAAATCCAAAAATATCTTCTTCCTTTATTTTTATAAAAATTGAAAACCACTTTCTTCCTTTCATTCTCTAAAAATCACAAAAATATTTCCATTCTTTTTCAAATTATACAAAAACCACAAAAAAAAACAAAGAAAATATTTTCTTGAAAAAAAGAAAATAAAATAAGATTCGTGATCGGTGTTTCTTCACCCTCACCCTTGTCAATGTTATCTAACAAGACTGGCGCTTCAATCTTGTTTGGGGATGATTCTCATCACCTGATTTTTCTACCACCCCGTGCTTTCATAGTTCTTATCCTTAGGGTGAGTTCCCTTCGGTTTGGCTGAAGACATTAAACTTAGCGCTACCGAAAGGCAGCCCGTCGTTTCTTGTATGAGTCTCATCATGTTTGGGGGTGGTGTTTCACACCACCTAATTTTTTACCATGTTTATACACTCGTACACATTTCTTTTTTCTCTAATAATTAATTCAGGTTCATCTTGGCTTCATCTGTACACTTCACTAGCGGTTGATTGTGGTAATCTATTTCCTACCCTTTTCTCTCAATTTTAAAAATCATTTTACTTAACATCGAGGACGATGTTCCTTTTGGGGGGGGGGGGGGGGGGGGAATCTTACCAAATCGTACCTCTTTTGAAAAAATTTGATTTCAAAACCTGATTTTTAAAAAAATTCATGCAGTATCTTTCATCTCATTCATTGATGTGCATTTTCTATCATCAATCTTTTAAGTCTAGGAATCAAGGTAGAGGATTTTTTTTATATATAAATAGCTTATGTAATACGTAACAAGACATTTTGCACTATGAATTTCTAAACTCAACAAAATTTGCACACTTATCACGTCACTACGGTTTAGAGTTGAAGAGTGCTACAATTCCCAAGAAAACCTTAAGGATCACTAGTAGAGACTTTAGCTTGTGAGATTTGTGCCTTTCACCCTTTCAGAGTGTTTTACGCAATCTTCGAGTCACAAGTTGATTCAACTTCTTTTGGGTACGCACTTAAATCGTTGTATGATCTCATTATTCATCACTAAATTTTGGCTTGATCACGAGAACGACATCACTTTCGAGTTGTAAGAAACACATGTCTTGAAATTTGTCCCGATCACTAAGTTTTCACCCATACACTTCACTCATTACACTCTCATGCTCTTCCATATTTTCACATATTTCCCCACACCATCACCTATCATCTCCATATCATCTTTCATTTTCAAATGAAAGAGTGTTTTTCAAATGTAAAATGTCTTCTGTGTTTGGAGTGAAAAAAAAAAAGAGAAAAACAGGGAAAAAAATAGAAAAATAGCAAAAAAGAAAAAAAAAGAGAAAAAAATATTAAAAAAAGAGAGAGAAAAGAAAAAAAGGTTTGTAGTTGTTTTTGTGTAATAAAGACATTTGTTCTTCATGTATAGAACACTCTTATCACATCCATCTTTCATCCATCATCCACCCATCGCCATCATACTTCACCTCATACCATCCTTCCCATTTCATTTCCCCCTAACCCATAAAAATCCATATTTTCCCCTCGGTGTTCGGAAAAATAAAAGTCAACGTGGTGAATAACTCGACGTTCTCACTATAGTGATTATCATTTCTTTCATGATATCATTTTCTTTCTTAATGTTCGTTCTTTCTTCTATGTGTGTGAGATGTTTGAACTTTCTTACATTTACTCACCTCCTCACACACAATAGCGATACACTAACCCAAATCTCGAGAGTTTGTTTGAGAGGGAGATATCCAGTGAGATTTTGAAGTTGAAGCGTTGATTCCGAAAAGGAAATCTATGAATTACTATTATGATACTCGACCCATTTTGACTAATTCACACCACACACGTTGAGTTCTAGGAAGGATGTGCCTTGAGTATTCACATAGCTAAAATTTTTATGCATTCTATCTTGGATTTTTAAAAATATTTCTCATGTGATGGATTGTGCGATTATTCTATGTCTAATAATAGATTGACTGCCTTTAAATAAATCATTTTAAATAAACAATTTTGTGGGTATATTCCCTGAAAACCCTCACGAGACACAACTCGTCCTATAGGGAAACCTATAGGTTTAAAGTCTTGTTGCACATGCTAAGTGCAATCTCAAGTGCATGCGAAAGTGGTACACTTTTGGTTTCTAATCTTTTTCTTTCTCTCTATCTTATTGCTCAAGGACTAGCAATGCTTTATTTGGGGGTGGTCTGATAAGCACCCAAAAGTGTACATTTTATACCCCGAATAGACATATTTTAGTTTCTAATTCTCGACAATAATGGTCTTATGAGCGTATATGTTTATTGTGCATGTTGATTGTCGTTTGCGGAGTTCAAATGCTTAATTTAAAGTAAATGCGCATCAAATGAAGGTAATTACCTTAACCCGTAACCTCACCCGAGCCTAAACATGTCCCTAAACCTACCCCGAAGCCCGTGTGTGTTTAGTTTGTGCTTTTTGAATTTTTTCAGATTTTTAGTTTGAGTCATTTTATTTTTCATATTTATTTTAGATTTATTTAGAATTTCTAGATTTTATTTTCTATTTTTATATTTTATTTTTATTAGTATAATTTTATTTTATTTTGATTTTGATTAGTTTTTAGTTATTTATTAGGATTAGATTTTTTAGAATTTCATTTATTTTTTTAGTTTTATTAGATTTTACTTTTTTTTAGGATTTTAGTTTTTAGTTTAATAAATATTTTTTTCATTTCCTTTTAGTTTCATTGTTAATTGAGTCTTTGTTTTATTTTTAGAGTAGGAATTTAATTATTAGATTTTTTTGTTTTAGTAGTTTTATTTTTATTAGTTAGTTTTATTTTATTAGGGTCCAAATTAAACACACATAAACTCACTCACACCTTTAAACCATACACACTCACACATCCAACTCACTCACCTCACCTACACCTACCTTCCCATACACCTACACACACACACAATCTAACCCACCCATCTTCTTCCCCAACATTCTTTATCTCTCCTAAAACCTCCATAACTCATATCTATTACCTCCCTCCATTAACAAAACCTTCATTCTCTCTCACACAAAACCATTAAACTCGTCCCCACGGCCTACCTCGACAACACTAAACTCAATCAAAATCCACAACCACCTGCTGGTGGTGGCTTGACCAAAACCCCTTAACCTGTCGGCCAGATTCCGGCCAACCCCAAATCGTACCCTTTACAACCTCGGGCAACCTATTCAACCCGCTACTTCCATCTACTTGAACCCGCGAGCCCGACCCCTTATACCTCCTGCTCCGACCGGTGCTTCGAACCACGAACCCTGCTACCTGTTTCATCCAGCCCCAAACCCGGCAGCCAAGACCAACCCGGCGACCCGATTTCGTCCCACAAACTCGTCTCCGAACCCGACACCTCCATTCCGTCGGAACCCCATCCCATAACCCGAGACCCACTTCCCCGGATGCTCCAAACCCGCGACCCCAAGTCGCGATACTGCTGTCCAAACCGCAATCCCATTTGCCATCCCCATTTTAACCTCAAAACCAAGAACAAAAACAATGACCCACATGTCTTTAAAATCATTTAATCCAATTCCTATATTACCCCCAATACCTTTCACCAGCCAATTCCCAAACCAAATAAACAAACCAAATAACAAAACCCTTTTATGCCACATGTGTTTAAAACCACTTAAACCCCATTTTCTCCAAAATACCCCCAACACTTCTCCCACATGTTCTCATCCATTCAAGTCCAAAATACCCTTATTCCCTCACCCATGCTCCTCTCACCATTTTCATTCACACTAAAATATAAACTCTCCAATTTACCCCTAGCCTCCATGTGCACCATATAAATTGAAAACTTTGGCCATTTTGAAGAGGATCTCCAAATTAGTTTTTAAGATTTGTGTGATAATTTCTCTACACTCCTCATTAGAGAGTATTTGTATTTTTAGCAAATATCCCAATATAAAGGTGTGTAGTGAAATTTATCTCTAGGATGAATTTCACCCCACCCATCTATAATGAATTTTTGCATTTTTAGCAATTATTTCATAATAGAATGATGTAGTTGAATTCATCCATTATAAAAAAATCTCAAATTTAGTTTTTAAGTTTTGTGCGATAAAATTCTCTCCACCCCTCTATGTTCAGTATTTGTATTTTTAGCAAATATCTCAATATAGAGGTGTGTAGTGAAATTTATCTCTAGGATGAATTCCACCCTACCCATCTATAATGAATTTTTGTATTTTTAGCAATTACTTCATAATAGATTGATGTAGTTGAATTCATTCATTATTATCTAGGGCTTTTATAATACCAATTTTAGAGAGAGACACACCATTTTTTTGTTTAGTTTTTTTTTTAGGTTAGAATTTATTTTATTTTATTTTTTTAAGATTAGTGAGAAAAATAAATTAGTGAGAATCCATTTTTTAGTGTCATTGTTGATGTAATTTTTGTTTGATTACACAAATTGGAGAGATGTAAATTGTAAATTCAAGAATTGGAGTTCAATTTCACTCAAAGAGATTTGGTTTGATTGTTCTCTTCTCTACTTTTATTTTAATTGCCTACTTTATTTGATTATCATGTTTAATATCATGTTACGCTAAATGGGGTGAACCCTTATTTGATGTTATTTTAATTTAATTGGTTTGATTACTTGAAAATTCCCTTTGAATATTAATTTTGATCTCTCACCCTTAAATTTACGCCTCGAGAGAAGGTAAATGATTTTCAAGAGAAAATAAAAATTCTAGTTATAATATCCATTTTAGATTCGAACTAGATACAGGGGTTTCTTAAGTGTGGTATTATTCCTTGAATTTCAACTCTAAAATTCATTTTCTAGATTTACATAAATTTTGATAAATCGATCCTAGCGGGTGATTAATTAAAAGGAGTGTAGATCTATTTTCTAGAGTTGTGGGGGGTTAAAATTAATTTTCTAAAAGATTACTATTAAAATTACACTTTCAACGAGAGTTGATTTGTAATTTTGATATTACTTTGAGAAAATTCAAATAATTAAATTAATTAGTTAAAATAGCTAAAATTTGAGGTGTAGTCCTACTCCTTGATTGTTCTCATATTTATTTACCTCACTTTATCTCTTATTTTTGTGTTCGGCTTTATTTTTCATTTTAGTCACTTTTTAGTTTGTCATTTGATCTTCCATTTTATTTAGTGTTATGTGACTTCATAAAATTATTTTAATATTTGAAAAGCTAAAAAAAATTAGAAAAAGTAAAAAAAATCCCAAAAATAAAATAAAATTTAATTACAATTGAGTTTGTCTCTAGCTTACCCCCTTGAAGTGGATTGATATCCTTACTTACCGCTCTACACTTGAGTTTGTTATATATTTGTAGGTATTTTGAGGTTTTGATTAGAGAACTTTCAAGCAACAACAAAATATATTGAAAAGTTCCTTTATTAACTATCTTAGCATCCATGGTTGACATGCCCAAAGGAATAACGATGGCCCCCTTCCTGGTGTAAAAGCAAGCTAAACCTACCCACTGCTACCACATTCAGATCGTCACAGAAGAAGATCCTGATATAGTTGGTACTATGATATTTGGCGCCTCCTCAAGCATAGTAGGTATCCCCAAGATTCTAACAAGAAAGACCGAGAAACTCTTCACATACTGGCTACCCAATACATTATCTATGATAAAGCACTGTTAAAAAAAACTTCGATGGAATCCATTTACACTACATCGCAGGGGCTGATATTGAAGAGATAATACAGAAAATCGATAGCGAGGAGTGTGGAACCCACATGAATTGCCATATGCTCACCAAGAAAATCATCCGAAAGGATTACTATTGGACTACCATGGTTCAAGATTGCACCGTCTATGTTCGAAGATGCCTTAAATGCCAACAGTTTTCCAACCTCCAACACTTGCCTCCATGGGAATTATACAACATTACTTATCCCAGGTCATTCTCCACATGGGGCATCGACATCATAGAGAAAGTTACACCTAAAGCCTCCAACAGGCATGAATTCATCTTTGTTGCCATTGACTATTTCACCAAACGGGTTGAAGCTGAGTCATACACAGTTCTAAATGCTAAGAAGGTGGCCAAGTGTATTCGAAAAAATACCATCTGTCGATATGGAATCCCGCTTGAGCTAGTATCAGACATCGGGTTACATTTTGAGGCCGAAGTCATAGAGATGATCGACAAGTATGGGATTCAGAGGAACAAGTCTTCTCCCTACTGACCTCAAACCAACGGAACAGTCGAAGCCGCTAATAAAAACCTCAAAGCAATCACCAGTAAGATGATCGAGAGTTGCTGAGATTGGACCGATTGGATCCCTTAAGCCCTTTAGGGATGCATCATTTCCGTTTGAGCATCTACTGGGGCTGCCCATCACTCTTCGGTATACTGCATGGAAGTAGTCCGACCCGTGGAGCTAGAAATACCTTCACTACGCATCAGGATTGAAATCCAAGTCAACGAGGAAGATTGGCATCAAATCCGTATTAACGAGTTATCACTCTTAGACGAAAGGAGACTAAAGGATCTATATCACAAACAACGTTACCATCATCGAATAGCGCGATCATTCAATAAGAGAGTCAAGGACCATACTGTCCGAGAAGGGGACTTAGCCCTTAAGGAAATCGTAGAACCCATCTAGGACCCTAAAGGGAAATTGAAGCCCAATTGGAGCGGCCCCTGCATTGTAAAGAAGATCTTATCTGGCAGTGGCACTATGCTCACCAACCTCTACGGAGAAGAGATGACGCGTCCGGTCAACCTGGACCATCTCAAGAAATTCTACCCCTTGTATGAAACCTCGGCGGGCTACGATTCTTATCATCTCCCTTTTATTCTAAAAACATAAAATAAAATTAAAAAAATTCTTCATTTCCCTCTACTCAGAACTACGTGGGGCCTGATCCTCTAAAAATCTTCATGCTTTCAAAAATAAAACTCAAAATTTTTTCAAAATCCCCAGAGGTACGTAGGCAGCTCATACGTTTTACATGATCACGGCCCTCTTCTTTTTCACAAAATTCTATTCTTTTCGTATTCCGGAGAACGACAGTTCCTTTTTATCATTTACATGAACAAAAAGATTATGTATTCCTTTGAAATTGGTATAGATAATTCAAATGCAAAACTCATCAAGAGACTCAACAATATAATTAAAATTTTCTTTATTTTAATGACGAAAAATTCAGTCACAATTTACATCAGCATAGGGAGTCAAACAACTTCCCTTGCCTACCTAACCCTATTGTCCGAAAACAAAAAAAAAGTAAAACTACTCCTAAACAACTTTATTCCCATACATGATCAAACACCATACAAAAGCTTCACAAATAAATTCCCCAGGGATCATACCCATAGCTACCAGAAGAACTGACCCCATCATCATCTACATCTTGGGGTCCCTAAACCTCCCCTACCTGAATAGAATGCCACAAGTGCTCCATGGAATGGTAAGCCCAGATCAGCCTAAGGAAAACAACGACACCTCCCTGCATAATAACAGATATGGTGAACCACCTTTGCCCGATCTCCACAACCATCATTTTGCAAACTACTCTCCTCCACAACCCTCTTCATGTAATCCTTGAAAACATGTCAGACTCTATCAATAGATTGGGAAGGACGGGTCGATGATTGGCGATTCTCCCACAGAGAGCCCAGCCGTATGCATAGACGCTGTACCAAATCCTCCACAGGAAAAAAGTCTAGTGTCCAAGGTGGAACAATCTTCTCCTAGACAAATTAGCGCAAGATCTGCCAGGGAAAGGAGAAAGAAGTCTGTCGGAGGCTGACCAACCGGATATACTAGTATTCCCCCAGTTCTAGAATGGGAATCAATTCTTCCCACCAAGGCACTGACCAATGCAAACCTTGAGCCTCGTGCTCCACAATCCAGTTCTCCTAGCTCTCAATATCCAGGCCCACACTGATAAAGTAGCGAGTAAAGAAGTTTAGCAAAGCTACCAAGGGATATTCAGGAGGGACCGCCATACGGAACCTCTGCGACAACCACTTGAATGGCATAATGGGGCTACCCCTCGGGAAGTCAGAATGACCTTCCTACCAGGCATCCAAACTATTCAAAGTCTCGTCCAGTATCACTATTACAGGAATGCGATGGTATAACATTCACACTATAATAGCAGCCAATTGAGGGTCTACCATTTGGTCCCCAATCACCAGTAGTAGCTACGAAATTAAGCCAAGGGCAACAACTCCAGCATCAGTACAATATTTTCAACAGACTAGATTCAGGACAATCCAACAAAGGCGACAAGCTCCACTTTACAATCCAATATTTCTATCCCCCCATCCATATATCTATTTATCCACCAAGGCTTAACTCTATTCAAATATTTTCCAAAAAACACACATTCTTCTACTTTTCTAAAAAAACTCGACAGCAAATTAAAGTGCATGTGGAGTAAGCTACAAAATTAAGATAGTCAATCGAAATATGCATATCATTTTTCATTTTTAAATCCCCTTTCAGGTGAAATACCTCTACATCAAGCATACAAACGCTCCCACAGTCAATGATGAATCTGAAAGGAATCCTGAGGGGAAATAACGAGAATTGTCACCACATCTGCCCCGCAACCCTATTTTTTAGGTATCAAACGTACCCATCAACTTCCATTGTTACGTGTTCCCCCCAGTCACCCCCGTGTGCTGGATGGTCATCCCCCAAGGATAGAAGGTCACCTGTATGATCCCCAACAAAAAATCAATATCTGAAAAAGGTTATAGAAAAAAAGTTGTCTCAAGAGAAAAAAAAAAGGATTTACCCATTCAGTCACCAGGCCATTCAAGACCGATCGGCACTGTCCCTTCACCTGCCCAAGGATGCCGAAAAGACCGTGCCACTACTGTTTGGCACCTTTTACAACCTTCCGGTCGACCCCTCCCTGAAATTTTGTGCAAAAATTCTAAAAACAAAATGCTGAAAAATCCCCAGAAAATTCCTAAATTACCAAATGATCTTTAGAACTTTTTCACTAAGAAAAATATTTTTAATACCACACTTACTTCCCGCAGCGCAACACTTACTTCCTCCGCAAAACAACACTAATTCCCAAAATCAATTGGATATCTCCCATCATTGTCTCCAAAGCACATCGCAAAAATCGAAAAATTCCCTAGCAAGCTTGCACCAAATCCTCGGATTAATACCTCTTCCCTAGTGTAATCTCTCATTTTTTCCAATAAAACTACCAGTTAAGCCCTTAGAATTGTCTTTGACCTGCATAATTGGTCCTCTCAATCTTAAGCCCTCAAAATTGACTTCAACCCTCAGAATTGGTCATCTCTAGTTAAGCCCTCAGAATTAGCTTCGACCCACAAAATGGCCACCCCTACTTAAGCCCTTAGAATTGGCTTTGACCCTCAGAATTGGTCATTTCTACCTTAACGTCCTCAGAATTAACCTCGGCCCATAGAATTGGTCACTCCTACCTTAAGCCATTAGAATTGGCTTCGAATCCCCGAATTGGTCGCTTCTACCTAAAGCTCTCAGAGTTGGCTTTGACCCCCAGAATTGTTCACTCCCAACTTAAGCCCTCAAAATTATCTTTGACCCGTCGAATTGGTCGCCTCTACCTAAATCCCTCAAAATTGGCTTCGACCCTCAGAATTGTCCATTCCCTACGTAGGTCCTCTCAATTGACCTCAGCATGTAGAATTGGTCATTTCAACTTAAGGTCCTCATAATTTACCTCGGCCCATAGAATCGGTCGCTCCCTACCTTAAGGTCCTCAGAGTTGACCTCGATGCGTAGAATTGGTCGCTCATACCTTAGGTCGTCAGAATTGACCTCGGCCCACAGAATTTGTCACCCCCTACTTAAGGTCCTTAGAATTTACCTTGGCCCGAAGAATCGGTAAACTCTAGCATTTACTTAGGTCCTCAAAATCGACCTCGACACTGTGAGTCATCCTCGTCCCTTAGGTCAGCAGAATTGACATATTTCCTAAACATCATGTTGTGTCTATTCGACGGATTTCACCTGTTCCAAGCTCACCCATCGATGGGATCTATAGACACCACATTTTAGGACCCCCAAAGTCTCCCCTTAGATCCCTATCACCTCCCCATTTCATTACAAATCCTAAGTCATACTCTGAGTATCAATCTAGAGGCCATCAGGCGCTCCCCAGACCCATTTGACTCTAGTCAACTTATCATCAGAGAGAAAGCTCAATGAATCTTCAAACGCCTATGAATCTCATTTCCAATGGTCCACCCAATGCATGAATCAGCATAACGGTTCAGACTAACGAACCATTTTACAATTGAAAATCGATCTGGAGGCCACCAGGCGCTCCCGGGCCACGATTTGACCCCAATCAACCTCATTGTCAAGTTGAAAGTGTAGACACCCCATTATAATACCCCCTAACCTCTCCTTAGGTCCCTAACACCTCCCTTCACCATTGCAAACCCAAGTCATACCCCGAGTACTGACCTAAAGGCCATCGGGCACTCCCAGGCTCCGTTTAACCAAAAGTCAAACTCTTCAACTCGAATAAGACTGAATGAATCTTCTAAGGGAACTGAATACCCTTTCCAACAGTCCATCCCGTGCATAGTCCTGACTTACGGTGCGGATGAATGACCCGTTTTCCCCCGAAACTCTATCAGAAGGTCACGGGACGCTCCCAGGCTCCATTTGACCAAAGTCAACTCTTAAGCTCGATTGAGACTGAATTCATCTTCGAAGGTAACTATATCCCATTTCCAACGGTCCGTCCCATGCACAATTCTGACATACAGTACGGATGAACGATCCGTTTTACTCTGAAAGGTCACTAAATGCTTTCAGGCGCCGATTGACCAAAGTTAACTCCCCGAACCAGGTCAAACTCTTTGGAATGTCGAAGTACATCTCCCAAACTTTCTAACGGTCCTCCTCGTGCGTGATTTTGACTTACCATGTGGACGAATGATCCGTTTGCGTCCGACGATCCCCCGTCCAAAAGAGCAACAAATGCTTTCGAGCCACATTTGACCCAAAGTTAACTCCCGGACCCGGGAGAATTCCAAAGGACTTTCTAAGGTCTCTGAAATACCTCTATAACGATTAACCCCGTGTGTGATTCGGATCAACGGTTCGCTCTCTACGACCGATTAAGGAACCTGAAAGACACTGCCAAATGGTAAGTTCCAAACCCTGCCTATCGGCAGTGTGCCTAAACACACCTGCCGATTGGCAGGACCAGGGCTATGTCGATCGGCAATGCCCTGGGCCTATAAAAAGGAGGGCCTAACCTCAATCCAAAAGGAGAAAAATCAAAGATCCATCACTCTCAGCAAGTTTAGAAAACCCCCCCTCTCGAAGTCAGCGTGATTTATACATCCAAATCCCATTCCAAGCTTCACCTTTTTCATCAAACATGGTGAACTAAGTACCCTCCATCATCATCCAAGGGCAAGGGCTACTCTCCAACATCCAAGATCAAGCTCAAGATCTTCAAGAAGGTCCAACTTTCTCAACTCTCTCTTTGAATTTCCCTAAATTCGCATTAACTTGTTTTATTAATTAGCACTTTTATTTCCTTTTCTCATATATCCTAACATAATTTTTATTTACTATTATTTCACATCTCTTATTTTCATATAAATAAACCCAAAAAATAACAAAAAAGAGGATTTGCTCACAAATTCCAAACGGGAATTCTCACACTTTTCTCACAACTAAAACACTTTCTTACACACACACACACACAAATAAGAGAAGTTCACAGTTGGATTCATGGGATAAATCCCACCCCTCACTTTGCATACGAACTACGTGGAGTTTGATGCCTCTATAGGCTACGTAGGCGTCTCGGGGTAAAACCTGAGACTCGAGTCATTTTCCTACTATTTTCCTTCTTTTTCCACGTTCTTTAAACTTAACTCTCGTAGATTCTATATATTTATATATACATATATTTGTTCTTAGTGGTGTATTATTCCACATGCATTATCATTCCCTTATAATGATCAACGCTAGGATAATCGCATAAATCCTATTTTCTAATATTATTTTTTAGGAACATTCATATGGATGACTCGTTTTATCTCTTCCATGATGCAAGTCGGTGATTCCTATCTCTGCTATATATACACATGCACACACATCACGGGGAAATAAAGTAAAATAGCAATAACCCATGAGAGACCGTAAGGGCGGAATGGGTGCCTAACACCTTCCAATTTCGTAACTTATCCTCCGAACCCTTTTCGAATCATTTTGGTTTCGTATCTATCAGTATGTCTTTGGATGCTGTCCTTTGGGATAGCTCCCTTTTCTTTTGTCTGTTTTGAGTAAAATAGACTGGCGATTCCATCTCTCTACATTTTTCACCTCATCAATGACGCCGCCCGAAGCGCTCCCGAGAGGGACGCGCGGGACCAAGGATCCTCTCCTGCCACGAGGATCGGGGATGGCCATAGTGGCGACTCTGCTAGGGATTTTCATTTTTAGGGCTAGAATCTATTTACATGGGTGTTTTATTTTCTTATATATTCCCCTATTTGCATATTCCCCTTTTACTACCCATGTGTGCCTCATGCTTATACTTCTATTCATACACTTGTAGAAAATTCTTCGTGTACACTTCACACCACGTGAACCTAGGATCACATATATCCCCATGTTGAACGCATCACCCGTACTTGGCATACCATTAGCACTCATACTCTGCTCCCTTTTGGGCATGATTAAGAAAGATACTCTCATCATTAGATACTAACAAGATAATCATGCATGATTCACACAATATCACCAAAGAGGATTGTGATTGACCAAATTTTGTCCAGTAACTAGAGGGTCACTTCGTGATGGGCGCTAGTCCGGCAGGGCGTAGTTATCCTAAGTGATATGACTCTCACCTTCCAATGGCCAAGCAACTTCGATGTATATCAAATGATTCCCCCGTATCATACCGCTTGACTGAAGTCATGACGGGAGGTATATCGCAGGGAACTCATCCACGTACGCCGAGTATATAGAATTCTTTCTCACACATACCGTCCCCACGAGGTATATGGTGAGACAATTCACGTACACTCAGGTATATCAAGTGGCTTGTCCACACGTATCGATTGCCCTCAAAAAGCAAAACGTATATCGTGGAAGCCACGCCGAAGGGGGGGACCCTTTCCGATTCACCCAACCAACTGCATACCCGCATATAGGTGTTAAGACTAGGACACACATATTAGATTATCGGTTTCGAACTGAAAATCTATCGAAACTCGAGAAAATAATTTCATCCCTTTTTCTCAAAAATAAATCCCATTTTTGTGCCTTCTCAGGTCGATCGCAAGACCTTGGCCTGCCTCTATTTTGTTTTCGGTCTTCAGTCAAGTCACCCCGGAGTCCCGTCCGTTGCCCTATTACTTCTTTCGAGTTCAGAATCCATCAACCTTCCATGGAGAACACATATCAAGTACTCGTTGTGCAGTCGGATCTGATGGCAGTTATAGCTCAGCTTGTGTCCAAGATTGACAACCTCCAAATTAAGGTCCGAGAGATGCAACGAAACCAGGTTCCCATCCCTCAAGAACCCGAGGCCCTATTCCCTCACGCTATGGATCCACCTGAGCCCATCTGGGTTCCCGAAGAGTATCATCATGCTCAACGTGTCCCTCTTGTTAATGGGTCGCTGCCTGCCCAGCTTTATATGCCGAACCTTGCCCAGTATGGGGCTAACTTGCCTATAATCATTGATTCGAAGGAAGAAGAGTTGAACAAAGTTAAAGAGGACCTCAATATGCTCACTAAGAAGTTCGACCAAGTTAGAATCTTGGGGAATTACATGGACTACACCCACATGTCTCCTTACCCTAAAACGAGGTTACTCGAGAAGTTCAAGATGCTGAATATCGAGAAATTCGGAGGAAATGTACCCTCAATTGTTCATCTCCGAAGTTATCACCGTTCCATGACTCTACTAGGGGCTTCTGAAGAAGTGATAGGCCAATTGTTTCAACAAACTTTGAAGGATAGCGCCCTCCGATGGTTTTTGTCTCTTGAGGTGTCCAGAATCCGTAGCTTGGAAGATGTAGACTGGGAATTCATGTCACAGTACAAATACAATGAAGAGATTGAGGTCACCCGCCGTGATTTAGAGCTTCTTAAATAGAACCCTGGAGAATCAGTCAGTAACTTCATCGCCCAATGGAGGGAAAAAGTAGCAACCATGACCAATCGGCCTTTCGAGGAACAATAAGTCATTATAGTGAAGAAGGACATCTTACCCCATGTCCTAGCAACGATGGGAGGATAATACTATCCCCACTTCCGAGCTCTCAGATAAGTAGGAGTAGAAATCGAGGAAGGTCTTGCCAAAACATAAATTGACCCAAAGAGGTGTCCGGACAGTTCACCCCCATAAAACATGACAAGCCTTCTAGTGCTACAGTCTCGACCATCAACAACATCTCCCCACCAACCACCTCATGGGCACCAGAAAGCCGCCATGTCCCAGTCTGAAAAGAATACACTGAGCTCCATTCTCCTCTTTCTAAAGTTTATCAAGCCTTGTTAAGCCAAAACCTTATCAAACCTTTAGATCCCCGTCCATTGCCAAATCCACTCCCAAGAAACTTCAAGGCAGATACCCATTGCGCCTTTCACCAAACTGCTGGCCATACCACCGACCAATGCTTTCACCTCCGAAACATAATCCAAGGTTTAATTGACCGGGGTACCATCGCCCCACCAGCCAATCCTAAGCCAAATACTACTCACAACCCACATCCAAATCATGTCAATGCCATATTCTTAGAAGAGAACCAAGAATTTTATCCCTCAACTCAAATCACACCCATATACTCTCCTAAACCTCTCCAAATTTACCCATATTCCCTCCTACACCCTACTAGCCTCGCTGATCACGCACTGTCACTCCTTACCAGAGCATGCATCACTGTCCGTGCCCATTTTGAAAATGGAAGTATGGAATCATCAGAAGTCTTAAACCAACTCCTAGAGTTCGGGCTGAAATTTCCCTCACAAATGATCCTTGATTGCCAGAGATTCAGTACGTTGTTCTTGAAAGCACGGAAATGGGCCCAAGAGTCCGATAGTTGGGTGGTACCAACAGATGAAGTCATCCTGGATGATGTCACCCAGATTATGGCAGAATTATTTCGGAAAACCAACAACATTTACAGTATGACCGAGTTACTTGATACTCTGAAGCTACAGGGGCGCCTCGTCCCTTCACCCTTACACATCCCCACAGAATGGGATGACCTGTATGAAGAAGCCGTTGAAGTTGTGGAATGCATTGACTTTGCATGAAAAGACAGAATTATTTCCACCGGATGGGGGGAAGATTTCGGAGATTCAAATGAAGAACAAGCTTTCGAGAAAACTGGCCTGATAGCCGACATGTGTGGAATGATATCATTTGAAAAACTCCACAAAAAAATAAATAAGGTGGCAAAATAACTCGAGATCGATGAAGAAACTGGGTTCATGTTCTTCCCTTCTTTTGTAAATCACATGACCAGATCAGGGAGGTATTACCAGATTCCAAGCTCACTACCAGCAAATGACAAAGGTAAGGGTGTTGAAAACCTTCCTATGCTAGAGATGACCCTCGAGGAGAGAAATATCCTCGATTAACTAAAGAAAACTCAAGCTAACATCACTCTATGGGGGGTTTTCATGTCTTCCCAGCTACACATAAATTCTTTGATCAAGTTGCTCACTGGACCCACAGTTCATCCTTCTACCACACCAGAAGAAGGAGTAAATTTGGTCGGATCCTTGACCTCTACCCGAATGCTATCCTTTTTCGAAGAAGAAATCCCCAAGATTGGGCCAAACCATAATCTTGCAATCAACATCTTCGTCGAAGTTATGGGGAAGGTCGTGCCGCTCTCTCTTGTCGATAATGGATCCACCTTGAATGTCTAGCCACTAAGAACCTTCAAATGTTAAGGCCTGAAGGAAAGAGACCTCGCTCTAACCTCCGCTGTTGTGCCTGCCTACGATAATACCCGTAGGGAGGTGATGGGATCCATAAATCTTGTAATAGGGGCTAGCCTTATAAACCCTATCGTTGAATTCCAAGTTATTGATATCCCAGCCTATTTCAACCTATTTCTAGGTTAACCTTGGCTCCACAGTATCAAGGGTGTGTCTTCCTCACTCCATCATAAATTGAAGTTCTTCGATGATGGATGAGTCATCACCATTTTGGGCGACGATGAAAATGTCAAGGGTGCAAGTACCAACAGTCTAATTCTTGAGATACAACATGGGTCAAATGATATGCTTCTATCAGGATTCTGAGTTGAACCACTCCTACTCCTGATAGGGGACGACTTCAAAGAAAGGGTTTGTCCAGAATACGACCCTCATGGCAACGTCAACGTGATTCAGATGTTCAAAAACATAGACTTCATGCCCGAACTGGGGCTAGGAAAAAGACAGCAAGGGATACTCGAGCTGATTGAACTGAAGAAGGCTTTTCCTCCGTGTGGTTTGGGGTATTAACCGTCAGAACAAGAGCTCAGAATGATCCACCAGTCTCGACCAAAGAGAGGATTAGACTACATCCAGACTATCCTAGGTGACTCCTTGAATGGACGATTCATCAAAAAGGGCGAAGACTTCCCCTTTTACGGTTTTTTGGAACCATGGTATGACCACACAAACAAGAAGATGAAGCCTGGAATGGAGATTTTTTTCCAAGACAGCTACCCATGGGCTGAGAGTTCCTAACACTAGGTACAACCGCTCATCAAAGATACCGAAGAGACTGAGGAAAGTGGCTCTGTAGATTCCTTCAACTTAAAGACATTGGGGCTAACATTCTGCATGGTTCACTCAGGCACTACATCACCGGATCCATCCTAACTGATTAAAACTGCTGATACACCTCTCCTCAATTGACATGCTGCGCCAATTCTACCTGTTGAAATCTCCCGTAATCCCAATGTTTACCCCATTTCTTCTTCTGTTGTCTATCCTTGTTCAAATGTAATCGATTCCTCTTTTGACGAGGTTCTCAATGTTATTTTTCCTATCAATGAAATAAACGAAGATTTTGAGTATCTTGTTGTGCCTTACATTAACTGTTTGGATTCTAATCAAACTTTTGATGATGATGATTTTGCAAATGAATAATTCTTAACTGATCTAAATAAGGTTAATAATAAACAACATAATCACGTTCAAGTTAATGAAAAAGAGAATGTTGTTATTAACCTCAGTTCTAGTAGCCAACTGCGCGAGATTAGGATAGGGAATACCCTTAACGAGCATGAGAGTGTACAACTCGAAGAATTGCTAAATGTCGTGGATGTCTTCGCATGGTCCTACGATGATATGCTCGGTATTGATCCTGAAATAGCTCAGCACGAGATCCCCACTCTCCCAGATTACAAGACGGTTAAATAAAAGTTGAGAAAACTCTGCACCGAATGGTCGCTCAAAGTCAAAGAAGAGGTGGTAAAACAGTTGAACGTAGGTTTCATTCGTGTGATTGAATATCCCATGTGGCTAGCCAATATAGTGCCCGTGCCGAAATCAAAAGGGACAGTTTGGATGTGTGTAGACTATTAGTATTTGAACAAAGCCTCTACAAAGGATGATTATCCGCTACCCAATATTGACATGATCATGGACAACACAGCCAATCATGCTCTCAAGTCATTCGTCGATGGGTTTGCCGGATAAAACCAAATCAAAATGCACCCAGACCACCAAGAAAAAACCGCATTCATCACCCCATGGGGAACCTTTTGCTACACTATTATGACATTTGGTCTCAAGAACACTGGGGCTACCTAGCAGAGGGCTGCCACAACCATCCTGCACGATCTGATTTACAAAGAGGTTGAGGTCTATGTGGATGATATGATTATCAAATCCAAGACTAGAGAATGTTATGTTCCTGCACTCCGAAAGTTCTTCGAACAACTGCGACAGTATCAGATGAGACTCAATCCGTAGAAATGCTTCTTCAACGTTACCAAGGGAAAACTCTTAGGATTCATGGTCAGTGAGAAAGGGATTGAAGCAGATCATGCCAAGTTGAAAGCCATACTTGAGATGCCACCGCCCTGAAAAGAGAAAGAAGTCCGACGTTTCCTTGGGAAATTGCAATACATCAGTCGATTCATCAGCCAGTTAACCTCCATCTACGAACCTAGCTCCATCTCCGAAAGGATTCAACTAAAATTTGGAACGAGGCATGCCAAGAAGATTTTGACCGAATCAAATAATATCTGACCCAACCCCTGGTACTCATGACACCATAGCCTGGTCTCCCCTTACTCCTATACCTAACCATAACCGATACTGTAGCTGGGGCTTTGCTAGCCCAATACCTTAAAAATTCTCACAAATAAAGAGCCATCTATTATGCCAGTCACAAATTGGACGGGTATGAGGTTAACTACACCACTTTGGAAAAGGCGTGTGTCGCACTTGTCTGGGTCACCCAAAAGCTGTGGCACTACATGCTCGCCTTCCCCATAAAACTTATATCCCGAATGGACCCCATCAAATACCTGGTTGAGAAACCCATTTTATCCAACTGAATGGCCCGATGGTTGATGCTCTTAGCTGAGTTCGATATCGTGTACGTCACACAGAAAGCCATGAAAGGAAGAGCCATCTCTAACTACCTCTCTGATTACCCCATGGATGAGGCCGATGTGTGGATCTTCGAATTCCCACATGAAAACATCCTTTGCACTGCTCAAGACTACCTTCAATGGTTAATGTTCTTTGACGGTGTTGCCAATAAAAAGGGATATGGCAGTGGGATACTTCTGGTCACCCCGAATAACTCTCACACTCCCATCGCCATCAAATTGGATTTCCCCTGCACCAATAACATGACTGAATACGAGGCATGCACAGTAGGCCTCAAGGTTACTCTCGAGAAAGGTATTCAATGCCTAGACATTTACGGGGATTTTGCCCTCATCATCGGTCAAGTGCTCAGAAAGTGGAAAGTCAAGGATGAGAAACTCCAACCCTTCCATGCCCACTTAGAAAAACTAGCCTCCCAATTCCAAGATATCACCTTCCATTACCTACCTCGAGCAAAGAATAACCTAGACGATGCTCTCACTACCTTGGCCTCCATGGTCGACATGGCTGAAGGAATAACTATGATACCCTTCCTAGTTCAAAAGTAAGACAAACCAAGCCACTGCTACCACATTGGGCTCGTCACCACAAAAGATCCCGACGTATCCAATTATTGGTACTATGATATCTGGAGCCTCCTCAATCATGGTAGGTATCCCTAGGGTTCCAACAAGAAAGATCGAGCAACCCTTTGAAGACTGGCTGCCCAGTACATCATCTGTCACAAAGCACTGCTCAAAAGAAACTTCAATGGAACTCATCTACACTGCATCGTAGGGGCTGACATTGAAAAGATAATTCAGAATATCCATAGTGGGGAATTCGACGGGGCTACTACTGGGCCACCATGACCCCGGATTGCACCGCCTATGTCCGGAGATGCCTCAAATGCCAACAATTCTCCAACCTTCAGCATCTGCCTTCACGTGAATTATACAACATAACCTTTCCCTGGTCGTTCTGCACCTGGGGCATAGACATCATAGGGAAGGTTACACCAAAGGCTTCCAATGGGCATGAGTCCATCCTAGTTGCTATTAATTACTTCACCAAATGGGTCGAAGCGGAGTCATACGCAGTGATGAATGCTAAGAAAGTGGCTAAATTTTTAAGAAAAACATTATCTGCTGGTATAGGGTCCCGCACGAGCTAGTATCAGACAACGAGTTTCATTTCGAGGAAGAAGTTACAGAGGTGGTCAACGAGTATGGTATTCATAGACACAAATCTTCTCCCTACCGACCTCAGACCAATGGTGCAGTTGAAGCCGCCAACAAGAACCTCAAAGCCATTATCAGCAAGATGACCGAAAGCTATCGGGATTGGGTTGACCGAATGCCGTACGCCTTCTGGGTCTACCGAACCTCCATTCGAACCTCTACTGGGGTACCCCTTACTCTCTAGTCTACGGCATGGAAGTAGTCCTACCAGTGGAGCTGGAAATACCCTCATTATGAGTCATACTTGAAAGCAAGGTCAGTGAAGAAGACTAGTGCCAAGCCGTCTTGATGAGCCGACCCTCCTAGATGAAAGGAGATTAAAGGCACTATACCACATACAAGGGTACCATCATCGAATAGCGCGTTCATTCAACAAGATGGTCAAGGCTCGCGATGGCCGAGAAGGGTACCTTGCCCTCAAAGAAATCATAGAACCCATCTGGGACCCCAGAGGGAAATTCAAGCCCAATTGCAGCAGCCCGTACATTGTCAAGAAGATCTTGTCTGGCGGTGCCTCCATGCTTATCGACTTAGATGGGTAAAAGATGGCTCGTCCAGTCAATCGTGACCGTCTCAATAAATTCCACCCCTAGTCCGAAATCTCAACGCGCTACGACTCTCCTCATCTCCCTTCTATTTAAGAAAAAATCCCTTCATTTCCCTCTACCCAGAACTATGTGGGCCTGACCTCGCTTGCAAGAAGAGCCCAAATCTGATAAATATCACTCTCAGTAAATCCATAAAACCTCTCTCGAAGTCAGCATGATTTTCACACCCAAATACCTTTCCAAACTTCACTTTTCATCTTCCTTTTCATCAAACTTGGTGAATTCACTACCCTTCATCATCATCCAAGTCTAAGGGTTGCTCTCCAACATTCAAGATCTTCAAGAAGGTCCAATTTTCTCAACTCTCTCCTTAAATTCTCATAAATACGCAATAACTTGTTTTATTACTTAGCACTTTTACTATCTCATCTCATACATCCTATTATACTTTTTATTCAGTATTATTGCACATCTCTTATTTTCATATAAATAATAACCCAAAAAATAATAAAAAAGAAGGTTTGCTCATAAATTCCAAACGGGAATTCTCATACTTTTCTTACACTTTTCTCACAACTCCAACACTTTTTCTACACACACACACAAATAAGAGAATCCCCTGATTGAATTTACGGAATAAACCGCACCCCTCGTTTTGCATGCGAACTACGTGGACATTGATGCCTCTATAGGCTACGTAGGCATCTCGGGGTAAAACCCGAGACTCGAGTCCTATTGTTATTTTTTTCTTCTCATTTTCTATTTTTCTCTAAACTCCACTCTCTTATATATTATATATATATATATATATATATATATATATATATACATATATTTGTTCTTAGTGGCGTGTTATTTCGCATGCGTTATCGTTCCATCATAACAGTCAACGTAAGGATAATCGTGTAAATCCTATTTTCTAATATTATTTTTATACCTTCCTACGGATAACTCGCTTTATCTCTTCCATGATATAAGTCGGGGATTCCTATCTCCACTATATATACACATGCACACATATCACGGGGAAAATAAAGGAAAATAACAAAAACCCATGAGAGACTGAAAGGGCAGAATGGGTGCCTAACACCTTCCCATTTCGTAACTTAGCCTCCTGACCCTTTTCGAATCATTTTTGGTTTCGTATGCATCAGTATGTCTTTGGATGCTATCCTTCGGGATGGCTCCCTTTCTTTTGTCTATTTTGAGTAAAATAGATCGGAGACTTTAATCTCTCTACATTTTTACACCTCACCCAAATGACGTCGGCTGAAGCTCTCCCGAGAGGGACGCGCGGGACCTAGGATCCTCCATCGCGCGCTTGCCCGCCGCGAGGATTAGGGGGGTTGGCCATAGTGGCGACTCTGCTGGGGATTTTCTTATGAGGGCTAGACTCTATTTACATGGGTGGTATGTTTGTTTATATCTTCCCAATTTTTTCATGTTCCCCTTTTCCATGTATCTCCCATACTTATGCTTCTATTTGCACACTTGTAGAAAATTCTCCATGTACACTTCGCGCCACGTGAACTTAAGATCACATATATCTACATGTTGCACGCATCATACACCCATACTTGGTGAACCATTGGTACCTATACTTTGCTCCCTGTTTGGCATAGTCGAAAAAGACATTCTCATAAGATACTAATAAGAGGATCATTCATGATTCACACGACATCACCAAAGAGCATTGTTATTGACCAAATTTTACCCAGTTACTGGAGGATCACTTCATGATGGGCGCTGGTCCGATAGGGGCGCAGTTAGCCTAAGCGATATGACTCTCATCTTCCATTGGCCAAGTAACTTTGACATATATCGAACGGTTCCCCCGCATCGTACCGCTTGACCGAAGTCATGATGGGAGGTATATCGCAGGGAACTTATTCATGTATCGTAAGTCGGAATCGCGCATGGGGCGGACCGTTAGAAAGGTTAGGAGATGTACTTCGACATTCCAAAGAGTTTGATCCTGTTCGGGGAGTTAATTTTGGTCAACTGGGCCCTGGAAGCATTCGGTGACCTCTCAGAGTAAAATGGATTATTCGTCCATACCGTATGTCGAAATCGTGCACGGAGCTGACAGTTGGAAAGGGGTTTCAGTGCCCTTCAAAGATTCATTCTGTCTCGGTCAAGTTAAAGATTTGACTTTGGTCAAATGGAGCCCGGGAGGGCTCGGTGGACTCCTAATGGAGTTTTAGGGGAAAATAGGTCGTTCGTCCGCATGGTAAGTCGGAATTATGCACGGGACAAATCATTAGAAAGGGGTTTTAGTGCCCTTCGAAGATTCAGTCTCGGTCGAGTTGAAGACTTTGACTTTTGGTCAAATAGAGCCTGGGAGTGCCTGATGGCTTCTAGGTCAATACTCGGGGTATGACCTGGGTTTGTAGTGATGAAGGGAGGTGCTAAGGACCTAAGGAGAGTTTAGGGGTAACAGAATGGGGTGTCTATAGATCCCCCCGATGGGTGAGTTTGGAATAAACGATAGTCATCAAATAGACACTACATGATGCTTTTGAGGGAGGATGACCAATTCAGAGGCTCGAGGCCGATTTTGAGGACCTAAGGGAGTGAGGATGACCAATTCAGAGGGTCGAGGCCGATTCTAAGGACCTACGGAGTGTGCTGGGGATAACCAATTCTATGTGTAGAAGCTAATTCTGCGGGCTTAAGTTGAGATGACCAATTCTGCGGACTTATGGTGAGATGACCAATTCTGCAGGTCGAAGCCAATTATGTGAGCTTATGGTGAGATGACTAATTTTGCGAGTCGAAGCCAATTATGCAGGCATAAGGTGAGATGACCAATTCTGCAGATCAAAGCCAATTTTACGGGCTTATGTAGAGATGACCAATTCTGCGGGTCGAAACCAATTCTGCGGGCTTTTGGTGAAGATCTAAGATTGAGGTCAATTCTGACCTAAGAGAGGTAACGAACGAGGACCGAGGTCAATTCTGACCTAACTATGGTGACGATCCAAGATCAAGGTCATTTCTGACCTAAGAGAGGTGACAATCGAGGACCGAGGTTAATTTTGACTTAACTAAGGTGACGATCCAAGATCGAGGTCAATTCTGACCTAAGAGAGGTGACGATCCAGGATCGAGGTCAATTCTGACCTAACTAAGGTGACGATCCAAGATCGAGGTCAATTCTGACCTACATTTCCTTTAGGACAATCAGGGATTCTGCCGGGGGTAAAGATTAGACTTTGGATTCTGTTGGGGAATAACGAATGAACTGGGGAAAATATAGTGTCCCCCGAAGTTCTGCTGGGGAAATCCTTATGATTTTAGGGATTTTGTGGAGGAAAGGCAAGTTTGATGCCGTAAACTCCATTAGGGAAGTGATTAGGTGGTCCAGGGTTTGGATGGATTGCTTGAGACCTTTGGGGTATAGGGGGTGATCTTTAGAGATCCTCCGGGGACGTTGCCGGGAGAAATTTTACTTGGTTTTTGAGAGTTCCGCTGAGTAAATGGGGGTTTCGCTTGAGGGAGTGTGAAATTTTCTTGGTGAAATGTTCTAAATCCTTCCTGGGATTTTTAAGATTTTTTTGAGAATTTTTCATGGCTTTCTGGTATTTTTTGGGAATTTTTGTACGAAATTTTAAGAGGGTGCCGGTCGGCATGGTTCAAAGGGTGGCGCTTAGTGATGTAGGGAGGATAGTCTCTGGGGGTTCCATCTGGCTGTCCTTGCTGAAGGATCTTCTGCTATGTAGGATGGTTGATGTGGAGGACGAGCTGCATGTGAGGCAGATGGCCCGGTTGTTTATTTTGCTAGCGTTGGGAGGTTTCATGGTAGCATCGAGTGGTGATGTCGTCCATTTGTGGTTCTTGTCGTACTTGAGGATGTTTTTGAACATCCCTATCTATGATTGGGGGAGCCTGACTTTGGCGACCCTCTATTTTTCTTTGGATTCATTCAGTCGGTGCTGTCAGCAAACATTTACTGGAGCCATGTATCTTCTTGAGGTATTTCTTTAATTTTACTCATTTTCCTTTCATGCATTCGCATTTTCCTTATGCATCTCTTTTTTTATTGTGAATTTCTGTCTTTAGCAGACGTGGTTCTATGATTTGATTGGGTGCAATGCCCAACTGATTGCCTTGAAGGACGAGACTGTTGGGGACTTCTGTCGATTGTATCGATAGAGAAAGGCCAATAGGAAGTCGAAGGGATCCCTTTCTTTGGAGGTAGTGCGTCAGGTCTTGAATGGCCTGACCAGTAGTAGGAAGACTCTTTCTTTTCATTCTTGATTTTTGGCATGTTCTGATTTTGTATTAACTTATGCCTGCCGGGGATTTTCAAGTGCCCTTTTACCCTTGGTAGACAGCCATTCAGGATATGGGGGCGACCGGGGTAAATGCGTAGATGAGGCATTTTCTAGCGCATGAGTTCGGCCATTCCTAGTATCTGGGGGAACGTGTGGTTCGGCAGATTGATGAGGAGGAGGTGGTGGTGCCACCTGCGTAGCCTCCTATGTCTATGAGGCGGGAGCAGCTACTACCAGAGGATGCGAGGATCGTGGCGATGATCGGTGTGTCTTACTTGTTGTATACTGATACGGCCGCACTATATGACTATATGGACTTTTTGATGAGATGGTTGATGACGCCCAACATATATGATGCCTTGCCTTTCCGTCCTACGGGTTCGAGTAGGGCGGCGGGGTCTTCCCACAGTGGTGGTGGTCCGTCGGCGTCTGTGGCGATGGCGACTTCAGAGGTTCACTTTGTGCGGTTGCATACCCCTTCGTACAACATTCGACGGGTTGATGGAGGGATGGTACCCATGTTGCATCATCCTCATGCGATGGATCCGGAAGAGTTGGGTTTGATAGAGGAGGTTCTTCATACTGCGGTATACCTTTCTGTTCTTTTTCTCTTTTTGGTTCCTTTTCTGTTTTGATCCTTTTTTTATACTGACTTTTCCTTCTTCTTGCAGCGAGTCTGGGTGTCGACCACTTGGTTGAGGGATATTAGAGACTGGCTATCTTCGGCAACTGCCCATATTCGGGATGCATTCCCGGTTCCTTCTTATTTGGTGTCGTCTGCTTCATCCAGGGAAGACTCTGGCTCGGGTAGCGGTGGTGCATCATCTCGCCGTAGGGGAAAGAGAGCGCGTCACAGGGGTGGAATCTCTTAGAGAGAGGGGGAAGGGTAGGTGAGAGAGAATGTGGGTTCGGGCTGAGTCTCATTATTTTTTGCTTTTCTTTTATTTCCTGCAAAATTTGATGTAACACAGAAGAATATATATATGCAATGCAACGAGTTTTTTTTATTATCCTTATTAATAGTGAATGAATGAATGAATGCACGTGGGCTTTTTACTTTGCTGCTGAGACCGTAAAAAGAGATATTTTTGGGATTTTGAGGAAAGTTTTAAGAATGGGAAATTATATAGGGGTGGAAAAGGATTTTTGAAATTCTATTGCGAATATTAATTTATTTTTATTGAGCTTCTGATTTTGACAAAAGAGGAAAAAGGAAAATTTCCAAAATAGGGGGTTGCCGATCGGGAAGCCCCTTGTCCTACCTATCGGTAGTCAAGTCTACTCCCATCAATTCAAAGCTTTGATTAGTGCCCTCTTCATCTTCTTGTACCTTGTGGGGTAGGCTTCCCGCTGATTTCTGTAGGGGTTATGTCTCTTGTGAGGGTTCTCAAGTATAAAAAGGGGTAGGGGTGGTGTGTTTTCATCACACCTTCACATTCTTACTTACTTGCCTACTATCTCTTAGTCTTGAAAAATGGCTCTCCCTGGTAGCATTGAGTTTGCTACCTACCTCGAATCCTTGGAAGCGATGTGCTCATGCGTCGAGTCTCTTTGTGGCACAATTGGTCCATTGAGTGGAACATGCTTAATGGCAGCGGTACAATTTTGGTACCCCGAATACCATGTATTCCTCTTTATGTTGGATGAAGTTTGTCCTACCTACGAGGAATTTTCTTCCATGCTGGGGATAAATCCCAGTGTTGCTGCGGCTTTACCCAAGTTTTCCTATTCTCCCAAGGATTTGCTGGCTGGGATTCTTCGTATTTCGCCTTCGACGACTAGATCACTGGTTGCTGGAGGAATGATCTCCCTCCCGACGGTGTTGCAGTCCGTGCATTTACGGGAAGTAGGGGATGCTGGTTATGCTAGAGTCGTTGCTCTAGGCCTGGTTTCAAAATTACTAGTGGTGACTAGGGAACTGCTGGTGGATCCGTAACTTATAGCCATTACTTCATGGATGTCATACCGTCGCAATCCTGCGACGGTGATACTGGCGGAGACCATGAACGGTCTGGATGCCTGGCGAGAAGGTCGTTCTGACTTCCGCGAGGTAGCCCCGTGATGCTGTTCATGTGGTTATCTGAAAGACTCCGCCTGGAGACTCTTCCAGAATATCCTTTTTCGGTTGTACCCAACTTCTTTTCGCGTCACTTCTTCAGCGTTGGCCTGGATATTGAGAACTGGGAGAATTGGCTTATGGAGAATGGGGCTCGGATTCTGTACTGGTCAGTGCCTTGGTGGGGATAGTTGTTGCCTGTTCTGGAGCTAGGAGAATACCCGTATGTGCGGCTGGTTGGTCTCAGACAGACCTCTTTTTATTTCCCTTGGCCGCTTCTACGCAAATTTCGCTGGGCACAGGTCGTGCCACCTCGGACACTAAATTTCTTTCCGATAGAGGATTTGACTGAGCGTCTGCGCCTGTGGCTTGGCTCTTTGTGGGAGTGTCGGTGTCCGTCGACCCGTCCTTCTCAGTCTGTTGGGAGAGTTTGGCATAGCCCTGGGGATTATATGAAGTGGTTATGGAGGAATGTGGTTAGCAAGATGTTGGCAGTAGAGGCTGGACAAAAGTGTCTTGTCTCTTTTAACACCATGGAAGGAGGTGTTGTGGTTTTTTCGAAGTTGGTTCGAGCTTATTGGTCCATGGAGTGTCTGCGTCACTCTGTTCGGGTAGGGAAAACTTGGGGACCCCAGGATGCAGATGATGATGATGATGGAGCGGGATCCTCTGGTAGCTGTGGGTAGGACTCCTGGAGAATTATTTGTATAATGGGGGATAAATGTGGGGATTTTGCTTTGTCTTTTTTAGGAAGGTAGGGGGAAAGGGAGTTATCCGTTCATTTTCTTATGTAATCTGTACCGTAATTTTTTATTAGTGAAATAAACAAGTTTCTGATTATCCAGTTGTGCCCTTTGATGAATTTTGTGTTGTGTGAATTTTCTATACCAATCGCTAAGGCATACATAATCCTTTTGTTCAAGTATATGTTGGGATTGACTGTTGTTCTCGGAGATAAGAAAAGAATAGTATTTTGTGAAAAATAAAGGGCCGTGCTCATGTAAGATGTATGAGCTGTCTACGTGCCTCTGGGGTTTTGAAATTTTTTTAATTTGCTTGAAAATGGTTTTTGTAGAGGATCACACCCACGTAGTTCTGGGTAGAGGGAAATGAAGAGATTTTTTTTTTTTTGAAATAGAAGGGAGACGAGAAGAGTCGTAGCGCGCCGAGATTTTAGACTAGGGGTGGAATTTCTTGAGACGGTCCAGGTTAACTGGATGAGCCATCTCTTCCTCATCTAAGTCGGTAAGCATGGCGGCACCGCCAGACAAGATCTTCTTTACAATGTAGGGGCCGCTCCAATTGGGCTTGAATTTCCCTCTGGGGTCCCAGATGGGTTATATGATTTCTTTGAGGGCTAGGTCCCCTTCTCGAACACCGTGGCCCTTGACCCTCTTGTTGAATTAATGCGCTATTCGGCGATGATACCTTTGTATATGATATAGTGATTTTAATCTCCTCTCGTCTAGGAGGGTCAGCTCGTCAAGTCGGATTTGGCACTAGTCTTCTTCACTGACCTTGCTTTCAAGCATAACGCGTAATAAGGGTATTTCTAGCTCCACTGGTAGGACTGCTTCCATGTCGTAGACTAGAGAGTAAGGGGTAGCCCCAGTAGAGGTTCAAATGGAGGTTTGGTAGCCCCAGAGGGCGTATGGTATCCATTCAACCCAATCCCGATAGCTTTCAATCATTTTGCTGATGATGGCTTTGAGGTTCTTGTTGGCGGCTTCAACTGCACTATTGGTCTGAGGTCGGTAGGGAGAAGATTTGTGTCTCTGAATCCCATACTCGTTGACCACCTGTGTGAATCCTGCCTCAAAATGCAACCCGTTGTCTGATACTAGCTCGTGTGGGACCCCATACCGATAGATGATGTTTTTATTGACGAATTTGGCCAATTTCTTAGCGTTCAGCATTGCGTATGACTCCTCTTCGACCCATTTGGTGAAGTAATCAATAGCAACTAGGATGAACTCATGCCTATTGGAAGCTTTTACTGTAACCTTCCCTATGATGTCAATGCCCTAGGTGGAGAACGTCCAGGGAGAGGTCATGTTGTATAATTCACGTCGAGGCAACTGCTGAAGGTTGGAGAATAATTGGCATTTAAGGTATCTCTGGACATAGGGGTGCAATCATGGGTCATGGTGGTACAGTAGTAGCCCTGTCGGATGATATTTTTGGTAAGCATGTGACCGTTCATGTGGGGACCACATTCCCCACTGTGGATCTTATGTATTATCTTTTTAATATCAGCCCCTGTGACGCAGTGCAGATGAGTTCCATAGAAGTTTCTTTTGAGAAATGCTTTGTGACAGATGATGTACTGGGCAGCCAGTCTTCGAAGGGTTGCTCGATCTTTCTTGTGGGAACCCTCGGGATACCTACCATACTTGAGGAGGCGCCAGTTATCATAGTACCAACAATTGTCTATCTCGGGATCTTCTGTGGTGATGAGCCCAATGTGGTAGCAGTATGTTGGTTTATCTTGCTTTTGAACTAGGAAGGGGGTCATAGTTATTCCTTCGGGCATGTCGACCATGGAGGCCAAGGTAGCGAGATCATCGACTAGGTTATTCTTTGTTCGAGGTGGGTAATGGAAGGTAATATCTTGGAATTGGGAGGCTAGTTCTTCTAAGTGGGCATAGAACGGTTGGAGTTTTTCATCCTTAACTTCCCACTTTCTAAGAACTTGATCGATGATGAGGGAGGAATCCCCGTAGACGTCTAGGCATTGAATACCTTTCTCGAGAGCAACCTTGAGGCCTACTGTGCATGCCTCGTATTCAGTCATGTTATTAGTGCAAGGGAAATATAATTTAATGGCGATGGGAGTGTGAGAGTCATCTGGGGCGATTGGTAGTATCCCAATGCCATATCCCTTTTTGTTGGAAGCGCCATCAAAAAACATTTTCCATCAAAGGCAGTGTTGAGCAATGCAGAGGATGTTTTCATCAGAGAATTCGGAGATCCAGATATTGGCCTCATCCATGGGGTAATCAACGAGGTAGTCAGAGATGGCTCTTCCTTTTATGGCTTTCTGTGTGACGTATACGATATCGAACTCAGCTAGGAGCATCAACCATCGGGCCATTCGGCTGGATAAAGCGGGTTTCTCAAGCAGGTATTTAATGAGGTCCATTTGGGATATAAGTTTGATGGGGAAGGCGAGCACGTAGTGCCGCAGCTTTTGGGTGACCCAGACAAGTGCGACACACGCCTTTTCCAAAGCGGTGTAGTTAACCTCATAACCGGCCAATTTACGACTGGCATAATAGATGGACCTTTCTTTGCAGGAATCTTCAAGGTATTGGGCTAGCAAAGCCCCAGCTACAGTATCAGTTTTGGTAAGGTATAGGAGCAAGGGGAGATCCGGCTGTAGTGGCATGAGTACCGGGGGTTGGGTCAGATATTGTTTGATTCCATCAAAAGCTTCTTGGCATACCTTGTTCTAAATTTTAGTTGAATCCTTTCGGAGGAGTTTGAAGATAGGTTCGCAGATGGAGGTTAACTGGCTGATGAATCGGCTGATGTATTTTAATTTCCCTAGGAAACCTCGGACTTCTTTCTCTATTCGTGGAGGTGGTATCTCAAGTATGGCTTTCAGCTTGGCAAGATCTGCTTCTATCACTTTATCACTGACCATGAATCCCTAGAGTTTTCTCTTTGTAACGCCGAAGATGCATTTCTGCAGATTGAGTCTCATCTGATACTGTCGCAGTCGTTCGAAGAACTTTCGGAGAGCAGGAACATGACCTTCTCTAGTCTTGGATTTGATAATCATATCATCCACATAGACCTCAACCTCTTTGTGAATCAGATCTTGCAGGATGGTTGTTGCAGCCCTCTGGTAGGTAGACCCAGCGTTCTTGAGACCAAATGTCATAACGGTGTAGCAAAAGGTTCCCCATGGGGTGATGAATGAGGTTTTTTTTCTTAGTGGTCTGACTGCATTTTGATTTGGTTGTATCCGACAAACCCATCGACGAATGACTTGAGAGCATGACTGGCTGTGTTGTCTACGATCATGTCGATATTGGGTAGCAAATGATCCTCCTTTAGAGAGGCTTTGTTCAAATCCCGATAGTCTACACACATTCGAACTTTCCCTCCTGATTTTAGCATGGGCAATATATTACCTACCCACGTGGGATATTCGATCACAGGAATGAAACCTACCTTCAACTATTTGGCCACCTCTTCTTTGACTTTGAGTGACCATTCGGTGCGGAGTTTTCTCAATATTTGTTTAACCGTCTTGTAATCTGGGAGAGTAGGGATCTCGTGCTGAGCTATTTTAGGATTAATGTTGGGCATATCATCGTAGGACCATGCGAAGACATCCACGAATTCCTTTAGCAATTCTTCGAGTTATGCACGCTCATGCTCATCAAGGGTGGACCCTATCCTAATCTCGCGCAGTTGGCTACTAGAATCAAGTTTAATAACAACAGTCTCTTTTTCATTAACTTGAACGTGGTTATGTTGTTTACTATTAACCTTATTTAGATCAGTTAAGAATTGTTCATTTGTAAAATCATCGTCATGAAAAGTTTGATTAGAGTCCAAACAGTTAATGCAAGGCACAGCAAAATACTCAAAATCTTCATCTATTTCATTGATAGGAAAAACAGCATTGAGAACCTCATCAAAAGAGGACTCGATTACATTTGAGCAAGGATAGACAATATGAGAATAAAAGGGGTAAACAAGAGGATTAGGGGAGATTTCAGCACGTAGAACTGGCGTAGCATTCCAGTTGATGAGAGGTGTATCAACAGCTATAATCAGGTGGGATGGATCCGGTGATGTAGTGCCTGAGTGAACCATGCAGAGTGTCAGTCCCAGTGTCTGTAAGTTGAAAGAATCTTCGGAGTCACTTTCCTCAGTCTCTTCAGTATCTTTGATGAGCAGTTATACCTGGTGTTGGGAACTCTCGGCCCATGGGTAGCTGTCTTGGAAAAAGATCTCCACTCCACACTTCATCTTCTTATATGTATGGTCGTACCATGGTTTCGAAAAGATGCAAAAGGGGAAGTCTTCGCCCTCTTTGATGAATCGTCCCTTCAAGGAGTCACTTGGGATAGTCTGGATGCAGTCTAGTCCTCTCGTTAGTCGATACTGGCGGATCATTCTGAGCTCTTGTCCTAACGGTTGATACCCCAAACCACAAGGAGGTAAAGCCTTCTTCAGTTCAATCGGGTCTAGTATACCTTGTTGTCTTTGTCCTAGTCCCATCCCGGGCATGAAGTGCATGTTTCTGAATATCTGAATCACATTAACGTTTCCATGAGGGTCGTATTTTGGACAAAACCCTTTCTTTGAAGTCGTCCCCTGCCGGGAGTAGAAGTGGTTCAACTCGAAATCCTGTTAGGAGCATATCATTTGACCCGCGCTGTATCTCAAGAATTGGACTGCTAGTACTTGCACCATCGGTATTGTCGTCATCGCCTAAGATGGTAATGACCTGTCCGTCGGTGAAGAACTTTAATTTCTGATGGATTAAGGAAGACACACCCTTGATACTATGGAACCAAGGTCGTCTTAGCAATAGGTTGAAATAGGCTGGGATGTCAATAATTTGGAATTCAATGACAGGGTTTATAGGGCCAGCCCCTATTACAAGCTTTATGGATCCCATCACCTCCCGACGGGTATTATCTTAGGCATGCACAGCAGCGGAGGTTGGAGCAAGGTCTCTTTCCTTTAGGACTAAACATTTGAAGGTTCTCAGTGGGCAGACATTCAAGGCGGATCCATTATCGACAAGAGAGAGCGACACGACCTTCCCCATAAGTTCGACGGAGATGTTGAGTGCATGATTATGGTTTGACCCAATCTTGGGGATTTCTTCTTCGGAAAAGGATAGCATTTGGGTAGAGGTCAAGGATCCGACCAAATTTATCACTTCTTCTAGTGTGGTAAAAGGATGAACTGTGGGTCCAGTGAGCAACTTGATCAAAGCATTTCTGTGTAGCTGAGAAGACATGAAAAGCCCCCATAGAGTGATGTTAGCTTGATTTTTCTTTAGTTGATCGAGGATATTTCTCTCCTCAAGGGTCATCTCTGGCATAGGAAGGAATTCAACACCCTTCCCTTTGTCATTTTCTGGTAGTGAGCTTGGAATCTAGTAATGCCTCCTTGATCTGGTCAGGTGATTTACTGAAGAAGGGAAGAACATGAACCCCATTTCTTCGTCGATCTCGGGTTGTTTTTGCCAGCTTGTTTATTTCTCCAAGGAGTTCTTCAAATGATATCATTCCACACATGTCGGCTACCGGGCCAATTTTCTCGAAAGCTTATTCTTCATTCGAATCTCCGAATTCTTCCTCCCATCCGATGGCAATAATTTTGTCTTTCCATGCAAAGTCAATGCATTCCACAACTTCAACGGCTTCTCCATACAGGTCATCCTATTCTGTGGGGATGTGTAAGGGTGAAGGGACCAGGTGCCCCTGTAGCTTCAGAGTATCAAGTAACTTGGTCATACTGTAAATGTTATCAGTTTGCCTGAATAGTTTTGCCATGATCAGGGTGACATCATCTAGGCTGACTTCATCGGTTGGTACCACCCCACTATTTGACTCTCGGGCCCATTTTCGTGCTTCCAAGAACAACGTACTGAATCTCTGGCAATCAATGATCATTTGTGAGGGTAATTTCAGCCCGAACTCTAGTAGTTGGTTTAAGACTTCTGATAATTCCATACTTCCATTTTCATAAGGGGTATGGACGGCGATGCATGCTCAGGTAATGAGAGACAGTGCCTGATCAACGAGTCTAGTAGGGTGTAGGAGGGAATATGGGAAAATTTGGAGAGGTCTAGGAGAGTATATGGGTGTGATTTGAGTTGAAGGATCAAATTTTGGGTTCTCTTCTAAGAAGACGACATTGACATGATTTGGAAGTGGGTTGTGAGTAGTGTTTGGCTTAGGATTGGCTGGTGGGGAGATGGTACCCCGGTCAATTAGACCTTGGATTATGTTTTGGAGGTGAAAGCATTGGTCGATGGTATGGCCAGCAGTTTGGTGAAACACGCAATGGGCATCTGGCTTGAAGTTTCTTGGGAATGGATTTGGCAATGGACGGGGATCCAAAGGTTTGATAAGGTTTCGGCTTAACACGGATGATAAACATTAGAGAGAGGAGCATGGAGCTCGATTTATTCCTTTCGGACTGGGACAAGGTGGCTTTCTGGTTCCCATTAGATGGTTGTTTGGGAGATGTTGTTGATGGTTGAGACTGTAGCACTGGCAGGCTTGTTATATTTTTTAGGGGTGAACTGTCCGGACACCTTCTTTGGGTTAACTTCAGTTTTGGCAAGACCTTCCTCCATTTCTACTCCTGTTTCTCTAAGAGCTTGGAAGTGGGGATAGTATTGTCCTCCCATCGTTGCTCGGACATGGGGTAAGAAGTTCTTCTTCACTATGCTGACTTGTTCTTCCTTGGCCTCATCCATGGGGTAATCAGCGAGGTAGTTAGAGATGGCTCTTCCTTTCATAGCTTTATGTGTGACGTACACGATATCGAACTCGGCTAGGAGCATCAACCATCGGGCCATTCGGCTGGATAAAACGGGTTTCTCAAGCAGGTATTTGATGGGGTCCATTTGGGATATAAGTTTTATGGGGAAGGCGACCATGTAGTGCCGCATCTTTTGGGTGACCCAGGCAAGTGCGACACACGCCTTTTCCAAAGTGGTGTAGTTAACCTCATACCCGACCAATTTGCGACTGGCATAATAAATGGCACTTTCTTTGCAGGAATATTCAATGTATTGGGCTAGCAAAGCCCTAGCTACAGTATCGATTATAGTTAGGTATAGGAGCAAGGGGAGACCAGGCTGTGGTGTCATGAGTAATAGGGGTTGGGTCAGATATTGTTTGATTCGGTCAAAAGCTTCTTGGCATGCCTCGTTCCAAATTTTAGTTGAATCCTTTTGGAGGAGTTTGAAGATAGGTTCGCAGATGGAGGTTAACTGGATGATGAACCGGCTGATGTATTGCAATTTCTCAAGGAAACCTCACACTTCTTTCTCTGTTCGGGGAGGTGGTATCTCAAGTATGTCTTTTAGCTTGGCACGATCTTCTTGTATCCCTTTTTCACTGACCATGAATCCTAAGATGCATTTCTCTTTGTAACGCCGAAGATGCATTTCTGCAGATTGAGTCTCATCTGATACTGTCGCTGTTGTTCGAAGAACTTTCGGAGTGCAGGAACATGACATTCTCTAGTCTTGGATTTGATAATCATATCATCCACATAGACCTCAACCTCTTTGTAAATCAGATCGTGCAGGATGGTTGTGGCAGCCCTCTGCTAGGTAGCCCTAGTGTTCTAGAGACCAAATGTCATAATAGTGTAGCAAAAGGTTCCCCATGGGGTGATGAATGCGGTTTTTTCTTGGTGGTCTGGGTGCATTTTGATTTGGTTGTATCCGGCAGACCCGTCGACGAATGACTTGAGAGCATGACTGGCTGTGTTGTCCACGATCATGTTGATATTGGGTAGCGGATAATCATCCTTTGTAGAGGCTTTGTTCAAATACCGATAGTCTACACACATCCGAACTTTCCCTCTTGATTTTGGCACGGCCACTATATTGGCTAGCCACGTGGGATATTCGATCACACGAATAAAACCTACGTTCAACTGTGTTACCACCTCTTCCTTGACTTTGAGCGACCATTCGGTGCAGAGTTTTCTTAAATTTTGTTTAACCGGCTTGTAATCTGGGAGAGTGGGGATCTTGTGCTGAGCTATTTCTGGATCAATACCGAGAATATCGTCGTAGGACCATGCGAAGTCAACCACGAATTCCTTTAGTAATTCTTCGAGTTGTGCACACTCATGCTCGTTAAGGGTATTCCTTATCCTAATCTCGCACAGTTGGATACTAAAACCGAGGTTAATAACAACATTCTCTTCTTCATTAACTTGAACGCGATTATGTTTTTTATTATTAACCTTATTTAGATCAGTTAAGAATTGTTCATTTGTAAAATCATCATCATCAAAAGATTGATTAGAATCCAAACAGTTAATGTAAGGAACAACAAGATACTCAAAATCTTCGTTTATTTCATTGATAGGAAAAATAACATTGAGAACCTCGTCAAAAGAGGACTCGATTACATTTGAACAAGGACAGATAACAGAAGAAGAAATGGGATAAACATTGGGATTAGGGAAGATTTCAGCAGGTAGAACTGGCGCAGCATGCCAATTGAGGAGATGTGTATCAGCAGTTTTAATCAGTTGGGATGGATCCGGTGATGTAGTGCCTGAGTGAACCATGCAGAATGTCAGAATCAGTGTCTGTAAGTTGAAGGAATCTTCAGAGTCACTTTCCTCAGTCTCTTCGGTATCTTTGATGAGCGGTTGTACCTAGTGTTAGGAACTCTCGGTCCATGGGTAGCTGTCTTGGAAAAAGATCTCCATTCCAGGCTTCATCTTCTTGATTGTATGGTCATATCATGGTTCCAAAAAATCGCAAAAGGGTAAGTCTTCGCCGTCTTTGATGAATCGTCCATTCAAGGAGTCACCTGGGATAGTCTGGATGCAGTCTAATCCTCTCTTTGGTCGAGACTCGTGAATCATTCTGAGCTCTTGTTCTGACGGTTGATACCCCAAACCACATGGAGGAAAAGCCTTCTTCAGTTCAATCATCTCGATTATCCCTTGTTGTCTTTATCCTAGCCCCAGTCCGAGCATGAAGTGCATGTTTCTGAACATCTGCATCACGTTGACCTTGCCATGAGGGTCGTATTCTAGACAAACCCTTTCTTTGAAGACGTCCCCTGTCGGGAGTAGGAGTGGTTCAACTCGAAATCCAGATAGAAGCATATCATTTAACCCATGTTGTATCTCAATAATTAGACTGCTGGTACTTGCACCCTCAACATTGTCATCGTCGCCCAAAATGGTGATGACTCGTTCGTCATCGAAGAACTTCAATTTATGATGAAGTGAGGAAGACACGCCCTTGATACTGTGGAGCCAAGGTCCTCCTAGCAATAGGTTGAAATAGGCTGGGATGTCAATAACTTGGAATTCAATGACAGGGTTTATGAGCCAGCCCCTATTACAATATTTATGGATCCCATCACCTCCCTACGGGTATTATCGTAGGCATGCACAGCAGCGGAGGTTGGAGCGATGTCTCTTTCCTTCAAGCCTTAACATTTGAAGGTTCTTAATGGGTAGACATTCAAGGTGGGTCCATTATCGACAAGAGAGAGCGGCACGACCTTCCCCATAACTTCGACGGAGATGTTGAGTGCATGATTGTGGTTTAGCCCAATATTGTGGATTTCTTCTTCAGAAAATGATAGCATTCGGGTAGAGGTCAAGGATCCGACCAAATTTACTGCTTCTTCTGGTGTAGTAGAAGGATGAACTGTGGGTCCAGTGAGCAACTTGATCAAAGAATTTATATGTAGCTGAGAAGATATGAAAAAAACCCCATTGAGTGATGTTAGCTTAAGTTTTCTTTAGTTGATCGAGGATCTTGCTCTCATCGAGGGTCATCTCTGGCATAGGAAGGTTTTCAACACCCTTCCCTTTGCTATTTCCTGGTAGTGATCTTGGAATCTGGTAATGCCTCCCTGATCTGGTCATGTGATTTACAGAAGAAGGGAAGAACATGAACCCCGTTTCTTCATTGATCTCGAGTTATTTTTCCACCTTATTTATTTCTTTGAGGAGTTCTTCAAATGATATCATTCCACACATGTCGGCTATCGGTCCAGTTTTCTCGAAAGCTTGTTCTTCATTTGAATCTCCGAATTCTTCCACCCATCCGGTGGCAATAATTTTGTCTTTTCATGCAAAGTTAATGCATTCCACAACTTCAACGGCTTCTTCATACAGGTCATCCCATTATGTGGGGGAGTGTAAGGGTGAAGGGACCGGGCGCCCCTGTAGCTTCAGAGTATCAAGTAAATCGGTCATACCATAAATGTTATTGGTTTTCTGGAATAATTCTGCCATGATCTGGGCGACATCATCCAGGCTGACTTCATCTGTTGGTACCACCTAACTATCTGACTCTCGGGCCCATTTCCGTGCTTTCAAGAATAACGTACTGAATCTCTGGCAATCAAGGATCATTTATGAGGGCAATTTCATCCCGAACTCTAGGAGTTGGTTTAATACTTCTGATAATTCCATACTTCCATTTTCAGAATGGGTACGGACACCGATGCATGCTCTGATAAGGAGTGGCAGTGCGTGATCAGCGAGGCTAGTAGGGTGTAGGAGGGAATATGGGTAAATTTGGAGAGGTTTAGGAGAGTATATGGGTGTGATTTGAGTTGAGGGATCAAATTCTTGGTTCTCTTCTAAAAAGATGGCATTTACATGATTTGGATGTGGGTTGTGAGTAGTATTTGGTTTAGGATTGGCTAGTGGGGCGATGGTACTCCGGTCAATTAGACCATGGATTATGTTTCAGAGGTGAAAGCATTGGTCGGTGGTATGGCCAGCAGTTTTGTGAAAGGCGCAATGGGTATCTGCCTTGAAGTTTCTTGGGAGTGGACTTGGCAATGGATGGGGATCTAAAGGTTTGATAAGATTTCGGCTTAACAAGGCTTGATAAACATTAGAGAGAGGATCATGGAGCTCAATTTATTCCTTTTGAACTGGCATAGGGCGGCTTTCTGATTCCCATTAGGTGGTTGTTTAGGAGATGTTGTTGATGGTTGAGGCTATAGCACTGCCAGGCTTGTCATATTTTTTAGGGGTGAACTGTCCCGACACCTTCTTTGGGTCAATTTTTATTTTGGCAAGACCTTCCTCGATTTTTACTCCTGCTTCTCTGAGAGCTCGAAAGTGGGGATAGTATTGTCCTCCCATCGTTGCTTGGACATCGGGTAAGAAGTTCTTCTTCACTATGCTGACTTGTACTTCCTCGAAAAGTCGATTGGTCGTGGTTCCGCTTTTTCCCTCCATCGGGCGATGAAGTTACTGACTGATTCTCCAGGGTTCTGTTTGGGCAGCTCTAAATCACAGTGAGTGACCTCAAGCTCTTCATAGGTATCCCGAGGGTTCCAAAAAAAAATATCGGGCAACCCTTCGAAGATTGACTACCCAATACATTATCTGTCACAAAGCACTGTTCAAAAGAAACTTCGATTGCAGAGGCTAATATTAAAGAGGTGATGCAAAGAATCCACAACGGGGAATACAAATCCCACATGAACGGCAACATGCTTGGCAAGAAGATTATTCGACAAGGCTACTACTAGACCACCATGATCTAGTATTGCACCACCTATGTCCGGAGATGCGTAAAATGCCAACAGTTCTCCAACCTTCAACACTTGCCTCCGCGTGAATTATACAACATGACTTATCCTTGGTTATTCTCCACCTGGGGCATCGACATTATAGGAAACGTTACACCCAAGGCCTCTAACTGGCATGAGTTCATCCTGGTTACCATTGATTACTTCACCAAATGGGTAGAAGCCGAGTCATACGCAGTCCTGAATGCCAAGAAAGTGGTCAAATTCATCAAGAAAAACATCATTTGCCGATATGGGGTTCCGCACAAGCTAGTGTCAGATAACGGGTTGCATTTCGAGGCATGAGTCACAGAGGTGGTCAACGAGTATGGGATTCAGAGACACAAATATTCTCCCTACCGACCTCAAACCAATGGTGTAGTCGAAGCCGCTAACAAGAACCTCAAATCCATCATCAGCAAGATGACTGAAAGTTGTCGAGATTGGGTAGATCGAATCCCATACGCCCTCTGGGGCTACCTAACCTCCATCTGAACCTCTACTAGGGATACCCCTTACTCTCTAGTCTTTGGCATGGGAGAAGTCCTACCCGTGGAGCTAGAAATACCCTCGTTACGCGTCATGCTTGAAAGCAAGGTCAGTGAGGAGGACTGGAATCAAAACCGCCTCGACGAGTTGTCACTCTTAGATTAAAGGAGACTGAAGACGTTGTATCACATACAAGGGTACCATCGCCGAATAAAATGTTAATTAAATAAGAGAGTCAAGGACCGCAGTGACCAAGAAGGGGATTTAGCCCTCAAAGAAATAGTAGAGCCCATATGGGACCCCAAAGGGAAATTCAAGCCCAGTTGGAGCAACTCGTATATTGTTAAGAATATGTTGTTCGGCAGTGCCACCATGCTCACCGACTTAGACGGGGAAGATATGGCTCGTCTAATCAACCTGGACCGTCTCAAGAAATTTTACCCCTAGTTCGAAATCTCGACGCGCTACGACTCTTCTCATCTCCCTTCTATTCTAAAAAAAATCTTCATTTCCCTCTACCCAGAACTACGTGGGCCTGATCCTCTGCAAAAAGAAAAATCATCCCCAGAAAAATTAAAAAATTTCAAAAACCCCCAGAGGTACATAGGCAGCTCATACATCTTACATGATCACGGCCCCTTTTTTTCACAAAAACTATTCTTTTCTTATCTCCGAGAATGACAATTCACTTTAACATATATTTTAACAAAAGGATTATGCATGCCTTAGCGATCGGTATAGATAATTCCAAATACAAATGTCATCAAAAGGCACAACTAGATGATCAAAAACTTGTTTATTTCATTAATAAGAAATTTTAGTGAAATTACATAAGAAAAGTAACGGATAACTCCTTTCCCCCCACCTTCCTAAAAAGCTAAATAAGAAACAAAACTTATTTCCTAGTACAAAATAAACTCTCCAAGATTCCTACCCAAAGCTACCAGAGGATCCCGCTTCATCGTCATCATCTACGTCCTGGGGTCCCCAAGCTTCCCCTGCCTGAATAGAGTGCCATAGACACTCCATGGACCGATCATCTTGAACCAGCCTCGAAAAAACTACCACACCTCCCTCCATGGTATCGGATGAGGCAATCCACATTTGTCCGGTCTCCACTGCCAATATCTTGCTGACTACTATTCTCCACAACCACTTTATATAATCCCCAAGGATGTGACAAATTCTCCCAGCATACTGAGAGGGATGGGACGACGAAGGCCGACTCTCCCACAAAGAGCCAAGCCGCATGCGCAGACGCTCTGTCAAATCTTCTACCTAAAAGAAGTCTAGTTCTCGAGGTGACACAGTCTGCTCCCAGCCAAATTGGCGCAGAATCCTCCAAGGGAAATAAAAAGTGGTCTATCTGAGACCAACGAACCGAACGTATGGGTATTCTCCCAGTTCCAGAATAGGCAGCAGTAGTCCCCACCAAGGTACTGACCAGTACATATTTAGAGCCCCATGCTCCATGAACCAGTTCTCCCATCTCTCAATATCCAGGCCAACAATGATGAAATGGCGCAAAAATAAGTTAGGTAAACCCGACAAAGGATATTCCGAAGGACTCACTTGGCGAAATATTTCAGATAACCACATGAACAGCATCACGGGGCTCCCCTTAGAAAGTTAGAATGACCTTCTTGCCAGGCATCCAGGCCATTTAGAATCTCCGCCAGTATCACCGCCGCAGGATTATGACGGTAGGACATCCATGAAGTAACTGCTGCAAGTTGTGGGTCCACCAGTAATTCCCCGGTCACCAGCAGCAATTTTGAAACCAATCCTAGAAAGACAGCTTCAGCATATCCAACATCACCAACCTCCGGGAAATACACGGATCGCAACACCGCCGGAAGAGAGATCATACCTCTAGCCACCAGTGATCTGGCAGCCGAGAGAGAAATACAAAGAAGCCCGATCAACAACTCTCAGGGAGAACGGAAAAACTCAGGCAGAGCCACAGCAACGCCAGGATTTATCCCCAATATGGCAGAAAATTCCACATAAGTTGGACAGACTTCTTCCAAGCCAAAGCAGAATACATAGTCTTCGGGGTAACAGAATTGTACCACCGCCATCAGCATGTTCCACTCTATGGGTTGATTACTCCATAAAGAAACTTGACGCATTTTGTAAGCATCATAGTCGACATTGTAGGAGCACATTGCCTCCGTAGTCTCGAGGTAGTTGGAAAATTCAACACTACCAGGGAGAGCCATCTCACAGAACAAGAAAGTAAGAATGTGAAGGTGTGAGAAAAACACTCCACTCTTACCCCTCTTTTATACTTGAAAACTCCCACAAAAGACATAACCCTTGAAGAAATCGGAGGAAATCCTGCCCCACAAGTTACCAAAGGCTGAAGAGGGTACCAATCAAAACTTTGAATTGATGGGACTGGACTGGACTGGCCTACCGATAGGCAAGACAAGGTGCTTGCCGATCAACAACCCGCTACTTTTGGAAATTTTCCTTTCCCTCTTTTGTCAAAATTCAAAAAACAAAAAAGTAAATTGATATTCTCAACATAATTTCAAAAATTCCCTTTTCATCTTTATATAAATTCTCATTTTAAATAAAACTTTCTTTCACAATCCCAAAAATATTTCTTTTTACGGTCTCAGCAGCAAAGTAAAAAGCTCATGTGCATTCATTCATTCATCATTAACAGAAGATAATCAAAAAACTTCATTGCATTGCATCGATATATGTCTCTGTATTACATTATGTTGCAGGAAAATAAACAAAAGTTATCTCTCTCCTAAGAGCTTCCACCCCTGCGACACGCTCTCTTTCCCTGACGGTGAGATGATGCACTACCGCTACCTGAACCAGACTCCTCCCCGGATGAGGAAGAAGGCACCAAGAAATAAGGAACAAGAACCACGTCCCAGATATGGGCAATCGCCGAAGATATCCAGTCCCTAATATCCCTCAACCAAGTGGTGGACACCTGGACGTTCTGCAAGAAAAGGCAGAATCAGTGTCAACCAGCAAGGATCAAAAGAAACCAAAGGAGAATAACATAAAAGATATACCTCGGGACGAAGAATCTCCTCCGTCAAACCCAACTCCTCCGGGTCCATAGCATGAGGACGATGTAGCATAGGCACCATCCCTCCATCAACTCGTCGGATATTGTATGAAGGAGTATGCATTCGCACAAAGGGAACTTTCAAAGTCACCGCTGCAGATGTCTAAGGACCGCCACCGCTATGGGAGGACCCCACTGGACAACTCAAACCCGCAGGAGGGAAGGGCAGTGCATCATATATGTTGGGTGCCATCAGTCAGCTCATCACAAGGTCCATATAATCATACGACATAAACGTATCGGTGTACAGCAGGTAGGACTCGCCAATCATCGTCGTGATCCTCGCATCCTCCGGTAGTATCCCCTCCCGCCTCATAGACATAGGGGGACTCGCAGGTGGAACCACCACCTCCCCCTCAGTAATCTGTCGGACCACCCTCTCCCCAAGATACCAAGAGTGGCCAAACTCATGCGCCAGCAAACGCCTCATCTGTGCATTTACTCCAGTCAACCCCTTGTCCTGAACGGTCGTCCCCCATGGGTAAAAGGTCACCTAAAAAATCCGCAGCAAAATATAAGGAAACATAGAATCAGAGCACACAAAGGTCTAAACTGAAGAAGAAAAAAGTGTTACCCTATCACTGGTCAGGCCATTCAAGACTTGACACACCGCCTCTACAGAGAGAGACCTCATCGACTGCCGATTGGTTATGCGCCATCGATGCAACCGATAAAAATCCCCAATGGTCTTTTCCTTCAAAGCAATCAGTTGGGTATTACACCCGATCACCTCATAGAACCATGTCTGCCAAAGATAAAAATTTCGCAATAAACAAGAGATCCATAAGGAAAATGCGAATGCATGAAAGGAAAATGCACAAAATCAAAGAATACCTCAAGAAGATACATGGCTCTAGTGAAAGACTGCCGGCAGTACCGGCTGAATGCATTCAAGGAAAAATAAAGGGTCGCCAAAGTTAGGCTCCCTCAGTCATATAGAGGTATGTTCGAAAACATCCTCTGATATGGTAAAAACCATAAGTAGACAACGTCGCCATTCAAGGCCACGAGAAATCTCCACAACACCAGCAAAATCAATAACTCGGTCACCTGCCTCACCTACAGCCAAGGTTCTAAAAAATTAGGGGCGTGATCGAGGCGTGGAGGCCAAGCCTTAATCCTTAGAAGCCTAGGCGGGCCTTAGGCGTGAAAAAGCGTTTAGGCCTTCTTAATATATTTTAATATTTTTTAACCATAACAACGCTATTAAAATACTAAAATTGTACATATCATAAAAATATGTCTGAATATATGCAAATTAAAATACTATTTAATTATTTTGGATGAGATAATGGTCCAGTTTGTAAAAAATCTTTAAAAGGACATAAAGTTTCATTAAAACATTGTTGTTTTTAGAAAAAAGTACTCCTTAAGGGTTTTACCAAGAATAAGGCATAAAAAGCGTAAGGCGGGGCGTTTCTCCCAAGCCTCAAGCCTAGGCGTGCCTAGGCGGAACCTAGGCGAGTTTTTTAGAATAGTTCCTGCAGCCCGTCCTAGACATCAATCACCCTGCCCAGAAAAACATCCTTCAGCAGCGACAGACGGATGGAGTCCCCAGTCACTATCCTCCCCACATCACCAAGCGTCGCACGCACTGCCTCTGGCCTCACCCGCAAAGAGAGATCCACCTCTATCTACTCTCCATCACAATCCATCCCCATCAGCTGCTGCACATCTATGGGAGTCACAGTCATCTCCCCAAAACCAAAATGAAAGGTGTGGGTAGTGTCCCACCACCTCTCCCACAGAGAGCATAAGACTGTCATTGAATGAGGCATCTCATCTAGCACAGACGGCAACCTCCCAAATCCTGCTGAGGATACAACCCAACGCACCATAGGTGGAAGATGCTACCAGACATACTTAAGCCCCATCGTCCCGCGGGCATGCATATTCGACAAAAAAACATCAGACTGCCAAAAGAAGAAATCCTTGTCAAAATTTAAGAAAAAAAGGGAAAATCACCAAAAAAGAATGCTAAAAGTCATTTTACTTACATAACCGCCAGGGTTCACCACCCTAGAAGAGCGATGACGCGACGGCTCCCGCAGCAAGGTCTGCTCATTCGCAACCGGCACCCCCTTAAATTTTCGTACAGAAATTCCTAAAAAACACCAGAAAACCCTGAAAATTCCTCAGAAAATTCCTAGAAATCCTGAAAAGGATTTAAAACATTTTTACCAAGAAAATTTCACACTCCCCCAAGTGGAACCCCTATTTCCCTAGTGGAACTCTCAAAAACCAAGAGAATCTCTCCCCAGCAATGTCCCTATAGGATATCATAAATATACGAAACTTCAGAATCACATCCCATTTCCCAAAGGTCTTAAATTTCCCCAAGAAATACGTTCAAACCCTGGACCACCTAATCACTTCCCCAGCATCAGATTAGTTGTTCCCCCGGTAAAGTCTACGAAAGACGCAAGGATTTCCCCAACAATCGGTTCCCCAGCTCAAATCGAAATCATGAGGTAATTTTCCCAACAGAGTGATTGAATTTTATATTTTAATTCCTTTATAATTTCAAAAATAAAAGTGTAAAATAAATAAAATAAAAGGTGATCGTTGGGAATGGTGACAAAAGAAAAGAATAAGTTACGCTACACAAAAGTAAATTGAGGATCGGGATCGTATTCCACCACATGGATCGAAACAATTACTAATTAGAGTTAAAGCTCGAAATCTATTTAATCGAGAATTTTCAATTAATCATAAACATCACGCAATAAGAAATTTAACCCAAAGTTGCGAGATTAAACATTTAATCAAAAATGGTCCCACGCGGATTAAATTCGGATTATCACTATAAACACTAATGTTGCATGACAAAGAAAGTTAAACGCATAATAATCCGACTGTAATACGTGAGGATTCAATTAAATACAATTTTACACAAAACCTAGTTTTCGGAGCTCAAAACCATTATTGGCGGAACACAACCCCGACCCTATTTATCTAAGGGCAATACATAAATTAAACTACTTTAACACTAGGAAAGCAATAAATAAATGAAATACAAGTTAATCTAGACAAGGAAAGTAAATGAAAATAATGGAAATAATCAAGAAAAACACAAACTATATTAATGAAGAAAATGAAGTAAACTTACATACATAAAAATGGGTAAAACACCCAAAAGAAATTAAGTATGGCAAAGCTTCCACCAACCAAACCCTAAAGCCTAATGTGAAAATGTAAGATATCCTTTCTCAAAATGAGAGAAATTTTATATATACAAACCTCCAATGGCAAACTTGTAAATAAAGAGAAGAAAAACTGCAGACCCGAATCGATTCGGGTCAAATCCGAATCGATTCGGATGGTAGATATTTTGAAGGTGCATAAGGGGAGAATCGATGCGGAGGAAATCCGAATCGATTCGTTCAGGGATACCTGCTTCACTCGATTTCAGCAAATTGGTTTGCCAAGGGGGAAAATCGATTCGCATAGGTTTTCTTCAATTCCCCTATTTTGGGTTGTTTTGTCTTTCTCTTCCACTTGAATCTTTGTAACTTCTTCGTTAGGGCTCCGATTCATGCACCATTTGCGGCCACGTGAAGCTCTCCCAGATGGATACAACTTCTGTGAGATGTTGGGCCAGATACCCAAGCTGTGAAATGTCTAAATTGCCCCCGCGCGTGCGAATTTGTACGAAAACTCGTCAAAATGCATCCAAACTCCATACTAAATACCTAAATACCTACAAAAGCTCAATTAATCCCTGCAAAACATATAATTATACAAATTAAAGGTTTTCTGGTTAACGATCACAAATATAGGGATTAAGATACCCGAGGGGACTAATAACGCATAGGTTAATGGGTGAAATACGCAATATTTGCGTCGTATCACCAAGCAACATTTTGAACAAATACTCCATACTTTCGATCAATCATCAAGCATGGAGAATTGGGGGCTTCTGTTATATGGAAATATTATCTCATCGTGTGGATCAATGAACTATAGACACCTGTCATCCTAGGTGGCCATGTATCTATCTTGATCTGCATCAGAGGAACCTAGTCGGTTGGAAGGCCCAGAATTTGAGCCATCAGGAATTGCAAAAGTCACTCAGCTAGAAAGGCGACCAACACTAAATATCAAGAGTCGCATTTATTGTATATAGATGTAAATGCCTGAAAATATAAAGATATTCCATCTCTAGGGTTTCAGACCCCAATTAATAGATAGTCTCCCTTAGCTCAAAATTCAATCATTTTTAAGCACGCCATATTGAGCTATTATAACCAGCATAAATAAAACTCACAGCAGACATAGGCTTTCTTTATAGCCGAACCACTTAACAAATTTTGTCTCTTGTGTGTTCGGTTAGATTGCTCTTATTATTTATCTGTGATTATAAAATTGGATTTCTCCATTTTCATACATCAACAAATATAATTATACTTTTTTAAACTTTAAAAACTTTATTTTTTTGAAAAATTATTTATTAAAGAACGTTAAGTAATTATTTATATATGGAAACTGTTTTTAAAAAAATGTTATAGTAACGAAAAATATAAAAAGTTTATATATATGTGTGTGTGTGTGTGTGTGTGTGTGTGTGTGTGTGCACGCGGGTAAAAAATAATGTTTTAAAGATCCACTAGGTTTTTCTTTAACATTTTCCAATTCTTTATTAGGTGGACATGGTCATGGTGATAGGTACACCAGAGATAAGCAACTCTATCATTCGGGTCACTAGCTATCTTAGGCGGCTTCCTAAATAATGACTTGTCATTTATCTATGGAAGCAACTTATAGATTAGTTTCTGGAAGAAAGTGTATACTACTTAGTAGGTGCTCTCGTTAGTCTGTGTATCGGGTTGTCCTTTAGAGGTACCAATCTTTGACCTCTTCTTAGCAAAAGTCGGTTGATTTCCTTCCTTAGTCAACTTCTTCGAATAATTCTTATTAGATTATTTGATCGGCTGGAACATCAACATTTTGGAGCTCATCCTCAAATTTGGCATATTTTTCAATGGTTGCCAAGAAATCATCCATGGATGATATTAACTTTGTAAGGGACTGATATAAATCATCCGACCTAACGAAACCAAACTTGAAGGATAAGAACGCTAACTGCCCATTGCAATTGTCAATTTCATTGAACAGTTTTGAGCAACGTTGAGCATACTTTCAAAGGGACTCGTATTTTTCTTTTTTGAGGATGATTAAGGAATCAACTTTGTTTACCACCTTGTTGCTGGTGATGAAATGGGTTGTGTACTACTTGGCTAATTCCCTACAGGAAGATATTAACCTAGGGTCCAGCTTCTCAAACCACCTAAGGTCGATTTTTCCTAAATTTAAGGGGGCGGCACGACATGTGAAGTTTTCATGATGGATCAACAAAGACATGCATGTCTATAGTGCCTACTATAATGAGTTGGATCGAATTTTTTAGCATAAGTGGTGATCTTTATAACGGAGAACTTCTTTGAGGGATCTGATGTTTCTATATAAATGGTGAACAAAGATGCTAATTCATGACCTAGTGCTCTCCTATCAAGGTCATTTCGAGTGCGAGCTAAATTGGGGCTTAATCTCCCCCTAATTACTTATAAATGAATTCTCAAAGATCGTCACTATCGATTTTCTTCAGTGGAGGCCTAGTATTAGGAAAACTACTATTGTGGTTGGATTTTGCTTTTCGAACGGGATGTAAATTGTAATATTATGAGTCGGCGTGCGATCCACCTGAGGGAGATTATATCACATTGTAAGCGGATTCTTTGATCTCGAAACCCTATTATAATGGTTAGACTTATATCATATAAGGGCACATCCCTATCCTCATATAATGCTCAAGGTGTGAGAACTATACCCATGACCCTCAGACTTCTCGATTAGTTGGCTTCTCAACTAAGTTATTTCTTCATCTCATTCATTCAATTATTCTTCATAAAGGTTTACTAAATATGATGTCTCCTTTGCTACACTAAATCTTGCGAATGGTCACGCCTAGTGGGTCACGGCCAAGTCTGCGAGGTCGCGGACTTGGGCTATGACCAACTCAATATTTGGCGTGACCATATTAATTACCACACTAAATCATCAATGCTCTAGAAATGGTCACGGACCAAATCCCTGAATACTGTGGGTCACGGACTTGGACCGTGACCAGGGCATGACCATCTTGGCGCCAAATATCGGGCCAAAATTCCCTCCAAACTGGTCGCGAATAGGTCACGGACATGGGTCGTGACCAAAGTCATGACGAAGCAGAAAACACACACATTGAGGATCACAGCTGGGGACCGTGACCATTTCTTGGTGTGGGTCACGGCTATGGACCGTGACCATACCTCATTCAAGCAGTAAGGTTGATGGGAAAAGGGTCGCGCATGGTGGGTCACGACTCTAGGCCGTGACCGGGTGCAAGCCAGCAACACCCTCATTTTCATTTATTGGGCGCGCTCTTGGGGGTCACGGTTCTAGGCCGTTACTAAATTCGGGTCTTAAAAAAACGTTGCTTGGTCATTTTTGTGATTTTTAAGGGTTGTCTAAGGGCTAACCGATTTCGTGTGATTTCTAAGGTCTAAGCGATTTCAGTTGGATTTCATTTCAATTAAACCCTGGTATGTATTGATTAATTTTAATTTCATTTGGATTTCATGATTTCTATCTAAAGCCCTAATTTCTGTGTATGTATGTGTAGATTTATGTTTGTATGTGTGTATGTATAGATTTATGTTTATATGTGCGTGCATGTATAGATTTATGTGTATATGTATGCTTATGTGTGTAACTATGAACAAATAAATTGTTTTTTTGTCAATAAGCCCTATATTGTATGTGTGTGTGTGTGTGTGTGTGTGTGTGTATAGATTGTATGTGTGTGTATGTATAGATTTATGTCAAAAAAAATATTAGGGTTTAGTAAACCCTAAATTGTATGTGTGTGTGTGTATGTATCAATTATGTCAATAAACCCTAGATTGTATATGTGTGTATGTATAGATTATGCCAATAAACCCTAGATTGTATGTGTGTATTTTTTTTGACAAAATATAATTAAATGGATTTTTAATGAGTAAAAAAATTTACATCCACCTTGTCGTGATTTTATTGGGGGTTATATGCGTGCCATCATATTATATTGGGGGTTATATGCATGTCGTGATTTTTTGCACTACAATATGTGTGTAAGTACTATAATATGTGTGTGAGTACTACAATATGTGATTTTTTACATTTACCTTCTGTAGTAGTGTTTATGCATTGGTTGTTTGTTTGCACTACAATATGTGTGTAAGGACAATGTGTATTTCTGTTGATTCTGCAGTTTGTATGTTTATTGAATAAATAATACACATATACTTTTAAACTCTCTCATAATAAATTCTAACAAAAAGTGTTATAAACAATTACGGCGGGTTGTTGTTGGGATTTCACATATACTTTTAAACTCTCATAACATTCAAACTCAAACCTTAATAGTGGGACTCGTATTCACGCCCGCGTATACTTTTCTCCGGAAAAATGAGGCACGGTGATAATTACTGTCAACAAGAGTGGGAGAAATTGCAATTAGACTGCATACATAACTCTTTTATTAGTGTTCATCATATAGAGTGTACTCCTATTTATAGGTATGGAAATAAAAAGATCAAACAATTTCACTACCTTATAAATCACGGAGTTGATCTCTAGCAAGATTACTTGTTCGATCGTATTCTATTTTCTCTACCAGATAACTGGGATGACGTTATACAAAATATATTTCAAACACATAATCCCGGCATAGCCCTAACTTTGGTTACTTTATTGGAGAAGGCGGAAAAAAATCTACCCGTTATGGATACAACTGCGTACAGAGAGCATTGACATAGACTATGATGTCTCGCGCCACATTCACGTAAAATTGAATCTTGCCAACAAGTTGAGAAATATGGGATTCCGAGTTCATGTCACGGATATCTACATATCAATCATAGATACCCTTTCTCCTCATTGGCCACGTGCAAAAATTCATAGGTTCTTAAAAACTAATACTGAATGGATGGAGATCAGACACATTGAACTTATTCTAAAGTCTTACTCTAAAAAGGTATATATATATATATATGTTTAGTCATAAGCTTGATTAATTAGTTATAATTTCATATTATTATAATTATTTAGTCACTTATAGTTTTTCATTTTTGTCGATAATGTCGAGAGGAAACAACCCAATGATACCAAGTGCTGAGGTGACACCACAACGAGGTTCACCATCTCATGAAGAACCCTCATTATCAACACCAATGGATGAGCAATTCACAACTCCACCAATGGTTCACTCCTCACCAAGTCCAACTCCAAATTCTCCTACGCCCCAATCCAGCACTCTCGTTGCTTCAACCCCCCCTTTCAGCACTCTCGATGCCTCTCTCTCAAATAAAAAGAATCCCATTGGGTTCTCCCTTCTCGAGAATAACCCGACGGGTGATAGGAATGACGTGCTGAACTTTAAAGGACGGTGTTTGTCTCTAGGAAAAATAAAAGTGGGAGTCGGTGGACCAGACAATTGGAACCTTGTTGATCAAGCTGTCAAAGATGACATACATGACCAACTCTGCAAGCATTTCTCATTTCCTGATCATTCCAAGAATAGGGTTCTATCTCGGGTTGCTAAAGGATTGAGGACATACAAGAGAAACCTTCGAAAGAAAAATTTCTCGAAAGAGGTAGGGAGCTTAGATATTCTGGCTTTGAAAGAGAGAGTGCCTCCCAATGTTGAAATGCCGTTGGAGCAATGGAATAATTTTTTAGAGCATGAGGCAAAGGAGAAAAAGTTGGTTTAGAGGGATCAAAATAAAAAAAATAGGCCACAAAAAACTGATATCCATAGGTTGGGATCCAAATCATAAGAGGATTTGAAGAACGAATGTGAGAGTAGGACAAAGGATGGTCCAGATGCCGATAAAAACCCAAATCGGTCCAACTTATTCGTTCATGCTCGACGGGACAAAGATAATAAATTCTCGTCGTACTTGGCTAAGACAATGGAATCAATATAGGCCATCACCAGTCAATCCGATTCGAGCCCTTCTGATGACTTTGACCTTGAAAATGATGTCCTGACACAGATCTTTGGAAAGGACAAAAGGGGGAGGACGAGAGGTGTTGGCTCACATATGCCAAAAACAAAATTTCAATACACTGCACCTCTTGTGGACGAGCTTTCTTCGGTCAATAATTGTATCTCATCCCACAAGGAGCACCAGTTGAAGACCGATGGGCATGTCCATGAGATTAAAAATACCCTGGGATTATTGACGAATCAAATTGGGAAACTTGTGAACTTTTTTGAAAGTTATAGGCCCCCAATGCCTCATCAAGGTTACCCTTACCCTACTCCTACTCAAGGTTTCACATATCCTTCCCCTCCAATATTCCCCTCCCAAATGCCTCCTCATCCAACATTCCCCTCCCCTGTGCCTCCACTAGTCACGGGACTTGGATCATCGTCAACAACTCACAGTGAATATGGCGAAGAGTAATATATCAAGGACATCAAAATTTTGAGGTTTGTTGGCGTGTGCATACTCATCTCCATAGCTGTCGAATCTCTTATACACGGTCGACCTTTGGAGAAGGGTGAGGCTTAAATAATGGTCAATGAAATATACAACGGTTGCAGAGATGTACTTGTGTACGTTAACAGCGGGGAAGGGATGGAGTTGAGAAATTATGCAAAATCTTTTTTTACTTGGCCAGTTTATTTATTGGCCAAGGTGTAATAATATTTTCTTTCGTTTCAATTGTAATATTTTTTTTATTTTAGTTGTAAGAATATTGGTTTTGCTTCAGTTGTAATGATTTTTTTTTTCTTTCAGTTGTACGAATATTGCGTTTTGTTTCGGTTGTAATGATATGTTTTTTTCTTTCAGTCGTAAGAATATTCTTTTTGTTTCAGTTGTAATAATGTTTTTAACCTATTACCACAGGACTAGAATTTGAAGATTATTACATGGATTTCCCACAATACAAAGAGTGTATGGGAGAGACTAACCGGATCTTAAATAATCATGTAAAGGGCGTTTATGAATTTGTTAAATACGCTTCCAAAAATCTTAACAGTGACAAGATTTTGTGTCCGTGCACTCATTGTATTAACGGCAAATATAAGTCATTGGAAGATGTTGAGTTGCATTTACTAATGTGGGGAATCTGTCAAGACTATAAAATGTGGACATACCATGGTGAAAAAGTTATACCTTATGTTACGGAAGAATTATCGACACCCGAATGCGTAATGGAACCCCAACAAGTAGAACTGGTACATGATTAGCCAACACATCGTCCATTAACCGACTTAATTGATGATTCTTACGGACTCCACAACCATCAAAACCACCAACCTATGGATACATATAATGTGCATTATGACCAAGTAAATGAACAAATTGATGCTGAACTACTAGGAGATCGAGAATACATACGGTTGAAAGCCGATGCAGCTAGACCGTTGTATAAAGATTGCAATGAATATCACACGGTATTATATGCAATGATTGGTTTGCATAATTTCAAGAGTCAATTTTGTTTGTCTGGGAACAGCGTAACCGAAATTCTTAAGTGGGTTAAAGAAATTCTCCCAAAAGAGAACACGTTACCAGACAATTATCCTACCATGAAGAAGAGTTTGAAGGTTTAGGTTTGAAATATAAATCTATTCATGCTTGCAAGTATGATTAGATATTGTACCGGAACGAGCACGAAGAGAAGGATGAATGTCCTATATGCAATGAGCCTGGATATGTGGTTTGTGAGAATGGAAAGGACGAACATGCAAAAAATCGCAAGTGCTTGCAAGTCCCACAAAAGGTTTTGAAGTATTTTCCACTTGGACCACGGTTAAAATGGGTTTTTACTATACCGTTGATAGCGGAGGCCATTACATGGAATGCTCGATGTAAGGTGGGTGGGAATTTGATGCGTCATCCGGTTGATTCACTCATCTGGAAAATTTCAAATGCAAAACACCATGAATTTGCAAAGGAACCGCGCAACGTTCGTCTCACAATCTCAACCGATGGGTTTAGCCCTTTCAATAATTTAAGTACTAGTCAGAGTTATTGGCCAGTTCTCATGGCTCCTTTAAGTCTCCCTCTGAAATTATGCATGAGAAAGGAGTTCACATTGTTATCTTTGTTGATATCTGGGCCGAAGGCTCCCAGTGATGACATTGATATATTTTATCATTTTTTTGTATCCTATCATTTGTAGGATTTTTTCACGTGGAACAAATGAAGAACGCAATGGCTTACAACATGAAGATTGTTTATATAATGTTGTGGACATTCAGGATTATGTTTTTTATGTGTTACAGCCGTGCAGGCCTTTATTGTTTAGTTTTATGGTCTCTTGAGCTTTTATAATTTGATTGTTAAATTTTATGGCCGTGCGGGCTTTATAATAAGCAGGTTTTATATTTACAGGGTTTGGAATGTCCATAAAATAGAGGAAACTCTACCCAATTTATTTTTTTATCTGTGAATTATTAAGACATATTTTTAAGTTTGTATATATATTTGTTTATTAACAACGTTCCCGATTCGCAATTTGTGATTTTTTTTATTATTTTGCCAATAATAAATTTTGTAACACCTCGTACGTGTCCAACGTTACATGTAGCAACCGACCGTGCAGTCATAGGACTCCCAATTTTAGCATTGGACCAAAAAGGACATTTTTTTTAAATTATAGTTAAATATGGTCATGGACTTTGTCCATGACCATTTTTATTTTATTTTTCGCGCATAAAAATGGTCGCGGCCAAAGTCCATGACCCCCAACCGTGACGAAAAATGGTCGCGGCCAAATTTCGCGACCATTTTTTTCCTTTTTTTCCGTTACCATGGGTCACGGACTTTGGCCGCGACCAATTTTTATCACGGTTGTGGGTCACGGCCAAAGTCCGCGATCAATTTTTTCCTTTTTTTTCCCGTCGCGGTGTGGGTCACGAACTTTCGCAGCGACCAATTTTTGTCACGGTTGTGGGTCATGGACTTGGGCCGCGACCATTTTTTCTCGTCGTGGTGTGGGTCATGAACTTTGGTCGTGACCAATTTTGTCACGGCTATAGGTCACGGACGAAGGCCACGACCATTTGTTTCCCCGTCGCAGTATGGGTCACGGACCAAGTCCGCGACCATCTTCCGTGACCATTTTTTGGTCACGGACTTGGACCGCGACCCATGAAATTTATCGTGCCCAAAATGTTCACGGCCCAAGTCTGCAACCCACAGTCTTGGTCAGGTATTTTGGCCGTGAACATTCACCAATTTTGGTGTAGTGCTTCTTAGTGAGGGTTCTATAGAGGGAGTGTAATGTTGTCAACTAGGTCTAGACTTTCAAGGCATATGTCCCCTTAACCTCATTTCACTAAAAGGTGGTGGGGACCTTGAAGGACTTTGGTCGCTCTTCACAACTTGTAATTCAGACTAGATGCGACTCTTGACACGTGAATGGTAAGATTGGTGGGGAGACATATTGAACAAGGGTTAGTATTCTTCAGTGTTGGGGATTTAAACCTTTTTCCCACAGATGACACCAAATTGTGGGGCATATTAATCCTATAATAACTGCAATATTCCAATATGGCCCCAATGTGTGAGTGCTATATGAAAAGGATACACAAATTTACATGGTTCGGCAGGTTGTCATGTCTAAGTCTATAATGAAGAGGGGAATAGCTTTATTAATGGATAAAAAAGATAACGTGGAGTTCTAGGGTTATTGGCTAATAGTCCAAGTCGTAGATATAAGAATGTGGTAACTCGTGTCCCAAGTCATTGGGGTCATTGCTACTTCTAGATACAAGTTTTCAATAACTCTAGGTCTCTCTCATAGTGATCGACTACTAGCTTTGATAATAACTTTGAGGTAGTAGAATACAGTCGGTCTCCATCTGTCCATATATAGTCATCATCTCCCTTGATATTATAATACCCTTTAAATTTAAAAGAATTTACTTAAATAAAATAATTAGTTAATTCGAATTCTTGGGATTTAATTTTATTTTTGAAAATTTTTTAGAAAATTTTTAGTAACTATTTTTAAATGAAAATTGATTTTTTATCATTTTTAAATACAAAAATAAAGTTTTATAAAAAAATACTTTGGAAGTACTTTGGAGTTAATTGGAATTCGGATTTTATTTGAGAAAATAATTAAATTTAAAATGTTTAAGGACTTTTAAAATATTATTTAGAAACTAATTAACATAATTAGTTGGGTGGATAAGGTTAGTATGGGAATCAAAGCATACTTGGAGAGGAATCGATGATTAAAGACAAAGGAGTAAAAGCATAAGAAGTAGAGAATTAATACAAAAACCTAAAGGAAACCTTACTGGCTCCAAAAACCCATAATCTAACTCCCAACCCTAAAATTATCTATTTCTATTCTAAACAAAATCATTTAATTTTTGGAAGAACAATTCAACTATTTTCTCAAGGGGTTATTTTCTGTAACAATGTTGTTTTGCTTTCAAGTATATTTGTGAAGAGCAACATCGTAAGACGACTCTTTGTCGTGAAATTCGCACTACCTAAGTGTGTTATTTCCATTATTTACTATTATAATCTTTTTATTTTAATTTATTTTTATTCATCTAACTTGCACGCACTTTAGTTAATTTGTATGATTTTATACTTAGATATGTTTTATTTGTGCTTTATACTATTGTTGGCATATATATTGTGCTCTTGCTTAGTTGTTAGCATATTTATTTTGTATATTAATCTATAAGAGTATTTAATTAATTAATTATTTAATCCTTTTGGCTCTACCATTGTCGATGCCCAAGTCTGGATGTGAAACAAGGTGGGTTAGTATTAGGTTGATAGTCTACTGTAAAACTTATGTCAAATCTTGTGATGGATACTCTAATTAAAAGAAGAAACGTAAATAAAAATAACATAAATAAAATCAAATTCTAAATGTGGAATTTAGGAACACTAACTGACAAGTGTAAAAAACTTATGGATACCTCAAAGCGTAGGGAAATCAACATAGCATGTCTACAAGAAACTAAATGGAAGGGTGAAAAGGCTAGAGAGATAGGAGAAGGCTATAAATTATTTTACTCAGGAGGGATAGATAATTGTAGAAATGTGGTGGGTATTGTTGTTGATCACTATATAAAAGATAAAGTCGTGGATGTTAAAAGATGGGGAGGTAGATTAATGAGTATTAAGATCGTCTTAGATAAAAAAAAATATTGAATATTATAAATGCTTACCTGCCCCAAGGAGCTTTAGCTGAAAATGTAAAGAAATCATTTTGGGAATTATTGGATGAAATATTACAACAAATTCCTATGCATGAAAACATATTTTTAGGAGGTGACTTGAATGGACATATAGGAGTGGAATAGAATGGTTATCCAAGGATACACGGAGGCTGTGGTTTTGGTAAGAGAAATAAAAGAGGGGAAACTATCTTAGAATTTGCTAAGGAATATGATCTAGCATTAATAAACACATTTTTTAAAAAAGGAAGAACACTTAATAACATTTAAAATCGGAGAGAATAAAACTCAAATAGACTATTGCTTGCTTAGAAGAAGAGACTTGTACACATGAAAATATTGTAAAGTTATACCAGGGAAAAGGTTAACAAATCAACATCTTCTGTTAGTAATATATTTAAAAATTAAAGGATTTAAGTACCGAAAAGAGAAAATAGGTTATCAAAATATAAAATGGAAGGACTTAAAAGGATGCAAAGAGATTGAATTTAGACAGAAGTTTCTATTAAACATGAAGTGAAATTGGAACGACAATGTTAATAACATTTGGTCAAGAACAAAGAATGATATCGAGAAAATAGGTAAGCAAGTTTTAGCTGAGACAAATGGAAAAAGATTCATTAAAAAAGAGATTTGGTGGTGGAATGAGGAAGTGCAAAAGATAATACAAAAGAAACGGGTAAGTTTTAAAGAGTGGAAAACGAGTAAAAATCAAGAAGATTTAGAAAAGTATAAGAAGTTAAAAAGTGAAGTAAAAAATATTATTAGAAATGCGCAACAAAACGCACTAATAATCTTTATAATAAATTATGAGCCAAGGAAGGTGAGAAAGAAATATATATATATATATATATATATATATATATATATATATATATATATATATATATATATATATATATAATTGGCAAAGAATAGAGACATATTGGCAGGGATATGGGTCCAGTTAAGTGTATTAAAGACATAAATCAAAATATATTTATTAACGATAAAGAAATTATAGATAGATGGGAAGAGTATTTTCAAGGACTATTGAGTGAAGAATATCCGAAAAAAGATGTCGAGAATATTTAACCGAATATAGGAATGGTATGTCTGATTAATGAAAAAGAAGTAGATATATTAATAAGGGAAATGCGAAATAATAAAGCGGTTGGCCTCGATAAAATACCCATAGAGGTGTGGAGAACCCTTGGAAAGGGGTAGAATGGTTAACAGGCTTATTTAATAAAATTTTAAGAGAAAGAGTCATGCGAGATATGTGGAGAAAAAGCACCATTATACCTTTGTTTAAAAAAAGGGGGACATACAAAGCTGAGGTAACTATAGAGGAATCAAACCGATAAATCACACGATGAAATTATGGGAAAAGGTTATAGAACAAAGATTAAGAAATGATTCAACAATTTTGAATAATCAATTTGGATTTATGCCAGGGCGATCCACCACGGAAGCTATTTACTTATTAAGACAGTTAATGGAGAAATGTAGAAGTAAGAATAAAAATTTATATATTGTCTTTATAGATATAGAAAATGCTTATGATAGAGTACCTAGGGATATAATTTGGTGGGCTTTAAGGAGGAAGAGAATCCCTACAAGTTATATTAAAGTTGTTGAAGATATGTGCGATAACACAAAGAATAGAGTAAGGACTATATATAGAGAATTTAATGACTTTACAATTAAAGTGGTTTTACATCAAGGATCAACCTTAAGTCCTTACTTATTTGTAGTTTTGGATGAGATTACTAAGGACATGTAAGAAGATTTCCGATAGGATATGTTGTTTACGGATGATATAGTTTTAGTAGACACTTCAAAGGAGGGCTTAGCGGTGGGAGTAGATACTTTGAGAGCAGCCTTAGAGCCTAAAGGACTAAAAATCAGTAGAAATAAAAAAAATTATGGAATGTAAATTTAATAATGAGGCGTCAAGTAACATAATATTAAAGATTGAAGAAAAAGTAATAAACCAAACTAATAAATTTCATTATCTAGGTTCAATGTTACAAAGTAATGGGGATATTGATGAGGATGTTACGAGTAGAATATCAATTGGTTGGATGAAATGGAGACTAACGAGTGGGGTATTATGCGACAAGAGGATAACTAATAAATTAAAAGGAAAATTTCATAGGACAGTTATTAGGCCACCGACCCTATATGGAGCGAAGTGTTTAACGTTAAAGAAAAAATATGAACAAAGTCTCCATGTTAGTGAGATGAGGAGGCTCCGGTGGATGATAGGAATCACTAGAAAGGGCATAATTAAAAATCAATACGTGAGAGAAAAGTTAGGAGTAACTCCCATTAGTGATAAGAGAAGTTAGACTTAGGTGGTACGGACATGTGTTGCGTAGACCAATAGATGCCCCTATAACAAGAGGGAGATCGTTGGAAATAAAGGGTAAAAGAGAAAGAGTTTGCCCTTAGCTATCGTGGGAGGAAATTATTAAGAGGGATCTTAAGGAATTAAACTTATATGATAATATTGCATATAATATATCAGAACGGAAAAGGAGGATCCATGTGGCCGACCCCATGTGATGGGATTAAGTTAAGGATGATGATGATGATTGTTAATACCAAAATCTACCATCCTACGTGGACCACTCACAAGCCAGCACGTGTCATCCAATGTGGTACTAGTCTAGGTCTGTCCGAACAATAAGGAAGCCCAACCAACATGGAAGCCCGACCAACTGCCTGTATTAATAACAAATCGACAGTTGTATTACCGTCTGCATTGCCAATGAAGTGACCGCCTTTTCACATTTAATTCTCATTATGTATTGATGAAAATGCCTAACAAATAAAGGCATTCCATCCTTTCATGTGACAACTAACAAGACACCTCTTGGGGATACAAATACATTGTATCACCCTCATTACAAGGGGACTGGAAAAACCATTCAAGATAATCAATACAGAACAGTTGACGTAGGCTATTCTTTTTAGACGAACCACTTTAAAATTCCTTATGTATTATTTGTTGTACTTATTTTTATCTGTGATCGATTAATTAGGCCTAGTCTAGTTTTTGCATCAATAATGATGATGATGATGATGATGATGATGATGATGATGATGATGGGAGCTTCCTTACATAAATTAGGGATTTTGAGGAACAATTGCAAGGGATTTCTTCAATCTTTCTTTTGGGATTTAGTATTTATCATTCAAGGAAATATAATTATACTCTCTCCTCTCATGATGTAATTAATGATTTCTACATAAACAAGTTCATATAAATTATAAAAATGGTGTAAAAATAATTTGGGTTATTTGATATATGAAAAAATTGTGATTTTTTTGTACATAAATGATTAAGCCCAAATTCTTAAAATTTTATGTTGGAGAAGATATTTATCATTAGAGGAAGAAGGTATGCTGGAGGCAAAGAAAAAAGCAACCACTTATCAAGTAGATGCATCTGAGACGAATAGCGAGTCTGAGGTTGATAGATCCACGAGGCAAATCTGAGCTCATAAAAGGCCAAGTGATGGAAGTAACAAAAAGCATTGTTCTCGATGATGATAAACCAGAATGAACAACTCAAATAGGAGCATCACTGGAACCAGTTCTTAAGCATGAGTTGATAACTTTCTTGAGGAAAAGAAAACAGGTGTTCGCTTGGATTCATGAAGATATGTCAGGCATAGATCCAATTTTTTCGTGCCATAAGCTTAATGTTAATCGGGAGGTCAAACATGTGAAGCAGTGGAGAAGAGTTTTCAGCCCGGAGAAGAACCAAGCTATACAGGAAGAAGTGGAGAAACTTCAAAAAGCTTCCTTTATTGAAGATGTGAAATACCCGAACTAGTTGGCCAACGTAGTTATGGTCAAGAAAAGGAACAATAAATGGAGGGTGTGTGTTAATTTCACTGACCTGAACAAATCATGTCCAAAGGATCACTTTCCTTTACCACAAATTGATCAATTGACGCTACTTCAGGGCATGAGCTGTTGAGTTTCATGGATGCATATTCTGGTTATAAACAGATTAAAATGAAGCCCGAAAACAGAGAAAGTACTTCTTTTATCACTCCCCGAGGAACTTATTGTTATAATGTTATGCCTTTCGGTTTGAAAAATGAAGGTGATACCTATCAGAGACTGGTAAATAAATTATTTGAGGAGCATATAGGGAAGAATATTGAGGTGTACGTGGATGATATGCTCACTAAGAGCAAAAAAGCTATTGATCATATTTTCGACCTCAGCCAGACATTTGATGAATTGGAAACGTATCAGATGAAATTAAACCCCACCAAATGCGTCTTCGGAGTGCAGGAGGGAATGTTCCTCAGGTATATAGTGAATAAAAGAGGTATTGAATCTAATCCGGATAAGATTAAATCCCTGATCGAAATGCAATCTCCGACCGGTAAAAAGGATGTTCCGAGGCTAACCGGATACGTAGCAGCACTCAACAGGTTTACATCTCGAGCAACGAATAAATGTCTGCCATTCTTCAAGGTACTCAGAAAAACATTTGAATGGAACGATGAATGTGAAAAGGCATTCCTGGAGTTGAAGAAGTACCTAGGAACACCACCACTACTTTCTCGACCAGTGATGGGAGAAAAGCTATATTTGTATCGGGCGGTATCTGAGTCGGCAGTTAGCTTTACCTTGATCAGGGAGGAAAATGGAGTTCAAAAGCCAGTTTATTACACTAGAAAAACTTTTCGAGGAGCAGAAGTGAGATATCCCAGACTAGAGAAATTAGCTCTAGACTAAATTGAATCTAGTATACAAATGAAACCATACTTTCAAGCCTATACCATAGTGATCTACACTGACATGCCACTAAGACAGGCTTTACATAAACCAGAGAAGTCTGGAAGACTGATGTATTAGGCTGTGGAGTTGGGGGAATATGACCTTGTGTATGAACTAAGGATTGTTTTAAAAGGTCAAGTTGTGGATAATTTTATTACAGAGTTCACTTATCTAGAGGTCCTCGAGAAATAATGGACTCTAGCTGAGCAACATGTAGGAGTCAGCAGACCTACTGGAGATACGCCCGACCAACGTCAAATAGGGAAAATCGTAGAAAAGACCAATCAGAGCCATCCAGTGGACTACAGGATATGAAGAGGAAATATGAGGAGGCGAAGGATAAAATATTCCATCAAGGGATTCTAACAAACCAAGCATTTGATAGCGATATCCCCTTATGGAGTCTGTATGTTGACGGGTCATCTTGTGCAACCGGATGTGGAGCTAGAATCATTCTCAATACTCCAGATGAGCTAGATATAGAGTACGCTCTAAGATTCCAATTTCAAGCCTCTAATAATGCGGCAGAGTATGAAGATATGATTATTGTCTTAAATCTAGCTAAATCACTGAACGCCGATCAAGTTGTGGTATACAGTAATTCACAGTTAGTTGTAAATAAGGTATTGAGACTATATGCAGTGAAAGGAGAACTGATGACCAGATATTTGGCCAAAACTTTGGAAGTAATTTCCACTTTGCTAGCAGTTCAGATGGTCAGGATTCCGAGATTAGAGAATGCCCGAGCAGATGCACTTGCTCGGTTAGCTTCAGCAACTAGAACGGAGATACGAAGAACTATTCATATTAAGCTACTTGATAGTAGGAGCATTGATGAAGATATTATGGTTAACTTTATTACAGTTGATATGGGGCCATCTTGGATGGACCCCATAAGAGCATAAATTAAATATGGAATTCTTCCAATCAATCTACTTGAAGCTAAGAGGCTGAAATACAAAGCTGCAAGATACGTTCTAGATGGTGGTGTGCTATATATAAAAGGATTAACTACCGTCCTACAACGGTGTGTGCACCCAGATTTGATTGAAGAATTCCATGAAGGGTCTTGTGGAGCCCATGCAGTAGGAAGAACGTTATTGCAAAGAATTCATACACAATGGTACTACTGGCCAACTATGCGGTCAGGTTGTGCAGATTTTGCCAAGAAATGTGATAAGTTCCAGAGATTTTCTAATATACGTAAGGCCCTACAAGCTCTCCTAACACCAATCACGTCACCCTGTCCTTTTGTTATATGGGGAATTGATTTGGTCGGACCTCCGCCGACTACCCGAGGAAGGTTTAAGTACCTGGTTGTAGGGGTGGCCATAGGCCCGAGGCCCGCCAAGCCCGCCCAATAAAAAAATAGGGCTTGGGTAAGGTGAATAGGCCCGCAGAGCGGGCCTGACAAAATTTTATAGGCCCAATTTTTTTTCGGGCGGGCTTGGGCATGAGTTCTTAAGCCCGATGAGGCCCGGCCCGGCCCGAGGCCCGAAAAAAAATATATATATATATATATGGGGGAGGGGAAACTTTTATAAATATAAAAACGTATATCAAGTCTTTTCATGTAGAGTGGAAAACTTTATATATGGACTTTGTAATACATGGAGTTTAAAACAGAATTTTAATTAAAAAAATTGGTCTTTAAATAAAAAAATAGGTATTTTAATTTTTAAAAAAATCTTTTAATTAACATAACAAGGCCCGATTGGGCGGGCCTGGGTAAAGATCTTTCAAATCTGGGCGGGCTTGGGATTACATAATAAGGCCCGATCTGGGCCCGAGCGGGCTTGGGATAGCACTTAATTTTTCAAGCCCGGCCCGAGCCCGACCGGGCCTGCCCAGGCCCGGCCCACGGCCACCCCTACCTGGTTGTAGTTGTTGATTACTTTACTAAATGGGTAGAAGCTGAACCATTGATCGATATGTCCTATGAAAAAGTTTATCAATTTATTTGGAAGAGTATTTTATGCAGGTATGGATAATCTTATGCTTTTATAACTGATCATAGCACAAAACTTGACAATAATGAATTCACTGCTTATTGTCCCCAGTCCAATGTCCAAAAAATCCACTCTACCCCTGGCCATCCTCAAAGCAACGGCCAAATAGAGGTCACTAATAGAACTTTTCTAAATGGGCTGAAGAAAAGGTTGGAAAATGCAAAAGGAAATCGGATTAATGAACTGCATTCTGTCATGTGGGCTTACCGAACAACTTCCAAAACAGCTACGGGAGAAACTCCCTACCTATTGGCATTTGGTACTGAAGTCGTAATTCCTATTGAGATAGGTTTACCTACGCATAGAGTTCTTAAATTAAATACCCCATTCAGCGATTTGATGAGAAGGCTGGATTTAGACATGCTGGAAGAAGTCTGTGAAAATACAGCTCTAAGGAATGCATCTTATCAATAAAGGACTGCACGTTTCTACAACAAAAGGATTATGCTGACCAACTTAAAAGAGGGAGATTATGTTTTGAAGAAAGTAATTCAGAAGAGTAATAAGTTGAAAGACAATTGGCATGGGCCTTATCATATTACTACAGTTATCCGACCAGGCACATATCGTATTGAGACTTTGGAAGGGGAAGAATTCAAGAACCCATGGAATGCAGAACACTTGAATAAGTACTATCAGCAAATGTAGTTATGTTGTATTCAGTTCACTTAAAAATCAATGAGAACATGACTTTTAAAAATTGCTATTTTGTTGTTTTCTTTTTCGGAGTACTAGTGCTATGAACTTACAAACACAATAAAGGCCACTAATAAAATTGGTCAGTAACAACAAAGGCCACCAATAAAGTTGGTCGGTATCAAGAAAACCACCAATAAAGTTGGTCGGTATCAATTAAGGCCATGAACAAATTTTGTCGGGAATAAGAATACCACCAATAAAGTTGGTCGGTTTTAATAACAACCACCAACAAAGTTGGTCGGCATCAATAACGACACTAAAAAAGTTGGTTGTCAAACATACAAAACCATGCAAGGCAAAACAGTAAGTCCCAAATTATTGCTTAACGAAGACCCGGATGAGTAATTCTCATATAAAGTGGGCTAAAAGATGGACAAATGTTCCACTCACACCTGGGAACCGAGGTAACTAATGCAATTACCATAAAATTTAGGTACATTAGTAGAACCATTGTCAAACATTTATAATTGGTAGAAAACTTAGGATAATCTTAAGAATATCAATAGAACCGATAAAAAACTATAAATTAACTAAAAAAGTTGATCTGTTCATAGTCAATAACTAAGAAAACACTCAGAGAATGATTAAAAGTTGATCCATTCATAAAATAAACTTTTCATTAAAATTAAATGATTACATATTATTATTTAAACATGGAAAAACAAAATACAAAAGTTTATTCTACAGGACGCTTTCCTTCAGCCTTAGAGACAGGATCCATGCCAGCTAAAGGATCATCCAACGCAAAAGGATAGTTGATGAAGTTAAGGTTCTGAAGCATCCTAGTATTACTTCTACTAGGATGGTCAAGCAAATGAGGAGGACGGACGATCTCTAGTTCATCATACAGTTCATAATCCCCCAAGTACTTAGAAATCAAGCAGTTGGGAATACGGTGAAGAGGTACCCAATTAATATCCAACTTAAAGGGAGGATTATCAAGATGAAGCAATCCTGGATCATACCAATCCCATGGAGAGTTGTTACCATCCACCTTCATCACAGTTAAAGAATTTATCCAACCCTATTTATAGGATTCATTCTGGGCCTGTTAGTGTCTATCATTATAATGTCCCAAAGCTTCATTATACCCACCCATCCAAAGTTCTCTAGGCTGCTTATGGAATTGAAAAGTTAATCTATCAACTTGTGACTGCAGCTTCTTCAGTACCCCATTATTAGCCTCCAATTGGGAAAATTGAGTAGATCATTGTTCAGATAAAGCCAGTAACTTTTGAGACATCTCAGTAATAGCTCGATCCTTTGCTTTTAACTGTGCATCTTAATTGGCAAGGTCATGTTGGGTCCTAATTTTCTCTGTGGTTCCTCGGCCAGCCCTATTTCTAGCTCGGGATGAAAAAGCAGATTTAATGTTCTTCAAGGCCTCCAATTCATCCCTTAATGTGGCATTCTCAGCCTCTAAAAGGTAATAACCTTCATCTGTAGTAGCAGCAACAGTTCCAGAGGAAGACTTTTGAAGATTCACTTCATTCCTAAAATTATTATTCTCCTCTTCCAGGAGTTTGGGAACAGCCCTAGTTTCTTTAACCTCAACCCTAAGTAAAGCTTCTTTTTTATTATAAACAGAGACAAATTTATCAAAGCCTCGACCTACACTTCAGCTTTTATATTTCTGCTCATAGCTTTGATGCAATAGCGCAGTGGATTCTTTATACTGTTCTTAAAGTTCTTCTATCATTTCATAATAGGAAACATTATTTGCTACTGTCTAATTAAGTAAGTACTTCAAATATTTGTAGGATTATCTAACCTGTTCTGTGGCATCAGCACCGAGCAACTGAGTGATTTATTCTTCAGACAAGTCCATATGACCACCTTTAAAAAAAGCATTGCATTTCCTCAGTAGCTCGGTATCATGAGAAGATAGTTGTTCCATCTTAGCAATAAACTAGAAGAAGAAAATTACCACCAATCAACAACAAAGATGGAGAACAGGTATAATTAACAGGAGACAAAGAAGGAACAACAAAAGGTTCTTTTATTGATAACAAATAGTTCAAGTATAATCAAAATCAAGGAAAAAGAGATAATAAAAGTAAAAGGGGAAAATGCCAAACAACTTTACACCTTCTCCCTATCATTTTTAACCTTTTTTCTCTTCTCAGAGGAAGGGACTACAGGCTGGAGTTTCTTGGATGAAGGAATAGAAGACTCATGGACTTCAGTTTGTTTGGCAACAGACTCAACCACAAATTAAGACTCTTCAGAAGCAGCTTCATCTTTAACCTCATCCTCTATGACTGGAGGAGGACCATGAATATACCTCTGAAAAAGTTTAGAATCTTCAGTTGTGTTCAAATCTTGAAGGGAAGCAACCCAACCATCTCTAAAATATTTTTGCTTCACATAAGCAATTTGAGCCCTTATCCCAACCAGCACTGAAGGAGGCCTTCACAACAGATTTTATCTTAGATCTGGCAGAGGACACAAGCTCTTCAGTAGCCTTTGCCATGTGCTCAGCTTCCTCTGCCCTGAGCTCATCTTCCTCTTTCTGGCGTTTAGTTTCCTCTTTCTGGTACTCAGCTTCCTCTTTATTGCGCTCATCTTACTCTTTATGGAGCCCAGATTCCTTGGCCTTGCGCTCAGCTTCAAGGGCATTTGTATCAAATGTTTGATGAGCATTTCAGTTGTCTTTAACCTCTCTGCCTAAGTACTCTTCTCAGTCTCCAAGCCTATTGAGATTTGAGTAGAGATTTTTTCAAGCTAGCCAAGGCTTACTCCACCTTATTTAAATAAGACGAATCCTTAATTGCATCATCCTTCTCCAGCATATTATCGAAGTGTACCAATAACTGCAAAAGATGAAGAACAAACTAAGTATTCAAAAGATATGAAAGACAACCAGACCAAGAAAATGGAAATTACTTACTGATCCAAGGTTCTGAGTATCCAATTCGGAGACCCTTATTCTAGGTAGCTTGGCATCCACCCCCTGTGGTCGGGAAGAATACCAGACTTGATCAACCTCCTAGACAAGCCAGTAGTAATAGTTATTGGAGGAACATCATCAGAAGAGGGTAAATCAACCAAGGACAGTTGATCGGTCACTTGGTCGACTTGCTTCTCCGTAAGCCCTTTTCTAAGTCTCCTCAGAAGAAATTCAACCTCTTTGGGTGCTACACCCTTAGGAGATAGGTCTTTGGGGGCTAGATATTTAGGGATTAGACTCTTAGGGGTTGTGGGCTTTATAACATCCCCTATTTTATTCTTAGCCCCTTTAACAAATGATTGGGATCCAGAAGAACTACCGCTGTAAAGGTCAGGAAACTTCCTCTTCTTCATAATTTTAGACAGCGGAGTATCAGAATCAACAGAAACCTCTTTTTCAATATCAATGACCAGAGCAGGAGAGGCAGCAGGTCTGGTAATAAAAGAAAAAACGGTGTTTTTGTACTGGAGCGGATAGGAAGTAGACCTAACGTGCTCTTCAGCTACTACCTTATGAAGACCCCAGATAAACTTCAAGTCTTTCAAATCTACTTCACTCTCTTTGGGTCACTTTCTATTTTTCTCAACTGCAAATCAATTTATAAAATAACAGTCAGCATGACATTTTATCAAACATAAACATGGCAAATTTACTAAAACATAAAATAACCTATTCCATTGCCAAAGAGAGTACATCTAGGTCCTTGATATTTAGCACCTCCAACTAAAGGGGCATGTTACCAATTTTTAACAACTACCCCGTGATCAAAATAGTCCCTATTAGAATCAGGGAGATTAACTACCAAAGCTTTACTAACAGCCCTAGTTTTCAAATAAAAAATGGTATCACTAGTTACCCACTTATAACAAAAAATATGATTTCTGAAATCCCTAGATGGGTTCCATAAATTTGATTTAATCTATAAACTTCATTTACAACTCTCCATGTGTTGGGAGCCACTCTTGCAGGTACAATGTCAAAATATTGACAAAACTCCAAACATAGGGGATTGGGAGAAAACGTGAAATCACATTCGGCAATAAAGATAGACGGGAACCAATGACCCTCAACAAATGAGAAAAAATTAGAAGGAAAAGTGGGATTTTCTAATACAACCCAGGGTGGAATCTTAAAATCGATCCTGAACTTATCGAGCGACTCAATAGAATAAACTATGATGAAGAAACCAAAGAAGAATAGAAAAGAAATTCTTACAACGATTTAAGGATTCAGCAAGAACTAAAGAACAGAAAAAAAAGTGATTGCACGAAAAAGTAAAGAACACGGCAGCAGAATCAGAAGAAAGAGGTAGAAGATAATCGAAGTTTTACCCTCCTTTTTATAAGACGCATTGAAAACTGGGAAAAGTAATGACTAAAGAGAACGACGTTTGGGTTTACGGCGGATAATAAAGTAAAAGACGAAGATACCTCATAAAAGTTAGCAGAAATTTGAAATATTTACAAAATTGCCATTCGCGCCCAAAAATTATCAATTGAATGGATAAAATTCACAAGTATGGAAGGTATGAGCCACTGTTGGAGCATAATATTTCACACTTTCGCATGAACTCCAAGTATAAAACATTAGGGGCTTCTATTGATACCAAAATCTAGCACCCTACGTGGACAATTCATAAGCCAGCACGTGTTATCCAATGTGGTACTAGTCCAGGTCAGTCCGACCAACAGAGAATCCCGACCAACTACCTGTATTAATAATAAATCAATAGCAGTATTACAGCCTGCATTGCCAATTAATCGACAGCCTTCGCACATTTAATTCTCATTATGTATTGATGAAAATGCATAACAAATAAAGGCATTCCATCCTTTCATATGACAACTAACAAGACGCCTCTTGGGGCTATAAATACATTATATCACCCTCATTACAAGGGGATTGGAAAAACAATTCAAGACAACCAATACAGAACAGTGGACATAGGATATTCTTTTGAGTCGAACCACTTTAAAATTCCTTATGTCTTGTTTGTTTTACTTATTTTTATCTGTGATCGATTAATTAGGCCTAGTCTAGTTTTTTGCATCAACAATGATGATGATGATGATGATGACGATGATGGGAGCTTCATTACACAAATTAGGGATTTTGAGGAACAATTGCAAGAGATTTCTTCAATCTTTCTTTTGGGATTTATTGTTTATCATTCAAGGAAAGATAATTATACTCTCTCCTCTCATGATATAATTAATGATTTCTACATAAACAAGTTCTTATAAATTATAAAAATGGTGTAAAAATAATTTAGGTTATTTGATATATGAAAAAAGTGTAATTTTTTTGTACATAAATGAATAAGCCCAATTCTTAAAATTTCATGTATAGTTTGAGTTAGTTTACCAATTCTTGAAATTTCATGTTTAGCTTAAATTAGTTTAATAAAATTGGGTAGAGAATTATATATTCCCTCTTAGATGTTCTTATTTAAATGAAATCATGTGGTTCTTTACATGTAATGGCATATTTCCCTTCGAATTTTAATGTAACGCTTGGTTATGGCAATATATATTGAAAGTTTACAAGAATATATGAGAAAGTAAAATTAGTAAGTATGGATTGACTTTAACAACTCTCATCGACCGTATTTGGTGGAATGGAGACATAGAACTTAGTTTTTAGAAGAAAATGGCTATTTGAATTATGGGTTTGAGACAAGGGTGTACATATCTATTTTCTGGACGACTTTGGTTTTCTTGCACCATGCAAATGGACGTGGTTTTAACCGTGCGAACGAGGCGTGTGAGCGGCTGTGTTTTTACCATGTGAATGGTGGCATGCAAACGGCTAAGATAGGATACCATGCGCACGGATCCAGTGTAGTTTATAACATAGTTACATTGAAGGACTTGTGTGATAAATTTTAGAAGTACCCCTTTTCTTAGTAAATTCTGCTTAAATGGTAAATGTTGGAGTTTAAAACATAACTATTAAAAATACTTATCTCCAATGATTAGATAATGTTAAGGGTGAGGTAAAATTATCTATTCTAATAACTACAAAGTTTAATATTTATACTCATAATTTAGAGTTTTGCTACTCAAATTCATAGTCATTATCTTGTTGCGATGGGCCTACCCGTCGTGTTGTTATAGGTGCTCCAGGATGCCAGACTTAGCTTTCCTTGAGGAGTACTCGTTCCTTATGTCCAACCACTATCGAATTTGAATACGTAGGTGTTGGAGATACCCTTATCTATATATTTCACTTATATTTCATTATGTCGAGAGATACAAGGGTTATCGTATCTTAGCACTGTACTCTTTTGGGTTAAAACGATATTACATTGGAAGTTTGGCAAGTAATACATGTGTTAGGAAGCACTATTATTACTAGGCGGTAGTGGTTTCATATAAGGTTTTATAATATTAATGTTCCTTGTAATTATCATTATTCATTAATTCCTACTTCATGCTAAGGGGTATCTAAATTGTTTTAACAAACTGTAATAATTAATAAATAGACTTAAACAACCTAATTATTGAAAATTACGGGGTGTCGCAAATTCTTGTTTAGCGGGTATGTGATCTCAGGATGACTACATCGCTTTAATTCCTTGATTGCATTATGTCATGCTATGTGTCACATTTGAATAACAATGCCTTTAATACCATAGATGAGTTAGGCCTTTAACAATGATGAAATGAGATTGTAAAAACTAAAAACTTGTTCCATATCCTTTCGATCCCTGTATTGAAACTATGAAAAGTATTTTTGCTTAGTGTATATGATGGACAAAAGTTGACCATTAGGGTATATTCCATTAGTCAGGTAATAACTCGTGTTATACGATCATCCTTTGATAATGAAATTTCATTCAAGATCACTATCATGTATGAACTCCTCGGAACGTTTGACTAGCCGAGAATGTTCAAATCACATTTTGAACTCAACACGCCGAAACTACAGGTCGTGATCAGCTACATCTCCCAGTATGATCGTAGACTTTATATGGTGACCTCTATGTATCCCTTCCCAATACAACGTGTAATTTTTCCACTCGTAGTGCATGTAGTCTATGCTACCTACCATACCCAGGAAACCCTGTTTCTCCCATTTTATGAGAAATCCCTGAACATGGTAGGCCACATGTGTCCTCAAATATTAAGTCGAGTACATCATGCAGATCGTGTTTGAATACCTCTTTAAAGTCTCGATGGAAGTGTTATATTCAATTCAAACATATTTGCAAATTGAATCGACTGAGCATCCGTATGCGAGAATTCATAGAGTCGCATTTTTTTACACCAAAAAACTCCATTTTCGATGCACATCTCTCTTCATTATGAAATACTCATCATAATAAGATATCCCATCAAGAATATATCAGAACATCGAGAGCCACATACGAAAATGATGCTAGAAGATATCAACTTCTTACGTTGGGGCCACATCAAAATGTTTGTCATTAATCGTCATTGTTATCCCTCCTTACCTCCATCGATGACATTTCAACTGAGTATAGATCCTAAGTGGGGTTACCACTTTTGTTCCTATTACTCTTTGAAAGCCATAGAATTACACTCCCATTAAGCGGGGCATATCCTTATCTTAAAGCAAAGATAAAAAACCAAAGATCCATGTTTTGCTCTATATCCAACCAATAAATGCGATCTTCCACTTGTTTGCTCCTCCTTCTATCCAATTCCATCTAGGGCATCAAAATGGAGCAAAATATTGCTAAGGTAGCGAAGCAAAAACCCGAATAAAAAAAGTGACTTTGTAGTTAAATGGTAAGTCCCTACTCACTTTTGGATATTCTTTCATCATAATTGTCATCATTAGATAACTCATCAAGAAATGTTTAAAGGAAATTGCCAAATTAAGAAAAAACTATCTCGAAATACAGTATATAAAATTTCACAACTTATATTTTACAATGCAAGTTGAATACTAGTGGTGAAATTGTTTGCAATTCAAATTTTATAGCGATTTTTGATATATAATCATCACACATAACAAATTAGTCACTAAAATAGTTGTTAGTCCCGCAATATTCCACTTATCATGGAAAAACAAGATGCAAAACAAGTGTTTAGCCACAGAAAGATGCCCAAGCCCATTACTGGATTACAGTACACCAAAAAGGCAAATTGACACTCTTCAGTCAGCCAGCCTTATCACGGTCATTGACCGTGACAAAAAAAAATACGTGCTTTTTATCACGGTCATTGACCATGACAAGTCCGTGACAATCTAATAAAGTTGTCACGGTCAAGGACCGTGACATGTCCGTGACAATGTTCATAGTAAAAAAAACCTCCCCCTCCTTTTTTTCCACCATTTTGGTTTCCCTCCTTCTTTCTCTCTCTAAGAGACTGCTCTCTCTCTACGATTTTGGTACGTTTTCTCTCTCTATTTATCTTCCATTTATATATATATATGTGTGTATATGTGCGTGTGTGTATATATGTGTGTGTAAATGTGTGGGTGGGTGTGGGTGTGGTGGGGGGAGGGAGCAGGGTTAGGGGTGGGGTTGGGGGTGGGGAGTAGTGTGTATATATGTATGTGTGTGTGTGTGTGTGTGTGTGTATATGTGTGTGTGTGTGTATATATGTGTGTTTGTGGTGGGCAGTGGCAGTGGGGGGAGGGGGAAGGGCTGGGGGTGGGGCTGTGTGCGTGTGTGTGTATATGTGTGGGGGGGGGGGGGGGGGAGGGGGGGCATGGGGAATAGGAGGGGGGGTTGTTAAATTTTTTTTATTAAATTTTGATTGGTTTTTTAGATATTACCCCTTATATGCAAGTAGTGCCCCTTGTAAAGGAATTGATTGATTAAATATTGATTGATTATTATTTTTTTTAGTAAACTAATAATTAGTGCCCCTTTCATATGCAAGTAGGATTACCCCTCATTGTAAATTAGTAAATTAATAATTGTATACTTTAATTGTTATTTTGATTGATGAAATGAATTAATTAAGTAGATGAATTAAAAGGAGCACGGGATACACATTTGTTGTTCTATTGCGGTAGGATTATAATGGATCGATGTTCGGTTGGTAAATTTTAGAAGTGGCATGACCACTAGATTATTGTCCATATGGAGGTGTGATTTTTCAACTTTTTTTTAAAATTACTTTGTATCATGAACAATATATATATATATATATAGTATGATAATTAAATGAAACATACTTGAAATTACTTATAGTGCGCATAGATACTAGCCTTCTAGTTCTTATGCATACGCATTCAATAGCCCTTACCCCTGTAATGAGATCTCTCGAATTGTCTCGTTTGGACAATTTGAAACTGTATAATAATATTCTTAGTGGCTTAAAGTTGTTACTTTTGGAGGAAGTTCTGTAGTCGTATACTAATGTTCTCTGGGTACATACTAGATTGAAAAATGTGAGTGTTATTTCAATTGATCAATTTAAATAACACTCACACTTGCTTGTACTTGGAGAACTATGGGGATATGCTACCGAATTTTTTTCAAATCGTAACAATGTGCATGAGTTGTTAATTATATTACAGAAATATACGGTCTTGAATGGGATAGGACCACTCACCCTTTAGAGGAGATGGAGGAAATAGGAATTAAATATTATAATCAAAGAGATGCTAATAAATTTGTGAAATACTCAAAGACATGTCATAATGATGAAGAGTTTCCGTGTCCATGTGCTAGGTGTAAGAATGGTAAGGTGTTTTAGTGGAAAACAGTTGAAGTACATTTGTTAAGATGGGGTATGCAATATAATTATAGATTTTGGAGTTTTCACAATGAATTGAAAGTTCTTTTTGTCCCCGAACAACCTTCACAACAACCTTCAACAAGTAGGATAGATGTAGAAGAGGACGACGTAGATCATAATATGTTAGAGGATTTAGTTGATGATGTGTAAGGAGTTTATGAAGCGGAGAAGAAGGAGGTCACTAATGATATACAATGTTCAGGTGCTCGTGAAGATATCATGATAAACCTTGACGATGACTACAAAAGTTTAAAATTTAAGGCGACCCAACCTTTATACTCTAGCTATGAGAAAGATCAAACAACTTTACATTCCATGGTTGGTTTGCACAGTTTGAAGACGCAGTACGATTTGTCTGGAAATAGCATGACAGGAACTCTGAATTGGGTGAAAGGCTTACTACCCAAGGAGAATACGCTTCCAAATAACTATCATGTTATGAAGAATAGTTTGAAAGGTTTGGAAATGAAGTATAAATCGATTCATGCTTGTGTGTATGACTGCATACTATACCGAAAGGTTTTTACCCCCAGCTCATAGTTTCAGATTTGAGAAAGGTTCCAATGTTTTATCAGGCGGGGTTGAACATAGGCTACCGCCGAGAAAACTTTCAGGTTCAAAAATTGAAAGTAAATCTTCTGATTGTGGCCCTAATATGCCAGGTAAGAATCCCAAATTTAAGAATGTCAAGCATAAGAAGACCCCAACTAGGAATGAAACTGAGATAAGAAAAGCATGGTCTAGGAGGTCAATTTTATTTGACTTGCCTTATTAGAAGAATAACCCGGTGCTCCATGTATTGGATGTGATGCATGCAGAAAAGAACCTCGCTAAACATATTGTGGGCACTTGCCTTGGGGGAGTCATTCAAAGGATGGAGAAAATGCATGAAAAGACCTTAAATCATTGAAACAGTGATGAAAGTTTTTAAATATGATGTCAAGAATATGCGATACATTGCAGGATCAATTGCAAAGGAATATACTGTGGAGTCATCAATCTATACTCGGGAATATATGCCTGACTCGGCCAGTGTTGATGACACTGATGAGTCCATCGATGATGGTGGTCATGTGATGGAAAAACAAGTGAAATTAACGAGTTTACAACATGAACAAATAGCTTGTTATCTATTTGACACACATGAAGATGTTGAAGAATGGAAAAAGTAAGTTTAAATTATTTTAAGTTTTACATTATTTTAGATTATTTTATACATGATTAATTTTGTAATATGTACAAAATATTAAGCCTGTGGGAACAATAAAATATGAAAAACAATGGTACAATCAGACAACGAATTTAGGCTGTGGTTGTCACAAGAGGTAATTATAATGAAAATGACCGTTATATGACGTTACATCACAATAAAACTTTACAACTAACATAATTAATTTATCTATATTCTCAGCTCTTAAAGACGGGTGATACGACATCAATGCTTTCTCGTCTAGCCATTGGACCCTTGTTCATGGCACAAGAGTGCAAAAAGTATCGATTGAACGGTTACGTATTAGGCGCAAGTGTGTACGAGGAAAGTACAAATGTACACAACTCGGGCATTTCATACAACGCTCTTACTTTCTTTTGAGCGAGCACAAAAGATAAAAACCTCTTTGAAGCTGAAATGACTTACTATGGTGAAATTTGAAATATTTTTGAATTGGATTATATAAGCTTCAAAGTGATTGTATTTTACTATGACTGGGTAAGAGTTGAGGATAAAAATGCTTGTAAAGTTGATCCTAGCACCAATTTGATCATGGTTGGCTTGTCCAAGTTGAAGAGCAATGACCACATGAGCGATGAGTCATTTGTTTGTGCATTTTAAAAGGTCAACCAAGTGTTTTTCTCGGAGTATATCAACAACGAGTTGTGGTCAATTGTCCTACATGCGCCAAAGCATCTAAATAGTAGTGTGGATGACTTGGCTTCTCCTACTGAATATCAATCCATTTTTTATGGTAACCCAAATTTGAAATAATTTTTCAATTTGTAATAAATATTCCAATTTTCCCTTTATCAATCCATTTTTAATGTTTTTAATTGATTTGCACTTTATCGTTTTCACTCTTTTTACATTTCTCTCTTTCTTGTGTATATGGATGTGGGGGGGCAATGTGTGTGTAGTGTGTGTGGGGGGGGCAGTAGGGGTGGGGGTGGGGATGTTTTGGATTTTTAGTAATTGTACATATTACGAGTTAGATGTTGTTATTTTGGAATTCAGAATTAAGGTGTTAAACAGTAATAATTCATTTGGATTTGTAGTAATTGTACATATTTGCATGTCTTCTTCTAATTCATTTGGATTTACTAATAACAACATTTTTTTACAGAAAATGTCTCCTTCAGGTATTAAGGCGAGGATGATGATGCTGATTATGATGATGTCGTATGGGCTCGATGGTAGCGGAGGCGATGAGGGCTCCTCGGCCCCTAGGCTCACCAAATGGGGCAAACTGGGGATGATCGTCGAGAACAAGACGGGGATATTAGCGAGATCCCTCGAGCTGGTAAAGATGGTAATCGGCCAGGGAGTACACTAGTTGGAGGGAGGCGTCAAATGAGCTCAAGTTAGCTATTTGGGAGGCGCTACAGGTAATGTATTTATATTTATATTTATATGAATAGTTCAATTTCAATTTTCGAATGCGTGAGTCCGTCCCGCCGAAGGAGTCGATCTCATTGGCACAATGGCAAAAGGTCATTGATAATGAGATCGGGGAGAGACAATTGGCATCTCGCCAATCGAGGAGGGAAAATCGGACGAAAAAGACGGATGTGCACTACTCTGGCCGGACGTCTTACGCCGAGGTGGAGCATAGGATGATGGTAAGATTTTATTTTTCTATAATTACAGAAATATGTTATTCTGCATTATTTTACTTTGCGGTCCCGATACTAATTTTGCCTTATTTTATTTCAGGGGACGGGGAGTGGCCCTGGGGGTAGGCCACATAGAATCGATGCTTATGTGGCTATTCGGAAGAAGAAGGGGAAGGATAAGGAGGTGTCCCCGATTGTTGTGTCCACGATTGTAGGTAATCTGACAGTTTACTTTTTGTTAATTACGTTATAATTTTTTTATTTACTTATTTAACTAATCATGTGCTTTTTTTCATTCCAAGCAAAGCTTAAGGAAGTGCATGAGTTGCAGTCTGATGCCGATAAGGCATCTTTGTTCACGGACGCACTCAGCCAAGTGCTTGGTGCTGATCACAAGGGTAGGACAAGGGGGTGAGCTCGCGGGTGGCCAAATCTAGGATCATCGGATTGGAGACGAGAAACACCGGGTTGGCTCAAAGGGTGGACTCATATGACGTGAAGTTGTCCCGTTTGGAGGCGACGGTCCAAGACATGTTCTCATTCATGAAGCGTTCGTTGGGCGTAAAGGTTAAGGGGAAAGGGAAGGAGGAGGAGGTGGAGGAGGAAGAGGATGAGGACATGGACGTCACTGCTTCATCGCCGACACGTGAAGACTCTGATGATCCATTACCTTATTTGGCTCCCTTCGACCGACCTATGACGACACTTGGTTGGCCGAGCGTGTTTATACACGACATATTTGATGGCGAGCGGATAAGGAGGGGGTTGAGGGACCCGAATACAGTCCAGGGTATGCTAGTTCATGGACGTGTGCTTTAAGACATCGAGGCCAAGTTGCTCGTCACGCATGTGATAATCGGGAAGGAGAACTCCCCATTGTGGTTGTGCGAACAATGTGGCATGATGCATATTCAAGGGTGTGTCAATTCGTATATCGTGTGGCCTATCCACCTCCTCAAACCTACCCCGGACATGTAGTGACATTATTTGAATTGTTTTGGATTATTTTAAGTTGTTAAATTTGAATTATTTTAAGTTGTTACATTTGAATTATATTTGGATTATATCGTGTTGCATATTGTTTTGAATGTATATTTGTATTATCTCTATTTTATTTGGATATATGATGTTTTAACAGGTACAAATATACTGTTGGGTAGTGTGGCGATACTGCCCAACAGACTTTTTTTCAATTTTGCTCAGAATTATCACGGTCATTGACTGTGACAAGTCCGTAACAAGTATTATTTGTCATGGTCAATGATCATGATAAATTTTTTTAAAGGGTCACTGATTTTTCTCAGTTATCGACCGTGACAAAGCTGGTCACGGTTATTGATCGTGACATGACTGTGAAAAGCCTAATGAACTTATCACGGTCAATGATCGTGACAAGTCCGTGATAACAAAAGTTGTCACCCCCTAACTTGTCACGGTCATTGACCTTGACAAGTTGGACTTGTCAAAGTCAATGACCATGACAATCCGGAAGATTTGGTGTAGTGTTAAGAGAAAAATATTCCAATGCTTAGAATGTAAGAGTAAAATTTAATCATTTTAATTCCTAATTAATTGATCCCCCTTGTAGATAAACATGTGGAAGTATTGGCCCAATTGGTAATTTTTTTGTCTAATGCCCCTTTCACGTGATTATAGTAGTTAAGTTTTCAAAAAAAACTTGCATGGTAACCAGTTATTAACAAGTTATAAAATGCATTTGATTATAATGACAAGCCACGTTTCCGATACCGTTGTGCATTCAACTATCAATCAACTATGGTATCTAAAAGATTACCTCCGTGATTTTAGGATAGTTGTATGTTATAACAAATCTTCTTATATACGTAACATTTCTTTTTTTTCCAATCTCACGCTTCTATTAGGGTTCTTATCATTTGAATCACGATAATTTAGTCTTATTTAACAAGTTAATTATGGAAAACAATTATGTAACATATTTTGTCAAGCATGGTAAATTGAGTGTTACCGCGGTGATATCTACAGCATGTTCATGCGAGGATTTTGTTAGAAAAATTCATGTGAAATGATAAAAGTTAAGGTCAACATCATTATATATGAGTTATGAAGCCTCAGGCAATCCATGTTGTATGCTAGATGATAAGATTGATATAGACAACATGCTTGAATATATATACCCTAATGGTTTTGATATGGTTGATATAATAGTGAGTGTTGAAAGGCACGACACTCATTCTGAATCTAATGAATCTTATAACTCCTATAACGATGAATTACACTATATTGAAATTGATAGAGAAATGCAATCCAGATGTAATGCTTTGTAGAATAGGACATCAACGCCAGTTGGATGTGCTCATTTAATTTTAGAATAGGTAGACTCTCCTAACAACAAAGGGATCAGACCACCAGAGGGTCATCCCTAACCACAACTATGCCCTCAAGATCTTTGTTGAAGTGATCGAAAAGAAAGTCCATCTCCCACTCGTCGACAACGAATCTTCCCTCAATATTTAACCATTAAGGACCTTCGACTACCTGGGATTAAAAGTAAGTGACCTTAGTTTAACTTCCATCGCAATACGTGCCTATGATAATACCCATCAAGAGCAAATAGGATCAATAACACTCATAATAGGCATTGGCCCTATCAATTCCATCACTGAATTCCAGGTCAATGGCATACCTGCACGCTTCAACCTACTACTTGGTCGACTGTGACTTTATAGCATCCGGGGAATATCTTCCTCCCTTCATCAGAAATTGAATTATTTTGCCAAAGGGCAAGTCATCATCATTTTAAAGGACGATGATGGTATCAAAAATGCCATCACTAGCAATTTAATCTTAGAAATACAACATGGGATGAATGACATGCTCCTTTTTCGATTTCAGGGTTGATCCACTTCCCCTTTTAGTCGGGGATAATTTTAAAAACTAATTATGTCCAAAGCACAACCCTCATGGAAATGTTAATGTAATATAAATGTTCAAGAATATGCATTTCATGCTCGAACTGGGGCTAGGGCTGGGGTGACGTCAACAAGGGATATTGGAGTCCATAGTCCTGAAAGAGGCCTTTCCTACATGCAGCCTAAGTTATCAGCCTTCACTAGAAGAACTCAGAAAGCTCTGCCAACCACGAAAAAAAAGGAGTGTAGAGGATGCAAAGACTATTTCGAGGGATTATCTTAACGAAATATTCATCAAGGAGGGTGAAGACTTCCCCTTCTGTTGATTTTTTAGAACCGTGGTATGATCATATAGATAAGAAGATGAAGTCGGGGATGGAAATATTATTTCAAAACAACTACTCCTAGGTCTAAGATTGCCAGTACAAAGTGCAACCGTCCACTCGGAAAGTCGTAGCCATTGTTGGGGTCTCGAGGAAAGTGATTTTGAAGACTTATTTTGTAGACATTGGGGCTGCCCATTCAAGAGCTAAATCTTAGGACCCATCCACTTTGATTAAGGTCGCTGATGAGCCTCTCCTCAACTGGAATGCTATAACAGTCCCACCTGCTGAGATGCAACCCAACCTGACTATTTACCCCATCTCTCAATCTATTAGTGTTCCTCCCTTTTTCTGATAACAACGTAATCGAGACCTCCTTTGACGAGGTTCTCAATGATATTTTTCCTGAAAGTGAAATAAATAAGGATTTTGAGTATCTTGTTGTTCCTTACATTAATTGTTTTGATTATAATAAAACTCTTGATGATGATGATTTTGTAAATGAATAATTCTTAGTTGATCTAAATAAAGTTAATAACAAATAACATAACTGCTTTCAAATTAATGAGGATGAAACTGTTGTTATCAATCTCGGTTCTAGTAGCCAACTGTGCAAGATTAGGATAGGGTTCACCCTTAACGAGCATGAGCACGCGCAATTCAAAGAGCTTCTAAAGGAATTTATGGATGTCTTCGCACGGTCCTATGATGATATGCCCGGAATCAATCATGAAATAGCTCAGCACGAGATCCCAACTCTCCCAGAATGCAAGCCGGTCAAATAAAAGATACGAAAATTCCTCACTAACACTCAAGGACAAAGAAGAAGTAATCAAACAGCTAAACGTAGGCTTCATCTGAGTGATCGAATATACCACATGTCTCGCCAATATTGTACCTATTTTAAAATTGGATGGAAAAGTTCGTATGTGCATCGACTACTGGGATTTGAACAAAGCATCTCCGAAGGATGATTACCCATTACCCAACATCGACATAATTGAGGACAACACGGACAGTCACGCTCTTAAGTTATTCGTCGATGGGTTCGTCGAATAAAATCAGATCAAGATTCACCCCGATCATTAGGAGAAAACATCATTCATCATCCCCTAGGGAGCCTTTTGTTACACGGTTATGCCATTCGTGATCATGAACGTTGGGGCTACCTACAAAAGGGATACCACAATCATCTTGCATGATTTGATACACAAAGAGGGTAAAGTCTACGTAGATGACATAATTATTAAGTCTAACACTTGAGAAGGTCACGTTCCCTCCCTCAGAAAGTTCTTCGAACGACTACGGCGATACCAGATATGGTTAAACCCAAAAAAATGCATTTTCGGCATCACCAAAGGAAAGCTTTTGGGATTCATGGTTAGCAATAAGGGAATCCAAGCAAACCCTGCCAAACTGAAAGCCATACTCGAAATGCCACCACCCTGAATAAATAATGAGGTCTACGAATTCTTGGGAAAATTACAGTATATCAGTCGGTTCATCATCCAGTTAACTTATATTTACGAACCCATCTGTAAACTCCTTCAGAAGGATTCTACCAAAGTTTGGAACGAGGCCTGTTAGGAAGCCTTTGACATAATCAAGGAATATCTTAACCGACCTCCGGTACTCATATCGTCGCAACCTGGTCTCCCACTACTCTCAATATATTGAAAAATCATGCAAAGAGAGGGCCATCTACTATGACAGTTAAAAATTATCCAGGTACGAATTCAACTACACTGCCTTAGAGAAAGCATGCATTGCTCTAGTATAAGTCACTCAAAAGTTACTGCAATACATGCTCGCTTTTTCCATCAGACTTGTGTACTGAATAGATCTTATAATGTACGTGCTTGAGAAACCTGCCCTGTCTAGTAAAATGGCCCAATGGTTGATGTTATTAGCTGAGTTTGATATAATGCATGTCACATAAAAAGACATGAAATGGAGATCCATCTTCGACTACCTTTCTAACTACCCCATGTAAGACATTCTTTGCATCTCTCAGGAGGATCTCCGATGGAAAATGTTCTTGACGGCACTGCCAACAAGAAAGGATACGGCATTGCTCACACTCCCATTGCCATCAAGCTAGATTTTCCTTGCACTAACAATATGTCCGAATACGAGGCATGCACTGTAGGCCTCAAAGTTTCCCTAAAGAAAGGCATCCAGTATCGAGACGTCTATAGGGACTCTGCTCTCATCATCTATCAAATTCCTTTGAAGATGGAAAGTCAAAGATGAAAAGCTCTTACCCTTCCACACCCACCCAGAGGAACTAGCCTCTCAGTTCCAAGATATCACCTTACACTACTTGCCCAGAGCAAATAACAGCTTAGCCAATGACTTTAATACCCTAGCCTCCATGATCAACATGCCCGCGGGAATAACGATGTCCCCCCTTTATAGTCCAAAAATAAGATACGCTAACCCACTGCTACCACATTGATCTCATCCCAGAGGAAGAATCCAACATGGCTGAGCTCTGGTATTATGATATTTGGCGCCTCCTCAAGCACAGTAGGTATCCTTAAGATTCCAATAAAAAACTACCGTGCGACCCATTGTAAATTAATTTCCCAGTACATCATCTGCGACAAAGCACTGCTCAAGAGAAACTTCGATGGAACCTATTTTCACTGCATCGCAGGGGCTGGAATTTAAGAAGTGATGCAAAAGATCTACAGCGGGAAAGGCGTACCTCACGAATGGTCATATGCTTGCTAAGAAGATTATTCATCAAGCATACTACTGGACCACCATGGTTTAGGATTGCACTGCCTATGTTCAAAGATGCCTCAAATGCCAATAGTTTGCCAATATCCAACACTTACCTCCCGAGAATTGTACAACATGACCTCTCCATGATCGTTCACCACTTGGGGCATTGACATCATAAGAAAAGTCACACCCAAAGATTCCAATGGGCATGAGTTCATCCTGACAGCCATTGATTACTTCACTAAATGGGCCGAAGCCAAGTCATATGCGGTGCTAAATGCCAAGAAGGTAGCCAAGCTTATCCGAAAGAACATCATCTTCCGATATAGGGTTTGCCACGAGCTAGTATCAAATAATGGATTACATTGCGAAGCCAAGGTCATAAAATTGGTCGACGAGTACAGGATCAAGAGAAATAAATCTTCTTTCTACCGACCCCAAATCAATGGGCAGATGAAGCCACCAATAATAACCTCATAGCCATCATGAACAAAATAACCAAGAGTTATCAAGACTGGGCTGATCGGATCCCTTACGCCCTATGGGGGTACCGCACTTTAGTCAGAATGTCTACTAGGGCTACCCCTTACTCTTTTCTATACGTCATGGAAGCATTCCTACCCATTGAGCTAGAAATAACTTCCCTACACATTATGCTAGAAAGCAGAATCAGCGAGGAAGACTGGCATGAAAGCCACTTTGACGAACCATCATTCTTGGATGAAACGAGGTTGAATGCTCTATATCACAAACAAGGGTACCATCACCGGATAGCGCGATCATTTAACCAAAGAGTAAAGTAAGGTGGTCTCCAAGAAGGATACTTTGCCCTCAAAGAGATCATAGAACCCGTCTGGGATCGTAGAGGGAAATTCAAGCCAAACTGGAGTGGCCCATTACTTTACTCACCACGTGGTCGTGGGTTCGATTCCCACAGACGGTGCCAAAATGATGATGCTGGGAACAGCACCACCAGGTAAGATATTGACAAGCTCAAGCAAGTGATAACAATGGCAGCACGGGATAATTTAAGTGTATATGTAGAAGGAGGTGAGGAGAAGAGGATGAACACCAATATGTAAGTGGTTCAACCAATTAGGCCTACGTCCACTGTGCAAGTAAGTGAGTAATGTCACTGAAATAAGGCACTAACGGCCATGGATACAATCACTCAAGCTTTCTCTCTCTACTGTGTAAATTGACAGAGATTCAGCTAGGGTTGCAATTCTCGATCCTTTACAATGTTGAGGATGACCTCAATATATAGTGCTTGGGGGGTGTAATGTACCCACAAGCATACAATGTGCGTGTGCATGGAGGTCCAGCCAGTGCAAGGATAACACCTGGATAATATCAACTATGTAATGATGACCTCAAAATTCCCTCACGTGGAGGGAATGATTCAGTTATAATAAATTCATCCACGTGTTCCAAGCCATACATGTGCACGTAGATGCTGGGTTGCCTTTGCTTGGTACTAATCTCGGCCTAGATGAGTACAGGTTGGTGAAGTACGACTCTTGCCTTCACTGAGGATTACATGATGACCGTAGCTGGAATGCTAGCCGAGGTTAGATATTTGGAACGTTGGCCAGAGCCGATGTTGTCTTGACACTTGATGTTGAGCCCGCGAGGCTTCACTGATCTTAGGTGAAACTTGTAACGTTGGTTGTGGCCGATGTTGATGTTGATGTTGATGTCCATATAGATCTTGGTTGATGCCCAATCGTGGTGATACTTTTAATGTCGGTTGTGGCCGACCTGATGGAGGGTTGACCGCATGAGTCATGCAGACCTCGGGTGATGCCCAATCGCTGTGATACTTACAACATCGGCTGTGGCCGACCTGACGAAGGCAGACATCGCTGATGGTTAGTCTTGAGATCTTGTTACCTCGATCATCATATAGGCCAAGGTTGATGTCTCTGAACTGGCAGGTACACTTTGGGCATATCAGCCCATACATAGTGAGGAAGATCCTGTCACGTGGCGTCGTTATGCTCACTGACCTTGACGAAGAAGAAATGGAATTTCCAGTCAACCTGGACCGTCCCAAAAAGTTCTACCCTTAGTTCGAAATCTCGGTGCGCTATGACTCCTCTCATCTCCCTTTTATTCTAAAAAAATCATTATTTCTCTCTACCCATATCTGCTTGGGACCTGATCCTATCAAAAAGATTTTTCAAAATAAAACTCATGAAAATTTTCAAAATCCCCAGAGGTATGTAGGCACCTCATACACCTTAAATTAGCACGATCTCTTTCTTTTTTCATAAAACACTACTCTTTTCTAACCTCTGAGAACGATAATTCATTTTATCATTTACATGAAAAAAATGATTATGTATTCCTTAGTGATTGGTATAGATAACTCAAATGTAAAACTCATTAAGAGGCACAACAATATGATCAAAATATTTTTTATTTCAAATAAGGAAGTTCGGTTGCATTACACGAAGTATCAATGAAGGGAGTCAAACCAACCACCCTTCTTCGCTGACCAAACTATTCCTAAAACAAATCTAAACCAAACTTCATAAAATTATTCCTAAATCCCAAAAAACAAAACATCCCAGTCATCAAAAACTTCACAAAAGTCACACAAAATAATCCCAGCTTCACAAAAATCCTATCTGAGCTTTCAAAAGATCCAGTCCCATCATCATTATCCCTCCCCAGATTTCCTCTACTTGGTTGATGTTCTGAGTGTGCTCCATAGAGCGATATGCCCTAACCAGCTTAGAGAAAACCATTACGCCCCCTTCCATGGTGTCAAAAAGGATAAACCACCTCTGACCGGTCTCATCTACCAGAATCTTTGCCACTACTTGCTTCGACATCCATTTAAGATAGTCCTGGGACACATGACATACCCTTCCTACAGATTGAGATGGATGGGTTGGCAGTCGATGACTCTCCCACAGAGAAACCAACATCATGTGTCGAGATTTAATCAGGGCCTCCATCGAAAAAAAGTTTAGCGTGCGAGGACGCGCTATTTTATACCATCCAACTTAGCACAAAATTTGCCAAGGAAAATAGAACGAAGCCTATCGCAGGCCAACTAACCGTGCATATCGGTACTCTCCCAGCTCCAGGACAGGCTGCAACTCTCCCCACCATGGTAACGACTAACGAAGGAATTGGGCTCCGTTCTCCACGAACCAATTAACCCAGTTTTTAACAAATGGGACGAAATTGATAAAGTATCGAGAAAAGAAATTTGGCATGCCTGCCAAGGGATACTCAAAAGGAACAACCAAATGAAGCCTCTCATCCAGCCACATGAACAACATCACCAGGCTACCCCTCAGAAAATTAGAGTGACCTTCCCGCCAAGCATCAAGACCATTAAGACTATCCCCCAGTATCACCATCGCAGGACTGCAACGGTTAGACATCCATGCTATTATCGCAGCCAACTGGAGATCCACCATTAAGTCCCCCATTACCAGCAAAGCCTCGAAGTTAGGCCCAAAGCATCAGCTCCAGCAAAACCAACATCATTACAGTCTATTCAACACACCAGATTCAGCACAATCCAATGAAGGGGACAAGCCCCACTTTACAACTAACCTTTCTATCCCCCCATCCATACACCAGCCAAGCCGTCAAGTCCTTCCTCTATTCAAAAAATTCCCAAAAACTCATTTTTCCTACATTTTATCAAAATAAATCCTTTCAAAAGGGAAATTCTTTTTCAGCCAAGTCTCCGTGGCCATCTTCTACTCAAAGATATTCAAAATTTTCCAAAAAACATAATTGTCCCACTCTTTCTCAAAGAAAAATTCAACATCAAATTAAAATGCATGTAGAATAAGCTAATAAATCAAGATAATCAAACAAAATATGCATCTCATTTTTCTTTGTTGGAGTCTCTTTTCAAGTGCAATGCATCTACATCAAACTTGCAATATGGTTAACGCCAAGCTCCCACAGTCAATGATAAATCTGCAAGAAAATCTCGAAAGGAAAGAACCAGAATTGAATGCCACCTCAATCTACCGCACCACTATCTCTCTCTTATGTACCAATCGTTCCCAAACTCATACGCCATCAACCGTCGCATCTGCGCATGCATACCCGTCACCCCCGTATGTTAAGGAGACATCCCCCAGAGGTAAAAGGTCACATGCAATTACCAACAAAGACCAATATACGTGCATATAAATAAAATGACAAAAGAGGATTCAAAAGAAAAAAAAGGAATAACTTGATCACTCGTCAACGTATTCAGGGCCTATCACACTGCCGTCGGGGACAAAGACTGGTTCAACCGCCTGTTGGACTTACGCCACTGGTACAACTAGTAGAATTACCCCAAATCCTCGTCCTTCGGGGCTATTGATCTCACATTGATCCCTATCACCTCATAGAACAACGTCTGCAAAAAGACAAGAATCAACTAAGAAAAAAACTAAAAGCAAAATATAAGGAAATACATAAAAAGAAATGCGAGAGTTACCACCAAAAGGTACATGGCCCCTGTAAAAGTCTACCGACAGCACCAGATGAATGCATCCAAAGAAGATTAAAGGGTCACCCGAGTCAGGCTCCTCAAGTCATACTGCGGGACATTCGAAAAAAATCCTCAAAAATGGAAAGAACCAGAGATGGACTACGTCGCCACTAAAAAGCCACCCAAAAAAAGCAAAATAAATAATCGAACCATCTCCCTCACCTGTCGCGCCATCAGTCTCATCATTCCTCCTACTTAAGATCACATCCCTAAGAGAAGAAATGCGGATAGAATCTCCAGAAACTATCCTACCCACATCCCCCAGTGCCGATTCAATCGCCTCCGTCGTCACCCTCACAGTACGGTCCACCTCTATCTACACACCCTCACAATCTATCATCAGCAATTACTGAACATCGGTAGGAGTCACAGTCATCTCCCCAAAGCCCAAGTGAACGGTGTGGGTAGTGTCCCAACACCTCTCCTCCAATGTGCATAAAACCGCAATAGAACGTGACATATCATCTGAAGCCTGCGCCAGGTGGCCAAAGCCAGCAAAAGTAACTACCTAGCGCACCACTGCCAAAAGATTCTCCCATACGTCCTTCAACCCAGTCATCCCCCTAGAATGCGTGCTCGAAGGAGCTATGCCAGTATGCCAAAATCAAAAAGAAGAAAAAAAACTTTTCATCAACACATGAAAATAAAGAAAAAGAAAAATAATGCCAAAGGTCACTATACTTACATAGCCACTAGGGTTCCTCGCCCTAAATGAACAGTGGTGTGAGGGCTCACGCAAAAGAAAGCGATCCTCAGCTATTGGCTCAAATAAGTCAAAGGCATTTTCATTGCCCAAAGCAACGGGCACCCGAGATCGGCAGTCCAAACCCGCCTAGTCATCAACACTCAACCACTCCAAGTTGTATTCCTCGCTGGAAGAACCCGCCATTTGAAATCTTGAAGAAGGAAGGACTTAGAAACGGATTTTAGAGAGAGGAGGCAGAAGATTCAGATTCAAAAAGATGTGGAAAATGAGGAGGGATCACCCGATTTTTATCGGGTATTAAAAAGAACTACACATACCGATCAGCAACTTCATGTTCCTCTTCCCAAGGAAGCCCAACAATCCATGCCATTGCCAAATGGCAACCCCTACAGCATACCAATCGGCATACCCCCTGAAATTTTGTACAAAAATTGCTAGAAAAATGCAAAAATTCCTAAAAATGTCGAACAAATATTGGAACATTTTTTCACCAAGAAAATCATTTTTCAAGCTCCCAAAATCCCCAACAGGATTAATATTACGCTCTTATCCCCAGCATAAACCCTAAACATATTCCACAAACAATGCTCCCGCATCCTAAAGTACACTACAATTCCCCAGCGAAATCCCAAAACCTCAAGTCATCCCCAGCAGATCCCAAACCTCAAAATCAAATGCTTCCCCATGAGGACTACAAAATAATACCCTCCAAATTACTCGGCGGAATTTCCAGACTATTTTTTCTCCCAATCCATCCATCGTAAGAATTTTAGCTTCCTCGGTAAAGTTATCTCCTCTCAAAAATACATAATCCCCAACCAAATGTCTTTCCCCAGTAAAGTCTCAAAATAACACAACCCTTAGTGGAACAACAAGTGCATTTGCATCCCTCAAGGAAATTTAAAATTATCCCAGGAGATCAAATACCTCGCGCTACTACTTTAGGTCCTCCGAATTGCCCTCAACTTGCAGAATCGATCCCTATAACTTTAGGTCCTCATAATTGACTTTGACTCGTAGAATTGGTCATCTAAATTATAGGTCCTCAGAATTGACCTCTACCCATAAAATTTGTCATCTCAACTATAGGTCCTCAGTATTGACCTCGACCCATAGAATTGGTCGTCTCAACTTTAGGTCCTCAAAATTGACCTCGACACACAGAATCGGTCTCCTCAACTTTAGGTCCTCAGAATGGACCTGGACCCGTAGAATTGGTCCTCCCAAGTTTAGTTCCTTAGAATTGACCTCGACTCGCAGAATCCGTCCTTATAAATTTAGGTCCTCAGAATTAACCTCGGCTTATAGAATTGGTATCCTCAACTTTAGGTTCTCATAATTGAACTCGACCCGTAGAATCGGTCTCCTCAACTTTAGGTCCTCAGAATTGCCTCGACCCACAGAATCAGACTCTATGAAATTAGGTCCTCAAATTTTACCTCGACCCACAGAATCGATCTCCGTAACAAAAAGTTCTCAAAATTGACCTCGACCTACTGAATCGATCCCCTCAACTTTAGGCCCTTAGAACCTGAAAAATCGTTCATCCCCAACACAACCTTAGGTCCTCAGAATTGACCTCGACCCTATGAACCAATCATCCTATTTGGTAATTGACCTATTTCCCAAAAATCCATGTGGTGTCTATTCGATGGCTTTCACTTGTTCCATGATTACCCAATGAGGGGCCATGTAGACACCACATTCTAGGACCCTCTAAGCCTTTCCTTAGGTCCCTAGCACTTTGACATTCACCATAAATGCTTTTTCATACTTAGAGTACCAATCCAAAAGCCACCGAACGCTCTCTAGCCCCGTTTGACTCTGATCAACTTTCTCGTTAGATCGAAAGCTTAATAAATCTTCGAAGGACTCTGAATCCCCTATCTAACGGTCCACCCTACGCACGAATCGGCATTACGATTCAGACGAACGATTTGTATTACTATCAAAAACCTATATAGAGGTCACGAGGTGATTCGGGGCCCCGATTTGACCCCAATTAACTTTCTCTTCAGAGCGAAAACTCAATGAATCTTCGAAGGGACCTGAATCCCCTTGCTAATGATCTGCCCTGTGCATAAATCAGAATTACGGTTCAGACGAACAAACCTGAGAGTGCGCTACGATGCAATGGTCAAACTTGTTTAATTAATTGTCAACTTTATACCAGTTTTAAACCCTAGTTCATGCAACTAAGTGATTGAAAGCAATAAATCAATATAGCATGCAACTGAACACTCAAGAAGGCCAAATTCAAGAAAAATCCCTGCAGGGAAAAAACAATTCTTATTTCACTATATGTGCAAATTGCAACTTACGACGATAGAGAAATACAGACAGCGATGTACGAATATCCCGCAGGATTCAGTTTCTCTTCTTCAGAAAGGGTTCCCACGAGAACTCCAAGAACAGCAACGAAGATAATTTTTCCTCAAATATCACTCTGATATAGGAATATATATTTATGAGGGTTTCATTACGATTCATAAATATAATATGGGAGGTTTGTGTGAATCTAAAGTGTTTTTTGGCCTTTAAAAGGAAAGACTAAAAGTGCAGCAATTCTACAAAAAGTGGAGTTAAAAAGTCTTACGAAATACCTAAAGGAAGAAAGCATTAATAGGCAAACACAATTTTAAGGCGGCGATAAGTCGATCGAATGAAATTCGTAGGTCATTTGAACGAGATCAAGATCTCATTAGAAGAGAACATCAAACGACCTATTAAAAACGAAAATAGTACGGGATCGTTTGTTCCATATGAGAAGAGGGGCTTTAAACGACCCTATCAAATGGCATGGCAATGTCGTTTGAACGATAATGCTAAGTCATTCGAACAACTGTAAGCGAAAAATATTTTATTTAAAAATCCAGCCTCGTTTTGAATAAAATAAAATCAAGTTAAATCTAATAACAATTTTCCCAAATATAATTGCAAAAAACTAAGAACTCCAAATAAAATAATACCATAAAGTAGTGGAGTTATGGAGAACGATTGAAGTTGAACGTGACGCGCGTTGAAGATGGTGGGTGCATGATGATGAGCACGCTGCTAATGATTCAGATAGTGGACAACGTGGATGATCGTGTAGACGTGCCAATGTAATGGGATACGCCATATCTTATGTGATCTAGGACAAAACAGACAAGACCTAGATTCTAGCGAACAATAACATAAATATTATCCTTACAAATCTCCCCTTATGACTATGCTGGTACATACATAAAAATATCCGAATTACACAACCCAAATAAAATCCTAAGACATATAATCTAATATGCCCAAAACCCTCAAGTGGAAATATCAAAATACAAGTCTTGAAATCTTCAAAAACTTCAAATCACCAAAATTTCTTTGTCTTCATCGAGTGTTACAGGAACATGATCTTAAATTGTACCTACACACATGAGATAAGAAACAAATACCCGTGACGTGGAAAGGTTTGAAATAAAATGAAAAGCATAAATGATGAGAATAATTAAGTACAAGAAAATCATAAAACTTTCTCACTCCCCCATAATTCGTTTTCCCCCTTTTTATGATGTCCCAAATAGGCAAGGAAAGAAAACATACATAATAAATACAGAGTGTGTCACAAATAAAGAAACATCTCTTTTTGAATTTTCCAAAATGTTTCTCACATAAAATATAACAATAAATCACACCATGAATTAAAACTAAGATAACCAAGTCGATGATAGCATAAGTGTATGAGTGTTAACAAATTCAATAGGAAAATTAATTCAAATATTCATAATATATATGCACGATGAATTTTGGATACTCCTAACGAATGAACTCAAAATCGTCCTTAGGTGCAAAAAAGTGAATTTTTATGAAATTGACTTGAAACGGCCCTTTAGTGTGTACTTAAGGTAAAAACAACTTTGTTCCAATTTTTAGTTAAAACCAATTTTATCTTATTAAACCCTAAACATGCATCTGAGTGAATAAATTCATTCCATGAATAAAGCATGCGGTAAAAGAAACAATTTCAGGAAAAATCCCCAAAGGGTAAAAAAATTTATTTCACTATAATTTGTAAGACACAACATACACGGATTACAATGAAATAGGGTAACATACGAAATACCCGCAGGTGTCGGTTTCGATGTCTCAGCTGAAATCTCCCGCATGAACTCCAGGTGGTCAGCAGTAGAGAAGAAGACGACTTCTCCACAAGTTACTTCATAAGAACTCCCTCTACAATAGCGCACAGCTCTTCGGTTGTAGAGTTCTCCTCACAAAGTTCAGAACGGTGTAGTGAATGAATTATCTTCTGGTAAACGGGTTCAAGATCACTTAATTTTGGAATTGAGTAATACGATCTTGAATAAACCCCGGATGGTGAAAAACTGTTTGGGAATAAGTTTTCGAAACTGTTATGCCTTGGAAACATTCGCAGATACGTTTTTTATTTATAACTGAGTAGCACAGAGTCCAAAAAAATGAAAACACGCAAATCGAGGCGGCAGGTCGTTCGAGCGAGATGGGGACCTCGTTCGCACGACATAGGGATGTCATTTGAACGACTCCCAGTCTCGTTCGAGCAACTGTGATAAAAAAATAATATTTTTTCCTTTTAAATAAATCCTTGAATTTTATTTAAACTTTTTGCAACTCAGAAATATTTTTTAAACATAAAAAGATTTAATTCCCAATTATTTAGATCACCCAGCATTTAATCAATATACAAAATTACTCAAATGCTTATAAGTATTCATACCTGAGTGATCTTAAACAAATGCAACACCTTTTGACTTGAAATATTCTTCAAAGTTTTAAATTGTACATTCTTGGACTTGAACTTTGTCGTAGGCTTCAATTAAACTCCATAATAAAAACTAGCCTAGACTTAATTTATTTTGTCCGGAATTAAGACAATTAAAACAAAAGTACATGATAAGAATTATGTTCTTACAAATCTCCTCCTTTGGCTATTCTGGGACAAAACTAAACAGAGATGCTATAAATACATGTCCTATCTCAAAACTCAGAAATATAAAAGTACAGGACATAGTAAAACTGAATAAACGGCAAGCATCTGAATCTGATTCTGTCTTTGAATGGCAATCTTCTGAATCTGTCTCTGAATGTGATGTATCAATAAATATTTGGATCTCTGAAAACAATACCTACACACACGAGACACAAACAGATACCCAAGTGAAGTATGGAGGAATAAACAAATATAATATCATAAAAAAATATTCCCCCTACATCACATATCTCTCCCCCTTTTTTCCTGGAATAGACAAAAGGTGGGACAAACACACCAAGTCTAGCATGAATATATTAGAACGAACAACATGGCTAGAGAAACAATATCAGTATGACAATGGATAAGAAAAGAGCAGTATCTGAAGCATAATAAGAGAGTCACTAAACTGCAAACAAAACTGTATATCCATGTCATAAAATAAGCCAAGAGTGATACAACGGTCCAGAAGAGTACATCATATCTGAGAATAAATAAATACATCAAAAATCACAATATCTCAGATACAATAAAACAAATACAACTAAGAATCAGCAGGAGCATCATCATCATCATCAGTATCAGCAGTGTCATCAGAGTATGTAGATAAAATATGACCTAATCTGGAAGAACTTGTGCCTCTCATCTGCTCTCTCTGCATCATCAATTCAAAAAATGTTGTCATCCTAGACTTTGCAAGAACACAGGCTTTGGCCTCAGCATCAAATCTGGCCATGATAGAGTCATACATCCTGGACTGGGCAGCTACCTATGCCTGTAAAGTTGAAACCTCCTCCTCAATAGGATGAGTGGGAGCAGGAGTGGAGGGTGGTGGCTGAGAAAACTTAGAGGTGCTCGGGACAGTGTGATCACCAGGCTGACAGGGCTCAGCATCGAGGAAGTCTCCCTCAGTGGGTGGAGCACAAGCTCTCGCTGCCTGTGGTAGATGGATCTCAAAACGAGTGAAAGTATTATGATCAATAATGGCAGGCGAGGGGAGACGCTGATAACCCTCTAAAATAGGAACCCCGGCAGTGGTGCAGATGATGGAGATGAGAATCCCATACGGAAGAGCAGGGCAGACTGGGATGGTGCCACTGATGGTAACAGACGATATAATACGAAGCATGACCGTCGGTAGATCGATATCACACCTCTGAGAAACGTGATACATGAAATAGATAATGTTAGATCCAATCTGAGTATGATTTAACCTAGGATAAATGGATGCTAACACAAACCTATTAAGTACACGAAAGGCAGGAAAAAGCTGGCGATGGTACATAGTAGTACCTGCCTGGGGAATCTCCCTGAAGTAATGACGCAAAATATCATCATAGGTAGGTCCATCGTCAGTATAACGACGAAACATAGCGTCAGGGACACAAGGAAGGTGCAAAAAGGTAGCTATGAGATCTGCGACGAGGAGAACAGGAATCCCTCGTACAGTAGAAAATATCCCCTCAGTGTGGGGAAGAGCACGAAAGAAAAACTCTCGGGCAATGTCCAGATAAACAACCCCACGAACCTCAAACATATAATCCCATCCCCTATCAGACAACCAGTGCTAAATGCCTAACCCCTGAAACTCAAAATATTGAAACACCCTCTCCGGGACAACAAACCGAATGTGTAGAACCAATAAACAGTAATGATCATACTCAGCATGAGTGGCCCATCTCATTGGGGAATACGGGGGCCTATTGGTCTGAGCTCGATCAGAGGGAGGAGCCTCATCGAGTCGCCCAGAAGGGGCACCACGGCGTCTAGGAGGCATGACTAAAAAAGTGTAATGTGTGAAGTGTAAAAGGCTACCGTCAATGAGGAACACACACACACCTAGGAACCTATCTCCGTACAATAATCCAATCGAACCACTGCGAACACCAACCACAATAACATCCAAAAATCAGAAATGCAATTCTAAAAACAGCAACCAATTTTTTTTGTAAATAGATGACTAAAAAAATCATGAACAGTGTTACCTCGAAATCAGTGAAAAATGGGAACTGCTCACTGGAGAGCTAAGGCTGGAGAAATGGGTTAAACTTGAGAGAACCAACTAGGTCAGTCACCGGAGAAGACAACAATGGCTGAACCACTGTGAAAGAGAAATCGCCTTGGAATAAATTTCAGGGGGAACACACTCCAAAAAACTAACTGCGAATGCTGGAGAATCAACAAAACAGGAATGGTCGTCGTCGATCTTTATGAGCAGGTTCTGTCGCCTGAAAACCCAGGAGCAAAGATGGTGGATGTTTGAATTGGGTTTGGTAGTCACCGGAGAACAGAGGAGAAACAATGGGAAGAACTCAAAGCTTTAAAGTTAGCAATGACGAAATAAGGATTGTTGTCGCTGGAGTAGGGAAAGGGCATGAGTGAACGAAGAGAGAAAAAGTGGGAACGACGTGTTTAAGTGAAACGCTGATCTCGCTTGATGTCTCTCGAATGACTTTGATAAGTCAGTTGAACGAATTAAGTATGTCTCTTGAACCACAGCTTTGCGCGACAATAGATGTAGTTAGAACGAGAAAATTTAAAATTCCAGAAACACCCCAAAACATTCAGTATTTGCCCAGTGAAAAAATTATTCGAAAACAGTACCTGGAACACAGAAATAGACTGTAAAATAGAAAACAGTGTAAGAAGCGACAAATGGGAATTACATGTTAACATGGTACTAATGTGCTTAATTATGAAAGTGGATGGAATGGGAGTGAACTACAACAAATGAGTCATCATTTCAAAACATCGAATTGATCAAAGAGTTCTAATTGATAGTAAGGAATCATCAAACTTCATCAAAGCTATGTGTGACAAGATAAGTGTGAGTTTGATGAACTAAACTTAATCCACATGTATACAAGTTCGGATTCTTGACGATTCTACAAACAATAGCGTCATGATACGATGTTTCAACATAGGATTCATGGTGCAAACCCGTTTAAATTAATTTCCAACCAAACTCCCTCATATATATGAATTTTTCAAGATCTTTAGAAAAAAATCTATCAATATCAACTTAGAGAAAGTCCTATTGGCCCCAATTATTGGCATATGAATTTTTATTGCCTTAATTTTCTTTTGGGCTCTTTTAAACGGTGGTTTTCACGATGAGTTAATTTTATACTCTCGCAGCCCTTTCCCGTGAACACTCATCATTTTTACAATATCAATTCTCACGGAAAACGGTTCTTATAAGCACACCTCCCCCTTAAGTTTACTTACGAATAGATGACAAAATTGAAATAAGAACGTCTCACCAAACTTAAATATGTAAGAGAAGTCAAACGTTCATATAAACTCGTGCATGTGTGCAAGGATGGCATATAAGCAAAGTCGAATCAAAATGCATATCAACTTTGAAACAAACCCATAGTGCAAAGGTTAAGATCATTCTAGGCATCAATAATAATGACCACATGTCCTAGACACATGAATAATGAAATAAGGGGGGTCAAGCACACTAATATCCCATATCAACCATGTAACCTCACGACTCAAAAACAAAAAAATCTTTTTGTATTTTCAAAAGTTTTTATAAAAAGCAAAATCTTTTTGTATTTTTCGAAAAGACTCAGATAAATAACAAAAACTAGAAAGATGCCATAACACCAGCAAAATATAACACATGATGTAGATACTAGTGTATGACAAACCAACGAACAACCTCAATCAAAAGAAGAAAGATGAGGAGAAACACGACCAATGATGCGAGAATCACCAAGCCTAATACCTAACACTTCTAAATCTGACTTCCTCACCCAAGTAGGTGTGAACCGACGAGTAGGGGAATTGGGAAACAGAATGGCATTAGACTTTCTAGGAGCATTCTTAAGATCATAGCAAAACCGTCTAAGATGACCTCTCCTACCGCAATGAGTGCAAGTGTAGATACGGTGAGGAATGTGTCCTATAGGCCGATTATACCTCACGTTCCTAGGTGGCTCTCTCCTAAAGTTCCTAGGCGGCTCTCTTGTTTGCACGATTTTGGCTTTGGGAAAAAGTGCGACATGATTATCGAAGTCAATACCACGCCGATTATCTTTGATTTTGACGGTGCCTAAGATTTTGTCTAACTTTTCAGACCTAGCCTCCAAATCAAACTTTAACTTTACTCGAATCTCTCAGTTTTTCTTCAAGCTCACCCATCCTTGACTCAAGTAAACGCGTAGAATTTTCAAACTCCAAAATTTCCTTTTTCATAGTCTCCATCAACCCCCGAAGACTATCTCTCTCACCCTCGACATATTCTAGCTTCTCTCGAATTTTCTTTTCTTGTGCCCTAAGATCCTCAATTAAAGCATTGGAATTATTTATTTCTATGGCACGTTCTTTCAACATAGCTCCTAATTTCACGTTTGCTTTCTTTGCTTTTAAACTTTCTCCATACAATTCTTTGAAAGCAGTTTGCAAATCTCTCTCGTCTTCGCTCTCATACTCACTAACCTCACCCTCACTTTCAGGTGTATCAACGTCTGTGGCTGCGGAAGAATCATGCAAAGGTAAGTTTTTATCACTTACATGACTAGCCACAAAGGTGGGAAGTTCACGCTTACTAGCATAAAAGTTTTCTTCTTCTGGTTCACTATCACTAAGGGTAGAAAAATGATTAAAATTTTGCCAAAGTTTAGTGGGACACTCATCTATCCTGTGACCAAAACCTTCGCAGCAAAGACACTTTTCACAATCACCCTTATTAAACAGTTTCTTAAGAGCAGTTTTCATGTGAGATTTCCAATTAGATGATTCAAACAAGTGAATTCTAAAATCATCAAAACCACTGAAATGCATACCTAAAGACATGGGATCACAAACACAATAAGATAGCGCAACAAGCTCTGATACCAATTTGAAACGGCCCTTTAGTGTGTACTTTAGGTAAAAACAACTTTGTTCCAATTTTTAGTTAAAACCAAATTTATCTTCTTAAACCCTAAACATGCATCTAAGTGATTAAATTCATTCCATGAATAAAGCATGAGGTAAAAGAAATAATTTCATGAAAAATCCCCGAAGGGCAAAACCTTTTTATTTCACTATAATTTGTAAGACAAAACTTACACGGATTACAACAAAATAGGGTGACATACGAAATACCCGCAAGTGTCGGTTTCGATGTCTCGGCTAAAATCTCCCGCAGGAACTCCAGGTGGTCAGCAGTAGAGAAGAAGACGGCTTCTCCACAAGTTACTTCATAAGAACTCCCTCTACAATAGCGCGCAGCTCTTCGGTTGTAGAGTTCTCCTCACAAAGTTCAGAACGGTGTAGTGAATGAATTATCTTCTGGTAAACGGATTCAAGATCACTTCATTTTGGAATTGAGTAAATCGATCTTGAATAAACCCCGGATGATGAAAAACTATATGGGAATAAGTTTTCGAAACTGTTCTGCGTTGGAAACTTTTGCAGATACGGTTTTTATTTATAACTGAGCAGCACATAGTCCAAGAAACTGAAAACACAAAAATCTAGGCAGCAGGTCGTTCGAGCGAGATGGGGATCTCGTTCGCGTGACATAGGGATGTCGTTTGAATGACTCCCAGTCTCATTCGAGCGATTGTGATAAAAAAAATAATATTTTTTCCTTTTAAATAAATCCTCGAATTTTCTTTAAACTTTTTGCAACTCAAAAATATTTTAAAATATAAAAGGGTTTAATTCCCAATTATTTAAATCACCCAGCATTTAATCAATACACAAAATTACTCAAATGCTTATAAGTATTCATACCTGAGTGATCTTAAACAAATGCAACACCTTTTGACTTGAAATATTCTTCAAATCTTTAAATTGCACATTCTTGGACTTGAACTTTGTCGTAGGCTTCATAAACTCCATAATAAAAACTAGCCTAGACTTAATTTATTTTGTCCGGAATTAAGTCAATTAAAACAAAAGTACATGATAAGAATTATGTTCTTACATGACTCAATCAAATCGACAAATTAAAGTCTAAAATGATTTTCACTCCAATAACGTCTAAAACTATGTAATGCTTTTTCAAGACAGTTTTAGGATGTTCAAACCCGTTGATATCCAACCAAACTCCCTCATAAATGATAATTCTTTTTATTTTTCTATTAAGGTGCAAATATATCTTGAAGATATTTCTTATTGGCCCCCTTTTGGCAAAATGTGATCTTTTTAATGCCTTAACTTTTTCTAGGGCTCTTTTCAAACGGTGGCTTTCATGACGAGTTCACGTCTCGCAACCCTTTTCCCGTGCACACTCACAATTTTTTCAATATTAAATAAACTTTCACGGGTAACGGTTCTTACATGCACTACTTTCATTGTCTTATTTTATCGTGTAAAGACAAATTTCCAAATAATGTCAATTTATATGTATTGGCAATATTCCGGACAAAATCCAATTAGAGTCATAGATTGATTTTTACTTGTCATGATTCCCACATAGTCTATGACGTGTTGTTTGAACACGTAGTGGCCAAGCTTCAAGGTATATTATACCATGTTTATTGGTGCACGTTTCACGTCTTCATATCACATTACATTCCAAGATAATCTCAGGTATGAACGCATAATGTTTATGGGACTCAAAAAATGTTTTAAGGATGTTATTTTGTTTAAAAATGATTTTAAAATGTTAAAAAGGTTTTAACTTAGTTTATTCTAAGATAAACTCGTTTTAGAGTCGTGTAGATCTTTCCCTTGTATTTAGAAAGATCAAAGGACTTTAACAGTTATTCAAACGACATGTGACTATCGTTCAAATGACATGGACATCTCGTTCTAACGACATGGCTATATTATTCGAATGACATACACATCTCATTCTAACGACGCGTCGACTTCATATTTTTTATTTAAGGTAATTTTCTCTCAGAATTTTGAAGTGTGAAGAACCAGAATTACAGAACAATATAGTTTCATTTTCTACACTTGTTTACAAAGGTTTTCAACGATAAAAACATCATTTGTGTTTCAAAATCTGAGCTTTCGTATACTATGCAATAGAGATCTTTTATTTTGCACCATCTGGAGTTTGTTCATCTCTTTGAACATTGTTTCATCGAGTTTTGCGATGAAGAAATAGTAGACTCCGTGTTCTGAATCATAGACGGTTATCAAAGCTACATCGGTGGATACCGAGGCACACGTGGACTCGTGTGTTGTGGACCGAGAGTGGAAGGATTTCTGCATTGCACTGTGGAGGAGCGGTTGAAGCATAGAAAAAATTCAAGACTTGTGGGGTATAGGGTCGTTAAGTTAGTCTGTTGTCTGTACTTTGTAAAACCGTATCATAGTGATTATCTGGCTTCGGTCGTCCGAGGTTTTTTCCCTTAGTGGTTTCCTCGTACGTCGTCGTTGTGGACTTTACTTTTTTTTACTTGCTTAATAACCTAGATGCATGTTTTAGGATTAACAAGATAAAATTGGGATAAGTTATATTGGTTCACAAAACTTGTGTGAATTAAAATTTGGAAAAAGTTCATTTTTGGAAAAATTATTTCTCACCTAAAGCACACTAAGAAAAGGGGCCCTATAAATCGCATCTGGTTCATTTTAAAGATAGGATTGAGATGAAAACACCTTAACCAACGTGTGCTAGAGAAGTAGAGAAATCAAATAAACCAATGCGTGTGTGCATTAAAGGAAATCATAAGTCAAACATGTAGAAAGTAATCTCAAATCACATCTCAATAACTTCAAACATTATAAAGTACATGGATGAAATGATGTTGTGTCTAAAAACACTATAAAAAAGTCACATGGATAATGGATTGATATTGTGACTTGGTCATCCTAAATGTTCATCCACAAATGGTGTAAAAAGAAATACGAAAATCTTTTTATGTTTTCCAAAAATTTTATAAAAAGAAAATCATTTTATCTTTTTCATTTTTCTTAAAAAACAAAATCTTTTTGTATTTTTCCAATTTTTTCTAAAAGGCCAAAAATCTTTTTTGATCTTTCTAAAATAAGAAAAAGAAAGAAATATAATACAAATAATACAATCTAGCAAATAGGAATCAAGAATATGCACGTAAAAAATCATCATATACTAGACAAAGTAACCAACCCTCGGGTCAACTATGCACATACCTAAAGACTTCATATGACTCTCAAATCTAGGGGCATCTAAAGGTTTTATGAAGATGTCAGCTAACTGGAGGTTGGTGTCACAAAGCTTAAGGATACGACCTTATCCTTTACTAGGTCTCAGATAAAATGCTCGCATATCCTAATGTGTTTCACGCACGAATGTAGAACCGAATTTAGGGATATGTGTATCGCGCTCGTGTTATCACACGAAATAGTCATGGTGCCCTGAGATATCCCATAATACTCCATCATTTGCTTCATCCACAAGAGTTGCATGCAACAACTCCTGACGACGATGTACTCAGCCTCCGCAGTGGACAAAGAGGTGGAGTTATGCTTCTTGCTCAACCACGAGACAAGAGCAATACTAAAATAGAAACACCCACCTGAAGTTCACCTACATCCGTATATATCACCGGCCCAATCGGCATCTGAATAGCTAGATAAATGGTCATCGGTATTAAAGGAATACCATATATCATATGAGAGATTCCCACTCACGTACTTGATAATACGTCAAAGATCATGTAAATGATACTCTTTCGGGGATGATTGATATCGAGAACAAACTCCAATACTAAAGGCTATATTGGGACGACTGGTAGTCAAGTAGAAAAGATTACCTATCATACTCCGATATAATATTTTCTCTACGTCATAGCCAGAAGTGTCCTTACTAAGCTTCGTCGAGGTACTTATAGGGGTGCGTGAGTGCTTAGCGTAGTCCAACCCAAACTTCTTCACAAGGTCTCTTGCATACTTTTATTTGGAGATGAACATCCCATCCTCTAGCTGGCGAACCTGGAGACCAAGGAAGAATGCAGGTTCACCAACCATGCTCATCTCAAACTCACTCTTTATCTCCTCCTCAAAGTCGTGTGTATGGCGGGAGTACGTGGATCTAAAGACTATATCGACCACATAGACTTGGGTAACCAAAATAGCACCTTTTCCTCTCCTAACAAATAACGTCGTATATACTCCCCCTCTCATGAAGCCATGGGATAAGAGATAGGAAGTAAGCCTCTCATACTAAGCATGAGGTGCTTGCTTCAAACCATATAGGGATTTCCTTATATAATAGACGTGTCCAGGGAGCTTAGGGTCTTAAAACCCTTTCAGTTATTCCACGTAAACCTCCTCCTGTAGAATTCCATTCAGAAAGGCACTCTTGACATCCATCTTATATAACTTGAAGCACATATGACATGCAATGGTGAGTAGTAAGCGGGCGGACTCGAGCCTCGCAATAAGAGCAAATGTCTCCTCAAAGTCTACACCCTTAATCTGTGTGTATCCCTGAGCGACAAACCTATCCTTATTACATATAATGGTACCATTCTTATCCATATTATTCTTGAAGATCCACCTAGTACCAATCATATTTGTCTCACTGGGTCGGGGGACAAGTTACCAAACATCATTCTTTCTAAACTGAATCAACTCTTTCTACATAGCGGATGTCCAGTGTTCATCTTTAAGTGCTTCTTTTATGTTCTTGGGCTCGACTTTGAACGTGTAGCATAGAGAGCTAACAACTTTCTCTAGCTAAGCACTAGTCTTGACACCTAAAGTAGGATATCCTAAAATGGATGAAGGGTCATAGCCCTTGCAAACCCAAGCATGTGTCTCCCCTAAATCAGGAGTGAGGTCCACCCTTGGTGTGTGAGGAACAATGGGATTGTTACTAAAGGGTGCATCATCCTTACACAAATGGTTAAGATTAACAAACGTCGGCAGCTCGTCATCTTTAACGGTGATATTTACTGATTCCATAACCTTAGAGCTATTTAGGGTAAAAACTCGGTAAGCTCTGTTCGTTGATGAATATCCTAACAAAATTCCCTCGTCGCTCCGAAAGTCAAACTTTCTTAATTGCTCTATATCCCTCGGGATGTTGCATTTGCTCCCAAAGACACTAAAATATGAAAGGTTGGGCTTCTTCCCTGTCCACAACTCATATGGCATCTGAAGTGTGTGTGGACGAAGATATACCCTATTCACCATATGGAATGTGATAGACACCGCCTCTGCCCAAAACCTCCTAAATACTCTATGATCGAGAAGAATAGATCTAGCCATCTCTTGAATCATTTGGTTCTTCCTCTCACCAATCCCATTTTACTGAGGAGTTTTCACAGCCAAAAATTCATGTTTAATTTTGAGGCTATCACAGTAATGATTCATCTTTGATTTTTTAAATTTATTCTCGTTTTCACTACGCATTTTATTAATAATGACACCGTGTTGATTTTACAGGACACGAAACTTGGTCGTAAGGAACTCTACAGCATCGGATTTCCCTCTCAGGAAACCAACTATCGAATAACGAGATAAATCATCAACCATCACGAGGATATACCTCTTACCACCCAAACTCTCAGTGCAAGTAAGACTCATAATATCCATGTGAATAAACTCAAGCACCCTTAAAGTGGTAATAGAATTCAACTTTCGATGGGGGCTACGAACTTATTTTCTCTGTTGACAAGGACCACAAGCCATGAAAGTTGGCTTTCCAAGTGACAACAAGACACATACTAGGTCTTTCTTTGCTAAATGGTCCAAATCCCTGAAATTAACGTTACCTAGACGTCGATGCCACAGATTTATAGAAGAGATCGTGGCATTGTTGCACATAAATGAGGACTTGGGCATAATCCCATAACAGTTATCTTCTTTCCTCACTCCTTATAGTAAAATTTTACCGGCTTGATAAAAAATATAACACTCATTTCAGTCAAACTTTACAGCAAAGTCTGTGTCGCACAGTTGGCTAACGCTTATAAGGTTTTCTTTCAAACCTTTGACATACAAAACATTATATAGCTTATGAAATTATGGTATCTCTATTGTACCTTATCCTATAATGATATATTTACTCCCATCTCAGAAGGTGACTTTACTGTCGATCCTCAAGGTTGGTAAAAAATGAGATGTCACCAGTCATATGCCTAGAGAAACCACTGTCAAAATACCACTGGGAGGTATTATGAGCCTTAAGAGCAACATGAACAACAAGGTCTTTCTCTTCATGTTTAGACACTTAACCTGCTTTCTAAGGCTAGTAAAATCGCTAAAGTGGTGCGACGGAGTATGTGTATGTCGAGTCGGACCCAAACTATAGCAAAACTCCCTAAGGTGGCCTTTTCTCTTGTAATAAGTGCATAAATAAATAGTCTTAGGCCTACCTTGGTTTTCTTTTCTTAGACGAACATTTCTTTGGAGTTTTGGTTGAGGGCCAAAAGGATTCACAATAAATTCAGGAACCAGTTCCGGTACGACATGTGATGTGGAAGCATCGTCGAAACCTATTCCTTGACTCTCACCAAACCTTAAAGAAGGAACATCTTCCCCATCTTCCCAGATGTGTCCTCAATCTCTACCTTAACCTCCCGGACTCTTTCAAGATCTTTTTCGAGTTGGGCTACAAGGGCTTCAAGTTTCCTCCGAGTCTGCATGACTTTAAGGAGCTAACTTGTAAGGCCCGAAAACATGATTAGGAAGGTTAGTTACATGATTAAGTATAATTTATGATTTATAAGTTTCGTGATGGGTGTTAAACATGTTAATTATCATGTTTAGGGGATGCATACTCATGTGATATATATGTTGTTTATATGAGATACTAATCGATATTACGATCGAGGATAAAATGTTTAGAGAATATGATTAGTTATTTGGTTAAATTCATCATTATGTTTATAACGTAAACTAGGGTGTTAGTGCAAAATTGGCAATGTTTGGTCGCCAAATGTGAAAGTTTTGAGATTTGCGATAAATTCCTACTTTCTTGTACGAGCTCAAATTAGGCATGCTAGTTTTATGATTAGAGGAAAACACAAAATATGAAAGTCGTAGATATATAAGTTATCTATGTGTAGACGCAAAGAGGGAGTAAATAGGGGCCCTTAATAGGAAGTTTTACAAAGGCATGACAAATCTGTCAGTAGTGGAATTGTTTGATTAGACATTTCGTCCAACCAATCATTCGTTACCACAAGCCTTATGGCTATTGAACCTTGTAATACCCCGCATTTTTATGATATTAAATAATTAAGAGAATAATTATTATTGTTGGATTAATTAAATTAAAAAGGTCGAGAAATTTAATTATTAATTTATCCGAATTTAAAATAATTATTAACTAGCGTTCTAAGGGTTAATACTTTTGATGGAAATCATTGATTATTACTGTGGGTATATGTAATATGGAATTATATAAATTCTTTAAATTATTGGAGTGCAAAATACGACAGTTTGGTATTTTAAGTCAGGATGCGTGTGTGAGCCGTGTCGGGACTAATTGTATGGAATAAAAAGATAAATTATTTTCTTATAACACGTATGGTAATTCCGAGTGTGCCATTGAGTTCAGAAGGGTCGAGATAGTCGTAAAACTCTACCCGGGCATTTTATTTGGACTCCGGGGTAATTTTAGGCCTAACCGACACCCCGTAGGGGTAGTTTTGTCATTTGGATTTTTGAGGAATTAAAATAAACAAAAATTAGAGGGCTTTAATATCTCTTATGAAGTTACAGTTAGGGTTTTATCTATAACAGAAAAGAGAGAGTCCTAGAGGAAGGAGAACAAGATGTTCCTAGGAGTTGCATGGCCAAATCCAGTTATATTTCACCAAAAAATCATCAACGCGTAGATCGGAGAGAGTAAAACACTTCTATATAAAATTCAAGTGACGAATCAAACCTTCATTATGAGTCAAGTGTTTATTACTTGCTTTCCTTTAGCAATACTCATGTTCATGATAGTATAGGAATGAAACACCTTTGTATTGTTAATAAAAGTGATGGAAATTGGAGATTTGATATACATGAATTGAATCTGAGATTAATTTAGGTTGAACCATGTATGTATGTAGATTAGAAATCCCATATAGATGATTTTCTGTGATGAACAAATATGGAAATTGTGTTCTTGGGTGATAATTGGAAGAACTAGGGTTTTATTAAATTAATTGGGGGTTCCAAATTATATTGATGATTAAAAATGAATTAATGATGTTATATTAGTGGAAATCAGACATACATGATAGGAAATTGATTTAGTATGATTGATCGGTGTTTGGGGAATGATTCGTAGAGGTTATAGTTGTTGAATTAGTGAAGAGAACGATTCTGGGTTAATCTGCTTTGAAAAGTGTAGTGGTCTGAACCACCTTTCATAAAAGGTCCGGATCATTTTATTTAAAAAGGTCCGAATCATTTGTTTTAAGAATGGGTCCGGATCGCTTTCCTAGTGGGTCCGGACCCCCTGCAAAATTTTCCAGAATTGATTTGTGGACCCTTAAGACACCTTTCAGGACTTGTAATGCGGGAATCCTAATGTAGTACACTGAGATTTGAGGTGATGATATATTATGACAAGTGTGATTTAAGACTTGGGCATAAGTGGGATGAATGACCCTTAGAAAATTAAGAGGGGGAATCACAATCAAAATTAATAATACGTCGAGAGTATTAAGTGAAAGTGATACGTCAAATAGGACATAATACTTAGTTGTGGGAATACCTTGAGATTTTAATAGGTTGTGTGTATGGCTATGTATTGATTTATTATGTGTATAGCATACTTACGCTGCTTGCTATCGGGCAGAGGTTTCGCGCAGTGGACAGCCTTATCCTGGGTGACCCGATGAAGGGATATTGACTTATACCCAGAGCATATGAACTTGGATACGTGCTATCTGTTATGTAGGATAGTTTCGACGGTTGAATGGGAGCGTAGGTATGTACGTGACCCATTTAGATAGTGAGTATGCTCACCTCCAATATTTGTATTATGAGATTTACGATTCGTGAGAGAGGGCGAACCAATTGTCCTTTATGCAGCGAGTGATGCATCGGGACACGATAGCAGAGTATGCATTGCGCCAAGTGGTCCTAACCAAGGGGCGCGGGTCATATATATATATATATGAATATACTTGAGAATGAATGATTCTAAGGTATAAACTTGGAAAATGTATAAATATGGATAAGTAAAGTAATTCCAGAGGGTAAAAGACTTCCTATCAAAATAGTGAATATAAAATGGGTAACTGGCATAAAAGAATATTATTAGCGTATTGTATGGGCGATACGGGTTAATCCTTTGAGATATATTCAAGATTTCACGTCAGTAACCTAGTTGGGAATATTATAGACGACTAGGTTAGGGTAGACGTACGCTAGGTGTGCACATTAGTGGGCGGTGAGAATCTCAAGTTAGAGTTCGGAACTAACTTGCACATAATAATTGCATCTATGCAGTTTTAAATACTTGTTAAAACAAATCTTTTTACAAATCGGGCTCTGACCTGTTTCCTGTATTTCTCTTCTCTCTTGCTATATATATATATATATATATATATATATATATATATATATTATACCAGGTGTCCAGCCACAGGGTCACCGACAGACTTAGACGTGGATCATTCGACGAGCTGCAACTATTGTGGAAGCTGTAGGTTATCGATATTAGACGTTGTTATCTCTTCATTATATTCCTAGTTCAGATCTTTCATTTTGGGCAAGTGTCGCTCGCTTCCAGATTAACTATTTCATGGATTTTATTTTTATTAGCATTTCCTTACTGTTGGATTGAGTATTATGATACTTTGGTTTTAGACTTTGAACTAGAACATTTTATCCAGTCGCATTTATTTCAGTATTTGATTCATATTCAGTATTTATTCTTGTGCCATAGATTTGGCTTATATATTAAACCATGAAATTTATTAATGGATTAATTGGATATAATTAATTTGGGAAAATGTTTTGACACTTAGCTTAATTAATTATTAGATGATTAATAATGAAAATATTTTTCGACAGTGATGCTAAGAATGAACCAACCGAACAATTTGATTTTAATTTAATAAAGGACTGATCACCTGGTATTTAATTAGGCGGGGTGTCACGGGTGGTATCAGAGCATCAGGTTCAAGTGTCCTTTAGGATCTGTACGACTTAACATGTTTTCCACTTAGTGTTCTTTGATATTGAGCCCTATCTTTAGAACTGTTGTACTCTTATTTATACGTTTACGTCTTCAGCTATTTGAGATTTAATAATAATTGTGGACTAAAAATTGTGGACTAATAAATCCCTTCTCATTTCAGATGCCTCCGAGAAGAGCCCCGAGATATCGAAATGCCCAGCCAGAGCATCCAGATGCTCAGGCTCAGGGAATGATTAACGCAGCTGACGTTGCTACCATTGTTGCTCAGGCGGTAAATGCAGCTTTAGCGGTAGTGCAGCAGGCCCCACCCCAGGTATAGGTAGTGGCGCCGATTTCAGCACAGTTTCCAACTGCATGGGAGAGGGTGAGGGATGCTTTCAGAGGGCACATCCCCCAGAGTTCTCGGGTGGTTCTGACATCATCATAGCGAGCCAATGGAAGAAAGATATCCAGAGGCATCTTCGCATATACGAGTGCACCGACATTTAGAGGCAGTTACCTGCTTCCTACAAGCTAGTGGGGGCCACATTGCAGTGGTGGGATTACACTATTACCTTGGAGGAGAGGGATAGCATGTCTATTCAGAGCTTTTAGTTGCGGTTTGATCGCAAATATTTTCCCTCTACCGTGCAGACAGAGATGAGGCGGAGACTAATGAATCTGAAGCAGGAGGGTATGACAGTGGCAGAATATGAGGAGGAATTCACTAGGCTGCTTATTATGGTACCTGATGAGGCACCGACTGAAGAGAAAAAGATTTTATTGTTTATGGATGGATTGACCTGAACGATTCTTCAATACCTCATAGGTAATCAGTCGTTGGGTACTTTCACTGACGTACTCAACGTCGCTTTGTTGCATTGCCAGGACCATAGCTTCCATCAACAGGGAAGCAAACGAGCAGGGGAGTCTAGCCAGTAGGGACGGACTGGAGGTAGTAGTGCTAGTGGGGCACCATTAGCTCAGGGGCAGGTCCGTCAGGGTGAGCAGAGTTCTCACCAGGGGGACCTTGCTAAGAGATTCTAGATAGGGATATGGGGGTTATAGACAGGGACAACAGGGCCAGTCTAGTCAACATGGCCAGCAGAGCCAACATCGTTATCAGCAGGGCCATCAGGACCAGTAGGCCCAACAGAGGCATCAGCAGGGCCAGTGCAGGGGCGGCAATGGCCAGCAGGGCCAAGGCCAACAGGGGGAGAGGGGAGGTAACTTTAGCGGCAGGTGCTTTTCTTGTGGCAAGACTGGCCATAGGAAGCAGGATTTCCCTGACAAGGGCAGGTTTCCCCAACAACAGGGTGCCCAGCAGGAACCCCAGAGACCCATCTTTCCCGTCGCCCTACCAACACCAGTGCAGGCCCCAGCTTTGCCAGCACCCCCGATTCAGCAGGTACAGTTACAATATGGACATGTTTATAACGTCCATCATACAGCACCGCAGCAGGCACCACCAGCGATTGAGGGTACGTTTCGTATCCATGGAACTATAGTGCGTGTTTTATTTGATACTGGGGCATCACAATGTTTTATAGCCATTAGCTTTGCACAGGCCATGGGGTTGTTCGCCACAGAAAAGAGTGCAGTGACTAGTGTAGACTCACCCCTGGGTAGTGGGTCTTTGATTTTTTTTATATGCTGAGGGGTAGGGATAGAGATTGGGTTTGCCTACCGACATGCTAGTCCTAGATATGCACTAGCATGACGCCATTATAGGCATGGATTGGCTTGCTAATTATAGAGCCATAATAGACTGTTACAGTAGGACTATTATTTTTCTGATACCGGGCCAGGAGATGTTTCTAGTGGTGATGCCTCGTCCTAGGGAGGATCGTCCACCCACTTGTATTACATAGAGGAGGAGACCTCTAAGGAGGTGGTGGTTCCTCTTGACTCAATTCCTGTTGTCTGAGAGTTTTTCGATGTATTCCAGGAGATACCAGGATTACCGCCTAGCCGAGAGATAGAATTCTTTATAAATTTGATGCCGAGCACTGTTGGATGTGTCGAAGACTGCTTTCTTGACAAGATATGTATTCCAGGAGATACCAGGATTACCTCTAAGGATGTGTCGAAGACTGCTTTCTTGACAAGATATGGGTCCTATGAGTTCGGAGTCGTGCCGTTTGGGCTGACGATTGCTCCAGCAGTATTCATGGACTTGATGAACCGGGTGTTCAGAGAGTTATTAGATCAGTTTGTCATCGTCTTCATAGATGAAATATTAATTTACTCACAGACTGAGGAGGAGCATGCCGAGCACTTGAGACGGGTTCTTACGACTCTACGAGAGCATCAGCTGTATGTATGAAAAGTGCGAATTCTTGTTACGGGAGGCACAGTTTCTGGGGGACATTGTGTCAGAATTGGGGATATCAGTGGACCCGAGCAAAGTGTCGGCAGTGAGGGAATTGAGACAGCCCACGACATCGACGGAGGTGCGTAGCTTTTTAGCGTTATCAGGATATTACAGGCGATTCATCAAGGGGGTTCTCGAAGATTGCGGGCCCATTGATAAATTTAACGCGCAAAGGGGTGAAGTTCATTTGGGACGATGCTTTCCAGTTAGCTTTCGATGAGCTAATGGATAAGGTGACATCAGAGCCAGTTCTTGATTTACCCAGTCCAGGAGTGGAGTACTTGGTGTACACTTATGCCTCTCTACAAAGACTTGGTGGAGTGCTTCAGCAGGAGGAACAGGTTATAGCTTATGCCTCCCACAAGCTTAAGCCTCACGAGAGGAATTACCCCACCCACGACTTGGAGTTATCAGCAGTCGTGTTTGCCCTACGAATTTATAGACACCACTTGTTGGGGGAGAATTTTTGTCTCTTCATAGACCATAAGTCACTGTAATACTTATTCACTCAGCGAGAGTTGAACATGTGTCAGCGCAGGTGACTGGAGTTTGTGAAGGATTACCAGTTTGAGATTCAGTACCACTCGGGGAAGGCCAACATAGTTACTGATGCATTGAGCCGAAGGCCAGTAGGTGAGGTGGCAGAAGTGTGGAAGGCAAAGCGAAAAGAAATGGGACATCAAGAGGGAGTGGTTCGATCCTTTATGTCCGTTATGACAGTTACTCCAAAGATTATTACGAGAGTGATCCAGGCCCAGGCTGCTGATTTGTTTTGCCAGGATCAAATTGTACGGATCCTAGCAGAGGGCGCAGAGTCCTACTCAGTGAGATCAGATGGGGGACTACGGTTTAATGGGAGATTAGTGGTCCCGAATGTAACATCCCGCCTAATTAAATATCGGGTGGCCAGTACCATACCAAATTAAAATAGAATATACAGTTGGCTCATTCTTAGCATCACTATCGAAAACATTTACAAGTCACCCAATACCCAATTAAGCTGGTGTTAAAAACTTTCCAAATTTTAACTCAACAAAATCCATTTTTAGTTTAAGAATAACATAACACATTTTATTCTAGCACACTAATAACCGAACAGATAACACATAAGAATTTAAATGCAATTGGAATAAACATTCCCAAATAATAATCCAATACAGAAATACCAACAATAACAAATGTATTAAAGATGACACGAGTACAAGAGTAGTTGACTCATATAGAAGAGATAACTGAGTTCCTTTGGGCTACATGCCCTAACTAAGAGAATATTGTGAATCAAATGAAGATAGGCATCTAAGCAATACTCCATAGCTCGTCATAATTCGCTAAGGTTAGTGTCCCTGTTGCTGGACACCTGGTATAGAAGGTACAATAGAAAAGAAAATATGCAAGGAAACGGGTCAGAGCCCGATGTGAAAATGATTTTGAAAACAACAAGTATTTAACAAGTGCAATAAAGCATTTATTATATACATGTTAGTATCCAACTCTCACTTATTATTCTCACCTCTCATCTAGAGTGCACACTTAACGTTTTCTATTAAACTCCTAGTTAATGGTTCTTCCTAACTAGTTTCCACAATATGATTATATCCCATATCGTAACCCCGTATGTCCCATACCATACGTAGTATAATCATTCATATGCGTTACATTAATATGAATTAATCTTTTCAAATCCATAAGAATAAATATTCATTAACTTATTTCAATTCTTTTTTCTCTATTCGCTGTTATCTACAATTATCACACAGTAGATTGATTTAACCACTATATACACATTCATTTAATTCATTATATATATACATATATAATACGGCACCCCATGACACAGCTGCGATGCATGCATTACTCTGCTATCATGTCCCAATATCGCTGGTCGCTGAATAGGGGACTAAAGGTTCGGTAAGGATTCCTCGAACCACAAACAACAACATAAAAATTAGAGGCGAACATAGTTCTCGTATCCATGGGTCACGCACATACCTATATACCCACAGTCAGCGGACTTATCAACTCCCTGATAAGTCTTTCATAGACCGATGTTCTTGAGCGACAAATCAAAGATCTCATGGATTCATCAAGATATGACTGCCCTCACGCGCAAACCTCCCGTCGATAGCAAGTAAGCTAGGTATGTCATACACATAGATTATCAAACAATCAAATAGGCATTATCATCTACCTATAATACATTATCAACAAGGTAATCATACTACCCTAAGATAATCCCATACGTAGCATTATATCTCTTTATCCCACGTATTCAAATATTATGACTTTACTTCTTTAATTTAATTATCCTCGAGCCTCACTCATTACTCAAGGTTCAAATAGGTTTTTCTCAATGTATTTATTCAGTAAGAATTCACTAATATCCTACGGGTCCACCTCATCTTATCTCCCGAATTACTACGAATTAAACTCTCCCTTAAATAGGGTTAAAACCGATAGTTTCTAATATCTTATAAACGTATTTTTATCAATTAGGATTAAATATCATTATCACATGGCTCATAGTCTATAGTGTTTCATTCACACTATATGACTTATCAACAAAATCAACATCCTCACATCCTATATCATTTCTCCACTCCCGACGTCGTTAAGGTTCATGTGCGGAACGTCTCGCAAAGCGAAATCCAAACAAGGAACCCCTCCAATACACTACTACTTAACTTTGTCGATCGTGGAGGTACGTCAACTTCAAATACGCAACCGGAATAACCTCATCCCCTCTTTCAACCAAATGTGGTCCGAACTCTCATCTCTATCCAGGAGCCATCCCACTAAGCGCTTGTACTCCACTCAGTCCTTGCGCAATCAATAATGAGCTTAAACTTAGTCCTTGATGTTCAAATTGAAACCCTAAGGCTACCCAGGTGTTATATTAAATCTTCCCTACTGGACCTATCCTTAATCCTCATGCATACAAATTAGAATCCAACAAATGAGTCTAGCAACCGAAATGCCTTTCAATTTGAATATCATAATTCTAATCAATTAAATCCCAATCAAATTAATTCGAATCTTAACTAGGGCTTACTTATCTTCTCTAAGTCCCATAATATCCAATTAATAATCACCAAAGATCTACAAAAGGTTTGGGATAAGAACAAACATTCAAAAGAAACAACCTTACAAATTTTGGGGAGGTCGATCGATCGAAGGCAGGGGGTCGATCGATCGATCGCTCAGAAAACAGCCCAGTTTTTCTGCATTTCTTCTACTACGGGTTTAACCATTTTTTATCATTCAAACCTTCATACTAACACCCCCAAATGACTTATAATCCTTACTACATGATATATCATCATATATAAATGATTTCCAATGCTCTAAACATCCTAGAACCATCAAGAGATTGAATTAAATGCATGTTTTTATCCTCTTTTTCCAGAAAATTATCAACATAATATCTTCAAGAACACATCAATGGTTTTCAAAATTTCTTCAACTGATTTATGAATATTTCGTGGATTACTATCTACCTACAACATGAGTTTGATTCCTATATATTTTCATATTCAAAAAATCCATTAACAACTCTATCTTTTCATCTTCCAAACATGTAAAAATCTCATCTTTATATAGCTATCCTAACATGGAAAATATACAAACTTAGATTGAAATTATCAAAAGCTTGCCTCTAATGAAGGTCTTATCCTTTGGAGTTGAATGACACAGGTGGTTCTCCTTTTTTCCAGTTACTTCCGGTGGTGGTTGGTGGTGGTGACCTTTGGTCTTTGGTTCTCCTCATTTCCAAGCAAACTTCTCTTCTTCCAAGTAACCTTTCACTCTCTCTAAGAAGATGACATTTCAATTTTGTGTAGAAGAGATGAATGAACCCACATTCAACTAATCTCCAAATACTTATAATAAGACAAAATCCGAAATCACTATTCATCCCCCTTGTAAAAATGATCAAAATTCCCTTTTGGGTTGTCTTTTCATTTCCAAATGACCCGAGACTCAAAATCAACATCCAAATAGACTTTTATGACTATTTCAACCCTTACGGACGCAACGACGCAGTCAAAATGACTATAAGGTTGATAGAAAATAAGTTTCATTTTTAATTTAACAAATTAGTCCCGACACATTCCATACCGCGCCTGACTAAAAATTCAAATTACTGAATTTATATCACACAGCCATATCAATAACATCACATTCATATATTACCTAAATATCTTTAAGTAATATCCATAATCATTCATTTTAATATCCACAATTCGGATAAAACCCAAATGAATTAATTTGTAATAATATCCAATTAATCCATTAATTTAAAATATAACTCATTTGAAAAGTCATTAAAATTACAGGGTATTACATACTCCCCCCCCCCCCCCCCCCCCACACCCTTATAAAGAATTTCGTCTCAAAATTTGAAAAGATAAATCATACTGGTAAGGTCAACTCTGAGTATAAATCTCAAATTGCAAGTAATCTATGTCGTACCGCCCATATAGTACATTATCAAAAATCCAACAAATGTTACACCAAATCTCACTGTATAGTTCCAACTGAATCGAATTTAAACTTTACCCAATCTTCCCTATACCATCCTCTTGGCAAAGTTTGGAAAAAAAATTATCCTCACTTATTAAACAAATAAATACTGAAGGCAACTACTTACTGTTACACAATTATGAAAACTACTACAATCCAACCATCCAGGGCGCCCATACACCCTCTCTAACAACTTTCATTATAATACTTATCGCAAAGGTTATAAACTTATATCTTAAAGACCTAACTTATTTCGACTTCCAACGGTTATTAGTTTCATGCGTTGGGTGTCTCGCAAGCGAAATCCAAACAAGGAACCCCTCTAATACACTACTACTTAACTTTGTCGATAGTGGAGGTCCGTCAACTTCAATACGCAACCGGAATAACCTCATCCCCTCTTTCAACCAAATGTGGTCCGAACTCCCATCTCTATCCAGGATCCATCCCACTAAGCGCGTGTACTCCACTCAGTCCTTGCGCAATCAGTAATGAGCTTAAACTCAGTCCTTGATGTTCAAATTGTAACCCTAAGGCTACCCAGGTGTTATATTAAATCTTCCCTACTGGACCTATCCTTAATCCTCATGCATACAAATTAGAATCCAACAAATGAGTCTAGTAACCGAAATACCTTTCAATTTGATTATCATAATTCTAATCAATTAAATCCCAATCAAATTAATTCGAATCTTAACCAGGGGTTACTGATCTTCTCTAAGTCCCATAATATCCAATTAATAATCACCAAAGATCTACAAAAGGTTTGGGATAAGAACAAACATTCAAAAGAAACAACCTTACAAATTTTGGGGAGGTCGATCGATCGATCGCCCAGAAAACAGCCCAGTTTTTCTGCATTTCTTCTACTACGGGTTTAACCATTTTTTACCATTCAAACCTTCATACTAACACCCCAAATGACTTATAATCCTTACTACATGATATATCATCATATATAAATGATTTCTAATGCTCTAAACATCCTAGAACCATCAAGAGATTGAATTAAATGCATGTTTTTATCCTTTTTTCCATAAAATTATCAACATAATATCTTCAAGAACACATCAATGGTTTTCAGAATTTCTTCAACAGATTTATGAATATTTCGTGGATTACTATCTACCTACAACATGAGTTTAATACCTATATATTTTCAGATTCCAGAAATCCATTAACAACTCTATCTTTTCAACTTCCAAACATGTAAAAATCTCATCTTTATATAGCTATCCTAACATGGACAATATACAAACTTAGATTGCAATTATCAAACACTTGCCTCTAATGAAGGTCTGATCCTTTGGAGTTGAATGACACAGGTGGTTCTCCTTTTTTTCGATCACTTCCGGTGGTGGTTGGTGATGGTGACCTTTGGTCTTTGGTTCTCCTCCTTTCCAAGAAAACTTCTCTTCTTTCAAGCAACCTTTCACTCTCTCTAAGAAGATGACCTTTCAATTTTGTGTAGAAGAGATGAATGAACCCACGTTCAACTAATCTCCAAATACTTATAATAAGACAAAATCCGAAATCAATATTCATCCCCTTGTAAAAATGACCAAAAGACCCTTTTGGGTTGTCTTTTCATTTCCAAATGACCCGAGACTCAAAATCAACATCCAAATAGACTTTTCTGACTATTTCAACCCTTCCGGATGCAACGACGCAGTCAAAATGACTATAAGGTTGATAGAAAATAAGTTTCCTTTTTAATTTAACAAATTAGTCCCGACACGTCCCATACCGCGCCTGACTAAAAATTCAAATTACTGAATTTGTATCACACAACCATATCAATAACATCACATTCATATATTACCTAAATATCTTTAAGTAATATCCAGAATCATTCATTTTAATATCCATAATTTGGATAAAATCCAAATGAATTAATTTATAATAAAATCCAATTAATCCATTAATTTAAAATATAACTCATTTTAAAAGTCATTAAAATTACGGGGTATTACACCGAAGGGAGAGGATTTACGTCATGAAGTGATGACAGTCTCATGGATCTAGATTTGCGGTACATTCTGGAGAGGATAAAATATACCAGGATATGAGGCGACAGTACTGGTGCAGTGGGATGAAGAAGGACATTGCAGAGTTCGTGTCCAAGTGTGCCACCTGTTAGCTGGTAAAGGTGGACCACCAAAGGCCGCCAGGGTTACTTCAGTCGCTAGAGATACCTACGTAGAAATGGGAGAGCATTTCCATGGATTTCATTACTGGGATGCCTACTTCACAGTGGGGTCACGATTCTATATGGGTAGTGGTGGATCGGTTGACCAAGGTAGCTCATTTTCTATCGGTGCGTATGGATTACACTACGGGACAGTATGCCTGGATATTTATTGTCGAGATAGTGAGATTGCATGGGGTACCCTTGAACATCGTGTCTGACAGAGACAAGACTTTTGTATCATGCTTCTAGGAGAGATTTCAGGAGGCTATGGGTACTGAACTGCAGTTGAGTACGGCTTATCACCCACAGACAGATGGGCAGACTGAGCGTACTAATCAGATGCTGAAAGATATGTTGCGCATGTATGTCCTTGACTTTGGAGGGAGTTGGAGCCGTATCTTCCACTGGTGGAGTTCGCTTATAATAACTCCTATTAGTTTACGATTGGCATGGCCCCATTCGAGGTGCTGTACGACAGACCTTGTTGTTTTCCTACTTGTTGGCAAGAGGTGGGGGATAACAATTTACTCGGGCCAGAGGTAGTTCCGGAAACGTCAACTAGGGTTGAGATGATAAGGAACAGTATTCAGGTAGCCCAGGACATGAAGAAAAGCTACGCCAATGAAAAAAGGTTCTTCAGGGAGTTCAACATTAGGGATTAAGTATTACTGCGGGTGTCTCCTATGAAAGGGGTGATGAGGTTCGGGAAAAAGGGAAAATTGGCTCCGAGATACACAGGACCATTTCCCATCATCGAGAGGATCGGACCGGTGGCAGACAGACTTGGGTTGCCGGAGCACTTACACTGTATTCACGACGTGTTCCACATCTCATAGTTGAGGTGGTTTCTTAGGGATGAGTTGGCCCACACCCACATTGCGATTGAGAAGATTGATTTACAGCCCGACAGTTCATATGAGGAGAGGCCTATGGCTATCCTAGACCATAGAGAGAGGAAATTGAGATCAAAGGTAGTTCCACTGATGAGGGTTCAGTGGGAGCATCATAACGTAGAAAAGTCTACATGGGAGCGAGAGGAGGATGTACGCGAGAAATATCCAGACTTATTCCTACCAGGTATGGTTTACTCTTCGAATTTCGGGATAAAATTCCGTTATTAGGGGGGAAGTATGTAATACCCCACATTTTTATGATATTAAATAATTAAGAGATTAATTATTATTGTTGGATTAATTAAATTAAAAAGGTCGAGAAATTTAATTATTAATTTTTTCGAATTTAAAATAATTATAAACTAGCATGCTAAGGGTTAATACTTATTGATAGAAATCATTGCTTATTACCGTGGGTATATGTAATATGGAATTATATAGTTTCTTTAAATTGTCGAAGTGCTAAATACGACAGTTTGGTATTTTAAGTCAGGATGCGCGTGTGAGCCGTGTCGGGACTAATTGTATGGGATAAAAACATAAATTATTTTTTATAACTCGTATGGAAATTTCGAGTGCGCTATTGAGTCCAGAAGGGTCGAGATAGTTAGAAAACTCTACCCGAGCATTTTATTTGGACTCCGGGGTAATTTTAGGCCTGACTGACACCCCGTAGGGGTAGTTTTGTCATTTGAATTTTTGGGCAATTAAAATGGACGAAAATTAGAGTGATTTAATATCCCTTACGAAGTTACAGTTAGGGTTTTATCTGTAAAAGAAAAAAGAGAGTTCCATAGGAAGGAGAAGAAGAGGTTCCTAGGAGTTGCAAGGCCAAATCCAGTTATCTTTCACCAAAAACATCATCAACGCGTAGATCGGAGAGAGTAGAACACTTTTATATCAAACTCAAGTGACGAATCAAACCTTCATTATCAGGCAAGTGTTTATTACTTTCTTTCCTTTAGCAGTACTCATGTTCATGTTAGCATAGGGATGAAACACCTATTTATTATTAATAAAAGTGATGAAAATTGGAGATTTGATATACATGAATTGAATCTGAGATTAATTTAGGTTTAACCATGTTTGTATGTAGATTAGAAATCCCGTATAGATGATTTTCTGTGATGAACAAATCTGAAAATTATGTTCTTGGATGTTAATTGGAAGAATTAGGATTTTATTAAATGAATTGGGGATTCCAGATTATATTGATGATTAGAAATGAATTAATGATGTTATATTAGTGGAAATCAGACATACATGATAGGAAATTCATTTAGTATGATTGATCGGTGTTTGGGGGAATGATTCGTAAAGGTTATAGTTGTTGAATTGGTGAAGAGACCGATTTTGGGTTAATCTGTGTTGAAAAGGGTAGCGGTCCGGACCGCCTTTCATAAAAGGTCCGAACCATTTTTCAGAAAAAAGGTCCGAATCATTTTATTTAAAAAGGTTCGAATCGTTTGTTTTAAGAAGGGGTCCGAATCGCTTTCCTAGTCGGTCCGGATCGCCTTGCCAAATTTTCTAGAATTGATTTGTGGACCCTTAAGACACCTTTCGGGACTTGTAATGGGGGAATCCTAATGTAGTACACTGAGATTTGAAGTGATGATATATTATGACAAGTGTGATTTAAGACTTGGGCATAAGTGGGATGAATGACCCGTAGAAAATTAGGAAGTAAAATCATAATCAAAATTAATAATACGTCGAGAGTATTAAGTGAAAATAATACAGCAAATAGGATATGATACTTAGTTGTGGGAATACCTTGAGATTTTGATAGGTTGTGTGTATAACTATGTATTAATTTATTATGTGTATAGCATACCTACGCTGCTTGCTATCGGGCAGAGGTTTTGCGCAATGGACAGTCTTATCCTGGGTGACCCAGTGGGGGGATATTGACTTGTACCCAGAGCATATGAACTTGGATACGTGCTATCTATTACGTAGGATAGTTTCGATGGTTGAATGGGAGCGTAGGTATGTGCGTGACCCATTTAGCTAGTGAGTATGCTCGCCTCCAATATTTGTGTTATGAGATTTACGGTTCGTGAGAGACGCCGAACCAATTGTCCTTTATGCAGCGAGTGATGCACCGGGACACGATAGCAGAGTATGCATTGCGCCAAGTGGTCCTAACCAAGGGGAGCAGGTCATATATATATATACTTGAGAATGAATGATTCTAAGGTGTGAAATTGGAAAATGTATAAATATGAATAAGTAAAGTAATTCTAGAGGGTAGAAGACTTCCTATCAAAATAGTGAATATAAAATGGGTAACTAGCGTAAAAGAATATTATTAGCGTATTGTATGGGCGATACGGGTTAATCCCTTGAGATATATTCAGGAGTTCATGTCAGTAACCTAGTTGGGAATATTATAGACAACTAGGTTGGGGTAGACATACGCTAGGTGTGCATATTAGTGGAAAGGTGAGAATCTCAAGTGAGAGTTCGGAACTAACATGCACATAATAATTACATCTTTGCAGTTTTAAATACTTGCTAAAACAAATCCTTTTACAAATCGAGCTCTGGACCGTTTCCTGTATTTCTCTTCTCTCTCTCTCTCTCTCTCTCTCTCTCTCTCTCTATATATATATATATATATATATATATATATATATATATATATATAGAGAGAGAGAGAGAGAGAGAGAGAGAGAGAGAGAGAGTATACGAGATGTCCAGCCACAGGGTCACCACCAGACTTAGACGTTGATCATTCGACGAGCTGCAACTATTTCTCTTCATTCGATTCCTAGTTCAAATCTTTCATTTAGGGAATGTGTCGCATGCTTCCAGATTTACTATTTTAGGGATTTTATTTTTATTATCATTTCCTTACTGTTGGATTGAGTATTATGATACTTTGGTTTTAGACTTTGAACTGGAATGTTTTATCCAGTCGCATTTATTTCAGTATTTGATTCATGTTCAGTATTTATTCCTGTGGAATAGATTTGGCTTACATATTAAAGCATGGGATTTGTTAATGGATTAATTGGTTATAATTAATTTGGGAAAATGTTTTGACATTTATCTTAATCAATTATTAGGTGATTAATAGTGAAAATTATTTTCGACAGTGATGTTAAGAATGAACCAACCTGACACTTTGATTTTAATTTAATAAATGACTGATCACCTGGTATTTAATTAGGCGGGGTGTCACAAACCTCTTATAACGTATGGTCTGATTAAAAATCAAATGTATATCTTCTTTCTCATCATAAAGGATAAGGTTTGAGATATTTTGCCTAGGGAGAGAGAAAAGGGGAAGTTAAGGAGAAAAATTCTTCGAAAAATTTTAATAAATCGAGGAGTTCTCGTGAAGTAATTATCTCTTTGTTAAAATTGGTTACATGAATGAGTTTTACACTTTGTATGTTTTTGTTTCTGATTTTATAAAGATTTGAATGATACCCATATTTCTTAATTGTATTAAAACAAGGATGGCTTAATAACATATTTAAGAACGCATGCTAGGAGAGTAAATGTTTACTTTAAAGCCCTAGATTTGCATCACCTTCTCGTGAAGCTTTTTGATTTAAGAAATTCATGTATATGATGTGTGTATATATTAAAACATATTAAATATGTATGTCAATGATTGATACCCGACGTGCAGGTGGTGTATGCTTAAAAAGGTTAAGTTATGCCTTAATGTTCTATTCCGACCTAGTTGTGCTAAAAATGGCATAAATCATGGAATACTTATTGTAATCGAGTGATTACAGTTGGAGAGGTTAGAGAGCATATATGAGTATGACTTACTCGAAGATGAGAATAAAATACCTTCTGGTTGGGCTTGGGGGTTGTTTTGAAGTTGAAGTTTTGTTGTTGTTTTTCGGAGTAATAATTTGGAAAATATTGTAATAAAATGGGCATAACTTTGTCTAGAGAATTCATAATTTAATTATGTAAATTGCGTTAGAACCCTAATTAATAGGGTGTTATAGAAATGTTAAATATCATATTTAATTCCTTTTCAGTTATTTCAGATTGACCAACTGATGTGATGTGTTACTGAGTTTAATGTTATTTGGTGTATTCAAATACTAATGATGTTGAATTGATAGGTATGAAAGCGGCTAATACTAACATACCAAGGAAATAGATTTGGTATTAATCTTAGTGCCTACTTTAAGGTGAGTGACATGCCCTATGAAATATAATTATTTATATTTTCATATGGAAATGTTTAGTTAAATACATGTGTCGGAATGCTTATGGAGTGATGTGATATTTATGAAACATATGCATATGATTAAAAATATTAAGCAAAGTTATCTAATGTTATGGATTGTGGAAGGTCCTTTATCTAATGTTAAGGACTGTGGTGGGTCCTACGGGATGTAACAGTCCCGTTAATCCAACTTAAAGGTATTTGTGCTGAGGGACTGCTTCCTGAATACATCTGCCATCTTATCAATGAGACGCGTGAGGGGACTTTTGCGGCATTCTTGAAAGCGGAGAGAAACATCTCTTTGGTGGTGCGACTCAATCCGGTGGTAGCACCCATGATGTTTAGGCAGCCGATGCAACCCACGGGGGGAAGATCTCAGCCCCAACGGGTAGGATACGTTGAGAGGGAAGATGGGGGCAAGACGCCGAGGAAGGACAACAAGAGAAAGTTTGGAAGGGACAGAGAAGACCCGCCACCATTGCCTTGTACGATAGAAGAGGTTGTGAGTTGTTATAACGCAATGGTCCAGGGCGGAACGATTTATGAACCAAAGGGCGTTCCAGCGGAAGAACCCGATGTTACGACGAGAACGGATCCCAAACACTGCCAAGTTCATCGAAAGATCCAGCATCCAACAGAGAGCTGCTTCACAATGCGAAGAATCATTGACAAGTACATGAAGGCGGGGACATTGCAAATCCCCCCGCAGAACATTAACAACAACCCACTTCCAGTACACGGGGCCAATCTGGTGATGGCCTATGACGAGGAGGCAGAAAGAGAAGGATGAGGGTTAATGATGAAGCAGGAGGAGATCGAAGAAGCTCTAGAGCATTGCACCACGGGAATGACTAACATAGTTTTAGCTTACGATGAAGCAAGCACTAAAGACGTGGAAGACGTATATAGCGTTGAATGTGAGGAAACAGACCCGGTCATAGAGTATAGCACAGTTTCAAAATCTCCAAAGTTCACTTGGTTCTTTGATCAAGATGGGATCCCGAAGGAGAGCAGAATGGAGATAACTCGGGCGATTTTGGACATTGTGAGGAGGAACGTAGTCCCCTCGCTAAGATGGAGGGGACCCATAACTAGGCTGGTGAGGAAGTTTCTGTCAGAAGTAACCTTCAGTGATGCAGATAGAGCTGTAAGGGTCCCTCATAACAGGCCACTGTATGTAACCGCTAGCGTCAACGGGGTTAGCTTTGTAAGGACTCTTATGGATGGGGGTGCTTCCATCAATATTATGCCGGTCAACTCTTTCCACGGGGCTAATATTCCGAAAGAGAGGTTGGTTCCCATGCCTTTGGTAATTTCGAGGTATGATAGCCAATCTTCCAAGTCCATCGGGTATGTGAATGTTGGGATTGTGATGGAAAATCTGAGTTCCCACATCAAGTTCCATGTAATAGAAAGTGCAACTTCTTATCATTTACTAATAGGGAGAGTGTAGATGCACAACCAAGGGTTAGTACCTTCAACCTATCATCAATGCGCCAAGGCAAATATCAAAGGAACAGAAGTGACCATTAGGGCTACGAAGAGACCTTTCGCTATCGAAGAAGCACACTTGGTGGATGCGGCATTTTATACAGAGCTGGAGGATGATGTGCGGGTACTGATAAGGATAATTGAGGGAGCATGGGTTTCCTCGATTAGAGAGAGAATGGGTCCCTTGAACGAGCAAAGTAAAGAGGGTGCAAGTAGCGAGGGGGTGAGGGCCGAAGAAGCCCATCAGGTGATCCCTCGACCCCAAAATATCTCGAAGCAACTCAGAGACAGGATGAGGCCTAAAACAGACCCGGTGGAGCGTGAGGTCCAATGGCAAAGAGTGTTGAGTCGCCTTTTAGGGGAAAGAATGGCTGAGGCTTCCAGAGAGAAGAAGTGGAAGGCTGGGGCAACAGCTACCAGCAGGCAATGCAAGAAAATTGTCACTGAAGAGGGAAAAGTGGTGTACTGATTATAATGGTGTGAACGGGCGGCCAAAGAGACTAAAGATGAGGTTGACCCGATATATGAGTGTTTTTTGGTGGATCAATAGGGGCAGTGCATGTTGATAGACAACTCCAACATACAGGAGTTCGTAGAAGATGTCGTCGAAGAACCAGACTACATGGCAGATCAGTCAAAGCCCCAGTCACAAGAGTTGGAGCAGCTGAACCTAGCAAGGGAAGAGGAAGATCCAAGGCCTATCTTTATCTCGAAAGATCTCGGTAAGGAGAAATAAAAAGCCTTGGTTGAGCTGATTCGGGAATTTATAGACGTCTTCGCATGGAAATACACTAAAATGGAAGGGCTGGACGAGGAAGTGAGCTGCCACAAACTGAACGTGATGCCTTTAGCTATTCCGATGAAGTAGGCAACGAGGACTTACAAACCTGAATTAGACTTAAAGATTAAGGAAGAGGTCCAACGTTTGTTGGCAGTAGGATTCATCAAGCCGATACAACATCCCCTTTGGCTATCTAGCATTGTGTCAGTGGGGAAGAAAGACAAAAACCAAATAAGGATCTGTGTGGACTTCAGAGATTTGAATAGGGCTTGCCCTAAGGATGAGTTTCCCTTACCCTCCATCGACAGTTTGATGGATTCCACGGCTGGTCATGAGATGTATAGCTTCATGGATGGGTACGTAGGGTACAACCAGATCAAGATGGACCCAACAGACGCAGAGAAAACGACATTCAGAACTCCGTTGGGCAACTTCATGTACAAAGTGATACCGTTTGGACTCAAGAACGCTGGGGCTACTTACCAGAGGACAATGATGGCCATTTTTCACGACTTCTTCCATAAATTTGTAGAGTTCTACGTGGACGACTTGGTCATCAAATCAAAGAAGGAGGAGTCCCATCTGAATGATTTAAGGAAGGTGTTTATTCGTTGCAGGAGGTATAAATTGAGGATGAACCCGTTAAAGTGTGTCTTCGGAGTAACGAGCGAGAAGTTTCTAGGATTCGTGGTTGATCGACAAGGGGTGCAGATGGACCAGGATAAACAGCGGGCGATCTTGGAGATACCATATCCCAGAACAATGAAGGAGCTGAAAAGCTTTCTCGGTAAAGTCTCCTACCTTAGAAGATTCGTGCCTGGATTGGCCGAAATAACACACCCATTGATGCAACTGTTGCGAAAGAATACGAAGTTCAGGTGGGAGGAGGTTCACCAGGAGTCTCTTGTTGGGCTGAAGAAACTACTCGTTTCACCACAAATCATGGTTCCTCCCCAGGCAGGAGTACCGTTGCAGCTATATCTTACGTCTACCATGAGGTCCGTTGGAGCTCTACTGGCATGAGAAGTGGACGGGCAAGAACGACCGATTTACTACCTCAGCAGAATCATACATGGGCCAGAGATTAGATATAGTATCTTAGAAAGGCATTATTTATCCTTAGTCTTTGTAGCACAAAAACTTAGACATTATATGATGTCTTTTACAATTCATATTGAAACTAGATGTGATCCTATTAAGTATTTATTGGCAAGGACTGTATTGATTGGCAAGGTAGCCAGATGGTTCCTCATCCTCTCAGAATATGACTTAAAGTGTGTGGTTCCTCATGCGATCAAGAGCCAGGCATATGCCGATATATTGGAAATATTTCCATCAGGAACGTTTAAACCTCCTAAATAAGACATTCCCGGAGATGACCTACAGGCTAATTATCTGGATACAACTGATGAGGAATGGGCGATGTAGTTCAATGGATCTTTGGCGGAAAATAAGGGAGGAGCAGGGGTTATTATGTCAAAAGGGATGGAGGAGATTTGCCTTTCCTACAAGCTAGATTTCCCTTTTTCCAATAACGAAGCAGAGTACGAGGCATTGGTACTGGGGCTGCTAGAGGATCTTCGAAGGGGAATTCGTTCACTCTGCATTAAGGGTGACTCGAACTTAGTGATTCAGCAGGTAAACGAAGAATATGCATTGAAGCACATGAGCCTGGTGCCGTACAGAACGATCATTCAGAGGATTCTCAACCAGTTCTATCGGACCAAGATCAGAAGACATCCCAGAACGATGAACTGCCATTCAGACGCCTATGCCACTATCACCCAGAAAATGGTCATAAGGAACGATAGGACTATCGTTGTGATCCAGCAAAGGACAGCTCCTTCGGTGGTACAGTCAATACTACCGATGGAGGAGGACGCGGACTGGAGGGGAGAGATTAGGAAGCAACTAGAGTCTGGCGAAGGAGCTATGGGACTAAGAGTGTTATCCCAATACGTTACGAACCAGGGAAATCTTTACTACAGAAATGCTGGGGGATAGTTATCAAGATGTATCGGCCCAGAGGAAGCAGAACGAAGGTTGAAGAAAACGCATGAGGAGCAATGCGAAACGACTGAGATACCCCTATATAGGAGAATGCAAAGATAGGGGTATTTTTGGCCTAGAATGAAGCAGAATGCGGCAGAGCTACAACGGAAGTGCGATAAGTGTCAGCTATTCTTCGAAGCAGCTGAGTGCCATTTCATTGAAACTCAAACGGACTGGAGGCAGCCCTATATCGACTTCATTCAGGATGGAGTCATCCCAACGGAGAAAATAGATGCGATGGGCCCGAGGCGAAGGGCAACAAGGTTCTATGTTCAGGAGGGGCAGCTTTATCGAAGGGGGTATTTCAACAGGCCATTACGTTGCATCACGAAGGAAGAATCGGCTGAGGTCCTCAAACAAGCGCACGATCCAGCCCACATAGGAGGTGACAAGTTGTATAATTAGCTGATGGCGTTGGGGTATTATTGGCCAACAATGGAGAAAGAATCTGCTGAGTTCGTTCGAAAATACAAAGCCTGCCAACTTCATGGGAATATGATCCATGCCCTATCAGTAGACTTACACTCTCTGGCAACACCCTATCTGTTTCACACTTGGGCGTTCGACCTAGTAGGGGTAATACATCCTTCTTCGAGGGGCAAGATATGGATACTGGTAGCAACGGACTGATAGCGATAGAACTCAAAAGAGCAACGGCTGGGGTGGTGAGCAACTTCATCAGAGACTACATCATTTGCCATTTTGGGATCCCAAAGGTTATTATTTCAGATAACGGGACTCCCTTCGTCAACTCAGAAGTAACAATGCTCACAGACAAGTACTCCATTGTTCATCACACTTAAACGGTGGCGTACCCAAAGGGAAATGGTCAAGCAGAAGCGACTAATAAAACCTTGGTTAATATTTTGGCCAAGATGATAGAGGACTTTCCAGGGTCGTGGGATGACAAGATACCAGCTGTATTGTGGGCCTATCGAATAACCAAGCAAAAACCCACGGGATACACTCCGTCTCGTTTATGGGGCTGAGGCAATCCTTCCAGTGGAGTTTGAAGTTCCCTCTGCTCGATATACCTTGTGAAGTAGCATGCTCCCTCAGAATATACATGTGCAGTTGGAAGCGTTGGATGAACACAGAGATAATGCGATGCAACACTTTCAAATGTATACGAAACAACTCTCCAGGGCATACGATAACTTGGTGAGACCAAGGAAGTTCGTGGAGGGAGACCTCGTTTTGAAAGCAGCAGTAAAACACATCAAGAGGCTTCCTCTACCAAAGTTTGCAGCCAACTGGGAGGGACCTTTCGTTGTAAAGGAAGCTCATGATTCAGGTTATTGTTTAATTTCAAAGTTGGAGGAAGATAAGCCATTTAAGATTAACAATAAATGGTTGAGGGTTTATCATGTGTAAATAATCAAGTTGGAACCATTGGGTTATGAATATACAAGTTTTAGTTATGATTTGAGCACAATGAAAGAATTGTAGAAATGTAGAAATTCATAACATACAAAAGCAGTCACAACACATAGAAGAATTGGAAAATATACATTCTTCATTCATAAATAATTGAGAATTACAAAATTAGGGAGCTATAGCCCAAGAGTTACATAGATAGAAGCAGAAGGAGGATATATACAAAAATCCATTAGCCTAAGAGAAACCATAGATCCGAAGAAGAGAAAAAATCTCCAGGAAGGCCCGAAGAAGCTGCTGCGAAAGACTATTGGGGGTTGATAGAAACCTTCGGCCTCGTTTGCACTTGTGTACGTTCGATGAGGAGTCTCTCTCATTTCAGCTTGACCAGACGCAAAGCTTCTTCGGCATCCTTTACTTCTTTATCCACTGCTTCTAAAAGGGGTGCTAATGCGGCCAACTTAGCTTCCTCAGCCTGTTGGTCCTCCTGGTGCTTTCGCAATACTTCCCTCTGGCTGATCAGTTGATGGTTCTTCAAAGTCTTTAGAGGTGTTATAAGCCAGTCAAAACGGAAACCATCACGACCCAACTCCCTTAGAAAACCCAAATATTGGCTAAGGAGGGATATGGTAACACTTTCAGTAGGAGTACTAGCAATTTCGACAACAACGATAGCTATACCTTGAAGTCTGTGACTCATCACATGAATATTGGAACGTAGGCAGTACACTGTGAAGGTCTTAGGGTGATGATTCACAAGTTGTTCAATCACCATGCGATGGTTAACAAGCATTTGAGAAGCACCATCAGGCAGAAAGTGTGAGGAGACAAGTCAGAAAGAGGAAGCTCGCACCCAGATTCGCTCTCTGCTGCAGCACCGGTCGTGGAACCTTGATCGTCATGACCAGAGTTTTTTGAAATAGCAGGTTCCCGATGGGGTGATCCCATAGGCAAAAGAACTTAGGGAGAATTTTCTCGAGCAACCTGAGAAGAGATAGAGGGCATAATAAGTTTTATGAAAAATCTTAACAAGCGTTTTCGTTGTTAAGTCACCGTTATAAGGTGGAGTTTTATGAAAAATCTTAACAAGCGTTTTGGTTGTTAAGTCACCGTTATAAGGTGGAGTTTTATGAAAAATCTTAAACAAGCGTTTTCGTTGTTAAGTCACCGTTATAAGGTGGAGTTTTATGAAAAATCTTAACAAGCGTTTTCGTTGTTAAGTCGCCGTTAAAAGGTGGAGTTTTATGGAAAATCTTAACAACCGTTTTCGTTGTTAAGTCACCGTTATAAGGTGGAGTTTTATGAAAAATCTTAACAAGCATTTTCGTTGTTAAGTCACCATTATAAGGTGGAGTTCATGAGAAGTAATAAAAATACCTCAGTCACGGCCGTAGCCAGAATGGGAGTAACTATGGCAGCAGAATGGATAGGAACCGTTGGGGGTGGGCTCGTTACATCAGAGGCTACAACGGGATCCCTGGTTACAGAAGCCTCAATGGCAGGTAAAACTCCCTCGCCAACATAAGGAACCAAAGCCAGAGTGGGCGGTTCGCTAGAAGAAGATGATGGACTTCCAAATGAGGCCTCAACAGGGGTGGGTGCAGAAAAACCACCATGAGGGGCAAAGGCACCAACCTTGGATTTATATGCAGGCAGACCATCAAGAGAAGATGGAGCAAGGCTGGGAGAAAGATGCAATATGAAGCTAAGTGTTAAAAAAGGAGGAATAAGTACAGAAAAGGGGAGAAGTACTTATGGGTGTTACTTACCTCGGTTATGGAACTAAAAAGGGGAAAGGCGCTCAGAGGTATCGCCAGCATCGTTGGAAGAGGAATGTTAACTAACAACGAGGACAATTCAACCTAGGAAACCCAAGGTTAAGCATGATAAATAAACAAAGGGGTGAGACTGAAAGGACGTTATACCAAATAAATTATAGAGGAAATCATACCTCGGGCTCATTTTCTTTGGCCAGAGCAACGGGCAGAAGAAGCTCGGATGGAGAGGATAAACCAGAAGGGACGAGGAGAGTTGTCTCTGGTAGCAAGGAGACGCCCACAGAGTCAGCACCACTATCACCCATGGCAGCATCTCTTGCGCATTGAGAGGCCGAACGACGAGTATAGGTGATCCCGGTCATGGGCGAACGAGGAGAAGTCACAACGGGTGGCGAAACACCAAAACGTCCCCCCACGAAAGGGATCACGGGGGGATAGGGGAATTGGCAGTTTCTTCTTCAACCTCCTGCACCAAAGGCACCAAAATGCATAAGCGAATGTACCGCTTCCTTAGGTAAATGAAAAAAAATAATAAAACAAGCATACATACCTCGGATCTGACAGGCGAAGAGGCGGGAGATAAAGGCACCTGAGGAGTTTGTCGCCTCTGGGACTTGGTACCCAGAGTTTTCTTCCTCGTTCCTAATGCACCACTGCCAATACCTCGAAGAACGTTTGAGATTTTTCTCCTCTTCTCCGTGGGCTCGGTGGGATCAACAAGGATTGTGGTGAAGGTTACCGGTGGAGGAACAGCTCGAACACGTCATTCGAACTCAGCATTTATGCGTGCCACCTCAGCTTGCTCCTTCCTTCTCAACTCATTGTCCCTCTCTCCAGGCATAGGAGGAGGAACGGAGGTAATAGGTAATGCCCCCATAAGAGCTTGAGATTTAGGCTGAGCCTTGGTCTTGGACTTGAAAGACGTCCCACTCTTCACCTTCTGACCTGAGGGTTCATCGGTAGTAACTTTGGTTGAGGGGTCAGCTTTCTTAGAGGCTGCAGCACTCTTGGGTTTGAGCGTAGCAACGGGGATCATGGAACAGAGTGGTGGAAGCTCGGTAGGAGGTGCCTTGGGGGTTGTACTTATAGGGAATTCAAATCCAAGAACGGAGTTGCCTTTTAACCCCAACTCTAAGGCAGAAAATGAAGAAACGGGAGGATACACTGGGTCTCCCTCGACGAACTCAGCAATTTCAGCCAGTTATTTCGGCCAGTATTTTGTTGCAAACAGAGGAGTCACATCCCCTCGCCTAATGATGCTGGGAATGGTGACTGGCCCAACCAATATAGAACTTATTCCCCACGCAGCGGTTGAAGAAAATAGAGAACACGTCTCGCTAAAGGAAACCTTGGGGTTTGACGATTGAAACACTGGACGAGGAGCCCCCTGGTCAAACCCAAACTGACGGTTGCATCTGTTGGGATTATAGTGTTCACTAGTATATCCCCATTCAGTGTAAGAAGGCAGATATGTTGGGGAGAACAGAAGGACCATAGCCAGCGAGGGATCTTTAATATCCACGGTAGGGGTCTGTACCACCCTCGCTTCATGTTGAAAAAATCCACAAGTGTGGAAGAAGATGTCCTCCTAGTAGGGCCTCATCACGAAGTTCTCAAAGTGATCAATCACAGATATCAACTCCTTTCAGCTTTGCCTCTTATGATAAATAAAGGACCGAGGAGGCAGAATTGTTTCCACCGAAGGAGGGTGGTTGGGTTTGGATGCTACGACAGGGAAACGAAAGTAAAGAAAGCCAGTTAAAAGGACGCAGTTGGCAAAATTAGCCAAGTTATAACGACCAAGCGATCGTCCCATATCGAGCAAAGTCCTATCCAGCCAGGTGTAGAGGGATACCAAGGCAATTACAGCCAGCGGAAGTTTGATGCCCCGGGTCAAACGAAGGGATGAATTAATAAGGTCCCTTCGGGGCTGGTCATTGGGTTTTCCCGTCAAAAGGAAGCGGGAGAGAATCACTAGAATGTAGGCAGTAAGTTCCAACGGTGTACCTTGATCAGGAGCATCTGTTGAAGAACTGCCTTCACCAGAACCCTTGAAGAAATAATTAATCAGGGGAGAGAAAGTAGCCTTGTTGGACGAACCGATGCAGCTTCGGCATATACGATCCAACTCCAAACGGTTGGCAGCTTCTTGGGCATCTAGAGCCTCATCAGTATAGGGCTCATGACCTGTTGCATCGAGACCCAGGAGCTCGCACACGTCCTCCAAAGTTATGGTGAACTCGCCCCACGCAGCGATGAACGTATGAGTAGTAACGTTCCATCGAGAGACCAAGATAGGAAGGGTAACATTATTCTTCGAGAGAGCGAACTCACCAAACTATTTAGCCCGTTGCAACCCAAGCTTGGTGAGAATATCAGCATGAGAACTTTGCATATGGGAGTTCCAGGAAGTGAAGTGGGCAGGAGATCCCCCGGATGCTTCGAAATCAATATGGGACCATGGGAAGTCCCCTCGCTCCAGGCGAAATCGAAGAGTCCCCTCTGGAGGAAGAAAACCCCACTCAGAAGAATCTTCGTATTCGTCACCCAACAATAAGGTGTCAAACTTATAAGAAAAATGGACAGTCTTGCAAGCAACAGCAAAGGTATCACCTTCTCCAAAAATAGGTGATCGACGATAAAACCTTAGTTTTTCCTGGCGGGCAGCATCCAGGGTGGTGGCAATAGTAGAGGCAGCGGGCAGAGCACTGGCAGCAGACGAGGTGGGGTTGCTTGAGGACGCCATGGCAAATAACGATAAAGTAGCTGGAAAGCTTCGAGCAAGAAGGGTTTGAAGAACGAGAATGGAAGGTCACAACCACAGGCGGTGGTTTAGAAGATAAGAGGGGAAGAAGGTAAGCAAGAGCTTAACAACAATGGAGTTCTCACAGACTTTCTCTCTCTCTACAGCAAATGGAAGTTTGAAGAAGACGATGAAAGCAAAGTAAGAGAAAAGAAAGGATAAGTGTTGGATTATGGACGTTTGAAATTTTCGAGCCCGGCGTTTAGATTTCCCCACCCTCGCATGTGCGGGGCCGCCTGTAATCATTTCACATGAACACGTGGCACATCGGGAAGTACTTTGGAAGTTGAAAAGACATCACCACGTCATTAATGAAGTGACACATAGAAAACATAAAGTGTTGCCTTCTTCAGTAAGTTTGAGTTTTGGCGCTAGAATTGTTGTCAGACATATCCAATGACTCCCAACGAAGGCATTCCCCCAACGGTTCAAACAAAGCTACGACGTCCCCCCACCACATGTCCAAACGTTGAATTGTGACTCAGTTATATTGGGGAGAATTTCATTTACCAGGAGTCCAAATGAGTATTGGAGAAGGTCAGTAGGCCTTTCGGGAGAATTTCAAATATTAAAGCTAGAACGGTTGAGGCTCAGCATAAGGAAAAAGCGGCGATGTCCCTTCGCCCAAGCCCCAATGAGAATGGCGCTTCGGATCAGGTACATCGGGGAGAATTTTACTTTTTCCAAGAGATTATATCGTCGCGGTTCTAATGGGAGAAAGAAGGTCAGGTTCACGAAGAGAAGGTTCCTCAGATTAAGAGGTTTTTCGTGCAGGCATTTCTTGTTCCCACAACAAATCCCTCCACGAAGGGGAAAATGTATAGGGGGCTTGAAGGTAACCCTGAGATTAGGTATAATTCCCTAATTGGCAATAGTGTTTGAGATTAAGCAACCGAGGCAGCTCGGCGTGGTAACTCATACTTTAGCTTGTAGTATTAGTCATATTGTATTTCTGTTTATGTTAACTGTAAACTACAACAATTATAATGATGTAATGAGAATAATAATGAGTTTGTGTGAGGTAAAACGGTACTTGCGAGAGACCAGGCTTGGCAGGGCCTGGGAGAGCTTTCATGCTCTATCGAATGACCTCGTCGTGAGAACTCTAGAGGGACTTGGTTTGGAGGATTGAGAAGTGAGGCACCGTTGGGGCTTGTCCTAACCATCTTAGATACACCTGGTAAAACACCGAAGAACCTTGATCGTTGAACCTCGGGCGGAGCAGCTTCGAGTTCCATCAGGCGTTAGGCTGTGAACCAAATAATCCTCTACTTGATGTCACATCTACTGTAGGTGATGTCACTAGCCAGCTAAACAATATCAGACATGCACTTGAGTAAACCACCGTGGTATTTGGGGCTATCAGGCAGTTGGTGAGACATCTCTGCGATAACAGCCCCCTCCCCTGACACACAGTGGTCAAGCAAAAGGCATGTCTTGGCATTTATTGTTTATGACGTGGAGCCAACTAGTGCATCAGGCATTTAATGTTGTGACATAAAGTATAAGGGATATCTTTCATAGTTTTAATGACTGAGTTACCTCGGGGATGGTGTGGGGGGCTATTTAAGGACCCCAACCACCCCTGAGGAGAGGGGAGCTTTTTGGGGGGAGAGCTCAGAAGTTATTACGAAGAGAGAATATACATCAGATAGAGAGAATTATTGCAAACCAGAGGGTTTACTCACTCACCATTGTTATTTATTACGAAGCCTTTAATACCTGATAGAGATTCTTGAGGGTGTTTGGTGTGTTTTTACCTGCCTACCAAGGTGTATCTTAGATGCTTACTTCTCTCTCCCTCTAACTGAGTTACCTCCAAAGTTCATTACTATTTCCTGAGTCATACACGAGAGCTTTGTGAGTTTAAACTGAGTTCGCCTTCATTGGGTTTGCGTTTGTATGATCTATCATTAATCCAAGGTCTTGGGCTGATTAACTTATCATTACCATACTCAAGAAAGGGGTTACGCCTCCATCTATAATCTAAAGTACCCTCTTACAGAGGTCATCCAAGTATGATGTCTTACCTCAGACCTTGTCACCACATTATGACGTTATAAGGTCTGAGGTCATCAACTAAGATGTTACCCTCATAAATAATTTTACCAAATTAATGATGTTTAGGATCTGAGGTCATCCAATCATGATGTCTTACCTCAGACCTTGTCACCACATTAAGATGTTTTAAGGTCTGAGGTCTTCAACTAAGATGTTACCCTCATAAGTAATTTCACCAAATTAATGATGTCTTAGGATCTGAGGTCATCCAAGTATGATGCCTTACCTCAGACCTTGTCACCAAATTATGATGTTATAAGGTCTAAGGCCATCGCATAAGATGTTATCCCCATAGATAATTTTACCAAATTAATGATGTTAAGGGTCTGATGTCACCTAAGTATGATGTCTTACCTCAGACCTTATCACCACATTATGATGTTATAAGGTCTGAGGTCATTAACTAAGATGTTACCCTCATAAATAATTTCACCAAATTAATGGTCTAGGGTCTAAGGTCATCCAAGTATGATGTCTGACCTCAGACCTTATCACCAAATCATGATGTTATAAGGTCTAAGGCCATCGTATAAGATGTTATCCCCATAGATAATTTCACCAAATTAATGATGTTAAGGGTCTGAGGTCACCCAAATAGGATGTCTTACCTCAGACCTTGTCACCACATTATGATGTTATAAGGTCTGAGGTCATCAACTAAGATTTTACCCTTATAAATAATTTTACCAAATTAATGGTCTAGGGTCTGAGGTCATCTAAGTATGATGTCTGACCTCAGACCTTGTCACCACATTATGACGTTATAAGGTCTGAGGTCATCAACTAAGATGTTACCCTCATAAATAATTTTACCAAATTAATGATGTTTAGGATCTGAGGTCATCCAATCATGATGTCTTACCTCAGACCTTGTCACCACATTAAGATGTTATAAGGTCTGAGGTCTTCAACTAAGATGTTACCCTCATAAGTAATTTCACCAAATTAATGATGTCTTAGTATCTGAGGTCATCCAAGTATGATGTCTTACCTCAGACCTTGTCACCAAATTATGATGTTATAAGGTCTAAGGCCATCGCATAAGATGTTATCCATATAGATAATTTCACCAAATTAATGATGTTAAGGGTATGATGTCACCCAAGTATGATGTCTTACCTCAGACCTTATCACCACATTATGATGTTATAAGGTCGGAGGTCATTAACTAAGATGTTACCCTCATAAATAATTTCACCAAATTAATGGTCTAGGGTCTAAGGTCATCCAAGTATGATGTCTGACCTCAGACCTTATAACCAAATCATGATGTTATAAGGTCTAAGGCCATCGTATAAGATGTTATCCCCATAGATAATTTCACTAAATTAATGATGTTAAGGGTTTGAGGTCACCCAAGTAGGATGTCTTACCTCAGACATTGTCACCACATTATGATGTTATAAGGTCTGAGGTCATCAACTAAAATGTTACCCTCATAAATAATTTTACCAAATTAATGGTCTGGGGTCTGAGGTCATCCAAGTATGATGTCTGACCTCAGACCTTGTCACCAAATCATGATATTATAAGGTCTAAGGCCATCGCATAAGATGTTATCCCCATAGATAATTTCACCAAATTAATGATGTTAAGGGTATGAGGTCACCCAAGTATGATGTCTTACCTCAGACCTTGTCACCACATTATGATGTTATAAGGTCTGAGGTGATCAACTAAGATGTTACCCTCATAAATAATTTCACCAAATTAATGGTCTAGGGTCTGAGGTCATCCAAGTATGATGTCTGACCTCAGACCTTGTGACCAAATCATGATGTTATAAGGTCTGAGGCCATCACATAAGATGTTATCCTCATAGAATAGGCCCCATAATCTGAGCACAATGAACCAAGTATTGACACAGGAACTGATCTTTTCATTAATAATCTCTTCATAAGATGATACAATTACATGAAGGTCCTGGTAACATCATATGTAATACTTTTTTAGGTGATCAGCATTCCACGGGTTGGAGAAAGGTTTCCCTTCGAGGTTCTCTAGCCTGTAGGTTCCTGGTATAACCTCCTCAGTTACTTTGTAAGGACCATGCCAATTTGGGTGAAGCTTGTTTACCTTTTGTAACGTCTTCTTCAGCACCAGGTCCTCTACAGCTATGGGCCTTGATTTTACCCTTTGATTGTAAAATTTTGATGTTCTCTGTTGGTAAGTTGCTTGCCTGATTTCTGCGTCTTCCCTTATCTCTTCAATCAAGTCTAGGTCGAGTCTTCTCTCTTCCCTATTCTTCTTAGGGTCATAGGTCTGAACCCTATGAGTAGGGAGTCCTACCTCTGTTGGTATGATGGCCTCTGAGCCATGTGATAACATAAACGGGGTCTCTCCCGTTGGTGTCCTTGTCGTTGTTTTGTAGGCCAATAACATAGCATAAACCTCTTCAGTCCATCTTCCCTTAGCCTCTTCCAACCTCTTCTTGATCCCGTCGAGGATTGTTCTGTTAGTGACTTCGGTCTGACCGTTTTCCTGAGGTCGGCCAGGAAAAGAGAAAATTTGCTTTATCCCAACTCTTTCGTAGTATTTTTCTAGGGAAGAATTCTTGAACTGGGTTCCGTTGTCCGAAATGAGGGTGTTTGGGAGGTCGTGTTTGCATATGATGTTCTTCCAAATAAATTGGAAGGTCTTCTGCTCTGTAATCGTGATCATCGGCTCTGCCTCTACCCACTTAGAGAAGTAATCAACGGCAACTATCAGAAATCGATAATTATTCGCAGCCCTTGGCAGGGGACCCACTAAGTCAATTCCCCATACTGCGAACGGCCAAGGGGAACCGATAGGCGTCATAGGCTGATGAGGTTGATGGGGGATTATGGAGAATCTCTGACATTTATCGCACCTCTTTACGTAGGCTGCAGCATCTTTGGCCAAGGTCGGCCACCAATATCCTTGCGTGATAATCCTCTTCGCCAAAGGTCTCCCTCCTATGTGACTGGAGTAAGAACCCTCGTGTACTTCCTGTAGGACATGGGGAACTTCTGTGGGATGAACGTATCTGAGGAGAGGTAATAGGAATCCCTTCCTATACAGGACATCTCTTACTATTGAGAACTTTGCAGCTCTGTACCTCAATTTCCTCCTTTCTAACTTTGACTCTGGTAGCACCCCCTCTCTGATATATCTGATAAGGGGATCCATCCATGAGTCCCCTAGGTTTAAATTGAGGCAAGGGTTACTGATCTCTTCTTCTTCAATGGTTACTCTGGGCAAGATCTCAACAGGGACTGTCCTTCTGACATCTATTCTTGTTGCCGAAGCTAGCCTTGCTAATGCATTTGCATGATTGTTGTTTTACCAAGGTATTCTCTTCATATTTACCTCTTCGAAGCCTTTGAGTATCGTTCTCACCCTCTTCAGGTATTTGGCCATCCTTTCTTCCTTGGCCTCATAAACCCCTAATACTTGATTAACGACCAACCTTGAGTCACTGTGAAGGATGAGTCGTCTTATACCAACGGTCCTTGCCAAGGAGAGACCTGCTATCATGGCCTCATATTTTAACTCGTTATTTGATGCCTTTAAGTTAAATCTAAGGGCATATTCTATGTTGGTATACCATTCGGGTCTGAAAGTATTAGGCCCGCACCGCTTCCGCTTTCACAAGAAGACCCATCGACGAAGAGGTTCCAGATGTCTTTATCTGATGAGAAACCCTTTTTCAACATAATTCCCTGTCTGAAGAGGTCCGGTCTTCCTCATTCTTGGCTATTCCATCTCTAACTCTCTTGGGCATAACTTCTTTCTGGTGTCGGAAGACGCTGTTGTTTGCCCCTTCTCCAGTCTTTAGATTATTCTCAACCTCGGCCTCTTCCCGTGTGAACTCGGTGACAAAATCTGTAAGTGCCTGCCCTTTGATGGTCGTCCTAGGCTGATAGGTAAGGTCATACTCCCCTAGTTCAATGGCCCATGCCATCAATCTTCCCGAATTCTCAGGTTTATGGAGGACCTGTCTTAGTGGAGAGTTAGTGAGGACGACCATAGAATGGGCTTGAAAGTAGGGCTTCATCTTCCTAGAGACATGTATCAAGGCCTAGGCTAACTTTTCCATGCGAGGGTAATTCTGTTCAGATCCCTGAAGGGCCTTACTGTTGAAGTATACGGGCCTTTGAATCCCAACGTCCTCCCGTACAATGGTCGCACTTATAGTCGATTCAGAGACCGCTAGATAAATAAACAGCCTCTCTCCCGCTATTGGTCGAGATAGGAGCAAGGGATATCCAAGGTATGACTTGAGTTGATCAAAAGCCTCATCACACTCTTTGTCCCACTCGAAGGCCTTTCTTAGCACCTTGAAGAACGAAAGACACTTGTCGGTCGCCCTGAAAACAAATCTGTTAAGCGCAGCCACTCTTCTAGTGAGCCTCTGAACGTCCTTGATACTCCTAGATGTCTTCATGTCGAGCAAAGTCTTTATTTTCTCAGGATTCACCTCTATTCCTCTTTGATTGATGATGAATCGAAGAAACTTCCCAGCTCCTACCCCGAAGACACACTTTGCCAGGTTGAGTTTCATCCTGTACAGGTCCATGGTATTGAAGGTCTTCTCCAAGTCTGCCACATGAGTGCAGGCCTTTAAGCTCTTAATTAACATATCGTCTACATACACCTCCATAGTTTTGCCTATTTGGTCTTCGAATATCTTATTCATAAGACGTTGATACGTTGCCCCTGCATTTTCCAAACCAAAGGGCATTATCTTGTAGCAATATGTCCCTTTGTCAGTAATGAAGGCTGTCTTTTCTGAGTCTTTAGCATCCATGAAGATCTGATTGTAGCCTGAATACGAGTCCATGAAGCTCTTAAGCTCGTGCCCTGCAATAGCATCTACCATCTGGTCTATCCGAGGTAAAGGATAACTGTCTTTTAGGCAAGACTTGTTCAGGTCAGTAAAATCTACGCACATTCTCCATTTCCCATTGGCTTTGGGCACAATGACTGCGTTCGATAGCCACTCCGGATATATGACTTCCCTAATGAACTCAGCCTTTTCTAATTTTTTGACCTCTTCCCGGATGACATCGTACTTTTCCCTGGAGGAAACTCTTCGTCTTTATTTGGTTGGCTTAGCATCCTTAACCACGTTGAGTTTGTGACACATAACCTCAGGGTTGATGCCAGGCATGGCTGCGTGGCCCCAAGCGAAGACATTTTGCCTCTTCCTTAAGAAGTCTATTAGCTCTTCCTTGATTTTCTCTTTTAAGGCTTTGCCGACCTGGACAGTTTTTTTCAGTTCGTCCTCATTGAGGACGATGGATTCTAACTCTTCCGCGGCCTATCCTTTCTTTAACTTTGTTTCATCTCTAGGGTCAAGTGTGTCAATGTTATAAGTGGTAGTTGCTCTCTTATGAGACTCTCTCTCTTCAGCCGAGTTGAAGTATCATTCCCGTGTTGGTCACCCTGCATTTCCCCTACCCCATAGGGGGGCGGGAATTTTAGCATCTGGTGGACCGTCGACGGCACGGCTTCAAACTCCTTAAGGGCTACTCTTCTTATAATGAGGTTATAGGCCGAGAAGATATTTTCGTCCATAACGAAAAAATTGATCTTCTGGGTTAACCTTTTAGGCTACTCATCGCCCATTCGCACGTCCATCCCATACATGCCCAATGGATGGACCTTTTCACCGCTGAACCCCATTAACGGATGATGATAGGGCACCAGCCTAGCTCTACTAAGGCCTAGGCTTTTTAAGCAGGGACAGAACATCACATCTGCTGAATTTCCTCCGTTTACAAGAATTCTCTGCACCTCACATCCATGAACTCTTGTTGTGATCACCAAAGGGTCATCATGTGGAGCTAGGATGCCTTTGAAGTCGAGTCGGGAGAACCTAACTACGAGAGTGTCCATGTCTACCTTCTTTCTCTTCTATGCAGTCTCAGAAGACGTCAGGTTTACCACTTCAAGTTTAGCCACTGATTTGGCCTCTGCCACATGAGCTTTTCTGTCAGCAACATCAGAACCACCACCTGCAAGCCCTCCGCATATGGTGTTAATACCGAAGGAGATCATACCAACCCTCTTCACTGGGGTGTTATCGTATTTTTAAAGGAGGTCCGGGTCGTCTTCATCATCATCATCCGAGCCTTCATCTCTTCTTGATGTGGTATCGTCACGACACCTGTCATGTCTCTTCTTTTGGGGGTCTTCTCTCCCCCTTTTGGGAGCTTTGCCGTCAACATAATTCCTTAACTTTCCTGACTTCAACATCTTCTCTATCTCATCCTTTAAGGCGAAGCACTTATCTGTTATATGGCCATAGTCTTAGTGGAATTCACACCATAAGTTATGGTTCCTCTTATGGGGATGAGCCTTCAGCTTCTCTGGCCATCTTAGAGATCGATCATTTTTTATCCCATTGAGGATGTGTTCGCAGCTCACAGTAAGAGGGGTATAACGCGCAAACTTGTCATCAGCTGGCCTCTTCTTTCCATCATTCTTTCTTTGGAACTTTCCGCTGTTACCGCCATTCTCGTCTTCATACTTAGCGGCCATTGCCTCTTCAGCGTTCATAACCTTCCCCGTAGTTGCCAATAGCTCCGCCATGGACTTTGGTGGGTCTTCCGTAAGTTTCCACAACAACTTCCCCTTCTGAAGACCTCTTATGAGGGCGGTCATGGCAATATTCTCTTCATAATCTTCAACTTCAAATCTTTCTTTGTTGAACCTGGCGATGTAGTCTCTTAGGCTCTCGTGCTTGCCCTGCTTGACATACAACAGATGGGTGGTCTTCTTCTGAGGTCTTACCCCAAACAGAAATTGTGAATGAACCGCTCAGCCAAGCCCTTAAAGTTCTCAATTGAATTCTTCGAAAGAGAAGTAAACCATATGTGTGCAGCTCCCGTTAAGGTTTCGGAGAAGGCCCGGCACTTCATCTCATCTGGTATCGAGTAGATGTTCGCCGCTGACTGGTACATCTCAATATGATGTACAGGATTGGTGCTACCGTCATACTTGGGAGTCACCGTGGGTGGCTTGAACTTGGCTGGGGTAGGGAAGCTTACTATTTTAGCCACGAACGGAGAACCCTATGAGAAACCTCTTTGTCGTGGATCCCGACTTTTGATGAGGTTTTCTATCTTGTCCTCAAGACATTGGATGGAGTCATTCCATGGTCTTGCAACGTCGTCCCGGCCGAGGTTATCCCCAGCCACCTCCAAGGGGTGAACTGAGGGTTCCCCAGCCACAGCACAACGTCTGCTGTTCACCTCCTTTTGGTCTCTTCCTCGTCCCTGATGAGGCCGACGTTGTCTCTCTTCCCTTTGTGAGTCGGCTGCACTTCTCGACCTTGACAACCTTTATCTTAGGTCATTTACGGGGCCGAGCCTTTCAAAGGCTGACCCTCTGCTCAGTCGATCAAAAACTGATCCTCGTTATTGAGCTTCTCCACCTCTTCTGCCCCACAACCTTGGCTTCGTTGGATAGGATGAACTGTGTTGTCTGAAACCTTATACGGCTCCCAACAATCTTCCAGGACATCTTTCGCCTCTAGATCATCATACTTGTCCTCGGGGCAAGGGTTACTTTGCCTCCCCAGGCGCAAGCGCCTAGGGTCAGCAACGTCCCTTCTCCCCTGGGGCATAGGTTGGTCTTTTCGCGATGCCTGGGGTGGTCCCCTGCCGTCAGGATGTGGCTGACCAGCCGTCGGAGTGATCATTTCCGGTGAGACTCCAGGTGGCCTCATCATATTTTGGCTGAGCTGTGCAAATTGCTCCTGCATTGCTTGTTGCGTTACAACCAAAGACCTCAAGGCTGCGGCCACCTCCGCCATTTCGGATTGGGGCAGTGCCTGGCTGAAGCTAGGTCCCCCTGCACCAGGCGGCGGAAGAGGTGGTGGTAATTCCGGTGCCATGTGTTAGCACAAAAGAGCTGATGTGGTAAATGAGCTTAATACCTTACAGGACCTCTTTCAATGATGAAACAGTTCCACGCAAGGGGGTGAAGCCTGGTTCACCACCAGAGTCTCCGGTGAGGTTAAGCAACAGATGAGGAAGAGATAGCTTCTCGTTCCCACAGACGGTGCCAAAATGATGGTGCTAGAAATAACACCACCCTTCAAGGTGTTTGTAAGCTTAATTCAATGTTAACAATGGCTGTATAAAGGCATATAGTAGAAGGAGGTGAGGAGAAGAGGAAGATCACCGGAATATAAGTGGTTCATCCAATCAGGCCTATGTCCACTGTGCAAGCGTGTGATTAATAACACTGTATGAGGGCACTATTGGCCATGGATACAATCTCTCAAGCTTTCTCTCTCTACTGTGTAAAATGACAGAGTTTCAGCTAGGGTTGCTAATCTTGGATCCCTTTACAAGGTAGAGGATGACCTCTATATATAGTGTCTGGAGGGTGTAGTGTACCCCCCAAGCATGCAATGAGCATGTTCATGGGGATCGAACCAGTATGAGAATGGCACCTGGCTGATCTCATATAGATAATGATGACCTCAATATTCTCTCACGTGAGGGGAATGATTCGGTTATAACTGATTTGTGTACACATGTTCCTAGCCACACATATGCGCATAAGAGCTTGGCTGCCTGTGACCGGTCCCATCCTCGGCCTGAAAGAGGATGAGGTTGGTGTGGTAGGGCAACTGCTTGATCAGTGGTGACCTTGGCTCAGGGGAAGAGTCGAGGTAAGGCCGGTGGGACTGCAACGTTGGCCTGGGCCGAGGTAATGGTGGCGTAGCAGGAACGTCGACCGATTCACAGCCGAGGCTAGTTATGATGATGGAGGTACTTATAACCTCGGCCTGCACCTAGCCGAGGTTGTCAACCTTGGGTGGCCTGATGAGTAGCATGCCTCTATACATCATGAAGATCTCAACTGCTGTCTGGATGCGGGACTAGAAACATCAACCATGGCCGATCTTTCTTTGGACGAGACTGCTGGCTACCAATCTATGGCCCCTCCAACCTCGGTTATCTCCTTGGCCGAGGTAGATGTCTCTGAACAGTTGGGTACACATAGGGCACATCAATGAACAACAATCTGAGATTTAAACACATAAATCTCTGATAATTTCAAATTTAAATATGAAATCACCGAAGTAATTAAAAAAATTACGCAAATATATAAGTGGGTCTACGACCCAAGATGATAGGATTTATTGGGTCTGTTGTTTCTTGGGTATGCATCGGAGATGTGACAGATTGGAGTTGAGTGACCGGAGATGAGAGAGACCAGAGATGATATTATTGTGCTGATGCTGATAGATGAGGGTTTTGTTGTTAGGGAACTTGGAACAAACACGTTCGTGAGAAAGATGAGATGAGAATGATTTTGGGGGGGGACAATAATAAGATAAAACCCCTTGTTCCATATTTTACTTCTAAGTTGTAACCTCCATATATAAATTTGTGACATATAATAATTATACACCTAAATTATATATATATATATATATATATATATATATATATATATATAATTAAAAATATATGATCAATTCCACATTTGTTTTATATAAGGTAGGTTTAGGTTCAATTTATATTAGTTCCATATCGTTTTGGTTCTCGATTTGGGTTGGGTTGGGTATAAAACAAAGAACCAACTCGATACGATAGATTTTTTAAGTTTAGGAACCAGAACCTACGCAATGGTATAAAAAAACCAAGCCAAACCTGGCAGTTTGGCTCGATTTGGTTTAGTTCTTCGGGTTGACAAGTTCCTCTATCCACCCCTAATGCTCGATATAAGTTTGTTTATAAGATACATGATAATTTTAAGAGAACGTTCTATAAGGAAGAGTATGAACAATTGGATTGTACTGATTGCAGAATTGATGCAATCCTTAAGGGAACCATTTTTGTTAATTGTAAGTCCCAAATTATTATGCTTAACCTATGTTAGATTTTTTAGTTTCAAAAATGGTGTCATACATAGAATGTGGTAGAACAAATGTTCATCTTACATTGCGAAATATGAATTTCATAGTACGAAAGATACTAATTGTGAAATGTGAAATATATATTTCGCACTGCGAAGTTGATAAAATACCATAGTGTGATTATTAATAAAAAAATAATAGTGCACTATTTATTCTTTTGCAATATGAGTTCCTTTAACGATACCTATTACTACCAAATAAAAAATATATATTATTCCTTTAATTTCACAAAAGGTTATAAATTAAAGAAATGATAACAAGGACTATTAGCAGGAAAAAAGTATATTAATGATGCAATTTCACACAAAAAATAATAAAAAAATGATTGCTATTTTCATATTATTATGTAACAATTAAATTTACAATCATATATTTCGATGTAACTTTAACTACAAATAATAAAACAATAAACAATATAATGAGTGAGCACTTTGTTTGTTATTTTTTTTGCAAAATAACAAATAAATTTCACTAAGTCATTTTTGTGGCGAATATGATTCAAAATCAATGCTTTCGGTTCTTGTTAGCATTGCTATTTATTAACATTAAAAAACATTTTTTTTATTTTATAGTAAATAAATACAATTTATAGCAAAATAAGAAATACATTATATATATATATATATATATATATATATATATATATATATATATATATATATATATAGAGAGAGAGAGAGAGAGAGAGAGAGTTAAGCTCCTATACATACCAAACGGTACATACCGCTAGCGTGGACCCATTTTATAAATGATTTTAAGTTGAGTTTTTTTATGTGGTATTTAAACGTTTCGGATGAGCCATATAAAAAAATTCAGGATAATTTTTTTTTTTTTTGCTATTTTTAAAAAATCGGTTAAACTTTTGCAACTATTAAAGTGCTTTAAAAACTGCGAAAGTTTGACCGATTTTTTTAAAATAGCAAAAAATGCTATTTTGAGTTGATTTTTTATATGGGTTTATTGAAATGTTTAAACATCATATAAAAAAATTCCACTGAAAAATAATTTTTTTACTATTTTAAAAAATTGGTATGTACAGGAGACTCTCACTATATATATATATATATATATATATATTAAATATGGTATCTCTAATATTAGTTTTGACAAGTGGCACACTCAATTAATAGCATAATCCCTCAACCCAATTTGAAGAGTGAGAGACCATTTTGAGTGGCTCTTTCATCTTCTATTCCTTTACCCTTCTTATTTTTTCACTTTCAGGATAGATATAAAACATCCTTATGAATCTTCCTCCCTGTTCATTCCGTTATTTCATTGATATATTTTTAGCAAGAACTTATCCTTTCAAAGGTTCCAGTGATATTTTTTTACTTTCACTATTTCATTTCATTTATACAACTCTCATTGTATGGCTTTTGTAAGAATCTTATTTTGTGATTGAGTTTTCATAATATTTTATTTTCATAATTTGTTGATCATTTACACATCAAGATCCAGGTTTGTACTCTCTTTTATATATACTGATGTTACTTAATGATAAGTTTTCCCATTTAACTTGTTTTCTGTTAATATATATAGACATTGTTGATACAAAAAATTATCTTGCCACGTAGACCATTAATATATGAACACGTGTTATCCATCTGGGCACTAATCCAAGTCAGCAAGGGCGAGTCACTGACCAACTAAAGGAATGTCGACAAGCAAGTTAAAGAAGAGCGACCAACACCAGGAAGATCGACCAACGATGATAGTAAATCGCCAATAGATGCATACATTATTAACATTGTGCAGATGTAAATGCCTATGTGATAAAAGGCATTCCATCATTTAATATTCCAACTCTTGTACACCCTCAAGGGGCTATAAATACATTATAAACCCTACATCCAAGGGACATGGACAACGAGACAAGAGGCAATTGAATAAGCCTAATGCAATACACAACAGTGGACATAGTCTTTCCTTTTCATCCGAATAACTTTAAAATCCTTTGTCTTTTTTTCTTATATTTATCTGTGAACAATTAATTAGATCAATCTAGTTTTTTGCATCAACAGATTGGCGCCGTTTGTGGGAAAGTATTTATAATCATTCTCATTCATTCAAACACTTATATGGCTGATATTCTTGAATCAAGTCGGAGGAACGATAGCATTCCGCTTGTCCCCTCTGCCCCACCAACGATGAATGAGTTAACTGGAATTCTGTTCAGTCTTGCAAGAGGCCAAGAGGCTATGCAACACTATCAGACAACTCGTGCAAATATTGCAAGTAGGAGTACCCGCTTTATCTGCCCGTGGAAATATGCCACCACCACTACCACCACCAAGAAGTGGCGGGTGAAGTCAGTAAATAACTACAGGGGATACTTCCAATCGCTCAGGGTCAAATTCATTACTCAGGGGGTCATAATCCTTCAATATATAGTCCTACTCTCTAGAGAGGCTAAATGCTTTAGAAAGGCTAAGACGTGCTTCTCCCTTCGATCGTTTGGGACCTAGGGGGAACAGAAATGTTCCTAGGGTAATATTAGGAAACACTCGACGACCATCTAATCAAAGGAAAGGCTCTGCCCACTCTAAATTAGACGCCCAACGTACTGCTCGGGCCGAGCAACAGTCTCAAGAAGAAAGTTTAGGGAACAACAAAGCAGCAACGCATAGGTCTGATACTGGTAACAATGCTTGGAAATGTTATATCCAGAGATTGGAGGACAGGGGAGAGATGGCCAAGGCCAAAACCCCATTATAAAGAAGCTTTGTAAAAGGATCTCCCTTTGTACAAGCAATTGTGGATTTTCCTACTCCAGCAAAGTTCAAAGCTCCAGTGGTTACACCCAAATACGATGGAAAAACTGACCCAATCCTCCATATAGAGCAATACCAAGCAGTCGTCGATATTTATGTAGTTCCCGACTAAATAAGGTGTAGAGCATTCTATGGAACGATTACTGGGTCTGCTAAATTCTAGTACAATAGCCTTCCTCGGGGATATATTTTCAGCTTCAACCAGTTAACCGAGCTATTTATTAGTAACTTTTATTTTGGAGCCAAGACTGTAAAAAGGGTAGCACATTTGCTCAGTGTACGACAGAAGGAAGGAGAGAGCACCAGTGACTATACCACTCGTTTCAATAACGAGAAGCTAAAAGTTGTGGATTATAAGGAGAAAACTGCTATAATAGCACTTATGGGAGGACTGCTTCTCGAGAAGCTCTATTATACACTTCCTAAGGATCCCCCAAAGACCATGACAGAATTAATGGAGAAAGTAACCAAAATCATGAATATCGAGGAAGCAATGGCAGCCACTCGGAGCTCGGGAGTAAAAGCTAAAGGCAAAAACGACAAGAAGGATCATAAAGATTCCAAAGATCACAAGGAGTCAAAATATAAAGGAATTATAGAAAAGCTTAAGAAGTACAATAGTTACACTCCATTAACCATGGGCATCCATCATGTCTTGGAGGAGATAAAACACAACAAAGATGTGTGTTGGCCTGATAAGTTGATGAGTTTCCCTACCAAGAGGAACAAGACTAAATACTGTGAGTTCCATAGATACCATGGTCACACGACAGATCGTTGCATCGCCCTTCAAAATGAGATTGAAACTCTCATCCGAAGAGGAAAATTAAATCAGTTTATTGATCGATAGAATAATGAAGAAGTTCGGCACATATCAAAATCTCCTTGCAGACCTAGAGAAGAGAAGAAGAGGGCTAAGGAAGATGACCAGGATGATGATCCAGACTTACCTAAAAAGCCTCGACAATCGAAACACGAGGTATTCACACTCAATTTTTATTCTTTTGATTGCCAAATGATTACAGGTGGAGATACAGGAGGAGGATATCATATTGCAGAGCGAAAAGCTTGCCTCAATGAGGCTCAAACTTGCTCGTACATACAGAGGATTAATCTTGCCGAGGAAGACAAACCAAGGAAGGTTATTAAAGATAAGCTGGTGATAGGCTTTTCTAAAAATGACCTATTAGGATTACTGTACCCCCATGATGATCCTCTCGTAATCAAAGTCAGAAAGGAAGATATTATTGTCTTCGGAGTGTTAGTAAATAATGGCAGCTCGACAGATATCATGTTTTATCCTTATTTCAGCAGCTTGAACTTTAAGCTCAGCCAGTTAGAGCCCTATTATCGACCACTAATCGACTTTGCAGATGAGAAAGTCTTCCCTTTGGGAACTATTAAGATGGAAGTGATGATTGGCACATGGCCAGCCACCCGAACAGAGAAAATCCGTTTATTTGGAATGGATACAAATGTCCATTCAGCTTATAATATAATTATATGACGATTTGGGCTAAAGAAGTTTGAGTCAGTCCCCTCTACTGTTCATTAATACTTAAAATTCCCAACCAACTTTGGCATAGGAGTTGTGAAGGGTGACCAAAAAGTAGCTCGGAAATACTACTATTCATCTACCGAGAAGGAAGACATGAAAGAAATAAAGAGGAAAACCACCACTTACTAAGTGGATACCTCTAAACCTGATGAAGAATCCGAGGTTGAAGCCTTAGATCTAAGGGAGGAAACAAAGTTGATAAAGGGCCAGATTATAGAGGCAACATAAACCATTATGTTAGATGACGATAAACTAAAGCCCACTACTCAAGTTGGAACAACACTGGATACCGTTCTTAAACATGAACTAGTGAGCTTTCTTAAACAGAAAAAACACGTGTTCGCCTGGAGTCACGAAGATATGGCAGGAATTGATCCTAACTTTATTTGCCATGAGCTCAACGTTAATAAAGAAATCAAGCCAGTAAATCAAATGCGAAGAGTGTTCAACCCTGAGAAGAACCAAGCCATACATGAGGAAGTTAAAAAGCTCTAGAAAGAAACTTTTATTGATGAGGTGAAATATCCAGATTGGTTGTCCAATGTAGTTATGGTCAAGAAGAAAAATAATAAGTGGAGGATGTGCGTAGACTTCACAGATCTTAACAAAGCATGCCTAAATGACCATTTTTCTTTTCCCCGAATAGATCATCTTGTGGATGCTACCTCAGGACATAAGTTACTTAGTTTTATGGATGCATATTTTGGTTATAACCAGATTAAAATGAAGCCCGAAGACAGGGAGAGCACTTATTTCATCACTCCCCGAGGAACTTACTATTATAATGTTATGCCTTTTGGTTTAAAAAATGCATATGCTACATATCAAAGACTGGTGAACAAAGTCTTTGAGGAGAAAATAGGCAAAAATATGAAAGTATACGTGGATGATATGCTTACAAAGAGCAAAAAAGTGTCCGATCATATTGCTGACCTCAACTATATTTTTAATTAACTTGAGAAGAACCAGATGAGACTGAACCCAACCAAGTTCGTGTTTGGAGTCTAGGAATGAATGTTCCTCGAGTACATAATAAATTAAAGGGGAATTGAAGCAAACCCATACAAGATCAAGGCACTAATTGAGATGCAGTCCCCTACTTACAAAAATGATGTACAAAGGCTAACTGGGCGAGTAGCAGCTCTAAATAGATTTGTGTCCCGAGCTACAAACAGGTGCTTGCCATGTTTCAAAGTACTCAGAAAGAGTTTTGAATGGAACGACGAGTGGGAATAAGATTTTCTGGAGTTGAAAAAGTACTTAGGGTCACCTCCCCTGCTTTCCCGACCAATTATGGAGGGAAAATTATGCCTGTATTTAGCTATTTTTGAACTAGTTATTAGCTCTGCTTTGATTAGAAAGGAGAATGGAGTTCAAAAGCCTATTTACTACACCAGTAAAGCTTTTTGAGGAGCAGAAATCAGGTACCCTCACCTATAAAAGTTAGCATTGGCGTTGATTGAAGCGTCTAGACTCATGACACCTTATTTTCAAGCCCATGCGATAGTGGTGTACACCGATATGCCACTAAGGTAGGCTTTGAACAAGCCAGAGAAGTCTGGCAAATTAATGTATTGGGTAGTGGAATTGGGGGAGTATGATATTATCTATGAACCAAGGTCTTAACTAAAAGGCCAAGAAGTAGCAAATTTCATAGCTGAATTCATTTAACCTGAGGTTCTCGAGCAACAAAATCAGTAGGCCGAGCAAGGATTCGGAGAAAACAAAGAGAAAGAAGTTGCTGACAGTTAAGCTCCCGAGGAACTTTTACCATAAAAAATCACTGTCGACATACCAAATTCCTCTTCCTGAACACAAGAGAGGTCTAAAAAGTGTGAGGAAGCAAGGAGAAAAACATTCCACTATGGGATTTTGACAGACCAAGCGTTTAACGATGATATTTCAATATGGAACTTATACGTTGATGGGTCATCTTGTGCGACATGTAGTAGAGGTATAATACTTAACAGTTAACACTCCTAACAATATTGATATTGAATATCCCCTGCAATTTTAATTCCAAGCCTCAAATAACGAAGCAGAATACGAAGCTCTCAATGTGGGCTTAAGCCTAGCTCAATCACTGAATGCCGAGAAAGTTGTGGCACATAGTGTTTCCCAGTTGGTAACAAATCAAATATTGAGCTTGTATGAAGCTAAAGGCGAATTGATAGCCAAATACCTATCCAAAGCAATTGAGGTAATAGCAAAATTACCTGCTGTTCGGATGAATAGAATCCCAAGAATGGAAAATACCCGAGCAGATGCTCTTGCTCGGCTAGCTTCAGCTATAAGAGTTGAACTCCGACGAACTATTTCTATTGAGATTTTGGCTAATATGATATAGATGAGGATTTGATAATTAATTTTATCACTTTAGACATAGGGACATCCTGGATGGATCCCATCAGAGCATACATTGAATAAGGAACTTTGCCAGCAGATATAGTTGAAGTTAAAAAGTTGAAGTATAAAGTTGCTAGATATGTGCTAGATAAAGGAGTTTTGTATAGGAGAGGATCAACAGTTAATTTACAGCGCTACGTTCATCTAGTAGAGGTTCCATACCTAATTCAATAAGTACATGAAGGATCTTGTGGAGCTCACATAGAAGGAAGAACACTTCTGGAGTGAATAAGTGCGCAAGGATACTACTGGCCAACAATGCGAGCAAATTGTGCATTTTTTTCTAAAAAGTGTGACAAGTGCCAAAGGTATTCCAATATTTGCTAGACTCCACATGCTGCTCTTACCCCAATCACTTAACTTTGGCCATTTTCCATGTGGGGTATAGATTTGGTCGGGCCATTGTCGACCACCCGAGGAGGATTCAAGTACTTGGTTGTTGCAGTGGACTACTTTACAAAGTGGGTTGAGGCAGAGCCATTAATAGACATGCCTTATGAGAAGGTCTACCAATTCATCTGGAAGAACATCATTTGCAGATATAGACTCCCGTATGCCTTTATCACCGACCATAAAATGCAGTTTGACAACGATGAATTCGCGGCTTATTATGCTCAGTCCAACATCCAAAAATTACATTCTTCTCTAGGTCACCCTCAGAGTAATGGGAAAACTGAAGTTAAAAATAAAACTCTACTAAATGGGTTGAAGAAAAGGCTTGATGATGCAAAGGGAAACTGAATTAACGAGCTACACTCTGTTTTATGGGCGTACCGAACAACCTTGAGGATTGTAATTGTAACACCCCGTATTTTTGGTACATTTAAAATTGAATTAATTCAGAAATTCTAAATTACTAGTGTGTTGTAATTTAAGGAATTAATTATGATAGAATGGTATATAAATATTAATCTGGGATTGAATGGTTAATATTTAGGAAAAATTTATTTACTAAGTGAATAGTAATAATGAAATTTCGTCGTTTCGAGTATTAATGACGAGGTATGTACTTATCACATCCGGAAGTCGGTATAGACTATATTGGGTGGGGGGATAAGTATTTTTATAAATAAATTCATATGCAAATTCTGAGTGTACAGTTGAGTCCGGATGGGCCGAGATAGTCGGAAAAGTGTACCCGGGGTAGTAAACGGGTCACGGGACGTTTTTAGACATAGCCGGGCCCACTCGGGGACATTTTGGTCACTTGGGCTTGGCCCACTAGTCAAAAAACGGGAATTGAAAAATTAACCTGATAAAAAGAAATTAGGGCATGGCTGAGCTTAATTAGAAATAAGAACTAAAGGGTTAGGAAACCCTAGCAGCAGCCAAAGCCATTTTGGGGATCTCAAAGAACCAACAAGGTCATCTTCAACCTTGGAATTCATCGCAAATTCAGACACTACGAAAACTAAGGCAAGTGAATAACTTGCAATAACATGAAAACTGTCTTTCAATTCATATTTGTGTGTTGTTATGAATTTGAAATTCGTTTTGGGGTTCATGGTATAAACATGGGACTTTGATAATTCTAAAGAAAACATGAATCTGTTCTGGCCGAAATTATGAGGAGTTATGTAAAACTTGTTGTTGGAATATTGATGGGTACCTGTTAGGATGATATTCAGTTAAACTAGAACGAATCAAATGAAGAAATTTGGAGTAAAAATGTGTTTAAGGAAAAAGATGGATTTTCCCCAAAAATTTATGAATCAGTTGTTTATGGACGAATTGATGATTGTTGTAGTCTTTCTGGGTTATCCTAATAAGGTTTCTAGTATACTCTGGTGATAAGAAGGCTTAAAACTCATGTTAGAAGAGGTTAGGTTTTGAGGAAATCCGTCCATGGCTGCCCTGTTTTCGCGAAGAAGACGAAGACCTGTTCGATCGATCGATCGACGGTCTGGGTCAATCGATCGACGGTCGCCAGAATCTGGCAGTTTCGCCAGTTGGTTATATATGATGGAAAATTTATATAAAAATCTTATGTAATTAATTATTGAGAAATTAAATACATGGGTTTGAATCTAATTAATTGTAGATAGATTAATTAGGGTTTGAAGCTAATAAATTAGAGTCGAAAATTGTGACTCGGGTAAATATATTTTGGGCTACGGGAGTAAGTCCAAATTTATGGTGGGGGCGACACCAAAAATAACTAAATTAATTAAAGTGCAATTTAATTAATACTTAGAGTTGGACCATAAACTCTTAATAATTTTAATAGGCTTATGTTGCGGATTTTAGCGAACGGTATAGCCGGGACTTTTATATTTATATATACGGAGGTGTTAGTATATATATATGGTGTGCACAATTAATATCAGTGATTAGATATTTGTTACTATAGTGCTATAGGGGGAGGTTGCGCGTAGTGGATGAATCCCCTAGCTTGAGGAGTAGGGTGAGTATATTCCCGAGGTCATAGCGTCCGTTATATGGGTGAGGGACATCTCACTTTCAGGGAAGGAATATGACCACCTCCAATTATTTTATTTTTATCAAGTTGGTGTGAAAATTCTGACTTGGGATAACTAGGCTATGTGATTGTACCTAGTGGGATAGCACTTTATAGGATTTACGTTCCGGGAGTATTTTGCTCAGGAGGATGCAAGTTGTTATATATATTACAGTATGATTGTGAATGCTGAAATATGATTATAAGTATATAATTGGATAATTAATTATATACGGGCTATTGATGAAAAATATGGGTTATTTCACATGTATAACAAGTGTAGAAGTTATATGAAGATAAAAAGGGAAATGATTTAGTTAAGTTGATGTTACTAATAACTTAAAAATCATAATCACTACATACTCAGTTAGAGTAGGGTGGGTATAAAGGAACTTTGTTAATTATCTAGTCATGAGATGAGTAACTAGGTAATTTAATTAAAGCATTCGTAGGGTATAATAGAGGCAGGGTAAGGAAGTCCTCAAGAGAGTGCGATATTAACTAAAAATATGAAGAGCATGCATATTTATTTATTACTGCAAGTTAATCATTTGTTAAATGTTTTTCAAATGTTTTGGGTACTAACCCTTGCTATAAAAACTTTTAAAAACCTTTTAGGTGTCCAACCACAGGGACGCCAGCCTTGACCATATTCCAGGGATCCGTTGCTGCAGCATATGTGGATGTTGCGGGGTTTTGATAGACGCCTCATTCTTCATTCTTAAATGTAGAAGTTCATAATTAGTATTCGAGCATGTTGCTCACTTTCCATTTATTTGTATTAGACTTGTTGAGAGTTTATTCTTATCTTTATGGGATTTATTATTTGGACCATTGGTTTATTCGGTCAATTATTTTTACTTGTGAATGATTAATTCAGTTATCTGTGATTGTTATATAGTTTTATTTTCCGCATGGGTGTTTGTTAAATAATGAAAGATAAAAATTGGCACCAGTCTATTTTTCTCACTTAGGTGGTTAGTAAATAATAAGACGACAGTGATGCTAAGAATGGACCAAATGAGAAACCTGTTCTAACTTGATTTAGGACTGATCACCCGGGATTAATTAGGCGGGGTGTCACAGTAATTGGAGAATCCCCATACATGTTAGCATTTGGGACTAAAACAGTCATACCTACTGAGTTGGGTCTTTCATCCCATAGAGTTTTAAATTTCAACTATATTGTAAGTAATATAACGCAAAGATTGGATTTGAATATGTTGAAAGAAGTGCGAGAAGATACTGCTCTGAGAAATGTAGCTTACCAGCAGCGAATAACTCAGTTTTACAATAAACGGATGAAGCCGACAAACTTAAAGAAAGGAGATTATGTGCTGAAGAAGGTTTTCCAGAAAAAATAATAAACTTGAGGCTAATTGGCATGGGACCTATCGTATTTCAACAGTCATCCGACCTGAAACTTACCGGATTGAGACTTTGGAGGGAGGGGAATTCAAGAATCCGTGGCATGCTGAGCACCTTAAAAAACATTACCAGTGATGTAATCAGTTGTACTGAGTTCAATATCAATTTTTAGTATCAATAAAATAATCTTTCCTCCAATTTATGTTTTTCAAATTTTTTGGGAGTACTAGTTCTATGCACTACCAATACATTTGTTCTTGTATAAAGTTTGAAAGTTAATTTGAAAGTTTCCAGAAAAACTTCAAAATGTTGCTCGGCACAAGAGTCTTCTCCGAAAAACTGGCCTAAGGTTGGTCGGCGTAAGCAATAAGTTGCTCAACAGACGCAAAACTTGATCGACAACGTACCAAACATGATATTACGACCTCAAGATGGTCAATAAGTATAAGGACAAAACAAGATCTTTATCCTACTGGGCAAAGTGCAGGAAGAAAGTTGTGAAGATTCCTCAAGAGGAATGTAGGCACATATTCCACATACGCCTCGTCACACCACTGGTAACTAATACAGAAAACCTAAACACTTGGGTGTATTTGTAAAACTTTGGAGACACATGGGTAACTAGCTCCAAATTTAGATTTTAATCTAAGTATGCTAGTAGAACTTATGTATTCATTGGTAATTGATACTAAATTTAGATTTTAATCTAAGTTTGTCAATAAAACTAATGAAAAAGAAGAAATCATTCACATAAAGAAAAAGTCACATTCAATGATTAACAAGATAAGTTGATCAAATACATTTTATTTTATTTTTCATTACATAACTGTGTTTATAAAAGAAATACAGGATGTTATTATAAAGGGCGTTTCCCCTCAGTTTTGGAAACTGGATCCATGCCAATTGGAGGATCATTTAAAGTGTAAGGAGAATTAATGAAATTGAAGTCTTGAAGCATTCTCCTATTGCTGTTGCTTGACCGGTCTAACATATGAGGAGGTCGAATGATTTTTAGCTCGTTGTGCAGCCCATAGTCTCCCAGATATTTAAAAATCAGGCATTTGAGAATTGTGTTGACAGGATTCCATCTAACATCCAGTTTGAAAGGGGGGGTTTAAGGTCTAACAACCCAGGATCATACCATTTCTAGAAATGACTATTTTGTTTTACCTTCAACTACTATCAAACAATTAGTCCAACCCCATTTATAACCTTCATTGTGGTCTTGTTTAAACCACTCATCAAAACTCCCAAAAGCTTCATTATACCCTTTCATCCAGATCTCTCTAGGTTGCTTGTGAAACTGGAAAGTCAACCTCTCAACTTGATAATGCAATTTCTTCAGCACTCCATCCTTATCCTACAGCTGAGAAGATTAAGTGGCAAGTTGCTCGGATTGAGTTTGAAGCTTCTGGGACATCTCAGTAAGAGCTTGGTTTTTGTCCTTCAGCTGGACAGCTTGGTTAGCAAGGATTTGTTGAGTCCTAGACTCATCGGTAGTACCTCGACCATATTTAATTCTTGCTCGGGAAGAAGATGCAAATTTGGTCTTTTTCACTGCTTCCAATTATTCCCTTAATTTGGCATTTTCAGTCTCCAAGAAAGAATGATATTCGTCGGCAGTATCAACAACAGTAGAAGAAGATTTTAAGGCATTTAGCTCATCTTTCAAATTATTGTTCTCCTCCTCCAACAGTTTGGCAATGGCTCTGGTTTCCTCCACTTCACGGTTGAGCAAAAATTCCTATCTTCGAAAGAGAGAAGCAATTTTTTCTAACTTCTGTTCAAAGCCCCAACCTTCACTCAAGGCCCTGTACTTCTTTTCATAGTCAGTATGCAAAAGAGCTTTGACCTCCTTATGGTCCTCCTACAACTCTTCAATCACTTCATAGTAGGCAACATTATTGGCCACTGCCCGATAAAAAAGACATTTCAGATGAAGGTAGGCTTCCTTGGTTTGCTCAGAAACACCTTCCCCGAGCAACTTCAGTAGCTCTTCCTCTGTCAGAGATAGATGACCTGCTTAAAAAATTTTGTTGCTTCTCTTGAGTGGCTCGGAGTTAGTAGAGGAAAAGTGTTCCAGTTTATCCATGAACTATTAAGAGTAAGAAGAATATTCAATTAACAACAGTGTGCAAAGTATAGAGAAATGACACACAAAAGAGGAAGACAATTCATTGATAAATTGTCAAGTATATACACATCAGCAAAAATAAAACAAAAATCACAAGTGTAAAAGAAAAGAAATACAAAGGCTTCTCAGACAGATCTATACCTTCTTCACGGATGACTGTCAGTTGGAGGAGCAGAGGAGTCAACAACTTGGTGTTGATCGACAGAATCCAAAAATATCACTTAAAAGGAAATGTCGATTACAAGGAAAGGTAATGATTAAAAGAAAACGTCGATTGAATTATTGGCGGCTAAAGACAGAAAATACATATTTACTCAAAAAGGATTCGCTAAAGTTGCGGATAATTACAAAAATACCATCCTCATTATGTGCCGATAGTTAAAGCCATTAAATTTACAAGTATGGAAAGTCGGTAACCGACCAAGCCTCAAAATTGTTGCCCGAGCAACTTTAAAAGCTAAATGTTCCATACTATTGTAAAAAACCTCAAGCATGAAACATTGGGGGCTTCTGTTGATACAAAAAATTATCTTGTCACGTAGACCATTCATGTATGAACATATGTTATCCATTTGGGCACTAATCCAAGTCAGCAAGGGTGAGTCACCGACCAACTAAAGGAATGCCGACCAGCTAGTTGAAGAAGACCGACCAATACCAGGAAGACCGACCAACGATGACAGTAAATTGCCAATAGTTGCATACATCATTAACATTGTACATAAGTAAATACCTATGTGATAAAGACATTCCATCCTTTAATATTCGAACTCTTGTACACCCTCAAGGGCTATAAATACATTATAAACCCTACATCCAAGGGACATGAACAATGAGACAAGAGGCAATTGAACAAGCGCAAGGCAATATATAACAGTGGATGTAGACTTTCCTTTTCAGTCGAACCACTTTAAAAATCCTCCTTTTCTTATATTTATCTGTGAAAAATTAATTAAATCAATATAGTTTTTTGAATCAACAAACATATTCACTATATATACATGTATTAATTCTAGATCAAAATTTCGTCTTCGTGGTGTCCATCTGCTGTTTGATGCAATTCCATAGCAAAGATAAAAGTTATTAAATATTTTTAAATATTTTTTTAATGTTTGATTTTTATTGTACATGTATAATGACATTTTTACGATAATAATGGTTACTTTTAAACGTTGGACATGATTTTTCTTGTAAAGGAGTAAAGAAATGGATTTTGATTTGATAAGGAGGAGTGCTTTCTAGGAAGCCATGATTTTGAATGGGAGATTTTATATATGTATATGTTGATGTAAAAAATTAGATTACTCTAATTACTCAATCATAGATAAATAAATGAGACAAAATATTTTAAAGTGGTTCAGCCTTATAAGAATGGCCTACGTCCACTGTTATGTTATTGCTGAGTGTTTTGGGAATTCTCGATTACAAGTTCTATCAAGAAATTCCGGTCGCCTTGAATGAGGGTGATACAATGTATTTATAGCCTTGAGTCTATCATCTGAAAGGGTGATACATTAAATGATATACATATGAAAGGGTAATACATTTAATGCCCTTTAAGCGTGTGCGTCTAAATGATAAGCATTCAATGAATAGTTGAACTGTTGATTATCTAGTAATCAATGTTGTGACCGAGATGCAGCTCGGACCACCTTAGTTGCTCGTCGTTCGGGAGTTCCTCGGAGCGTTGGAGTTCCTCGGAGTATACTTGTTGCTCGGGGTGAGTATGACTTGGTCGGGGAAATAAACTTCCTCGTTGCTATTGTGCCACGTAGATCGACACGTGTCTTCTTATTATTCGTCTATATCAGCATACTAATTTTGGTATCAACAGAAGCCCCCAATGTTTCATATTTCGAACTTTGAGGAGTATGGAACATTCTTTCTCGGTATATGGCAATATTAAATGACCTTCCTGGTTTTTAGGAGCATTTTCTCCGTATTCGAATTTCCTTCCAAATTCGCAGAATCCACCTTTTTGAATTTTTATAAGCGCTTCGATCTTCGTGCACTTTTTGTCCTTTTAGTCGCCGGTAGCGTAATAGTTTCCTTTTTGTAATCATTTCTTTCGGCGTTTCCCAAGGCACAGTATTTAAACTTCATAGACAATCCCACCGTCTTCTACCTTTTCCAATTTCTACTTTCGAGTTTTCCATAGTCTTTCTCTTTCTCGTGCGTTCATCCTTTTCTTCGTTCGTTGTCAACAGATATCCCTTTTTCTTGTAAGATCTTTTTCCTTCTTCTTTATTTCTTTTATTCGCCATGGTTTATGTTATTGAATCTCTTGAGAAATTCCGTTTTGATTTTTCTATTCCGTCTTGGGTAACTCTGGAGGATCTTTCTGAGCCTTCAAATTATTTTCATTTGGCTGAGGGACATTGGTTCCCCTCTTTATTGCTGAATGTGGATTTTCTTTTCCACCAAACCCTTTGTGCTTAGAGTTCTGTCATTATTTCGACGTTGTTCCTGCAAAAATAGCCCCCAATACATGGAGAATAGTTAATGGGGTGTATAGGTTAAATCAAACTCACGGAACCCGTATAGGAATTCCTGAGATTATGTATTGTTATAGATGGGATGTTCTAGATAATGTTTTTTATTTAAAAACTAGATTTTTGAATAGGGCTTTAGTAGTCAACCTCCCTGATGTCAATAGGGATTATTTTGAACATGAGGTAGTTATCAAAAATTGGCAACATGCCCCTTTGGTTGGAGATGAAGTATATGAAGGTCCCAGATGCCCTCCATATGGCAATGGGATAGGTTATTTTCATTTTATTTCTGAAATTATGATTTCATTATGTTTGAATAAATGTGTGATTGACATTTCAATATGTTTTTGTTTGCAGTTGACAGCAAAAGAAAGATTCCAAAAGAAACAGAAGTTAATATTAAGCATTTGAAACATATCTGGAGTTTGCATCAGAAAGTTGCAGACGAGCACATCAGGTCTGCTTCATATTTGTTGCAGTATAGGAGCTATACATCATCCTTTACTGCTCGTCCTGTGGTCAGCACTAGTGAACCAACGCCAGTTCCTGAGGATTCTTCACCAGACTCTCATATTCCTTTGAGTCAGAAAATGGGCAAAAGAAGAGTTCCTGCTATCTTTGAAGAGACTACCTCTGCTGGAGATGGAAAAAGAAATAAGAATGACGTCCCAAAGGGGACAAAGAAAGTAGATGCTTCCCCTTCTGTTGCTCCTCAGAAGGCTACCGAGAAGCCCCCAGTGGCTTCGAGCAAGAAGGATGCACCTGTGGAAGTGATCACCATCTCCCCAACCAAAAGCACTTATTTGGTTGAAACTGTTGAAGTGCCACCGAAGAGACTGAAGAAATCCTCCTCGATCAGTTTTTCTGAAACCATTCCCCAGCTCCAAGCTAGTGGAGCTGGTGTTCTAACTATTATTCCTCCGAGTTCTGCAATGAGCTCGGTAAAGACTTGGACCATTCCTGAAGTCCAAGGAATTGAGGATAATATGTCTAGGGATATGCTTACATCCCTGGCTACTCGTCACATTGCTTCAGTAAGTTTCTCTTATTCTGAACTTTCTTTCTTTCCATCAATACATGTATCTCTGCAATGACTTATCATTATCTTCTTTTTCAACTAGTGAGTTGTTTTAACACTATTGTGAAGAAAGATGAAGCAATCAAAGCTTCTAGCTCCTCGTCTGGAGTGGAGGATGCTTTACAGGGTTTGGCCCAATCTTTAAAGGATTCCCGTCAAAAGTATGATGAGGATAGGAGTGATTGGGAGAAGAAAATGGCTGCAGCTGAGGCAGAGAAAGTGCAGTTGGGAAATAAAGTGAAAGACTTGGAAAGAGAGAACAAGAAATATGCCGAGAAGCTCACGAACTTTGGGGAGCTTGAAAATAAGTTGAAAAAGGCAGAAGAAGAATTGTCCCTTCTGCGAGAAGTGAATCGCCAGAAAGATGAGGTGGAAGCTAAGTTGAAGGCCACCGAGGATCTTCTATCCGAGAAGCTCTCCTCGGAGAAAATAAAAAGAAAAGTGGTGTTGAAAAAATCTTTTCGCACTGGTTGGGATAAAGGATGGAACAAGGGGTAGCAGCAATGATGGCCCAGGTGCAGTATGGGAGTCTTAAATACTTTCGAGATGGTTGGGTTGCTGCCCTGCAAGAATTGAAGGTTAATGAGGATTCAGAACTCTTTCAACAGCATCTCCCTGGTCCTCCCCCAAATATTGAAGATGAAGAAGAGGACGAAGCTGCCTCAGAAGAATCTTCAATGGTAGTGGGTGATCCAATCCTTACTCAGCCTGCCGACGAGGAGTTTTCATCTCTGCCTGCTCCTCCTGAACAAGTTCCAGCTCTAGCTGACCAACTCATTGTTCCCACCGAGCAACCGAGCTCCTCGTCCCAGCCTCCCAAGAAAGTCTTGGGAGACAAGGAAAAGGTGTGAAGTTGTTCGGTATTCTCTTTCTATTTTTCTTCTTTGTCAAGTGTAACCAAGATCTTTGTAACTATGCACTATAATTTAATAAAATTTGAGTTTTCCTCTCCCATACGATTATATCTTTTATATTTGTACTCTGTCCTGATCTTCTTTTTGATGATTGCCTTTTCTTTTTCTGTTAGTTTCTGGCCAGGATGGAATTGCTATCTGCCAATGATACAAAGATGATGCAGCAATGTAATGAATATTATAAGGCTGGTCACACAGAACTAAGTGCATCAGAAGTTGCCAACATCCTTGGTCATGATGCTTCAGATCAGGCAGTGGAAGCTTATCAGTACCTGAAATGTTTACTTAATCGAGCTGTGGCCAATAATGTGGCTTACTATGAAATGATCGAGGAGCTTCAATGTACCCTAGAAGATCTTCAAAATCAGTACAAGGAGTCAACTGCCCTGTTGCATGAGGGGTATGAGAAGAGGTACCAGCAGATTTCTTCCGAGAAGGGCTACGAGAAGCTCTTTGCTGGATATGATGTCAGGGAGAGAACCCTAAAGGGTGAAGTTGAAGCATGTAGACAGATTGCTGAGCTGCTGGAGCAAGAGAATAACAATTTGCAGAAAGAGCTAGCACAGTATAAGTCTGCAGCTTCTTCTTCAACAGCTGTAATCCCAGTGACTGACGAGGGATTTTCATTTTTAGAGGTTGAGAATGACAAATTAAGTCAAGAGTTGGATACCTTGAGAAGGTCGGGTACTTCTACTGCTACTCGGGGACGAGGAAGAGGTTCTCGTGGACGAGGAAGAGTTGCTCAGGATGTTGTCGAGGAATAAAGTACTCCACCTACTTGGGGTCGATCAAGAACTCTTCGCCGTACTGTTGAAGAAGCTCGTACTCAGTCAGCATTGGAAAACCAAGCATTCCAATTGATGGCAAAAAATGAAGCCTTGTCTGAACTGTCCAAGAAAGTTAGAGAATTGGAACAACAACTCTCTCCAAAGAAATCAGCGTTGGAGACTAATGAACTTTTCATCCAGAGTCTTCATGAGAAGCTTGAGAGGTTAACATTTCAATTCCACAAACAGCCCAGGGAGTTCTGGATGGCTGGATACAACGAGGCACTATTCCATTTAGATGCTCGTATCTAGAATGCCAATAATGAGGTCTACAAACAAGGCTGGATGAATGCCTTGTGTGTGTTAAAACTCGAACAGGGACATTATTTGTGGGACTATTATGATCCTAGGGTACTTGAATTGCCTGTGCCACCGTATAATTTGGACATGGAATGGATCCCAGCTCGTGCCATTCCTCGGAGCTTAATTGCGAAGTACCTCGGTGATTACAGCTTACATTCTCAGTTTGAGGTATCTCGTCCTGAACATCTTCTAGATCGACCTTCTGTGATGAATGTCAGGATGCTGAGGGATTTAAACTTCATCAATTCTCCTCATTCTTTAAATGATCCGCCTGCTGGCGAGGAACCTGTATCGAAAGTTGAAGGGAAAAAACAAATAGAATAGGAATTTTTGATGTAACAATTAATATACATATCCATTTGATTACCAATGTAACTTGTAATTTATTTTGAATTTTATGAACGACTTTCATTTTTTTTTTTGCAAATCTGTATTGCCATTGTCTTGTACTTTGTCAAACACTTTATATTTGTGCTTGCATAACAATATTGCGTGGTTCATTGACCAATTTAGTAATAAAAAAGTTACAAGTATCAGTAATGTTGCTCGATCACTTAATAATAAAGTAATGAGTATAAAAATGTTTAAAATTTTTCCAACCAACCAAGGTTGTTAAATTGTGCTCGTCGACCAATTATAGTTAGTGAGAATTTATCCCCGACTAACCATACTTGGTAAATTTTTGTCTGACCAAAGTCAATATTTTCTCCTCGTCGACCAACTAAGTTGGTACAGTTTGGAATATTTTGTATTTTCTGGAATAATCTTACCTTCCGACCAACATAAGTTGGTATTTGAGAGCATATCTTGTTTCCTAACCAACCGAGATTGACCTTTTTAGGAGTATTTTTCTTCCTAGTCAAACACGTTGGCATTTTTAGGAATGTTGTTCTCGCTCTTTTACCAACCGGAGTTGGTCTGAGTTCAAACTATCATGTCCACTTGCCCTTTTACCAAAATTGGTCTGAGCCAGTGTCAGCCTCCTAACCAAAGGAGTATGGTTTCCTAACCAACCGGAGCTGGTATTTTTAGGAATATCGTGTTCTCGCTCTTTTACCAACCGGAGTTGGTCTGAGTTCGAACTATCGTGTCCACAAACTCTTTTACCAACCGGAGTTGGTCTGAGCTAGTGTACGCCTCCTAACCAAAGGAGTATGGTTTGTTCTCGCCCTTTTACCAACCGGAGTTGGTCTGAGCTTGAACTATCATGTTGTTTTAACTGCTGAGCAGCGTAGTGTTACACACTAGTATTCCCCGAAAAACTTTCGATAAAAGAAAGAAAATGGAGAAATATCATCGTTTTATTCATATTGATGGAACTGCTTTACATTTTACATCACTGATAATACTTGCGTAGGTGTTCAGCATTCCATGCATTCTTAAATTCCTCTCCTTCTAGAGTCGCTATTCTGTAAGTTCCTGGTCGAACAACTTCTGTAACTCGGTAAGGTCCATGCCAGTTTGCTTCCAACTTATTGTGCTTCTGAATGACCTTCTTTAACACGTAATCTCCTTCTTTTAAGTCGCATTTCTTCACCCTCTTGTTGTAGAACAAAGCTGTTCGTTGTTGGTAAGCAGCATTCCTAATGGCTGCCTCTTCTCTAACCTCCTCGAGCATGTCCAAATCTAATCTTCTCATTAAGTCGCTGATTGGGGAATTGAAATTCAGCACTCTATGTGTTGGAAGACCCAACTCGGTAGGTATTACAGCCTCACTTCCAAATGCCAGCATATATGGTGATTCTCCAGTTGCTGCTTGGGGAGTTGTTCGGTAAGCCCACAATACTGACTGTAGCTCATTAATCCAATTAGCTTTAGCCTCACTTAGCCTCTTCTTCAAACCATTTAGTAATGTTCTGTTCGTCACTTCAGTCTGTCCATTGCTTTGAGGATGGCCTGGTGCTGAATGAACCTTCAAAATGTTTTACTGATGACAATAGGCGGCAAACTCCTCGTTATCAAATTGTGTTCCATGGTCTGTGATAAAGGCATGAGGGAGACCATATCGGCAGATGATGTTCTTCCAAACGAACTGGTACACCTTCTCGTATGTCATATCAATAAATGGCTCAGCTTCTACCCACTTAGTAAAATAATCCACTGTAACGACGAGGTACTTGAATCTTCCTCGGGTCGTTGGCAGAGGTCCAACCAAATCAATTCCCCACATGGCAAATGGTCAAGGGGAAGTTATGGGTGTCAACAATGCTTGTGGAGTTCGTCGGATGGAGGGAAAACGTTGGCATTTATCACATCTCTTGGCATAGGCTATACAATCAACCCCCATCGTTGGCCAGTAGTACCCCTGCGTCATCACCCTTTGCAAAAGTGTCCGACCTGCTACATGGGCTCCACATGACCCTTCATGGATCTCCTCAATCAATTCTTTCACCTCGGAGGGATGTACACATCTTTACAAACCTGCCATAATTCCTTATCTATACAAAACACCATTAGTTAGTACATACCGAGCAGCTTTAAACTTCAATTTCTTGGCAGCGAGCTTATCCTCCGGTAATTCTCCCTCCTCAATATATGCCCTGATGGGATCCATCCAAGATGGTCCTAAATCAAGGGTAATAATATTCATCGTCAGGTCTTCATCTATGCTCCGACTTTCTAATACTTCAATTGGTATCGTTGTTCGCAGCTCGGTACGAGTAGCTGATGCTAGTCGGGCCAACGCGTCTGCTTGTGCATTTTCCATTCTTGGTATTCTGATCAACTGAATGGCATCAAATTCTACCAATAAATCCATCGCCTTTGCATGATACTTGACCATTAATTCTCCTTTAACTGCATATGTGCCCATCATCTGATTTACAATTAATTGAGAATCACTGAATACCATCATTTGTTGTGCTTCCATAATCTTTGCTAAATTAAGACCTGTTATCATGGCCTCATACTCAGCCTCATTATTGGAGGCTTTGAATTGGAATCGCATGGCATATTCCATGTCAATCTCATCTGGGGTGTTCAAAACAATCCCTGCTCCACAACCTGTTGTGCAAGATGACCCATCTACATATAATCTCCATGTAGGTAACTCGTCTTCAAATTTCTTATCTGACAGGGTTCCTCGGTGAAATATTTGCTATTTCCTTTCGTCCTCCCCTGATTTTTTTCATTCTTCGTCGACCATCTCTTCTCGCCCTTTTACCGACCGGAGTTGGTCTGAGTTCGAATTTGACGATCTTTCTACATCCACAAGCCCTTTTACCAACCAGAGTTGGTCTGAGCTTATGTCTGTTGATCCTGTAACATCCACAGGTTGGTCAGCAAGCAACTTTTGTTCCTCGGGGGTATCAGGATATGTAAACTCTGCTATAAAGTCTGCTACAGCCTGCCCTTTTAGTGATGATCTGGGTTCATACACAATATCATATTCTCCGAGCTCTATTGCCCAGTACATCAGTCTCCCTGATTTTTCTGGCTTATGAAGGGCTTGTCTCAACGGCACGTCGCTATACACGACGATGGTATGGGCTGGGAAATATGGCCTCATTCTTCTATTTTCCTCGATTAATGCCAATGCCAATTTTTCCAGCTTTGGGTACCTGATCTCTGCACCTCGAAAAGCCTTACTTGTGTAATAAATTGGCTTCTGGACTCCATTCTCCATTCTGATCAATGTCGAGCTAACTGCATTCTCTGATACTGCCAGGTACAAGTACAACTTCTCTCCCATTACTGGCCTGGACAACAGTGGAGGTGCTCCCAAATATTTCTTCAAGTCTTGAAAGGCTTTTTCACATTCATCATTCCACTCGAAAGTTTTTCGAAGTGTTTTGAAGAATGGGAGGCATCTATCAGTTGCTCGGGATACAAATCTGTTGAGCGCTGCAACTCGTCCTGTAAGACTCTGTACCTCTTTCTTCGTCGTTGGAGATCGCAACCCTAAAAGAGCTTTGATCTTTTCTGGATTCGCCTCAATGCCTCGCTGGTTGACGATGTACCTGAGGAACATTCCTTCTCGTACTCCAAATGTGCACTTCGTCGGGTTGAGTTTCATTTGATATTTATCCAGTTGATCAAAGGTCTGACCTAAGTCAACTAGATGATCAGCAGCTTTTATGCTCTTTGTCAGCATATCATCGACATAGACTTCCATATTGCAACTGATTTGTTCGGTAAAAACCTTGTTCATCAGCCGCTGGTATGTCGCTCCTGCATTTTTCAAACCAAAAGGCATAACATTATAACAATAAGTTCCCCTAGGGGTAATAAAAGAAGTACTTTCCCTGTCTTCAGGTTTTATTTTGATCTGGTTGTGGCCAAAGTAAGCATGCATGAAGCTGAGCAGCTCGTGTCCCGAGGTAGCATCCACTAGTTGATCAATTCTGGGCAATGAAAAGTGATCCTTTGGGCATGCCTTGTTGAGATCGGTGAAATCAACACACATTCTCCATTTATTGTTTTTCTTCTTTACCATCACCACATTTGCTAACCAGTCTGGATATTTCACATCTTCAATGAATTGGGCTTTCTGGAGCTTCTCGACCTCCTCTTGTATAGCTTGATTCTTCTCGGGACTAAATACTCTTCTTCTCTGCTTTACAGGCTTGATCTCCTTATTCACATTGAGCTCATGACATAAAAAGTTTGGATATATTCCTGGCATGTCTTCATGACTCCATGCAAAAGTTTTCTTTCTGTTTCTCAAGAAAATTATCAACTCCTGTTTTATTGAAGCATCCAACGTCGAACCTATCTGGGTTATTCGTTCAGGGTGCTCGTCGTCCAGAATAACATTTTCTGTAGATTCCACCACCTGTCCTTTTACAAGTTGGGATTCATCTCTGGGATCCAGTGTTTCAATTTCCGTACTTTCATCCACCTGGTAGGTAGTAGTCTTTTTCCTTGACTCTTCAAGCTCCTCTTGCTCGGCAGATGAATAATAGCATTCCCGAGCTACTTTTTGATCACCTTTCACAATTCCTACTCCAAAATTTGTTGGGAATTTTAAGCACTGATGCACTGTAAATGGAACTGCTTCGAACTTCTTCAAACCAACTCTTCCCATGATGATGTTGTAAGCTGACTGCACGTTCTTATCCATCACAAAGAAACGTATTCTTTCTGTTCGACAAGTAGGACAAGTTCCAATGAATATATCCAACTTAATCGTCCCAAGTGGAAAGACTTTCTCGCCAGCAAAACCCGGGAGGGGTCTGTGATAAGGTTCCAATTGAGATAATTTTAAATTTAGACTGTCAAAGCATGAGTAGAACATGATGTCTGCCGAACTACCATTATCTACCAGAACCCTTGAAATCACTACTTCTTTCATCCTCATTTTGATCACCAATGGGTCGTCGTGAGGGTAAAGAACTCCTGCAAGGTCGTTTTTTTAAAAACCAATGACTAGCTTCTCTTTATTTATCTTCCTCGGGCGCTCCTCCTCAGCCAAATTTATTCGTTGAATGTATGAGCAAGCTTGAGCCTCTCCAAGGTAAGCCTTTCTTTCTGCAGTAAGGTCTCCTCCTCCTGCATCTCCTCCTGTAATGACATTACAATCAAATGACCCAAAGCGTATTGAAAATACCTCTCGTTCTGGCTGCCTTGGTTTCTTGGGAAGATCGGGGTCATCATCTGGATCATCTTCATAGTTTCTCTTCTTTTTCTCCTCCACTCGATGTGGGGATCTAGACCTCTCTCTAGTTCGGTCATTATTTCTTCTTTCACCTCCCCGATCAACATACTTTGCTAGCTTTCCTCTTCGGATGAGTGTTTCAATCTCGTTCTGAAGAGCTATGCAATTTTTGGTCATATGGCCATGATCTTTATGGAACTCGCAATATTTCTCCCTGTTCCTCGTGTTAGGGTCTGACCTCAGCTTCTTTGGCCACTTTACTTCCTCGTTATTCTTGATTTCTTCCAAGACATGATTAATACCCATTTTCAAAGGAGTATAATTATCGAATTTCTTCAGGACTTCCCATGACGACTTATTATTCTTGGAATGCTTGTCACCGCCATTGCCCTTATGCTCTTTCTTCTTAGATTTGTCGACTTCCACCTTGGTTTCTTTATCCATATTCTTCTTTGCGGCCATAGCCTCCTCGGCATTCATGATTTTGGTCGCTTTTGCCATCAACTCTGACATAGTTGTAGGTGGATCTTTAGCCAAAGTGTAATACAACTTGTTAGGCAACAACACACTCATCAAGGCGGTGATTGCTGTCTTTTCTTCATAATCTATGACTTCCAGCTTCTCGTTATTGAAACGAGTTATGTAATCTCTAGTACTCTCACCAGATTTTTGTCTAACACTTAACAAGTGTGCTACTCGTTTTACTGGTTTTGCTCCAAAACAGAAATTGCCAATGAACAACTCGGTCAATTGAAAGAAAGTTGAAATCTTACCCCGAGGAAGATTGTTGTACCATATCTGGGCAGATCCAGTAAGAGTTCCTGAGAATGCTCTGCATCTCATCTCGTCGGGGACGACATAGATGCCGGCAGCAGCTTGATATTGATCTATGTGAAGAACATGATCTGTCTTTCCATCATATTTGGGGGTCACCACGGGTGCTTTAAATTTCGACGGTGTAGGAAAATCCACAATGGCCTGTACGAAAGGTGTCCCTCGAACGAAAGTTCGTTGTAGAGGGTTCTTCGCCTTAGCCATTTCTCCCAATCTATCCTCCAATCGCTGAATGAAACCTTTCCACGCATCATTTCCTTCCTCGGGCTTATTAGTTCGAGCAATTGATTGTTCTGAAGTGGCCTCCTGAGATCTATCTTGACGAGCAACTGGTCGTGATTGTGCTGATCCTTCTCTTAGATCTTATGGTTGTCGAAAACTCCTCGACATGATTTTAGGTGGACTCCTATTCCTCCTAGGGCCTAATCGACTGAAAGGAGACACCCTGCTCAGTCTTTCCAAGGCACTGGTCCTCTCTGGAGAGAGAGTAATACGTTGCTCAGTATCCGTGGGCCGTATTGATGAAGTTTGCCCAGGTTGATAAGAGAAATCATCATATTCCTTATCACGGTACGCATCTGTACGCCTGGATTGTGAAGAAAGTAAATAGGTTTGCCTCTGACCACTTCGATGTCCCGAATGTGCAGGTGCACCGCCATGAAGGGTTTGTATGAGTTGCCGCATTGTCTCTTGCATGGCGGTTCGTCCTTGAGCCAGATTCGTCATAATTCCAGCCAGATCTGGAGGTGCAGAAGGATTTGGAAGATTCCCAACATTTCCAGCGTTTCGATTGCTGGATTCCGGATTATCTGCCATTGATGATTAATGATTTTTGGTGAAAAACGATAACAACAGTCGTTTCCCACAGACGGCGCCAATCTGTTGATGTAAAAAATTAGATTACTTTAATTATTCAATTACAAATAAATAAATGAGACAAAATATTTTAAAGTGGTTCAACCTTATAAGAATGGCCTACGTCCACTGTTATGTTATTGCTGAGTGTTTTGGAAATTCTCGATTACAAGTTCTATCAAGAAATTCCGGTCCCCTTGAATGAGGGTGATACAATGTATTTATAGCCTTGAGGCTATCATCTGAAAGGGTGATACATTAAATGATATACATATGAAAGGGTAATACATTTAATGCCCTTTAAGCGTGTGCGTCTAAATGATAAGTATTCAATGAATAGTTGAACTGTTGATTATCTGGCAATCAATGCTGTGACCGAGATGCAGCTCGGACCGCCTTAGTTGCTCGTCGTTCAGGAGTTCCTCGGAGCGTTGGAGTTCCTCGGAGTATACTTGTTGCTCGAGGTGAGTATGACTTGGTCGGGGAAATAAACTTCCTCGTTGCTATTGTGCCACGTGGATCGACACGTGTCTTCTTATTATTCGTCTATATCAGCATACTAATTTTGGTATCAACAGTATATTTGATTTTTATATGGGTTTTGTTGGTGTTTATACTTGAATTGAGGGTTTTTTTAATATTTGATCGCTGTAATTCTTGGTGCTTTTAAGATATGTGTATAGTAATTAACAAATTGTATGATTTCTAATTTTCTCTTATGCAATGCTTGGATCGTGATAGTATTATAGTAATCTCTAAATAGATTATATATTTCACAATGTTTCTTTCTCTACAATCCTTCACTTCATATATTATATCTAGTAAAGTACTCTTAGGTTCCTCACAAACAAATTTTAAACACTAAGGGTCTGTTTGGCAATCCAATTCCAAGGTTTGGAATTGGAATTGAAAGACCAATTTTAATTTCGTGGAATTCAAATTGGCCTTCCAATTCCAATTTCAAGCCTCGGAATTGGATTGCCAAACAGGCCCTAAAGGAATTTTGACAAATTTTAAACATTTAGGTCCACTAATTATCTTCTTGTAGAAGTTAACGATAGTGGCATAACAAGTGGACCTAATAATAAATTGTCTTTAAATGCTTAAAAATTGTCACCAAGGAACCCAATTGTAAATTGTCCTATATTCACTTGAAAGAGCTCTTTCTTTGGGAAGAAATTATTGAGTTCAATTTGATATGAATTTTGGGTTGTCTTTTTGTTATTCTTTTTCAAAAGGTTAATTTCAAATTATATATATTTTAATTTGGACACGTTGTATGAAGGCCACAAATGCAATGAACAGACTTGTCATTTGGCTAAAATGGAGGCAATGAGGAAATCGGTCTTCTTATCGTGTTTATGTGTTTATATGCTTCCTTTGTAATTGTTACGAAGCCTATTATTTATCATTTTGAGAGTTAATTATTTATTTTAATATTTCATTCAATAACAAAATCTATGAATCGCCCGCGTGCAAGAGCTTAAATTATGTAAAACTAGCGTGAAGGCCACGCGATGCGTGGCCGAATTTAGAAAAACTTTATTCATTTGTTATTGTGTCTTTTTCACATAATATATTTCATGAATGAAAGGACATAGAATTTTAAATTAATATAGCATGAATAATTTATAAATGATAATAATCATTTAAAAAAAGTAAATTTATTTATCTAATGACTGGAAAAATTATATGTTACCTTCAAAGTTAGAGCTCCAAAAATCGAGGGAAGCCAAGAGCATCCTTGGCTGCCTCAGCAGCCCCATGCGCCTTGACCATCATCTGCCACGCGATGCGTGGCCGACTTTATGCTTAAGCCATCCGCAATGTATATACATGTAACTAAAATATGTAATTCAAATATATTTAGATAACAATGAGATAAACCAGACCTGTGTAACTACTAATTGAGCTTTATGTTAAACCTTCAACTCTAATGTACATATTAGATATGATTATAATAGTTGAAATTTTAAAGTTAATGATACAAAAAATAATTCCAAAAAATTATATATTCAACAACCTAAACCTCCCTTTGTAGTTCTCAACACATTAAACAAAAAAAATCAGGAAAATGATATACTACACATAAAAATGTTATACTGTATATTTAAATCTCATTCATACAGTTTTGTCTCCATCTTTTACAACATTTTCAAATGGTTTTAAAGTTTGAAGTGTAAGTTACACAAAAATGGTATACTAAATAATGTACATAAAAGAAACTGATTTACATATTCATTTAAAAATTGCCCTAATGTATTTGTCTTCTACACTTGAATCTTCAGGACCAACTATCTCATCCGTCACAACAAATGAGAGGTATTTTCATTTATGTGAAATTTGCAGAAACTTCAAATACTAAATTGCTGTCAAGATTAAAGAACCCAAGTCATAATTTAAAAATGAAGTAGGGAATAAGTAGAGATATTAGATAATAATAATAAAAAAAACCTTACTGTTTAGTTCAATTTAGTATAGTTATGCAGATAGACTCTTCTGCATCTTATGCAACTTACTGGCCCTAATGAACCTATATTCCAATAGATTCACCCTAATGCATTATTTTGACTTGGGCCTAACTATCTCGCAAGTTGATTTTCACTTGATCTATAGTAAAAGATCTAACCCTAAATAATAGCTCAAAACAAAGTTCAAATGAGCAAGTATATGTTGAGAGAGAAATGACCGTCTTCGTCTGGCACTTGGGTGTGAAGGAAGAGGAGCTTAAAAGCAGGAGTGTTGGTTCGAATGAGCTTTTTGAGAATCCACTTGAAAGCACCTTTGCTGCTGATAGAAGCGTGGGGATACCCTTTGATCGTCGATTCGTAGGAGTTGGTGTTGCTTCCGATTCAACGACTCCATCCGCCTCCATTTTTTTTAATTTTTTACTCGTCTCTTTCTTCAACTCGTCTTTTTCTTGGGTTTGTGGATGTGGTGTTAAAGGTTAGATAAGAAAATAGGACGTGGATTTGATGTTTTGGATGGAAGGATGAATGGATGTATATAAAAGGAGGGGTAGAAACCGACGAGTTTCAGAAATGGAAGAGTCTCAACTCATTTTTTTGTAAAGTTAATTTATCGAGAAACGACGCTTCATGAGAAGTGGAGAAGACTTTTTGAAAAGATAAACGCTACCGTCATGTGTAGGCTTAGAGGAGAGAGAGTAATAAGTTATAAAATTAAGAATTTATTATTGCTAAGTGTCATCCTCAGAGGATTTAGATTTGCATTTATGTCAATATCACGTGTCATTCTCAAAAAATTTCGATTTATAATTTTTATATAGTTATATAAATTTAAACTTCAATATGCAATTTTTTAAAGATGGTGAGATGAGAAATCTTAACTTTGAAAATTCAAAGGTAATGATGAAAAGACCAAGCCATTATTAGGCTTCAAAATTGGTCCTCCTAATTCTACTCTCCGGTATTCACCGACGATCTCCGATTTGGCGGCCATGTGGAGAAACTCTTGGAAACTCATTTCATCCTCAAACCCTAATTTTAACCCTAAATCCTCTCTAATTCTTCTACGAAATTCACCTTTCAATCATGCCGGTTTATTGGAGAGATCTAGCACCACAACCACAACAGCTACCTCAACTTCATCTATCTCATCAGCTGATACGGTGAAGATAGGGATTCAAAAATCTGATCCAATTAGGGCTTTTGGATCGGCCGCTTTCATCTATCCGACGTCGTTTGCGGTTTCCAGATTAGGAGAGGTGGTGGATTTGGCTCGCTATTATGGTCACTGTTACTGGGAGCTATCGAAAGCTCGCCTCAGGTTTGGATTTTCTACTTCTTGCAATTGTTAGTCTTAAACTCATAAATGTTTTACCTATTTTTTGTTTTTAATTTCTTATATTTTAGGCCTCGTTTGATACGCCGTATAAGGGGTCCGGATCGGATAGGATAAGAGTCGGATTGGATAGGATAATGATGGACCGTATAAGGCTTATTCCAATACTGCGTTTGAAACAATTCCGAATAAGAAGACGGGATGAGATATAATAATACAGTCATGTGTTTGAAATTCTCCGAATGGGATTAATTTATCTCCGGTTTTTCAAAAATACCCTTCTTTTATATTTAATAATAAAAAAATACAAAAATATATTGTTATAACATATTTTAACTCAATATCATAATATTCAATTCCACGTGAGATGTTAAAAAAATAATATTATGAGATGAAAATATGTATGTGCAAGTTGCATGAGTTTTTTTTATAACTTAATAAGGACAGAGTAGTAATTTTTAATCAAATTTTGACACCGTATAATTTTATACGACCTGAGAGGTGGGATTTTTTTATCCCACTCCTTGTGGGATAAGGCGCTCACTTTGGATAACTTATTCCATCTCATATCCCATCCTAAATTACACCAAACATTGGATAGGATAATTTTATCCAATACGAACCTCTTATACGGCGCATCAAACGAGGCCTTGTATACGCCGCTGCCTGGATAAAAGAAGAGGGTTGAGTTAGGTAGCTGACAACCGGTGGTTTAATCGAGAGCGAATTCGTGTAGTCAATCCCAAATAATTGGAAAAGGCTTTGTTGAGTTAATTTGATTCTAATGACTGGGAAATAGGTTTTAGGATGGTGAATATGTAGAGGTTAAATTGATACATCAATTTAGTTTCTACATATTCTAATAAAAAATTCAATCAAAAAGTGGGTGAGATGACTCATCTCATCGACTTTTTGATTGAATTTTTTGTTGAAATTTTTTGGAGATGATGTCCTCACTATGATCATATCCAAGAAGTTTCGTCAAAAAATTTATTTTTTTACTATTTGAAAAAAATGGTATGTACCGGAGCATGTTGATAAGAAGTCCTTACAACCTGTGTGTGTGTGTGTGTGTGTGTGTGTGTATATATATATATTTCTTCTGAAATCCTACAATTAAAAACTTCCAAATTAAGCAAAGATTAATCCTCTTCCACTTTAAAGCTTATACCCCTTTTGCTTTCCACCAAACCTTACCTTTTGGAACCAGTTGTGGAAAAAGGCTCTAAAATCTTGGAAAAAGGGTTGTTTATCCATGGGTGGCAAGTTAACTGCATGAATTGAAAAATATAACTATATTATCGTATTATTAAAAATAAATAGTAGATTATTTTATGGAAACTAGTGATGCTTTAGTTTTTTTTTTGTATATTAGTAATTTTAGTTCTTTTTATTTTATTAGTTCTTTTACTTTTATCGCATTTTTGTTGTTTGTATTATTGGGGTTTATGGGAAGCCTTTTAGAAGGGGCATTATAGGAATATGATGTAAAGGGCGTGCACATAGGTCATGTGACATCACATGGGCCTAGGCCCACTTCCCTCTTAAGGTATTGATGCCATCATTCTAGATTTTTCTTATTACCACTATAAATATCCCTTTATCCCTACATAGTAAATCATTCTACGCTTCTTAAAATTGAATGTTAATTCTCTCTCACTTGAGTGTATTTCTGTATTGACATTGACGATTTAATTTACGTCAATTGGTATCAGAGCGAGGAATGCTCCACCCTTTGTTGTTGTAAAATAAAAAGAAATTCGTAAAAATAAGCAATCAATGGCACCGACGAAACCCACCAATGCAGAGAGAAGAACCACCCAATTAGAGGAAGCCGTAGACGACCAAATGAAAAAGGTGGACTACTTTCTTAGTCGGAGACCACTGCCACCAACCCACGCTTCTGCCACCATCTTAGGTGCTTTAGCATCTCTGATTCATTTTTTCACAACTGTTGCCCCACCACCCGTTGTTACACCAAAACCAACACCAACAACACCCTCATACACCCTTTTAGCACCCTCTGCCAAACCTCAACCCCTCAAAACCCTAGTTCTAAATTTCCAACCACAAGAAAAGAGAGAAGAAAATGAGCAAAAACATGGCTGAATCCAAAACTTCCAAAGTCAGTTTCATCCCAAGACCACTCCGAGGGCCCCAACGATCTCTAATTATGGCGTATCTGATTGCCAACAGTTCTAGACAGTATCATTTAGCGCTTTGTAGGAATCTTTCGACTTAAGGGGCCATCTCTGCCAAGATTGATGAGAAGAAGGGATGAGATTGGGGGAGAAGTTGAAACGAGAAGAATAGATCCAGAAAAGCGAAGAAGAAGACGTCGAGACAAAGATCGAAGGAGAGAGAAGAAGGGAGAAATCTGTGACGAGGATATGAGTCGGTGTGGTGCTACGAACGTGCGCATTGGCAGCGCTGAGGGCGAGAACTTGTTAGGATCCAATTTGGTGCACCGTTACCCATGGAGTTGTTGCTCGATTTTTGGTGTGAGAGTTGGTTGGACAATGACCTTCGGAGTAAAAGCACTTGGTTTAGGTCCTTATACGAGCTTAAGGACTCAATGAGATATTTGTTACATTAGGCCCAATGAGCATTTCAGTTACTACTGCCACATTATTTGGGCTAAAATATTATCAATCTGCCCTACTTTTGAAATTAAATTCGGGCCCAAACACAAATTCATGATAATTCTTTGGGCCTCATATGTCATATCTTAGAATTTACGCACTAGGCCCTTAAATTTTAAAAGCTCGAGGACGATCTTGGTTTTAAATGGGGGAGAATGATGGAAATTAGTGATGCTTTAGGGTTATTTTAGTAATTTAGTAATTTTAGTTCTTTTTATTTTTATTAGTTCTTTTATTTTTATCGCATTTTTGTTGTTTGTATTATAGGGGTTTATGGGAAGCCTTTTAGAACGGGCATTATAGGAATATGATGTAAAGGGGGTGCACCTAGGTCATTTGACATCACATGGGCCTAGGCTTACTTCTCTATTTAGAGTATTGATGCCATCATTCTAGATCCTTCGCATTGCCACTACAAATATCGCTTTATCACAATATTGTAAATCATTATATGCTTCTTAAAATTGATTGTTAATTCTCTCTCTCACTTGAGTGTCTTTTTGTATTGCCATTGACGATTTAAATTATGTCATTATTATAAAGTGAATTTTAGATATTAACTTATTAAGTAGGATTTATCTTTTAACCCGTACCTATTTTAATTAGGTTATCTTGTATTTTTTAGTACCCTTTTGATTAGGAGACTTACTCCCCAAGTTTAGGATTATCTATAAATAAGGCTTTGGCCTCCCAATTGTACTCGGATTATTGATTATTGATATGATGAATTAAATTGAGGGTTGAGAGTTGAAGTCTAAGTTGTTCGTTTTTATTATTCCGTGACATCACATCATTAACTATGATCTATTTGGTCATAGGAAGCTGGTCTATATTGCTTCATTTCTCTTTTTAGAATTATGTAAATATTGCAAGCAAGTTGGAAGAATTGATGAAGAGTTGCTATTGAGAAGGAGTTTGAGAAGGTAATAAGAACTATCTTGTTTATTGGAAAATAAAATAGTTTGTAATTTGAATAAATTGGGTGCGTTGGGTGTGGGTACTCTCTTGGGAAAATGGCTATGGAGATGACCTTCTGAACAAAATTGGCAATGTGATTATATCAGCATCCACAATGGGGATGCTAGGCTTCAAGAAAAATTGCAAGTTTACAAATTTAAAGGGCTGCAGTGGTGGGTTGAAGGGAACAAATTCCGTAGACGGATTGGCAAGGGTTCTCCAAATTTGAGGAACGGCTACAAAATTTGTAAAGGTTCCTACGAACTTCATTTGTTCGTAACAAATATAAACAATCCGTTTTTATTATATATCTGGGTTCCTACGACCAACAATAGTTCGTAGCATTTCTTACGAACAAATGTTGTTCGTAAGAATTGTGGTTTTTATTTCCTACGAACATGAGTTGTTCATTGGAAGATAAATTATAAATTTGACTCTATCACCATTATGAGAGCTTCCACTGTGAGAAAGATAAACTTACTTTACATTCCGTTAAATTACCTTTCGCTGGGTTACGCCATTACAGATGCTCTTAGAAGCAAACATTGGACTTGTGGTAATGAATGAGATGGGATTTTAAAGTGGTAGAGGTTCTCTCTCCAAACCAATGGAGGTCAATATTTCAAGGCTTGTATTCCTTTCTTAAACATGTTAGACATAAAGTAGAGGAAAAAAAAATAGAATTTGGAGGATCAATGGACGGTGGTTGGCAAGCCAAACTTCATGTGCTATTTCCAAGACTCTTTTATATTTCCATGCTCCTTAATGGGGTTATTACTTCTTTTGTTTCTGGGACTCACCTTTCAATTTGCCTTGGTATATATTTCCAGTGAAATATCATGATAGGGAAATTGATGGTTTTGGGATTTTAAATGTTTTTATTTATCTGAAGTACTCTTTTCGATAAAAGAGATTGTTTGGGATCCTCTTTTGGGAATTTTTTCAAGTAGACCTTATTTTGATATATTGCCAAATCCCCTATTTTTATCTTCCTTTGTCCCTTGTAATATGATTTGGAAGGGACCACTACCTTAAAAATCTTAGTTTTTGCATGGGTGGCGGGGCACACTAAGTGAACACTCGTGGCACAAAAAAGTGAACATTTGTGATTTTATGTTACTTAATAGGCCTAACACATTCTTGTCCCCTTCTCTAGGCATTCTTTTCTATATTTAGATTGGATGGAGCTATAGATTATATTCTGGTGTGAACCAGAAGGGCATAATTATCTTTTTTTTTTTCCTGATTTAATTCTCTTGTATGTTTCCTTTAATTATTTGGCTATTTTATTAGTTAGTGATGGTGGTTACAGAAATATTTTGTGTATAAAAATATTAGACCATATGATTTCATGGAGAAGTCCATCTTATAGTAATGTCACCTGTAACCTCACGTGAATGCTAATTACTGAATGTGAATGTGCCCTCTAGAACATTTTTTACCCCTATATATAGTGTACACATCCATTTGGGGTAAATCATTCCATTTCTGCTATATTTTGAGAATGATATGAGATGAGAGTCCCTTTATTTCTAATTTGTTATTGTTTAGCTTAGTTTTAACGCTCCATTGGAATTCATTATTGTCTTTTTGAGTTCTCTAAATTCTTGTGGAAAAAAGTCCCTTTATTTCTAATTTGTTATCGTGTAGCTTAGTTTTAACGCTTCATTGGAATACATTATTGTCATTTTGAGTTCTCTAAATTCTCGTGGGAAAAAGTTTTTTGAGCTTGATGTGATGAGAGTGGTCAGAAGATCATAAGATGACTTCCTTACTATTGCGTTTTGCTTAACGAAGACAATAGAAAAGGGATAGAGCTATGGAGATGTATGGTATTAGTGGTGACATGGTGTGTTTTGTAAGTTACCCCTTGAGAGGAAATTTGGGAAATAATCAAATACTTGGCTTTGCTTGGGATGTCAACATTGAGGTTCTTTAAGAAGTTGAGTTGTCATTATAATCAATAATTGCGCTAAAGCTGTCGAGTTAGAGAAGGGTATTTTTTGCATTGGATTGCCACATGGTATTCTGAAATGCTGCAGCATATCTACTGTTTCTTCTTGTTTTTGTGTCCCACTTTATATATATATTTTTTTTGTCTCAAAAGTAGTGGGCCTCTCTCTGCTATGTGTATGTACATTCCCATGATTATCCATAAAGATTGATGTTTATGATAATACAATGGCAAACTTTCTTCTTCATCCCCAATTTTTAAACCTCAATTTATTTAGTCATCCTTTCACATTGATCATCGACGAAGAGCTTGCACGACTTTGAGGTATTTTTAAAAGGTAACGAGGCTAGTCTACGGACCGGAGACATGAGTAGGTTTATTAATGCCCAAGGAGGTGAAGTTGGACATCATAATAATGAAAATTGAATCTTTGGAATCCAAGGATAAGCCTCAACTTTAAGCGCTCTTTCAAAATGGCTAAAAAGCCATTGGATAAAGGTTTTTTGAACTCCAGTCATGTATTGCCATTATAGCCAAAACCTATAAATTTGACTAAAAAGTTATTGCCATTTTGGCCGAATTTTTGTTAGTTGCTTGTTTGCCACTCCACGCCTTTGATATGTAGTTTTTAATGCCTTGCCTTGCCTTTGTGTGACATTTTTGCATTAGGACTATCGCCTGAAGGTAAGGCATGATCAACATCAATATGCCCGGTTTAAGCCTATGTAAATTCAAATTCAACATTCGTTCCATCCATTCATCCGTAATAAAATATATTCCAAGCGACTTATTCAAAATTTTGTGCCATTAAGGGTCATTGCTATGGATTTACAACAATTGTGAAGAGTGTGTACCGGTTGTGGAAGGATGATTCGGAGCAGTTTTCCTGAAATTTGACACGTCTTTAAGGCAAGTTTGAAGCCACTCAAGGGTTTTGTAGGATCCCGAATCAGGCTCTCCCGACACTCGGACCAATGTTAATGAGGCCGTCAATGTCCTTGGTCTTAGACACAAGAACATGTACTGACGCTCTCGTAAATGTTAGTTTTAATATAAGTAAAAAACTTTTAACTTTTCTGATGTAGTTTGTATATCGGTATTTAGGTATTTTCTAGTACAAACGATCTTATGTGTTGCTACAACAAATAATTTTATAAATGAGATGACAAATTTATATATAAATAATCATGCCTTATTACAGACATAAGGGTAAATATCAATGCGAAGACTCCACAATTTCTCAATTAGATTATGCCACTAGGCATTATTGTGACATATCATGATTGTTATTGAGTAGCTCAACGGGCTTTTCGGCTGGCTCAGATGGAGGGGGTACCCACAGTTCAAGTTCTTTATCGAGTTCATCTCTGACGATCATGTTGGTGCAAAATTATGCATGTCTAACATATTTATTCTCCTTACCAAAGTCTTGTCAGCCCTTGACAATTACAAAATAATCTTGCTAAATATATCATATATTGTTTGAAAAAAATTACCCGTTTGGAGTATCCCATTGAGTATAATAGTTGTTGAAGACATACCCTCACAAGTTTCACCATTAATTAATTTGTAAATAACGTTGGAATATTCCATCACATTCAGATCATTTTGAGAACCAATTATCCTAGAAAAGGCATTGCAATAACCTTAAGTCATTTATGATGGGTGCGATGAGTCCCTCGTCGTGATATAGCACAATTCTTCTATTCAATCAGTGCATGCGATCATTGCTACAAATATACTCGGGAATTCTTGTGACTCCCTCTCAACTAGTAAACATCGAACATCTTTGGTCATAGGTGTCCTCAAGTACTCATCTTTATGCATTGGGTAAACAAAATTGCCAAATTGGTTCAAGCTGTATGTGAAATTGAGTTATCTTGAGAATTATGGTGAAATTGCCTTTTGAAATATAAATTCATGAGAGTTAAATTGCCAAATCCCGAATTTCAGTTTAAATTGTGCGGAGATAAATAAAATCAACCACGAGAGATGAGATTTTAACGTGGTACTTAAACAGGAAAATTGCGGGCGATTGAAGTCTCAAACCACTCGCTATAGTCATTTAAAGGTCGAGACTTGATGTACCTTTTACTCGAGCTTCTCAATCCTCTTTGAGATCTTGACAAGATACCTTGATTGTAGCAGCTACAAATCCGCCATTGTTACACAGTAACTCCATGTCTCAGAATCCATCGATCTTGTTGGTTTCCAACTGCTTGCAGAGTCCACCACCACTTGAACGAAGAACGAATGAAAGTTTTGGTCTTTTGGGTTTGATATCCAAGACACCATTAAAAAAGATGAAAGTGATGTTTTTAGATCTCAAAAGTGCAATATAGAAGGCTCTCAAAGTGATCCTCATGAAAAGAGGCCGTTAAAACGAATTTGGGTATATCGGATGCCTAGATAGATGGTTTAAAACGAAAAAACCAATGCCTCATCATCGCATCATCTCGTGTGAATGAGAATGTTGTCGAGGCGAACGAGTTTCACACGAAGTACTTAGTCACGTCAAATAGCATACAAGAATAAACACAAGACTATCTCTTTTTCTCTCTATTATATGATGATCTCCAAATGGAGAGAATACTAGATATTTGTAGCTAACACTAGAAGAGGGTAAAAAGACACAAAAAGTTGATTCTAGAATCTAGCCCTTTATAAGTAGGCCTTACATCTCATACTATTAAAGGTAAAAAAACTAAGAAATAACCACATAAGTAGAAGAGGACAAGATAACCACAAGTGACTATAAATGAAAAAATGGCAAATCCGAGTGGAAAGAAAGGCACGAATATCCATATGGGTGCTGTGGCCTTGAAACATCACTGTCGCGCATATGTCATGTGAACTAGGCCTGTAAACGGGTCGGATTCGGACCGGATCAGGCCAATCCAAATCCGAATCCGTTTATGTTAAACGGATTCGGATCCGATCCGATTATCCGATTATCCAAATCCGAATCCAATTATCCGAATCCGTTAAGAATCCGTTAATCCGATCCGTTTATCCGATCCGATCCGATTATAATATTATAAATACCTATTATAAATTTCAAAATACAATATATATTATAAATAACTATTTTAATATATATTTCAAAAAATATATTTAAATAACTATTATAATATAAATTACTATTATAAATAAATGCAATATATATTAATATAGGACTATTATAAATAACTATTAAAATATATATTTAAAATATTAATAAATTTCTAAATACAATATATATATTAATTAAAAATATTATATATATAGATATATATTAAACGGATTGGATTATTAACGGATCGGATCATATGAATCCAAATCCGCTCCATTTAATAAACGGGTAATCGGGTAATCGGATTTCAGGGGTGATCCAAATCCGTGTAAACGGATCGGATTCGGATTCGGATTCGGATAAAATCCGATCCGTTGACAGGCCTAATGTGAACGACTTTCACACAACACAAAGGTCGTGCCAACAAACTTGTAAATTTATTTTTGGAAAATGTCTCCAATTCTATAAAAAAAATTAAGGAATTACGTAACTCTTAAAACAATATCTTCTTCAATTTTGAATAAAAAGAGAATGTATTTTGGTTTCTTAGCTTGTTCCTTTGGATTAAGTATGATGACTTGGAGAGCTTGAACTCAGTATGAAGTTAACGAACACAGTGCGAGGCTTAGAGCAATGTTTAAAAAGGCGTGAGGCGGAGGCGAGCATAAGTCCCAACTAAAAAAAAAAACTCTTATGTTTTCCTAATAAATCACACAAATAATTAATATATACCAATTTTAACCAAAAGATCCATAATTTATATCACTAACACTAGAATAGGTCTTAAATCAGCTTTACCCACAAAAAATTGTGTATCATCATCAAGTAAAAAAAAAGAAGATGTTACCCAGTGCATAAGGCTCCCCTTAACTGCATGGTTGGCAGATGTCGGTTGGCCTTACCTCCATATTTGAATATGGAAAAGCTGTTCCCATGTCTCGAGTATTGATTAATAATTGTATTAAAGCAATTTAGTATATATTGATTAATAATTGTTAACCAAAAAAATATTGTAAATATAATTAATTGATTAGTATATATATATATATATATATATATATATATATATATATATATATATATATATATTTCAAGGGACCCGTATAAACATTTCAAGGGATATTTAAACATTTTTTAAAAATATTAAAAAAATATTTTTGAGTTGATTTTTTTTATGTGATATTTAAACATTTCAAGGGACCCGTATAAAAAACTCAAAAAAACTTTTTTTGCTATTTTAAAAAAGTCGGTCAAACTTTCGCAGCTTTTAAAGTGTTTTAAAGCAGCGAAAGTTTGAATGATTTTTTTAAAATAGCAAAAAATGTTTTTTTGAGTTGATTTTTTCTATATGGGTTCCTTGAAATGTTTAAATATAACACAAAAAAATCAGCTCAAAAATATTTTTTTTGCTATTTTAAAAAAATTATGTGCAAAAGAGTCTCTCTCTCTCTCTCTCTCTCTCTATATATATATATATATATATATATATCCAACATATTGAATAAATGTAAAGGAATGCTCCCAAACTAATTATATAAGTAGCATAAAAGGGCAAATCCAGTGCATAAGGCTCCCGCCACTGCGGAGTGCTGGGGTTAGATGTACGAAGTCTCACCCCTTGCATATGCAAAGAGGCTGTTTTCGCAGCTCGTCATAGGTCACAATGCGACAACTTTACCGTTGCTCCAGGTTCACCCTTAATTATTTAAGTAAAGTATATATATATATGTTTATGTCAAATAAACTATCTCCCTTGTTTGTGATAGAAGAACAAATGAAAAAAATAAGAGTATATATATAATAATTGCTCCATCGTTCATTTAAAAAAAAGGATGAAACAAGAAGATTTTTTTTGTTTTTACTCTTGGGTCTCATAAGCCTCACCTCAACGCGCATTCAGGTGTAACGCCTCAACCCCTCGAGGCATAAGCCTCTTCCATAGCACCCGAGGCTTAAGCCTCGATGCGATTTTTCCATGCTACGCCTCGAGTGCTTTTTTGACCAACTGGAATAAAACCAACAAAAATTTCCTTGCACAATGTAACAGTGTTAAGTGTTGTAATCTAAATTTACTCATCGACAGTATCTGCTATGCAACTGTACGTAGCGTCCGAAGGGCTGCCGTCATGTTTTGATAATAGAAAAGACTCCACCTTTTGTTAGCACCACCTTCAATCATATGGGATAGGGTTGTAAGTAGAAATGCCTGCGAACGTGACTGAAAAATTTGCGCCTTTATGCAAAAGCGACGACAAAAATAGTACAGAGGATATGGCGGCGTACCCGAAAAAATGATTCGTAAGTCGGTCTACACCGCTCGATAACTTGTGTATAGGCTTTGAAGCACGAACATTCTCCCGGAAGCCACGAGTCTACTTTGACTCGAGATGAACATGCGACACGCGAGTTTTTCTTTTAGGCTGGACACGTTGGGACAAGTCCAAAACACGCTTGGACCCGTAAAAGGACACGTGAAATTAATTTTTTATTTTTTTTCATATTTTTTAAAAATTTTAATTCAAAATTTCCCCCCCTAATATGATGGTGATTCTTCTTTATTAATGTTTTATTTATGTTAACGTATGTTTGAATTTTGTTTTGTATGGTTCATTTTCTTAATTTCATATTAAGAATGCTCTAGTAATATATTTTATGGAAAAAATCTGTTTTATTTATTAATATATATATTTAAATATATATTATATGTATCCTAGTGTGTCGTATCTTAGATTTTGAAAAAAACACGCGTCGCATCTCGTGTCAAAACACATTACGTGTCGAGTTCGTGCTTCATAGTGTATCGGGAACATAAGGATGACAATCACATATTAGAATGGTAGAGAAAATGACCAGAATTGTCGAACTCATTTCCTATTCGTACTACTTACTACTCGAATCCTTGTCATTGAGGATTTGGTGTACAATATATTGGATAGGGAAGACATATTCTAAAATTATAGTATATATTGGGTGATAGTGGCGAGCAAATGTTTAGATCGAGAGTGATAAATACAAATTTGGATTATAACCGTTGAAATATAATCGAGGTGCCCAATGGGCGTGGCATTAGTACCATTGGTAGTGGTTCTCCACATACCCCTATATACCGCAATCCGGGATTACCAACCCAAAAAATGGTGAGTTTGCGATCCGGATCTCAAAAAATGGCGTACCCAATATTAACAATAAATCCCATTTAGCTATAATAAATAATAATTCAACTTTTGATGTAGTGGATGAAATATATTGACGTAATCCACCCGTCAAAAGGCTCTTAAAATATCTAACACACACTTTAGAGAGAGATACTCTTTTCTATATTCAAAATCAAGGTCTACCTTAAATGAGGTTACAAGAGGTTTATTTATAAGTGGGGAAGGGGAGCACTAAGTGGTTCTCTAACCAATGTGGGACTCCCACTTTACAAACAATCCTAATACCCATTTGTGCTCACCTATGTCCAAACTTACAAATAAACAACAAAACAAAATTAATAAAAATAAAGAAAAATAACAAAAAGAAAATAAAACTACTAATATACCCAAAAAGACAATAATGCCCTCGATTCACATCATAAATGGAGAAAAAAAAAGGTTTCCTAAAAAAGTTTAGATAAATGGTTTATCTATATTTTTATTATATTACATAATTTATACACGACGCAGTTTTAGTGAAGCTTTCCAAATTGGTGGAATACATAAATTCTTGTTAATATTAACCATAAGTATATTAACAAGTCCAATACATATCGTGTATCGGCCGATACACGATACGTATCGTATCGTATCGGGGGCAAAACGTGTTGTATCGGTGAATGCATCGTTTTTTGTAAGTATCGGCGATAAATAAGTATCGATCGATACATATGTATCAGACGTATCATATTGTATCGTCGATACATACTTTTTTTGTTTTTCAGCTAAACAACCCCACTTTGCTTTTTTAACCAGAATAAGTTGAGGGAGTTCGTAAAAGGGATTTGGGATTTGGGGTTTGGTTTAACAAAGTTATGAGGGTTTTAAAAAACAAGGAGAAGAACTTACAAACCATTACAGCTTTGCTAGGGTTTCTAATTATGAACCAAATCACATACTCCTCTCTATTTCTTCTTCTTTGATTTAGGTGAGAGTTGATTTTTCATTGATTGCAACCTTCTCTCTTTTTTTCATTTAATATTTTCTTCCTTTGTTTCTTATTACCAACAAATTTATTTATTTATGTGTGGGCTAGTTTCCTGTGCAAAGTCACTATATTATTATCTATGAAGCACCGATTCTTCAAAAATAGCCTCGAGTCCGAATTCGATTCTTCTGAGGTGCGGGTGCGGCCCCGATTCGCACCCCAGAAGAATCGGTGGGGAAAAATATTTTTTTTTTCTATTCGTTTTGGATTCGGCAAGGATTCGTTTCTGGATTCGTTTTTTAATAAAAAATAAGTTGTGTAAAAGTTTTGGGTCTGTTTTCTAAACAAAATAAAAATTTAAGTTGAGTTATATGGCCATTGAAATGGTGGGGGTGGGGGGTATTTTTTGTTCTTGTAAAACTATCTTTTTGTTATGATTCACCTAAGAAGTTGACGATGCATATATGGTGTTTTGATTTCCTTCTACTAAACAATTGGTACATGAATCATATGATGTTTTTCTTCTGGTACTTAGTTGATGCTCCTGCTAGTTTACTTTTCAATTATAATTTAATTATTGTTCATATTTAGTTGTTGATTTTATTATGGTGCATGTTTTTTAACTCTAAAAATAGATATGTATAATAAAGAATAATAATTTCTATATTATATTAATTTATTTTTCTTGCCGCACCCGCACCCTATTTTTTCAAAAAATTTCGAATCGCAGCACCCGCACTCAATCGCACCCGCACCCGCATCCGTGCTTCATAGATTATTATATAATAAGTATAATTGGTCTTAGTGGCTATGATTATTGTATAAATTATTAAATATTGTGTTTAATAGAAAATAGACCATAGAGACTACTGAGAATATTATTATATTTCAGTTAATGGGTTAAATTACTTATTCCTTATTTTTTTTAATGTTAATATAGAATGCTAAGACAAAAGGATTTGGTGTATGATCATTGCACGCAAGTTGATGAAGGGAAAAATAAAAGGCTGAGATTGCTAAATAATTGTTGTGTAATATTATTTTTAGATACTAAACGCACGTATTTTAATGTATATAAAATTATTTCTATAATTATTGAAAATCAAAATGTACGATACGAAACGCGATACAATACAATTTTTTTGAGAAAACGATACGACTCCGATACACATTTTGACAACCTTAGTTCTAAATAGTCTCAACAAGAGTATTATGACATTCGCTAAGCCGAAGTAGTAAACTAACCAAGTCTACCCCACTGTACCACGTACCGTCTCTAAGTACCATGTAACTATATCCATATAATGTACCAAAGTGACCCACGTTCCATGTAAACATTGATTAGTATTGCTATGACGACACATTCAGACGACAATAGAAGTGCCGCCCGAACAAAAAATCTGCCATAACACCTAGAGTTGAACGCTGATGGTATTTTTCAAAAGCCAAAAATAGCCTCTATGGCATGGGAAAATAAAACACACGAGTTAGTGTCAAGACATCAATTTTTTTGGGTCGCTTCATATGTGGTCTCGTGCGGCTAGAATAAGAGTAAAAAAAGTTGTGGATTAGGATTAGTCCAGCAACTTTGAATTGAAGAGAGAAGTTGAATCTTGATAATCTTTGAGGCCTTTTGATAATCTTAGGGATCAAGCGAAACCCTGGATGATTCTTCTTCTTCTTGCCTTTTGCTCTCTATTTTTTTGCACTCTGATCACACCTTGCAAATCACTATGTTCAAACTTGGAAAACCTACTTTATTAACTCCAATCCTTCTCCCAATCAAAGGCTTGATCCTAGCTACCATAAACCAACTAAACCAGCCTTGTTACTGTTCATGCGCTCGAGCACCCCTTCTGATCTTTCTTTCTTCCCAAAACCCTACTCAGCCCCCTAACCAACAATATCTTTTTTCCTCACCATTTTGGATTCCAAATCAACACCAAGCCATAAATTTATTGTTGCCCCAAAACTCGTGCACATTTTTTCTCGAGATCCTGCAACCAAAAACTTGCCGAATCAATTCAATTCTAATCAATTTCGTCCCAATATTTTAACGATTCTTCTATTGCACCATGGTTCAAAGACTAGGCCGAGTCAACTCGAAATCGGCTGAGTTGACTCGGGATCGGCATGGGGCGATACGACAACGGTAAACGATTCGAAAAAATTACATATATGGACGATATCTGGTCAAATCGCCGATATATCGGCCGAGATAGAAAAAATCGGACGAGATGAACTAAAAAAGAGGCAATCTTGTACAATAATGAAAAAAACAGTAAAATCTTGAAAATAAAACAGGAATTATTAAAAGGGCTTACCTTTTACAGATGGAGAGTACGAAATCAAGTCACGGGTGTTTGAAAAAAGTGTCATCTTCTGCTATAAAACCAACCACCAGCTTTCCAAATCATACATATCATTTTTCTTCCAAAAGAACCAACTTGAAGCCCCAATTTACACGCCGGAGAAGAAAGAAATCACAACTGGTATGTTTCGTTCCTTTTTTTTTTTAAGATTTAAGAGGGCTGGGGCTGTTTTGGTATGGCCGGGGCTGTTTTGGTATGGCTTATCCTGTGTGCGTGTGTTTTTTGGGGAACTTTAAGAGGTGTGTGGGTTTATAAGTTGTGATTTAAGTTGTGTGCATGCGTGTATCTTTTTTTTTTATTATTTGTATTTGTATAGTTAATATATGTATTTTTGTATTTACATTTGTATATTTGTTAAAAAAAACTCTAAATAACTCTAGATTATATTTTTTGTATCTTTTTTTTATTATTTGTATTTGTATAGTTAACATATGTATTTTTGTATTTACATTTGTATAATTGTTAAAAAAAAAGTATCTCTAAATTGTATTTTTTGTATCTTTTTATTATTATTATTTGTATTTGTATAGTTAACATATGTATTTTTGTATTTACATTTGTATATTTGTAAAAAAAAAACTCTAAATATCTCTAAATTGTATTTTTTGTATCTTTTTTTATTATTATTTGTATTTGTATAGTTAACATATGTATTTTTGTATTTACATTTGTATATTTGTAAAAAAAAAACTCTAAGTATCTCCAAATTGTATTTTTTGTATCTTTTATTTTTATTATTTGTATTTGTATAGTTAACATATGTATTTTTGTATTTACATTTGTATGTTTATAAAAAAAAACTCTAAATAATTCCAAATTGTATTTTTTGTAAATAACTCTAAATTGTAAAAAAAATAACTCTAAATAACTCTAAATTGTATTTTTGGTATATTTGTATTTGCATTTGCATTTGTTAACATATGCAATTTTTTAAAAATAACTCTAAATTGTATTTTTTTACCATAGTTTATGTTTTTAAATAATATTTGCATTCTTTAAAAAAAATTCAATTTAGAGTTATTTTTTTTTAAAAAGGATGCATATGTTATTTTTTTTACAAAAAATACACAAATACTTTCCTTTTACAAAAATAACAGTATTCTACTAAAAAATAAAATTAGAGTTTTTTTTTAGTATAGTTATTTTTTACAACATTAACTCTTATAAAATATTATTGGGTGGGAGCATTTTGTTAGTATAGTTATTTTTTACAACATTAACTCTTGTAAAATACTATCGGGTGGGAGCATTTTGTAGAGTATTGTTATTTTGTGGAGTACTGTTATTTTTTACAACATTTGTATCTTTTTTATTTTGTAGAATGGCTCCTAAACTAGATTTTGGGTGGGAGCATGGAACTGCTGTTGGTGGAAATAAGAAGAAGATTGCTTGCAATTGTTGTAATAAGGTTGTTTGTGGTGGTGTCACCAGACTAAAAGAACACTTGGCGGGAGTGCAAGGCAATGTCGAATCGTGTCGCCATGTTCCTAGAGAGATAGCAACTAATATTAAAAAAATTCTTACAGATGGTATGAAGCAACGGGCCCTTGAAAATAGGAATAAGGAGAAACAAATAGAGTTTTTGCGAGAGCAAACCCAATACTATTATGAAGATGATGCCAGTGAAGATAGTGATGACGTTAATGAAGATGATATCACCCGTTTAGAATTAGCACAGTTGAAAGCTGCTATGAAAGAAAGTCGAAGAATGGCAGGAGAACAACATAGACATTCAGTTTTCGGGCCAAGGCCATCCACATCTGGGCTTAAGCGACCGCACGTGTCACAATCGTAGTCATTGAAAATGGGGGTTGAATTACCTGCTCGAGGGATGGACCCTTCCATGTTTAGGTCGAGGAAGTCTACTCAGAGAACTGTGAAGTCCATGTTCTCTAAAGATGGAGTGAAGAATGTTGGGAGGGCTATTAGCAAGTTCTTTCATTTTAATGCTATCCCGTTTCATGCTGCTGATAGTGGACCTGCCTATCAACATATGATTGATACGATTGCTACGGAGGGTCCGGGGATTAAAGGTCCAAGTGGTTATCAGATTGGAGGTGTTTACTTGGATGAGGAGGTAGAAGAGGTGGATGCGTACATAGCAACTCTAAAGGAGAAATGGCTCGAGTATGGTTGCATAATCACGTGTGACGGGTGGAGTTCAAGAACGAAGAAGCCTATCATAAACTTCATGGTATACTGTGATCGTAATATGATATTTCACACTTCTCTTGACACGACTAACCAAATAAAGTCGGCGGATTATATTTTTGTCCTTATGGATAAAGTTGTGGAGGAAATTGGCGAGGCTCACGTCGTACTTGTTGTCACTGATAACGAGCCGAATTTTAAGGCGCCTGGCGCGTTATTGATGGCGAAGAGGAGACACTTATTTTGGTCACCTTGTGCAGCACATTGTCTTGATTTGATGCTAGAGGAAATTGGGAATATGAAGTCAATCAAGTCGGTATTGAATGATGCCAAATCAATTACCTCGTTCATATATAACAACCATAAAGTTGTGAATTTAATGAAGGAGTATACCAGAGATAGGGAGTTGTTAAGGCCAGGCATTACGAGATTCGCTACCGAGTTTATTGCCCTTGAGAGTCTCATTCGCTATCAGTATGAGTTGAAGCGAATGTGTACCACGAATGAATGGCGTGAATACAACCGTGAGAGGACCCGAAGGAGTGCAGCCACTAAAGTGTCGGATTTAATTTTGGCAACGGGCTGCCGAAGTTGTCAAGATTATGGAGCCCTTAGTATTGCTTTTGAAGATAGTAGATTAAGATAAAAAACCTACACTCTCTATCATTTACGAAGGGGTGGATAAAGCAAAACTAGCAATCCAGGCGAGTGTCAAAAACTGGAAGAAGTATTGGCAGGTGATCGATGGAAGATGGGAAAGACAATTGCACTGACACTTGCATGCCGCGGGATATTTCTTAAATCCGGTGTTTCAGTATTCATCCAATTTTTCAAACCATCCCGAAATAAGAGCCGGACTAAAAGAGGTCATCAAAAGGCTAGAGCCAGACGTACAAAAACAAGCCTTGGCAATAAATGAGGTATCAAATTTGTTTCCATCGAGTTATATTTATTTCATATATGTATTGTTTCTAAATTGATTTGTTTGCGTTTCAGGTTAAACTCTTTACGGATAAGAGAGGGGAGTTTGGCTCAGATCTTACCAAGCAAGCAGTCAAATCTTCTCTTCCAGCTGAGTGGTGGAAATATTACGATGAGGATGCACCCAATCTTAGGCGCATTGCTATCAAAGTACTGAGTCAAACATGCTCATCTTCGGGCTGTGAGAGAAATTGGAGCACATGGTCTCTCATCCATACAAAACTTCGCAACCGATTGGCAATAAATAAATTGCATAAATTAGTGTATGTGCATTACAATTCGCGACTTAAAGTTAGGAATTTGATGTACATGCGAGAGACCGAAGATTTTCCAATCCGATAGACTTGAGTTTAATATTTGAGGAGGATGACATCTTGGATGAGTGGACCCGAGAAAATGATGAAGGGGTCTTAGCAGTCGATGATTTAGACTGATTGGATGAAGGTATTCAACAAAGCGAAGGGGAAGGACAGCGAAGGGGGGGTCACAATCAACCGGCACCGGTCAGTGTTATTTCCAGTTCTGATGATGATCATGGTGGTGATGATAGTTGGCAAGATATTGCTGGTACTTATGGTAATCATGAAGATGATGACGACGACGACGACGACGATGATGATAATGATGATGATCAAGGTGGTGGCAGGGGAGATATTAGTAGAGGAACAACGAGTGGTAGCGGACAAAGGAGTGAAGTTGGTGGTAGCCACCAAAGGGGTGGTTCTTACAATACTGGTACACAGCATGATGGTGGTATGACATGGGCACAAGGAGATGAAAACTACTATGCCACGCAAGACACATATCATGGTTATCGCCCGAGAATCAGTGAACAACAGAGGCATTTAGACAATTTGACGAGATTCCCTAGCAGTGACGAGTATTCAAGCAGATATGATCAACAACGTCTTGATGATCAACTACGGGCAATGGGTTTAATGACAGATCATGCAAACCGCGGTGGAAGACATAGTATCTCTGGGAGTGGGAGTGGGAGTGGCACAGATAATTATGGTCCGATACAACTTCCAAGATCTACTAGTACAGGTGTTTACTATGATAGTTATAGAGACCATTATGGATCTACTAGTAGCGGCACAACAAGTGGTTATTTTTATGGATATAATCAAGGGACGCAATATGGTGGGTCTTCAACTGATAGTTCTGGTATAGAGGTTTTTGATATTATCATCACGGTAGTCAACCGGGAGATCGTCAATCACAATTTCCAAATTATGGATCATCTAGCCGGTCATCCCAGCCATCTGAGCAGCAATATGGTTCATAGTTCTTTCCTTACCCAACTGAAAGAAATTACCCCTATCCAAATCCGTACGATCGATACCGCAACTAGGCAACTAGATAGGGAGATGAAAATGATGAAACATTGTAATCATTCCTATTTATCTTCCATACAAATTTTTTATCTAAGTTTATGTGGCATTAGATTGTTTTTCAATATTATTATTGGTTTACTATGCAATATTGAATCTGGCAACTCTGCCGCGCTTCAGTATAACCAATTCTACAATGCAGTGCATATTGAATGATGGGTTTGAATGTACATCTTTAGTCCACTTTGTTAATCTTATTTTTTAAAATTTTCTCTTTAAATAGCGTATCTTTGTGTATCCCCCGATACCGCGACCGCGTTGAAAATCGGGTGACCGATACCGAGACTTTGAACCATGTGTTGCACAAAACCCTAAAACTAGCGTTGTGTAACTAAAACCACACATAACATCAATATAGGATTCAACGTATAATGGAGGTAAGTTGATCAAAGATTTCTTATTGTTCTGGGCATGTTAAAAAACTTGACTATTTTAATTTTTTTCCCTTCCAGTTTGGTTTTGAAGCTTAATCAGCTGCTATAACCGTGTATTTTCTTCGAGAGCACGTTCATTGTTCTATAACTTCTTATCTTTCCTTTTTATCTCGAATAAAACAATGAAAATATGCGTGGCTCTAGATTGTAACGGCATTTGTATCTGGAACTTTGGTATTTCTGGGATCTGTAGCTCTTCTATGACCTAGCTAATTTGAGTTTCAAAATTTTCCACAGCTCATAATGTTACTTTCACCAATCTTTTATTTTTGAATTTCTATGCACATACGTTTAGTAAAGCCTTTTGCATTTGTCCTTTTTTTTAAAATTTTTTTATTGCTTACTCCTCCCTGTAAGGGTGGTGAATGTATTAATCCGTTTTTAAAAAACCTATATATGAATGTATTAATCCGTTTTTAAAAAACCTATATATCTCACTTTTCTTTTCCTACCCATTATTTTCAGCATGCTAGTTGTTGCTACTTCTGGAACGGGATATGTTCTAGGTAGTAGTGGCAATGCCATCGATTTGGTGGGGCTCTGCTGCACTTGTGCTGGTACCATGATGGTTGCAGCATCTGCTAACTCCTTTAATCAGGTACACAGTTGATCTAATTAAAAGAGGATAAATTGTTTTTGTTACATATAGAATATCAAAATAAAAAAAAGAATGTCTTCAACTCTCTCTCTCTCTCTCTCTCATTATTTTCAAGAAATTAATACGATTTTTTTCTTTTTATTACTTGATATTATATATAGTCGCTTTTTGAATGTTCCTATATCTCATTTTGCTTTAGCCACTGAAGTGGTAGTACAGAGAGATACTAATACCTTTCTGAAGGCACGGCCTATGGTCAGTTTAAAAAGAAAATACTTGGCCTGTCTGTCATGTTGTTGGATGCTTATCTGTTCCTCATCTTTTCCATCTAGCCTCAACACTAAATCCAGTGGTTTTCAAATTGACAAACTTCACATTTTTTACCATTGTGAAATAGAACACGGATTGTTTCGGTTCGTGGTGGTTGTACAAAGAGATACTATAATATGTTTGTGAAGGCTCGGCTTATGGTCAGTAAAAAAAAAACTGTCTGTCGTATCAATGGATGCTTAACTGTTCCTCATCTTTTCCCTCTTGCCTCAACACTAAATCCAGTGGTTTTAAAATTGAGATACTTTACATTTTTTACCATTGTGAGGGAACCAATATTAACTAGAACAGGGATCGTTTCGGTTCGTGGAACGGGAACACAGTCTTACTCTGAAACACGGTATGGTGAGAATAGGCTTATTTAGATCCTATAGTTCAAATGACTTGGCTCCTTCTAAATACTAAATTATATGAGAAGTTAAAATAATTGACATCATATAATATTTTGAAGACGGACAAGTTTATTTATTTTATGTAATTATACACGTTAACCCATTGAATAAGCATATCTTCAGTTCTCTTCTCGTATAGCTATTTTTTAGTGTATTGGGACAGAAACTACCATGTTTCGATCGTTAGGATTATAGTGTTTTCTAGTAACTACGAGGTAAACATCAGCAAAATTTGGGAATTGAGACAGTGGTAGATTTGAAAGCTCTCCATCTTATCCTTCCATGGTTGGTTATCCATAAAGAGAAATTGGTCAATTTGAGATGAGTTCAAAGGGAAAAGTCTCTGAGTGCATTAGGTGGAACTATTGCATTGTTAGAATATATATGGCTTTATAGTATTTTGTAGAAAATTTCGCAACAGTTTGATCCTCTCTTTAAAGTAAGCTGTCTTCAAAAATAATGAAATTGAATCAATTGTGAATGCTTATTTGGCATCTTAGGTAATCAATGCAACAGTTTCTGTGCGGAAGGCTCAAAGACAACCATGACTCTCCTTTTTCTCTCTCTTTGGCCTCTCTAAATTTTATCTTCCCAATCGTCTTCACTTTTTTCCGTATCAGTCATGACCTAATCGTTGTTCTTCGTCTCCATTTGCTATTCCCTTTCTGTATCATGTAATTACCTTTTCTCTTTTTTTTTTGCAGCTCGAGTATATGTTATTATGGGATCCGGATTAGATACAGAGGATAAGAACACGTTGTATGAGAAACTCACCAGTTGGTTTGACTAGCATGCTTACTCTCTATATGTTTGTGACAACATGAATACAACCATGAGCACTACGTTTTGAAGCTTGCTGAGATTATTTTATAAAAAATGTTATATTTATTTAGTATATGTTAAGTTATCATATTTTTTAGTCTAATTTTACCTTTGAGAATCTAGAAATTTCAAGTTGGTTGCAAGCGACAAAATTTTTAAATTTTTGGTAGGAATTGGCATATTTGAGATTAGTTTTGACCCATAAGATGTGATAATTTGGTCAAGGTAAAAAATATAAAGGTGTAGATCACTAACATAAGTTTTCAACGTAACAAATGACGTGCCAAACGAACGTCTGAGTAAGAAGTTATAGAAACTTTACGAACTGCGAATAAAACTGTCCTTCCTTTCAAGTTGCATTTTGTCTTTTAGTGCACCAAGTGTTTTGTTTTGATTGGTTGAAGTGGGCAACAGTCTTAGCCGACCTAAATACCTAAAATCATCTCCTCCATCTACATTATGAACTCTTATTTAAGTTTGGAGAGAGTTTGGCTTAGCGAGAGATAAATGATAAGCTTAAGGAAGAAAATGTGGTAAGAAAATCTTGAAAAATTCAAATAAAATCATATGAGTGTTCCCAAGGTTTGAGGTCTACTCCGCTAAATTCTGCTCCATCCGAGGGAAAAACAAATATATAATTGAGAATCGAAGTGAGTGTACTCACTGCAAAGATGTATATTGTTATGATTATGATTGTTTCATTATGAATCTGGATTTGTTTCATTTCGGTTTACCGAATTTAGGGGTTACACCCCAAATCGGGAATGGGGGAGAATGATCTATTGCAGGCAGGATTTGTGAACCATGGTTCAAAAAGTTAAGACATTCTTTATGAATGGAGGGATTAGTATATATATAATTATATAGATATGATTCATTGCATTTTAATATATGCAATAGTAATGATGCATTCACTGGGCTATTTTGCTGACGGTATATATTTTTATGTTTCTCAGGTCTCACGGTTTCACTGCCAAATCTAGGAGGTTGGTTTGGGTTGCAAGGAAGGAATAAAATAACAAGTTTTATTTTAATGTAAATGATGTAATTAGTAACTTATCTTTTTCGCAAGTTTGTATAAGTATTTGAATCTTGTGAGAAAGTTTTAGTTTATGAATTTCCATTGATAAATGTGATTAAGACATGTTTATGATTTTATTAATTGAAATATGGTTTGACTCACTTTGACTTTCAAACTTAATTATAAGTGACTGGGGTTGGTTGTGTCAGCTTTTGGTATCAGAGCCTAGGTTTTAGAGGTTCTGGAGTTAGAAGAGTCTAGATTTGTCAGTGGACGTTAGAAATATGCTTTTTAATACTTACCTTTATGTTAGAGAGAGCTGTATATTTTTATATCTTTGATTCGGTTCAGATATAAAAGAATGGAACCATGGAATGTTAATGCGAGAGTAGAAGATGATGCTTCCAATATTCCAGGAGGTTGAGCAATATGTTCATATAAATGTAGAACTCGAGCCATAACAATTGACAGATATGCAAAAAATTGCACTAGTTATGACTTTCATGGCTAAGCAACAAGCTAGGTTCATAGCTTAAAGGGAAGCACAACATGCTAGATAGCTGGAGGCACACACATTGGCTAGGACGGAGGAGATGATGCATCGGAAAGAGAGGAATACTTCCCATGATAAATTTATTAAGATAAATCCACAATCGTTTGAAGGGTGAGGCAGAGGTATGGGTTCAAGTGATGGAACTTATTTTTCGGTAACGAAAATGCCTAAAAACCAACGAGTGACTGTGACAACTTATATGCATGCCGAGAGGAGAAGCTAAGTATTGGTGGGATGCCATTATGCATTTGTTGATTACTCCAAAAGGCGGGGATGTGATCTCATGGATGCTTTTGTTAAAGGTTTGTATGAGAAATTTTTTTGATGTTGATTCGGGGAAGGATGATAGTCAGAGAATATGAAATCAAATTTACAGTCTTGTATCGGTTTGCTTCGACATTTATACAAAATGAGGAAGACACGTGTACCCGATTCCATAATGGACTAGAGTTGGTCATTAAATCCCGGTTGTCGATTTTAGAGACGATTGATTATTCAGCCTTGGTGAATTAAGCCGTGCTAGCAGAAAAGGATGTGAATGAAGTAAGAGGGAAAAGATAGCAAGGTGATACACCCTAACCCAATTACTTATAATTAAGTTTGAAAGTCAAAGTGAGTCAAACCATATTTTAAGTAATAAAACCATAAACATATGCCTTACTTACTGAGTCATCAAAGGAATGCATAAATTAACAACTATTCACATGATTCAAATACTTATATAAACTTGTGAGAAAGATAAGTTAACCCTATTACACCATTTACATTAAAACAAAACTTGTTATTTTATTCTTTCCATGCTAACCCAATCCGTCCTTCTAGATTTGGTAGTGACACCGCTAGACCTGAACAACACAAACATAGAAATCGTGAACAAAATAGGTAAGTGAATGGCATCATTACTATACTGTTGCATAAATTAAAATGTAATGAATCATATCCATATAATTATGTACATACTGACCCGATCCATTAATAAAGAATGCCCCAACTTTCCGAACCATGATTCACAAATCCTGTTTACCATTCTCCCCAATTCCTGGTCGGGAAGTAACCCCTCATTTCGGTTTAGATACCAAAATGAAACAAATCCAGATTCATATTAGCACAAGCACAAGCATATCCATAACAATATACATCTTTTCAAAGAGTACACTTACCTCGGGTTTTCGACTGTATATTTATTATATCCTCAGACGGTGTTGAACTTGGTGTAGTAGACCTCAAACCTTGGGAACACTAATATGATTTTATTTGAATTTTCAAGCTTATCGTCTTTCTTTCATCAAGCCAAACTCTCTCCAAACTGAACCAAGGGTTCAAAATGTAGAAGAAGGAGATGATTTTTAGGTGCCTAAGTCGGCTGCTGCCCACTTCAACCAATCAAAATAAAACATTTGGTGCCCTGAAAGACAAAATGCAACTTATAAAGATGAACAACTTTCCTATCAGTTCGTTAATTTGCTATAACTTCATACTTAGATGTTCGTTTGACACTCGTTTGTTACGTTGCAAACCGAACTCAGAGATTTACACCTAAATAATTTTTTTACCGTGACCAAACTCATCTTATGGGTCAAAACTAGTCTCAAACATAGAAATTCCTGCTAGAGCCTTAGAATATTTGTCGTTCGCGATTATTTTGAAAATTTTGCATTCTCGAAGGTACAATTAGACTAAAATATGATAACATAACATATATTAAATCTAAGCATGCTTCGGATGATAGTGCTCATGGCTGTATTTGTGTTGTCACAATCAGAATGGTAGGAGTATAAGAAGAATGGTAGGAGTATAAGAAGTATTTCTCGAAGGTGTGCACCTACTAGTGGAAGAGGTTTAGGATTTTCAGCACAAGGGAATTCAAATTCTTATTTCTTTTGTGGGACATAAGGTCATTTAAAGAGATATCGCCCCAACGTTACAGAATACAAATGTTTTAACTGTCATCAAAAAGGTTATCACAAGAAGAATTGTCATATGCTACCTGGAACAGTTTCATCTAGTAATGTGTGGTCTAGTAAAGGATCATCTCCAAGCAGTCTTCTTGGCGGTGTGCAAAAGCTGTCTTAGGAATATTGTAATCTCTTACTCTCAATTGATGATATCCGGATCTCAAGTCAATCCAATACTTTGGCACCCATCAATACGATGTTTAGCATTTGTTATCACACCTTTGATGTTCTCAAGAGGCCATTCCCTCACAAAAGTAATTTTAGAGTGAATGAGTTGGTTTCTCTTTTTTTGTAATCCCCAAGTCCGATAATTGATTCCTAAATTTTCCCAGGTATTCATTCCCAACCAAAATTAAACTCCATGCATGGGAAGCCTAGGGAAACTCGAAATCCCCCACTATAACACAAGTCTTTGATTCTTCTTTTCTAGCTCGATATAGCTAGACTTCAGCTCTTCATAGCTGGACATGAACTCTCCAAGGCTTTTCTGATGCTTCTCAAAGCCTTCTTGTTAATTTTCCTTCAAATTCACACAAGTCACTGTGATATAATTTAAGGCTAGCGAAGAAGATAAAAGGAGCAATTAGGGTTCCCCATGAATGGGGCCAACCTCCTCTTAGCTGTATATTTATTTCTTCATTTTATGAAATGATATTTTTTTCTACGAGATATATTTATAATTATTATTATTATTATTATTTTTTTCTAGAAACATAAAGTCCTTACATTATACACATCTCAAAAGATAAGAGAGATGGTTCAGAATATTATGGGAAGAGCCAGAAGGCATACGACTCAACTCAACTCAGAAAATGATCTAACTATTGGAAACGCGATCTTCTTGCTTGAGGTTGATGGAGTTCCAGAAGCTTGATCTTTAGAATCTTTGGAAAAAAATGTACTGTGAAGCTTCGTCATTTAATTTAGGTGTGTATAATATGTTGGGTGAACAGAATATTGAATGAAGCATCTTAGAAGTTTGATAGCCCTCAGTTCTTCAATAAGATCAGGTCCTGTATTTTTTAACCTTTTGAGCTGAGAAGGTGTCTAACCAAAGTGATTCCTATCTTCAAATTTGTAATCTGTTTAAAGGATGTAGCAAACAAAACATCATAGTACTCACTGGAAACATGGAAGAGGGATGGAGAGCCTTTTCATCTCTAATTTAACGCCTGATTTTTTAGGGAAAGAAATTCGAGCAACAAAGTTGGCTTCAATCATGGGAATAAGTATTTTGTAAATACGAACAGTAACCAGATAAACAAGGAGCATTTAGAAATGAGGATGTAGAATCCTTTTGTGTTGGTATAACAGATGTCTCATAGTTGTGTGGTGAAGAGGAAGAGTGAAATGCTCGATCACTATAGAAGGCAGAATAATTCTATGTTATACTTGAAAAATAAAAAAACCTGATGACTACAATGGAATAAGAAAATAAAGGGAAGATTGTAGAAAGCTTTTGAACTCTAATTTCTGTACTAAAATCTGGGGACACTGAAATTCTGGTCGTTGCTTATAGAGAGGTAGCGAGACTGACTGCTGCTGCGGGGAATATAAAGAGGAACATCCTTAACGAGAGGATGATATCTGTTTGCATTATAGGTCCTTTCGAAATCAATTTAGAAAAATGGCCACCAGAAGTAATGTGGTTGGAGATAAATTTGTTCCATTCGAGGTTGATAGCTACGAGGGCCTCTTGTTCAGCTTATGGAAAAGCAACATCTTGGGAAAGAATGGGTCTATTTGTGGTGGACTGATTGAAGTGAATACAAGAATAGAGCTTTTTGAGAATCCCCTTGAAGCCAGAATCAGAGTGAAAGGGTGTTACACGGGCTTTAACCTAGAAGAATTAATCGAGGACAAGAGGCTCAGTTGATTATCTTAAGATTTTGAGTAGTCTGGTTGTTAATAAAGGTCGTCGTTGGAAGTTGTAGGAGCAGTCATGCCTTGACGGTCCTGTGAATTGACATGGCTGATACCAAGGGAAGAATGAGAGAAAAAGTGAAACTTTTCTTCTCATCATTTTAGTTACTGTAAAAGATTTCCATTTGAAGTATCAACTTGCATTGTTCTTATTTGTAAATTTTTTTGTTAGGTGACATTTTATTTGACTCATATCTTTAATCAAATTTGTGTGATAGGTATTTGAGATTAAGAATGATGCCTTGATGAAGAGAACAAGGCAAAGACCACTACCTTCTGGGCGTATTACTATACCTCATGCACTCACCTGGGCATGTTCTGTTGGTGTAGCTGGAACTGCTTTACTGGCATGCAAGGTGGCCAAATAATTTCACGGACTTGTTTAAAAGTCCTTTGGAGACTTTTTCTAATTCCTTTATTAAGTCTGATACCTCGAGTCCAGAGACTAATATGAACTTCTATGACAAGGTTTTTGCAGGCTAATATGTTGGCAGCTGGACTTGCAGCTTCGAATCTCGTTCTCTATGCATGTGTATACACGCCATTGAAGCAGATACATCCAGTAAATACTTGGGTTGGAGCTGTTGTTGGTGCTATTCCACCCCTTCTTGGGTAACCTTTTTTGTTCAATGAACCTTTTGGCTTCTATTGGACTCTCTACAATTTTATATTTTCCCCCAGTCACCCACGCGCACACAAAAAAATAGAAATGAAGGGATTTGATTTTTTGTCATATTCTCAAAATTTATAATTGACCTTTTATATGCAATAATCGAAGTGTATGTTATACTAGAGAGTTCAATTCTTAGAGAAATGTCTAGGTTGTTATTGGAAGATAATTTGCATTTTCCTTAATTTTTCTGCAGTTTTAATTTCATATCCTTTATACAAACATATTTTTCTAGAACCTTTCTGTTGGGCGGTGGTTTTCTGGTTCTAGGTGATGCAAACACGCGAAGCGTACACACTACCACTATGTAAAAGAAAAGGGTTCACCTCTCAATATTCTTCTCATTAATCAAGTCATAATGAGTATAAAAGAAGGAAATACATCAAATTTACAGGTGGTCATGTTTTGTACACCAAGCGAATAGCCATAATTGCTAAATAGACCTGACTAGTCCCAAACTAATTGGTGACGATTCCGTAAATAAAGGAATCAATTGAGACTGGTTTTACAGTATTGATATAGAGAATCCACAGATAGTGAGATTAGATGCATATATTGGATTTTTGGTATTTTGTGTCCCCTCAATTTTGTCATCATTTGATTCAAGGGATGCCCTGCTGCAAGCAGGTTCTGCCCACCGTGGCCCTGTGGGACAGTGTTATTTCCACTCTTAAGTTTGAGCCCAATGCGATTCCACTCGTCTTTGCACCAACTGGATCCTAAAATTGAGCACCCACCCCTGTGCCCATATTCCGTATGCCCTTCTTAGACCAATGTTTTAAATCGCGGTCGCACAGGGTGTCGCGTTTTGGTTCCGAAATCGCGTCGCGCAAATAGCGTCGCGTATCGCGCAAGCAATTTGTGCATTCCAGATTTTTAATTTGAAAAACATGTAACAAATATAAATAAATAAATAAGCTCAAATAATCACTCCAAATCATTTCAAATATAGTCATAAAGCCATAAAATGCTGCAACATTCCAAATAAAACACAAAAATAGGACCATATTGTTCCAAAAATCTCGAAGGCATGAAGTTTAAAAAATAAATCAACACCAAATGAGTTTTTTCAAAAATTGTCAAACATAAAAAATAAAAAAAAGAATTGTGTAAATTCTTACCAAAGTTGGATCGGGGCTGCCAAACTGTGGAAGGAAGAGTCCGGAGCACTGTTAATGAGTTTTTTTTTGGTTTTCAAGATCGGGGCCGTTAAAAGTGATTGAAGAAGGGTTTTGTTAAGTTGGGGTTGTCAAGACTCAAAACTATAATAAGGAAGTTTTTTTTTTTAGATTGGGGCTGTCAAAAGTAAATAAGGAAGTGTCTGCTTCCTTTTTTTTTTTTGCGCTAAATCGCGCCCAATAGTGCACACAACAGCAGCATCCCAAGCAGACCCATTTGCGTTGCCTTTTCCCGTCGCAAAAGGCAATAACGCGCTATTGCGTTCGCGATAACGAGCTATTTAAAATACCATCTTAGACTGAGCTCTTTGTTGCGACTATACTACTAATCTACTGCCGTGACTTGTCTATTTATCTAGCTTTCACTGTCAATGGCCGAAATGGTTGTTGGGGAATGTGTTAAGAGTATATGTATATTAAGCATATCATAGATTGGATATGGCTCACATGATTTACAAGATTTTAATTTTAATTTTATTGTGTGTCCCTTAGATAAAGGAATCCTTTGATTCAAGGACAATGATTGTAATTTCTTTCTTTTATTTTGTAGAAACAATGATATTTATTAATATAATAATATATTTTTTTTACATATATGCAGTAGACCAGAAATCCACTGCATATATACGTAGCTAGGGTTCCATGGGGGACCCAAGCAATGCAATATACATAGCAAATCCTCCACAAATGTATGCCTGTGGCCAAACAATGTTAGACCTTGTTGTTCTTTAATCTCTAACGTTGGAATGACCCACCATTCTAATTCCAAACTACTACAACTGAAGCAAGCATTTAGTTCTAGTCAAAAAATTATATAACCTTGAGGATCTCAAGAAATGTTCTAAAAACCACTAGGCGGTCCTCGGGCGGCCGAGGGCCTTCTAGCTTGTAGGCGGCAAGACATTTTTTTTAATATACATACCCTCTTAACAAAATTATTCAACTACTAGTAGAACATTACTAGTAATGTCTTATTAGAACAAAACTAAGTTCAAGCATTAAAAAAAATTACTAACAACCATTAATAAGAATAATATGCAGCGATTATAGGGATTACAGAGATAAAATAATTCAGAAGAACAGCTTTAAAAAAAACAGTTGTAAAAAAATTGAAATAAAAAACAGCTTATAAGAAAAATAACTTAAAAAAAAACCTTTTGGCCTTCAAGCCTTTCAGCATATTAGACGGCCATCCAGCATATTACACGACCTGCCAACATATTAAAGAACCGTTTAAATGCAACACCTTTTTTTTGAATTTTTTCAATGAAACTACTAGGTCGATCATCTTCTACCTTCTAGGGTGTCTTCCAGACCTTTTTTTAGAACACTGATCTCAAGACTGTTGCATTTATGCATCTACGGATACTAGCTACATGTTTGCTTTTGCATGCTAACATTTATGCTTTTCATCTTTTAGGTGGGCTGCGGCTTCTGGTCAAGTTTCACTCAATGCAATGATCCTACCAGCAGCTCTCTATTTCTGGCAAATTCCACATTTTATGGCCCTTGCATATTTGTGCCGCGAAGACTATGCTGCTGGAGGGTATGTACAATAGCTCTTTTTAAAGTTTTGAGTTAGAAAAGTTGAAGTAATATTACTCTTCCTGTCAAAAGCTATAGTCCAATGCTCAAATTCATTCCACCTTGCCCCTTGTACCTATGTCGGACCCAGTAATAGCCACTGAAAATCGGTGAACTTGTAAGCGACGCAAAATATGACCTGGTGGCGTGAGCCTCAATGTCTTCTACAAATGGTGGAATTTGACTGGAAAAAAATCCAATGCATCCAAATAAAAATCTCAAACAGGAATTTAGGGTTTTGTAGTTGTATACACTCCTGTCATACTATTAATATTTAAAAGGGCATGAGGTAAATTTGAGGCTTTGAGCTTGGGTGAGGCTTAGGCAAGCCGAGAGATAAGCCTCGAGGTGCTATGCACACGGAAATTTAGACATTGCTCAACAATTAAGCCAAAAACAGTTCTCAGTATTTTTCAGTTGTCTTTGATAATCACTAATACTCACAAGGTAGTTTAAAATGCAAGTAAAAATAAATCATTTAAATTAAAAATTCAAAGATATGTGATAAATGAAAAAAAAACTACAATCAATGGGGGTTGGATAAATATGAGAGAGGAAGAGAGAGGAGCGCAAATGTGTGTGCTTGTGCTTGTAGGGTGTTATAGTGTGTGTGTGTGTATTTGACGCACATGTAAAAAACGAGAGAACGAATATAACTATATTGGACTTCGTTAGAAGAGAGAAAAAGAGAGAGAATGAATCCTTAGAGAGAGAGAGAGAGAGAGAGAGAGAGAGAGAGAGAGAACCCTAGGACCTCGATTGTTGTCTTCTTCCTTGAGTTTCAAGCTTAAAAAAATGGTGAGTTCAAAAACCTCCATTAATCACTACATGAAAACTTGCCTAAGAAACCTTAACATGATGATAAATGCCTTAAAGATCCAAAATTGAATAAGAAACTGATGTATATTGGTGACATGTGGCGCGTGGTTGTGCCTCCGGGAGAAGATTATCTTCTTTTCTATTTTTAGTTTATGGTATTATTGTCATTTTCTTTTATTTTTAGTGTTTAATTAGTTCCCAAATATGATTGGGGCTAATTAGTCAATTTTAGTTATTAGTTGCCCTTTTTAGTCTTTTTGCATCTTAGCTTGGTTAGCAAGCTAAATCTTTCCTATAAATAGGCCCTTGGCCTTCATTTGTAATTAGACTTGAATATTAAAAAAAATATATATATATAGAGAGAAATACTCTTTTTCTTAGTTTAGTTTTATCTGGTGCATTTAGTTGGTGTATTGTAGTTAGTATTTGGTGTGTAGTGTAATAGTAACACATCAACATTCTTGATTCACATCAATTGGTATCAGAGCTGCGTTTGTTCTTGGTGTTGTGCTGCGTTTGTTCTTAGTGTTTGTCGTGTTTTGTGAAGTGGGTATTGAGTTGAGATTCCAACTCGGACAACCCTTCAATCAGGTGGATTGATAAATGTACAAATGGGAATTGGGTGGATGGAAACCCTAAATTCCATCACCTCTAAAAGAGGGGATACCAACCCTTTTAGCCTCCTCCAGCCCACCCTCCACCATCACCTTCCTCCATGTCCAGTCTCCTACTGCCACACAACCACCACCACCATCGGACCCCCCAAACCATCATCTCTCCTCCCACTCAAAACTCTCGTATCCCCCCCTACTGCCCCGCCCAAAGAACCCTAACCTTAGCTGTCCAAACCCACCCCGCTGCCCTCCTCCACCTCTTTAAACCCCACCGACAAGCCCTAACCCTAAACCCTTCCCCAGTTTACCCATAGTTTGCCCCACCCTTATTTTTACCCTATTTTCCTCTTTTCCCCACTCATTTATGCCCAACCACTATCAAATTCAACAAAATTGGGCTTCCTTACTCCGATCCAATCTCTCACTCCCTATTTGATCTCAAATCCGGTCAAAATTGATCTTATGGCCTACTTGTGACACAACTCCAGACTTCCATGAAAAATGCGTCCCATCTGGGGCCCATTTCCGACTATTTGCCATTTTAGGTCCGGCTTTCTGGAATGTCACCATCTTCAGTCCGCTTGTTTCGTCATCGTACTCGCAAATGTGCGGTTACCATCCGGTCAGATTCAAGAGTCCACGACACCAAGTAGCAACCATGTGCTTGTGGTGTCGAGAAAACGGATATGGTCGTCAGTTTTTGGTTGCTCGGATTTCGTAGAAGAACATCGTCGGGATTTGGGTTTATTGATGAGGTTCATACACATGGGACTAATTCCAGTTGGACTGCCCGCTTTTGGTTGATTTTGATTGGGGTCCAAGGCTTTTCTTGGTTTATATCATGTGGCATTGATGAGCCACCCTACACGCTCGAGGACGAGTTTTTTCAAAGATGGTGAGAATGATGTGTATTGGTGACACGTGGCGCGTGGTTGTGCTCCCAGAGAAGACTATCTTTTTTTTTTAATTTTTAGTTTAGGGTATTATTGTCATTTTCTTTTATTTTTAGTGTATAATTAGTTTCCAAATATGTTTGGGGCTAATTAGTCAATTTTAGTTATTAGTTTCCCTTTTTAGTCTTTTTGAATCTTAGCTTGGTTAGCAAGCTAATCTCTCCTATAAATAGGCCTTTGGCCTTCATTTGTAATGAGACTTGAATATTGATAAAAGAATATAGCGAGAGAAAGAAACTCTTTTTAGTTTAGTTTTATTTGGTGTATTTAGTTGGTGTGTAGTGTAATAGTAACGCTTCCGTATTCTTGATTCACATCAATTGGTATAAGGTTGCGTTTGTTCTTGGTGTTGAGCTGCGTTTGTTCTTGGTGTTCGTCGTGGTGCGTGAAGTGGGTAATTAGGATTTTTGGATCTTAGCTTGGTTAGCAAGCTAATCTCTCCTATAAATAGGTCCTTGGCCTTCATTTGTAATTAGACTTGAATATTGAAAAAAGAATATATAGAGAGAGATAGACTCTTTTTCTTAGTTTAGTTTTATTTGGTGTATTGTAGTTAGTATTTGATGTGTAGTGTAATAGTAACGCTTCCGCATTCTTGATTCACATCAGAAACAAATCTCTATGTTCTTGCATCTTTCTTGAGTTTCTTAGAAGCATATGTGTGTGTAGGAAAGTGTGATAAAGATTGGATGGAATAAATGAAATCTTGATGACTAAAACTGATATAAGCATGTAAAAACTCTTATTTCAAGAAGAGCGTAATTTTCTATGATTCTTGCATACTTTTGTTAGACTTCTTGATATGTATATATGTGTGTGTGTGTGTGTGTGAAGTATTGCTGCTGGACTTCTCGCACCGCACGAGATATATGCGGGACATATTTTTTCTTCCTATTTTATTGCAATTATTTTTTTCTATATTGTTTTGCTCGATTTTTTCCCCAAAAATAAGGGGGATGGGGTAGTTTATTTGGAATGAATCTCTAAAATATAGGAGAAGATTGAGGGATTGGTAAAAGATTTTAAGAGCTTAGGATAAACTAACTGGAGTGGGCAATGTTAGATCACTATCTTCATACAAATAAGGGGTGGGTGATTTATTTGAATTAAATATCTTCAATTTATGAGGAGAGAAATTGAGGAGAGAGATTTACCGAGATAAATTAGAGGAAAGAGAAAGATGAGAGAGATTTCAGAAAATGAAGTGGGAGTCCGTAAATTTTATTGTGTGGGAAGACCGCACGATAGCATTTTCGTATATATGTGTGTACATGGCTATATATCTCCATGTGGAACTTGATGAGAATTTAAGAAATTGCATGCAAGAAACCTAATCTTGATGAACAATGTAAAATCCAGCCTAAACACAGAGAATATACCCTAACATAGGATATACCCTACACCATTTTTAAGGTTTTGTTAGTCAAGATTATGATTAGGTTTCTTGCCTTCATTTTTTGTCATTCCCATCAAGTTTCACATGGAGATATATAAAAGTTATGCTGTTTTTGAAATTAGGGTTTTTACGTGTTTGTTAGGGTTTCTAGTCATCAAGATTTCATTTATTCCATGCAATCTTTATCATACTTTTCTACTTACACATATGTACATACACACATATGCATATATATATACAGGCCCAACATACCTCGTTAAACATACCTATGAACATACCTATTTTTTTAAAATAGTAAAAAAAATATTTTTGAATTGATATTTTTTATACGAGTTCATGATATTTCAATGTGCCCCTGTAAAAATATTCAGCTCAAAATAATGTGGTTTGGTATATTTAAAAAATAGGTAAAAAAACTGACACTTTTAAAGGGTAAAAACTGTCAGTTTTTTTACCTATTTTTTAAAAATAACAAAAAATATTATTTTCAGTTGATCTTTTTTACGGGGGCACATTGAAATATCATGAACCCATATAAAAAATATCATCTCAAAATTATTTTTTTTACTATTTAAAAAAAAGGGTATGTTGCTAGGAGGTATGTTAGAGAGCCTGACTATATATATATATATATATATATATATAAGGACATAGAAAGTTTTTTCTTCTTGAATTTTAGGGTTGTATTTGATCTTTTAAGGCATTTATCTTCATGCTAGGGTCTTTTAGGCAAGTTTCATGTAGAGATAAATGAAGGTTCTTGAATTCACCTTTTTGAAGTCTGAAACTCAAGGGAGGAGAAGACAGCAATGGATGTTCTAGGGTTTCATTCTTCTTCTTCTTCCTCTCTCCTAACAAAATCTAATAGAATTAAGCTCCTTCGCTCTCCCCCCTTTTTTTAACATGTGCGTCAAATACACACACATTCTTCTTCTTCCTCCTCTCTCCTAACAAAATCTAATAGAATTAAACTCCTTCGCTCTCCCCCTTTTTTTTTAACATGTGCATCAAATACACACACATGCATGCCTCTCTATCCTAATATTTCTTTCTCCAACTTCCCTTAATTCCATTTCTTTATAATTACATATCTTTGACCTTTTAATATAAACAATCTATTTTCACTTAAAAATTGTTGCAACAATTCAAATCTTATTAATTTCCATTATTGTCAATAATATGTTCATTTAATTAAATATCTATCTGGTCCGTGTCGCTAAAATTCATGGTTTCTATCTTACTTAATTAGTTTAATTAAATTTTATATTTCTTTCTTTATCAAAACACAAATGAATGATCATATGAATTGAATATGCGCAGATTGAGAATTAAGTAAAATAGAAATATAAATCGGGTTGGAAAATTAGGAGGGTTACAATGAAAAAGCTTGGCCTCAACCTGAGCTCTTAATTAAAAGTGCCCTTGACAAACTGATAAATATTTTGAGCACTTTGGACTCGTTAAATATTACATGTTCAATCTGATAAAATATACATGAGGTCAGAGTCACCAAAGCCCGAGGTGGATAGCCTCAAGTAAGGTGTAAACCTTTGATAAAGGCCTCGAGGCATGAGCCTCAAAGCTAATTTTTTTTCCATGCTTTGCCTCGAGGTGTAAGCCTCAAATGCTTTTTTAGACATTGCAAACTATAGAGACCAATGACTACCCAATCAGAAAGTTGATGAATGAATCTCCCTGAATGAGGTGAATGAGTACCGCAGTGCTGTACAAGTGTGTTAGGTACTTCCTTGAAAGTGCTTGTGAAAGGACCATAATGCCTTGGGGGTTAAATTTAGTGTTTTGTTTGGTTTCAATATTCAACTTACTATCGGCCTCTGGTTTTGTATCCTTCAACTTTAGGTTACATAAAATGAATAAAATTCGAGACGATCTATCTAGCACTTGGATAAGTAACAGGCAGGCCCATGAAAATACATCAGCAGACCCAAACTTAACCGCCCTCATCTCCCTATCAGCAGGACAAACACCAAAAATGTCAACCTAATGCCCCTCATACTCTGCAGCATCCCTCAAGGCTATCTTCCGAAACAAAGTCTCCTAGGGGTGGCAATTTCCGCCTCGACACGAAAACACGAGACGACCCAACACGAAATTGGCACGAAATTAACACGGTCTGTCGTGTTCGGGCTAGGATATTCTTGTCTCGATAGCAGGTCGTGTTGTGTTCATGCCATAGGTTTGACACGAAATTGGCCTGTTTTGGCCCAATTACAACCCGATTTGGCCCGATTACCATCCCTTAATAATTAATATATTTCATGCATTATAAAATTACAAAAATGATATTTATATATAAAAAATAAGTGGGTTATCGTGTTGGGTCGTGTTGAACCGTGCCACTTGGCACAAAATATATTTATCGTGCTATTTATGTCGTGTCGTGTTCTTAATGGGTCGTGTTCGTGTTAGGAAAAAACATGACGTCGTGTCGTGTAGTGCTTGTGTCATATAAAATGAAGTTGTGTCGGCCGGGCCAGACTCAAACACGACCCATTAGCCAGAATTGCCAACCCTACAGTGTCCCCTAATTCAGGTGTAACCATAATTGAGGGTACCCTTGAAAAGGTAGTATTTAAGAAGCCATAAAAGATGCCCTCAACTTAACCCTCTCCTGCAACCACTTCTCGTCTTCCTTCAAAAAATCTATCATTCCTTTAATTCAACGAGCCCCCAAACATAGCCAATAGTATGCATCTCCAAAGAGATTTCACTCTAGAACCCTCAAAAATATCACCCACCTCCATAGGAATCAAATCTGTTCCGACTCCATAAAGATCTTATTCCAAAGGAATCTAGAGCGAGGACAATGAACCAATAGGCGGCTCAAATTTTCCTCATTATACTTGCAAAGATAGCACATTTAAGTGGATAAACATTTGAAGGGCCTTTTTTCTTTGTAACATATCACAAGCCAAGAGGAACCTATATTTTAATTGGAATTCCAACTGTTGAAAGAAAGCAGCACAAAAGATATCCTTTCCATCTAAGGCTTCTTTGCTTCTATCTTCCCTCCCTGGATAAAGATGACACATATTATTCAATATGTTTACATTAAAAATATTTCTTCTCCCCTGAAATGTTGTCTCAATATTTCTTCTCCCCTGAAATATTTCTTACTTGTTTTTAATAAAGTAAATATTATTCTTAATAAAATAAATATTCTTCTGAATAAAATAAATGTTTTTCGAGCCTATTTTCCATTGCACGGTATACATATTTATTGGGAGAAAATATGAGTGTAACAAGGAGAAGAAGATGAAGCAAACAGCAGAACCCTTAAGAAGCCCAGGCCTTAGAGAGGGAGTATTTGAACATTTTTTAAGGAAATTTTCTAGAGAGAGTTATTGGCATTTTAATGAGACGTTTTGAAGAGACTTTTGAAAGAGTAAATTTTGTTTTAGACTAAAGGGTAAATTTGGAATGTTATGTTATTTTTTTTTTCTTAATTTTTTTAGAAACAAGACTTCAAGTTTGGGACGGAGGGATTAATTGATTTTCAGAAAATAATGTTCCTTAGGAGAGTGGTGGGTGTGATTTCCTTCATGTTTTCAGTAGTATAACCATATATACATTTTGACTAGATAGATATCTTAAGCAGATGGTCAGTATCTTCTGCGGTAACTCATGGTTCTTGCAATCTTGAGTGCAGTTCACTTGGTTTCTTTCCTCTTATTCCTTATATATTTTTTTAATTGTCTTATATTCAGGTATAAAATGATCTCTCTTGCTGATGCTTCTGGTCGGAGAACAGCCTTAGTGGCTTTGAGGAACTGTGCATATCTACTTCCATTGGGGTACTTGGCCTATGATTGTGAGTTTGTCTTTCATTTATAAGTGAATTTTATATCAGATTTCTTCCTCATTCTGTTTTCCTTTTTTATTTTTTCAATAACAACTTTCGTTTGTTGGTCCTTGGTTTAGTCAAACAATATCTGAGTTGATTAGCTGTATGATATAATAACTACCCACCGCATTTTTGTTGAAGAACTAGTTTAACTAGAAAACTGAAGTGCTGATGATATGTGAAACATCCTTCAAACTATCTAATTCTTCCCCCTCAATTTAACTAATAGCATTGAAGTCTCGTTTTACTTTCACCCCCTCAAATTAACTCCTAGCACCGAAGTCTAGTTTTAGCCATCTTCCACATGACATATGATTCGAGTGCATGTCTGTAAAATATAGATGAGATGGTTCCTCAGTAGTTTTTACGATAAATTTGGTAGTCATTTCTTTCGTAGTTCTCGTCTATTTTCTTGCTTAATCCTCACAGAATGCATGTGCATTTTATTATTTCATTAAGTATGCACAATTTAATGCACATGTTTATACATATATGAAAGGGCAATTGACTTTTTAAACAAAATAAGAAGAGAAAAAGAGAGTTCCTCGATGTAGAGCATAAGAAATCTCTTAATCTCCTTCTTTATACTACTAAATGGCTTTTCCTCATTATTTTTAGGGCTTTTTTTACTTAACCCTCTGCAATAATGCTATAATTAAACTTAACCCCTTCAACGATGAAAATTTAGACATGACTCCCAAGAATGGACGAACGTTGCTCTCCGTTAAAGAAGTCCCACTAATGTATAATTTTACTTGAACCACTATGATTTTTTTGGACAAAAATTCTTCCATGTACTATTCTTTGTCTTCACCCCCAAATAAGAACCCTAATCCTAATTTCATAAACCTAAAAAGTTGCAAAGAATTGAAATAAAAGACTCTAAACAATTTCAAAATAAAAATTATATAAACCCATTTATATACAAGTTTGATTTTTGAATTGTTTTAAGTTTTTTTTAGTTGTCTGCAACTTTTTAGTTTCTTGAATTTGTGTGGATGAAACTCTAGGCGGTTCTTTTAAGATAAAATTGTAGAAGCAAACCTGAAACTCTAAGTGAATACTATTACCCCACCACCATTCATTAAATGTGGGAGTTTTAACAGATTACTAGGGAAACAAAGACGTATCTCTTCTTAAAAGTCTAGTAGATGAAAAAGATTACGAATGATGTGTTTCATATTTGAAAAAAAAAAATTAGAAAACAATGTAAGATTCTACCATCTGAGAAATCTAACCCCCACTTTGTAATGCACCATTTGACATATCCCCACTTTGCTAATCTCTTTGACTTGCTCCCTAATTTTTAGACTGAACAATAACACTGTTGGAAAATACATAATTTCTAATTAGACATAGCCCCTACCGTATATTGACTCGTAGCCCCTACCATATTTTGACTAGAAGATTACCCCTCTTTAACACACAAGATACCCTTACATCATTTACCAAAAACTCTATAACACACAAACTAATCTATTCCAATTTTCAAACGCTATTGTCTTTTCACACCACCCTCCCGCTATGCCTTCTTGAATAGTAAACCAAAACCCGAGTTGAGCAATGAATGATTAGATACGTTGATGCTAATTATTATTATTTTTTTAATTTCGGTTTTCATTTTGCAATCCATTCTTCACTTTCATTTTTGTTGATTTCAATAATTATTTTGCCTCGATTTGTTTTTTGGCTTTGGTTTGGGTCAACAATCAGTTTGTTGGTCATGGAAGAATGTGGGTGGCTGATGGGTCGCGGTGGAGGTATTGGAAGGTGGTTTGTTGATGTAAGTGGTTGTGATAGTGGTAGGCAGGTAGGGGTGGCAGTGTAATGGCGGCACGAGAAGGACGTTTTAGGGTTTTGATGAAGAATTAGGGTATTGATTTAGGGAAGAAGATGAAGGTAGAGGGGGTATATTTTAAACATTAGGTATAAGGGTATTTTGGTCAAAAAATTATTTTGGGAGTTAAAGTCTAATTAACAAATGCGGATTTTTTAACAGAGTGCTAAAGACGTTAAAATTTTGGGGGTAAGTCAGATGTTAGCAGTGTGTGTGTGTTGGGGGGGGGGGGGGGGACATGTCAAATATTGTAATAAAAAGTGGACTCTCCCCCCCCACCCCCACCCCCCCACACATACGCACACAAAAAGAAAAAAAAGGATAAAGAATTACATAATCAAAACTATAGGAACTTTCATGGCTTAAATTATATATAACCAGCCTATTTATATATAACTTTGATTTTCAATTTTTTTACCTTTTTTTTATTCACTACAACTTTTTTAGATTTATGAAATTAGGGTTAGGGGTTCTTGATTGGGGAAAAAGATGAAATGAAAAAGGGGTTTTTTTCTCCAAAAAAATATTGAGGGGTTAAGTCAAGGTACACATTAGTTTTTTTTTTAATGGAGAGCAACATCCGTCCATTTTTGGGGTCATATCTAATTTTTCATCTTTGAGGGGGTTGAAGCATTGATATAGGGGTCAAGTAAAAAATCCTAATTTTTATAAAACACGTGCATAAATATTGTGCACTTGACATTCTAATAATTAATAATCACTGAAAATTCAAAAATGGGTCATCAATAGAATTATTAAGTTTGCAAAAAATATTCCATTTAGAATTAAAAAAAATCCTTATACATATAACTTTTTATTCATTTTAATTCCAGAAATTCTTTTAAATATATTTTACAAGTTTTAGCATTAATAAAAAATCAAGTATATTTATATGTTAATTTCATATTGAAAATAATGAGATGGGTAGACATTTTATAAAGGGATGTTTGATCACAATTCTCATATATAAAGTGTAAGAGAGTAGTTTGGTCTGGGGTATTTATATGAATAATGAGGCATAACCTGGAAGGACAATATTTAAGGCACTGGTAATGATGGAAAATAAGGTTATATAGATATCACTATAATGGGTAATAAATAAAAAATGTTTTTAGTAATAAATGAGCCTTTAGTGGATGTTAATCTAGACGGAGAGAGAAACAAGCACTCTAAATACACCAAAAGTATGACAGGTAAGAATCAATGGGTGGATGGAATAGTGTTGGGAATGATAAATGCTTGATTTTCTCTCGAGAAGTGAGCAAATGTATTAATGATGAGAGAATATTTTCTATAGTTTCAAGGTTTTATGGCTTTATAACTTGATAATTGAATTATCTGATGGCTTCGGGCCGTCTTTGTGCTTCACTGTTGTATTGTATATAAAAGGAGCATATACAAAATAGTCCCGCGAATATTTTTTTATACACATTTAGTTCAAGCGTTTTTATTTTGTTCCAAAAAGTCTCTCACCACATAAAAACTCAAAAAAAGGAGCTCCGGTGAGGGTCGTTGGAGCTCCGACAGTATGGGGGGTGGGGTGGGGGTGCCGCTAGTGCGGACCTTTAAAAATAAGAGAATATTGGTTAAACGACTGTTTGAGGGACTTTTTGGAACAAAATAAAAAGGTTTGGACTAAATGTGTATTAAAAAATATTTGAGGGACTTTTTGGTAATTGATCCTATTTAAAATGGTTGTATAATCTAATCTAATATACAAATATAAAAATGGTCTATTTTTATATTTATATATATTAAATATATTAGATTGATAACTTTTTTTTAATAGCATCTATGTTGTTTCTAAACTAAGATTGCAAGAAACTCCACTATGTATTTTTTAATTCAGTTTTTCTGTGTGGTATTTAAACATTTCAGGGAATCTCACAAAAAGAAATTAGCTCAAAACAATTTATTTTGTTATTTTAAAAAATCCGTCAAACTATGTCGGTTTTTAACAACTTAAAAACTCACATAGCTTGACCAATTTTTTTAAAATGGCAAAATTTTTTTATTGTGAATTGATTTTCTTTTGTGGAGTCCCTTGAAATGTTTAAACACCATACAAAAAAATCTAACTCAATTTTTTTGTATTATTTAAAAAAGAAGGGTTCGTATTGGTGGACCTTATATGTGGTATGTATGAGAGTCTCTCTCTCTCTCTCTCTCTCTCTCTCTCTCTCTCTCTCATACACACACACACTGTCGAGGCCATATCCATGAAGTTTCATAAAAAAATTCAACCAAAAAGTTGGTGAGATGATTACCAACATTTCAACGGTCGAAAATGCATATCTATACCATTTTTTTTGCATATCACCTCATCGCAACGGTTTTATTATTGGATTTTTTGATGAAAAAATTAGAGATGTTTAAGGTCTGAGGTCATCAAATGATGGTGTTTACCCTCATAAATTGTCACCAAATTAATGATGTATGACGTTTACCTCATACCTTTCACCAAACAAATGATGTTTAAGGTCTGAGGTCATCAAATTATGATGTTCCACCTCATACCTTTCACCAAACAAATGATGTTTAAGGTCTGAGGTCACCATTGTATGATGTTTCACCTCATAATTTTCACCAAATTAATGATGTTTAAGGTCCGAGGTCATCAAAATATGATGTTTAACCTCATAATTTTCACCAACTTAATGATGTTTAAGGTCTGAGGTCACCATTGTATGATGTTTCACCTCATAAATTTCACCAACTTAATGATGTTTAAGGTATGAGGTCATCAAATTATGATGTTCCACCTCATACCTTTCACCAAACAGACTCACCGTGGACATCATATTCATGAAGTGTCATCAAAAATTTATTTTTTTTACTATTTTAACAAAATGGTATGTATCGGGGTTTGCACCATAAGAAGTCCTTATTTCTTTGAGAAGTTAACTATATTTGTGTGTTTGTTTGACTACAAGATTTGATTACTTTGTAATCAGATTCGTGCTTGTATTGTTTGCTTAAATAAAAGAAACAGTATTACTCAACTAAATTGATGATTTGATTATTTTATTTTGTAATAAGAATAAAAAGATCTAACGCTAAAAAAATTACTTTATGTTATATCGCATTTCGTCACTATTAAAAATTAGGTTGGTTGAGGCTATGGCCAAACTACAAAATATTCATCATTAGATAGCGTCCAACATTAAATTGTAGCATTGTGCGAGGAACTATTCGATTAGTATTATGTCAAATTTGTTTTTAGCACAATTCCCATTAAAAGAGTAGTATATTATAAAATGTTGGATACTATTTACTTAATATAAGTGGATTTCATGTCAATTAATTTTTTATGCAAATTTAACTCAATAACATGTTTCTTTTAGTCTTTCTATAGGAGAATTGTAAACGCCCGCGCATCGCGTGGGGTTAAAATCTAGTGTCTTAGTGATTCCTTTCTCTCTGTTCTCCAAACCAAATTCCTCAAAGGATTCTTGAGTGAGCTTCCTAGATAAAGCATGTAAGCTCTTTTCATGTCACGTCAAATCTCGTCCATCGTTGGTACCTATAACCTCACACACATTACAGAATAAAAAATAATTATAAAGAAAAAGACAAAATACATGCCGGATCATCTGGAGAACTTTGTTATGCTCCGTTTAAGCTCCACTTTGTCCTGATCTTTCGTTACTCATTTAATGAGGAGGTTTATTATTAAGACCCTCCTACATAAAGTATCTTTTGCAACAAGTCCCAACAAAAAAAATTCTCCATTCAAGTCTTGTATACATTCAATTTTGTTATGTTGGGAATCTAAACAGGTCCAATTCTTACATAATTTGTATTTTTGTTAACTACTCATGAAGATCTATCAAACAAGATCCATGTATGATGTGAAATTCTTAAGAAAGTGAGACCAAATTACTACCATATTTCTGTTTACTAATATTAGTGCTCTGAATTAAGCGACAAAATATTATATCTAATTGCATAGTAATATTTACATTTGTAAAGAAATAAAACAGTAAATTATCTGTTTACTAATATTATAATTTAAAATCAACATCTGCTAAACAATAAAAGAAGAGTAGGAAGAGTATTACATACCCCCCCCCCCCCCCCCCCCCCCCCCCCCCCCTACCCACACAAAAAAAACAAATGGGATTGAAAACTAAATCAACACGTATATTCCATATTCCAAATAGGACTTCTTGCAAAAGTTCAAATAAAAAAATATATATTCCAGCACAACATTAAAAATGCAACATATACCTTAAATATAGAGAGTATGAACTAAAAGTAGACAATTAATACACACACATGAAGTAAAAGAAGAATTTTACATGCACTTGAAACATGGGAAATTACAGACCCTTACAGAGTTCATTTTAATGATAATATCCCCCACACGAGCCTTCTATTATTGAAGCGTTGTATAATTTGATATGATATTGTTTTAGGCATTCATGTGTGAAGTAACTCTTTTATTACTTGTTGGTATTGCGTCATCTGACAACGAAATTTTGTCTGCAGGGGGTATAACATCTGGATGGTTTTGTCTTGAATCAACCCTACTTGCCCTCGCAATCAGTATGACTGCTCTCTCGTTCTATCTAAACCGTACGACAAAAAACGCTAGGACAATGTTCCATGCCAGCCTCCTCTATCTTCCCGTTTTTATGTCTGGGCTCATGTTTCACCGTATTTCTGGTAACTCTCAGTGCCTATCAGTGGAAAATTCAGCGAGGATCGTTGAGCTTTGTTCTTCCGCTGAAAGTTGTGATCAAGAGACTGAAAATGCCGATTATCAAAGCAAGGCTAAGAAAGTAATTTCCAGTGCTCAAGCACGTCCACCCGTGGCATTTGCTTCGCTTGCTCCATTTCCTTTTTTGCCAGCTCCTTCATATCCCAACCTATGATTTTGTGACTGTTAAATTTATATTTCTTTTAATAAAGGTTAAAATATAAAGGTCACGAAGTTTTAATCCTGTTTATCAATTATATTTGCTAAATTTTCCTGTTTCTTCAGGGTGGAATAAGTAATGTTTGGTTGAATTTTGATTCTTTTATTTTTGCTTTGTATCAGTTGTATCAATTTTGCAAGTGGCTAAATTGATATGTTACATACGTCTTTTTGAGGAAAAAATCTGCACTTTCATCTGTGGATTATGTATGTCCCTATTGCTTTGTCTCATTTATCTGATTTTGTGGGTGTTTCACACACTTAGGTTGCGTTTGTTTTTTTATCTGAATCTGAAGTCTGAATCTGAAATCTGAAGACTGAATCTGAAGTCTGAAATCTGAATCTGAAAAATGTGTTTGTTTTTAGGTCTGAATATACTTCTGAATGAATGTATTTAGACTGATTCAAACTTCAGATTCAGAATTCAGACATACTCTACCTCTTAATCATTAAGAGGCAAATATGCCCGTTAACCTCTTAATCATTAAAAAAACAAACACTTTTTAATACCTCTTAAGTCTGAATGGTTCAAATTCAGACTTAAGAGGTAAAAACAAACGACCCCTTAGTATTTTGTAGGGGCACATATCCGTGTCTCTATTATTTATCCAAGTTATACCACAATGGCTATCTGGATATCTATCTTGGGAATAGGAAAAGAATAAAGCTACATATACACACTTTTCTACCCAATTTTCATATCCATTGCATTAAAATTTTATACCTTATTGTTGCGGGTTTCGTCAGGGTATAAAATACAATCTCTTGTTGCTTTGTTTTATTCACGGGTATAAAAAACGGATACCAAACCGTGTCAGTGTAGTTATACTAATAGGAAAATAATGTCTTGTCCCTTAACTAACTGTATATTTTAAACTTCTACCAAACCGGCCACAGTGACATTGTGTTTACTCTAGGAGATGCCCCCACTCGACAATTGAAATGGTTGTCACATCAGCATCAGCGTTGGTAGTTTTCAACAACTTTTTTAGGTTAAGCGATCTTGCCGGTAAATACTAATGTTGATCATTGCTGACATGGTGGTTGGTGATGAGGCAGTTTTCAACAATTTTTTAAGGCGATGTTTCAACGTCTTTTATCATTATTGACAGAGAGATTATTTTAGAAATAGATTAGGCTTAAATGTTATTGTTTGCTATAAAATATTTAGCATTGGCTTCTACTTTTAACATGTAATATTTTAGCTATTATTACCAGGCTTCAAAATTGGAGACTCACTTTCAAAGTGGGTCATCTTGATTTATTGAAATATTAAAATAATATGGGTTTAATTATTTTTAATGTTTCATTCAACATCACTTTTCTACGTTCATAGTATATAACTAAATTTGGGTATCAGTCTATAGGAGCATTCATCTACGTTAAGGAAAGGGCTTTTTATTTAATCTAACTAACATGTAATTCGCGCGATACGAGAGCATTTTAGAGAATTAACTTGAACAATGATACAATAACTCAATCATACGCGTATCTCAAATTTTTTCCAGAATATAAGTATAGATAGGGTGCCACAATACTAAAGTAAGTTGTAATATTTAAATATAATAAACAACTTTCAAAATGAAATGAAATGATAATAAAAATCAGCTAAGAACATATCACACAATACAAATTCAAAGAAACATATAAAACATCTATTAGAGCAACCCTTACGGGTACTGCAAATTTACACACTACTAGTGTAAATTTAGATGTGAAAAAAGACGAAAATTGCTACCCGCAGATAGTTAAAAGGGCAAAAATACAATAAGTCAACTGAAATAAGTCAAAACGGCGTCGTTTTGGCTGGGAAAATCCAAACCTTGCGCGGAACATCATGTTCCGCCTAAGGTTCTTCCAATTTCGATTTTGCCCCCCAAATGTCTTAAGGCTTTTATGTTCTTCCCCCAAATTAATTACCTCAACTCCCACCTACATTTCAACTACTAAATTAAATCCAACAACCCTATTTAAATCAACCCACCGTAAATATTTTTTATCGCTTCAAAAAAAACAACAACAGCTTCGACCGACCTATACGCAGGTAAATCCTCTGATTTTTTTTCCTTGTAAATTATTTATTTGTTCATTTTAATATTCTATTTAATTACTTAATTATTACTTAATATTATATTTATTTAGTTAGAGCAATCCTTATGTAAAGAATATCAGTAATTATTTTTCTTAAATAATATCTTATTACAATTAGTAAATATTAAATTATTTGTTATGTATTTGTCTGGTATATTTGTTATGTATTTGTTATTTAAGTGAATGTTTATAATAAATTAATTAGTAAATGTTTAATTATTTGTTAGGTTTTTGTACGGTCCTTTTTATAACAAATTATTTAAGTGAATGTTTATAATAAATTATTTAGTCAATGTTTAATTATCTGTTATGTTTTTTTCGATTCTGTTTATAAGAAATTATTGAAGTGAATGTTTATAATAAATTAGTGAATGTTTATACAGAATTATTTAAGAAATTATCTGTTTCTTTTATGTTTTTTAAATAATTTCTAATTGTGTATTTGTAACTGACGTATTTATTAGGTATTTAGTAATTATCATGTAAATTTAGTAATTATCTGATGTGTTAATGTTCTCATGTAAATTTAATAATTATCATGTAAATTTAATAATGTAAAGTTATCATGTAAATTATCATGTAAAGTTATCTACTTGTTATGTTTAATTTTTGTTGTGTCAACAACCCTATTTAAATGAATGTTTTTGTTCGGTTCGATTTTGTTTTTTTTATGTTTATGTTTTTAAGAAACTATTTAAGTGGATGTTTATAAAAAAAAATAGTGACTGTTTATAAAAAAATATTTATGAAATTATCTATTTGTTCTGTTTTTTAATAAATTATCTGTTTTGTTATTTTTTTTAAATAATAATATGTTCTATTTTTGTAAAGATTTCTTAAATTGCAGTGTTGATAATGGAACAAATTGGAAAAAAATTTAGACGGGCTGTTGGGGCTAGAAAGTCTCGAAAAATGGGAGAAGGTAGTCGAGAGGCCGAAACTACTACTGTCGAGCGACCTATAGTTTTTGAGAACTATAGGCGTATAGTGGACGACGGAGATCACATTAAACCTTTTCCGGACACGGAAACAAACGGCAACTCAATAAAGATGCGTGACAATTGACATAGTCTTAGAGCTACATACAAATATTTAAAAACATATCCTGAGGTTATACAGGTTATACACCGTAGCGGTTGGGGAGAATTGTTGGATGCTCAAATTCCCAAGACAAGTTGGGGATTGGTACAAGCGCTCGGTGAGCGTTGGTGGGACATAACCAACACGTTCCAACTACCAACTGGGGAGCTGACCATTACTCCTTATGATTTTACGATTTTGACTGGTTAGTTTCTGCATATAAAAAATAAATTCAATATTAACATTGATTAGTACATTAATTAAATTTACAACTGATTGTTATCCTTCCCATCTTGCAGGTATTCCTATCGGAAGCGGTCCTATGGTACCGATGAGTGATATAAAATACTTGATTGTACTTGACGGAAAAACTCAAATACGGGGTGACATTATACATAGATACTTTCCCGGCATTGAACCAAATTACAGTGATTCCTGTGGGGTGAAAGTGTCGAGCTTAAATAAGTGGTTTGAGGCATAAAGTTAAATACTGTGATTGTTGGCCCTGAAGACATTGCTAGGGTTTTTTTATTTTTTTGTGTGGGACATATTTTTTTCCGACCGCAAGAGACAGCGTTCCTATTGGTTGGTTGGCTGCTTTGGAGGATTCGGAGATTGTGGGATCATACGATTGGGGTTCGGCAATTCTAGCTCGCATATACTACTCTCTCCATCTCTTGTCAAGATGTCGCGTAGACTCTATGAACTGTTTTTGGCAACTCATATTGGTAAGTGTAAACAAGTGATATTATATGTTTTAAATAAAAAATTTATGGTTTAATAATAATCATTTTTGTATTGCAGTTTTTCGGGTTTGAATATATACAGCGGGCGTGTCCCTTATTGAGGGAAGATACAGGTGACTGCTGGCCTAGGATTAATCGATGGAAGAAAGAAAATCGGTTAAATCGTAAGGAGACAAAGGGCTCAATCCAATATAATTTTCCCACAGCCCAGAGTCAGATTGAAATGCGATCGCCAGGTTCAATCAATTGGCTACCTTACTCGGGGTCTACTGTGGAGATGCATGCCTACGTTCAACATGCGAAGTACATATCGCTGAAACAATGCGTTCTTATGGATCCTCAATATGGGGGGGTATATTACTTGGGTGATTGATGCCGCCGACAGATCACCGGTGAAATTTGCATACCAAATGACCCTCCGCCGCAAATGATGAGGATACCCTTTCACCATGATAGGCATGGGATTATTATTGACGAGATGGACCCCAGCGTATCTATTGTTTCCCAACCCATGTATGACCGTTACTGGAAGCAAGTGTCCCTAGGCCTTGTAATGCCACCCCTATATCGAGCAGTCAACACGGATGTCATAAGTCCCAGCGCACTGCCATACCACATCCAAATACCGACTGTCCCTTCACAGGCACCTGTCGCTTATGAGACTCCCATAGGTCGGGTACATCCCACTCTACCCCAAATGACTTGGGATCTACCGTTTTGCAGTCCTGCAGGTGTACCCATATTGATTCCGGTTCCACGGCCAGACAGGATTGCTGTCGATGAAGAATTGCCCACATACGATGACCTCTTATTTATTAGTCGGGAATTCTCAGATTATTGGCAATCATCGAGACCCATCGCTCTTGGTGCAGCCATGCATCTTAATAACTATTGGAGTCATGAGTTGGATATAGCTACAAGGAAGCTCCAAGAGTTGGGTGTATCTCACGAGCGAACTGCTCCCCCGCCTAATTTCTTTAGTGGTACAACCTCGGCCTTTTACAACCCCACAGAAGATCCCCGACCTGCGACCACAATATATCGACCGCACATGGATGATATTGGTGCCCAAGAAGATACTAGCCAACCTGGTCCATCAACGCAAAATTATGACATGTATGATGCTGTAAATTTGGATGATGTAGATTGGGATTTCGATAATTAATATTAATATGTTTTGTAATGTTGTTATTTATGTTGTTATCTTTATTATTAATGTTGTATTGTTAAGATTGACGCAAATTCATTTCACAATATGAAGCTTCATTTCACAAATTCATTTCATAAATTTAGAGACTGTTCAGAATAAAAATATAAATGAAAATGAAGATAGTGTTTTGAACCATTAATTCCGTTACATTTAATTTAACAATAAACAAGATATTAATAAACATGCAATGATTCAAAATTCTCACCAAACGTGCGAATGTATGAATTCACCGCCTCCTCATATGGATCGTCTTCCTCATCCAATGGTTGCATATCTTGTTCAACCCTATTGAAAATGTTATCAAATTCCACGATGTCGTCTTTAATTTCCAACCATCGATCCATCAAGTTACGCGGGCTCTGATAATCATGCCTAGGTAGCAACTCATGATATTTGTCGGCAATTATTTCCCAAGGGGTTCGTAGATCATTAACTTGGCTAATCTCACAACCAAAAAGACCGCGTGGAAATGAATCTATCAAGGCTTCAGCCAAGAACTCATCAATCACATCATCGAGCTAGATCTTCCGCCCTAGATTATCCGCCAAATGTGATCCGAGCTACATCTTCCGCTCTAGATATTCCGGCCAAGATTATCCACCTAATGTGATCCGATCTACATCTCCCGCTCTAGATATTCCGTCCTACATTGTCCACCTATTATAAATATTACAACCTATTATACTTTAAGTTCATCAACATATTACAACCTATTATAAATATAAGAGCACCATATTCTCTTTACTGATCAAACGTCATACCACAGTGAGATGGAAGAATACGAAGAAATACAAGCCATGCAAATCGCCCAGTCAAATGTAGCCAAAAAGAAAAAGAAAATAGCTATGGGCCATATGCAACAAATTCAAAATATGGCCCTTCATAACATAGTTTGTGATTCCCATGAGGATCAAACGAGGAGGACGATATGTCGGACCATAGAGGTGGGCCATGATAGACTAATCGCCGACTACTTTGGTGAAGCATCGGTATACAAAGACTACCATTTCCGGCGACGTTTTAGAATGAATCGAGCCCTATATGTACGTATTCATGATGCTGTATGTAGTTACGACTCCTGGTTCATACAAAAACCAGATGCACTTGGTCGTCTTGGCCTGTCCTCGCATCAAAAAATCGTTTCTGCTCTGCGAATGTTAGCATATGGGTCTTCTGCTAATATAAATGGAGAGTACCTGTGTATCGGAGAATCGACAACCCAGAAGGCATTGGTCCGATTATCCCTTGCCATTGTGGGGATATTTGGCCCGGAGTATAACAGAAAGCCTACTGCTCTCGATGTGCAAAGGCTTACCGAACAAAATGCGGCGCGTGGATTCCCCGGAATGCTGGGGAGCATAGACTGCATGCATTGGGAGTGGAAAAATTGTCCAACCGAATGGCATGAGCAATATACTGGACATAAAAGGTCACCGACAATTATACTAGAGGCGATAGCATCACATGACCTTTGGATATGGAGGTCATTTTTCGGGATGCCGGGTAGTTGTAATGATATTAATGTATTGAACAGATCAAGAGTTTTCTCCGATCTTGTCCGCGATGAGACTCCACTAATCCAGTTTGAGATAAATAACAACGTATATGATATGGGATATTTTTTAGCGGATGGCATTTATCCTCCTTACGCTTCATTGGTGCAAACTTTTAAAAGGCCAACCAACCAGAAGGAAAAACTTTTCGCTCAAGTGCAAGAGGGGGCAAGAAAAGATGTGGAACGAGCGTTTGGTGTCCTGCAACTTAGGTTCGCATTTGTTCATACGCCGACAAAACTCTGGAGCAAGGATAAATTGTCATCTATTATGCATTCGTGCATCGTAATGCACAACATGATTGTTGAAGACGAGAGGCGTGATTGTGATTGGAGAGAGAAATACGACTTCCCGCCTGACCCGGTTCCTATGTTTCGAAACTCTCTCGAGCATTTACAGCTACGTGCAGATCTCGTTGAACACGTTTGGGAAAAGTTTTGCCAATAACAGTGTGTGATTTTACACAATTTATGTTTCTTTTCTAATGTTGTTATCTTTATTATTAATGTGGTATCGTTAATATTGTACCTAACTAATGTTTATGTATGGAAATTTGAAACAAATTCATTTCACAACCCATAAAATCATATTACAAAGTAGATCAAACGATAAAAATAAATAACATGTTACATACTCAAAAGCATAGAAATTTTAAAATCCAGATTGACCTCCGTGTGGTGGATAGTTTGGAAAGTTTGATTGTCCCCGTGCTTTGTTGATTATATTAAGCACGAGGTATTCATGGTACTCCTTCTGGATTGAATTCATGTTTGAGGTGTCAGTGCTAATAATTTGTTGATCAAGCAATATTTGTTCACGCATATCTTTCCTCTCCATAGCCAATATACTGCGTTCGTTGAGCTCCAAACTTCGCTCCTTAAGTTGCAGTGAACGGTTAAGCCCCAAACGGGCCTCTTCGTCATGTACACGATCAACCTGACATGATCGCTCAAATGATTCATTGAATGAAGAGCAACTATTCAGTATTTCTCGGTTCACCTCAATGTTTGTAGCCTTCGCTTTTCCTTTAGCCCGTTGCTTCATCTCTTTCCTTCCAGGTGGCCTCGGATAAGGCATTTCTATATCAACTTCTGCCCCATCTTTGGAATTTCCTTGGTGAAACCCAATATTCAGACTTCCTTCAGTTTCTGTCGCACCCGTCATTGGCGAATCAAAATGAAATTGAGGGGAGTCTAAAAAAGTTTGGGAAAGTTGAAATTTGTGGAGTTCTTTTAAAATTTGGTAACAAGATTCAAAATTAAATGATTTTCCCTTGTTCTCTCGCTGGAATGCTAGATTAGCCGCAGTAACCTGACAAAATACCACAATGTATTTTTATTAACTCCACAAGCAACTGATTTACAAGAAATAATATTTAAAATAAATTACAAAAGGTAAAAGTTATTTTACCCAGTCTGTGTTAACAGTCCCACTAGCACGATTTGTCATCGATGCATCTTTCAATTTAGAAACATATAACATTACGTGTTTCGAAATTTTGCTGTACCGGGTTTGTAGGCTGGCGCCCGTCCGACGTTCTGTGATACCCGTCGTTGTGTTATATTCTTCGGCGACCGCATCCCAAAATAATGTGCTAGGTCGATTAGTTCCTCGTAAACCATCATTTGTTTGATTTACATAAGCGGTGCATAATACTTCATCGTCGTGTTGAGACATATTTTGACCTCGAACCATTGTAAAATAATCACAAAATATATTAATGCAAATATAAAAATTTTATAAAAATTTTTGGTAAAAAAATTAATATATATTGCAGCTATAAAAAAAATATTTGATAATAATTTAAATGAAGATATTAGAGAGTAGAGACTGTTTCGAATAAAATTCTAAATGGAAATGAAGATAAAATTCTAAATGGAAATGAAGATACTAGATAGGGTTTAAACCTGCTATTTATAAAAAAAAAAAAATAGCCGTTGAATAAATAGAGCCGTTTAAAGCTCGGAATAATTTGGGGGGGGCAAAGTTGAAATAGAGGAAATAGAGGAAAAGGCCGCTTTACCTTTTTTTTTTTTTTTTTTTTAATATATTTCTTGCGCGGAACATGATGTTCCGTTTAGGCAGCGGGACCCACAAAAAACTAACTAGTGGAATTCTATCTTTGTTATTTTTTACACTAGCGATGTCTAAATCTGGCCTTTTACCCTACCCATAACATTCACATATACCGCATTTATACGGGTTTACCTTACCCGTAAGGGTTGCTCTTATAATACCAAAAGTGCAAATTTCCTTATTTCCATATCTAAATGGTATTACCCACCCCATCTCCATACTACAAACACGTAGGAGTGAATGACTGGTGTTAATTCTTAAAAACTTTTGTTTGCAATTTATTTTCAAATCTAAATATAATATAAATGAAGTAAAAATTATTTAAAAGATTTTAATAGTTATTTTTGAATTTATGAATGCCTAAAAGTGGAGTTTGAATTATATCATATAAATATGAACATCACTTTAAAAAGTCTTCAACAATAAAAAAAATACTACATATAAAAAAAAACATTATAACACTCATTTTTTCTTATTATTATCCTGGGTGAGTATGTTAAATTAGAAAATATTGTATTATGAACTTAGCTTAAATTTTTCACAAGAAAAATTCTTATAAAACATCCATCTCAATATAAGAAAAACTGAGCAGCACTAAATCCTCTATCTCAATTCTAATAAAAACATCCATCTCAATTCTTAGCTTTACAAGAATTGCACTAAAACCTCATTTACTTCATAATACACCATCATAACAGGGTGATTTTCTTGAGAACTAGACCCAATCGAAAAGTAAACGTCAAAGAGTTGGTAGTTTATTGTTGTGATTTTCTTCTGCCAAAAAAAAAAAAAAAGGCTTGATACTACACCATCATAACTGGGTGACAATGCAAGACCTCAAACAGCTTGTTACTAAAAGTCTATAAAGCTTGTGAACAATCAAAACTAAATCGTTTTTACTTTGTGTGTATTGGATTGTCTAAATTGAAGAAAAACAGATTTCTTTAACAAATAATGAAAATGGTATAAGAAGAAGAATCAAATAACAGATGAAGACGTGGATCACTATTCATCACTCTATAATAAAGCGGCTTATGAATAAGAAAATGGGTGTCCCTTTTATTAGTTTAGGGTAAATGGAAAGTGAGAGAGAACAATGATGGGTCTATTTTTACAATTTCATTTCTATGATGGTCACCAAAGTTGTGTGAATAGAGGTTTATAAAGAAACAAAGAATACAAAGGAGATAATGAAAAGGCAGGAGAAAGAGGGAGAAATGGGAAAAGGCGGAAGAATGGGTGGACACCTTATTGGTTGACAAGACTTAACTATACTATTTCGTTTCATAGTTATAAAATAAATAGATAATTATTACACATAAATAAAAGATGCATTAATTGCTATTAATACCTCTAATACGATAAGTATAACATAGATGAGATGCTTTTTTTGTCATCATGTCAATCCTTCTACTACCCTTAGAGCTCGTTTGGGAGTTTTGAAGAGAAAAGAAAGGAAACGAATTTTTTTTTAGGAGAGAAGAAAAGAAGGGAAAGTTTATAAGAGAGAAGAAAAGAAAAGAAAAGAAAGGAGTTTAGGAAAGAAAAGAAAATAATTTTCTTTCTTGCGTTTGGGAGATTGGGAAGAAAATAACTTTTTTAAGAGGAAGAATGAACAATTCATTAAAAAACTTTCCTTTCTCTTCATTTCTTTTCGATTTGGAAAGAAAGTTTTGAAGAGAAAAGGAGATAATTTTTTTTAAAAATTTGTCTTTTTTTTTCTCTACTTTTAAACTCCCAAACGAGAAAAAATCACTTTCTTTCTTACTTAAACTCCCAAACGAAGGAAAGGGAATACACTTTCCCTTCCTTTCATTTCTTTTCTCTCCAAAATAGAACTCGCAAACAAGCCCTTAGGTCCCATCGCCTCTCCATCTGTCCGTTTATCTACCTCGATTCTCTTTATACTGTAATCCATCTTTCCTTCCAATCAAACACTTTCCCTTCTCGATTTTAATATAATCTTAAGGAAGCAGTTGAAGTCATTTAACCCATTTTTATTGTTCCTATTCATAACAGTGGGAGAGAAGAATGGAGTAGAAGTGAAATCGTGGTGATATTGGTGGGCGCACCTGATAGTTGAACCTTCCTTGGGTTTGTTTCTTCCAGATCAATCTTTCTCTCTCTCTCTCTCACTCACTCACTCACTCACTCACTCACTCACTCACACACACATTCACTGATACCATGAATAAATAACCTAGGTTTGATGAAATATTACGCTGAACCTCATTCATAAGTTCCATGCGATCGTAAGCATTATATTTGGTCTTTATGATACAGTGGCCATTACAGAGTTTTAGAGTGCCAATTTTTTTAGATGGGATCAAGATTTATTGACTTGAATTAAAGCGTCAAATTGGAAATATTCGATAGTTGTGTAGTATCGGTGGAGCTGTTATGGAGCGTATAGAATTTTGCAGTCTTATATACAAGCTATTAATAAGACCTTATACCTTTTAGCACTATCCTTCTTTTATGGGACCAAAGAATTAGTAGTGCAACTGATGTTTTTCTCCTTCTTAGGAATCAAATCAAATCACATCTAATATCATTTGTATGCATAATGAAAAGTATTTGTAATGTTATTTAGGTCGTGATTGGATGCTTGGAATTGGAATTGAATTGGAATTCTAATTCCATAGAAATAGAATTCAGGTTCTGTTTGCGAGCCCAATTTCAAGTCTTGGAATTAGAATTGAAAGGTCGAATTTCAATTTTATTGTTTGATACATAAAAAAACCCATAAATTTGAAATTCATTCACAATTCCACGGGGTTCAATTCCATAATATGAATTCTATACCTTCTGAAGGGATTTTAAAAACCAATTCCATTTGGAATTGGGCTCGTGGCACACACTAAAACACGAGCAAAACAAAACCCTCTTATTCCTCTCACTCCTCCCTCTCTCTGCCCAACCCCTCCCAACATCTTCCTCCTTCCTCTCCAGTAGATCTCCGACAATAGTTTCCTCCCTCTCTCTTCTCGTGTATATATATATATATATATAGGGAGAGGTTCACAAGTGGACCAAAAGAATGGACTTTTTAATGGAGCTTAACAAAAAACACATAATAACACATTAATTTTAATTCCTATAGTGTAATTGGTCCGCGCCAGCGGCACCAAATACGCGTGTCGATCGATCCCCCACCCCCCCCACTCACCCCACTCCACCCCCCACCCTCCCACCCCCACCCCCACCCCCACCCCCATGGCAGCCCTGCTGTCATAAGGGCTGCCACAAGGGCTGCTTTGGTGATGGTGGTGGTTGGGGGGGGGGGGGGGCGTAGTGAGGTGAAGGTGTGGTCTCGGGTGCCGCTGGCGCGGACCAATTACACTATAGAAATTAAAATTAATGTGTTAATATGTGTTTTTTGTTAAGGTCCATTAAAAAGTCCATTCTTTTGGTCCACTTGTGAACCTCTCCCTATATATATATATATATATATATATATATATATATATATAGGAGAAGGATCACAAGTGGACCAAAAGAATGGACTTTTTAATGGACTTAACAAAAAAGACTAATAACCCCCTAATTTTAATTCCTTGGTGTAATGGGTCCGCGCCAGCGGCACCCAATAACCGAGACTTATTAGTCTTTTTTGTTAAGTCCATTAAAAAGTCCATTCTTTTGGTCCACTTGTGAACCTCTCCCTATATATATATATATATATATATATATATATATAATCTTCGGCAGATACGAAATATACATAAGCTCGAGCAGGTATTGAAGAGATTCTACATAAAGATGAGTTATAAGTGTTGTACAGGCTAACCATTAAGGGTGGATTATTGGTGTAGTCAAGGAAGTCCATGCTGAGACAATTTTTTTGTACCGATTTATTATTTTCTATCCTTATTTGATGTGTCTTTTGGATTCAAGTTGGCCAGTATTGCAATTGATGGAGAAAAGTTTAATTAGTCTCTTGTTTTGACATTTTATACGAGTCATTTATAATTAATGGAGAAAATTTCAGATACAATTAATAATGTTCATGGAAGGATTTCTATTTGAAGCTACGAATTGAAAATGTTAAAGGACGGTGTGTTTTAGAGGCAATGTCCTTTTTCTCCTTTCATTTTCTTATATAACAAATTCAACTAAAGAATTTTTCCCCCCTAAGCACAAGAAAAACATATACCCATCATCTCAATTTTTAGTTTGTACTTTCTAAGTAAGTCTATTTTTGTAAGTGACAGTTTTAGACTTTTATGGAATCGAAATCTATGGATTATGTTTCAATTGAAAGAAATTATAAAAGCAGTTCAGTGATAATGAGGATAGTGCATTTTTTCATTTATTATTTCAATATGCTTTGCAGAAATATTTAGTGTCCAATCCCTGCTAAAATACTTTGGCAGTGTTAGAATAATATTGTAACCCTTGTAATAATATTGCAACCCTAAAATAGTGATAATATATCAATAATAGTGAAAATATAAAATAATATTGAAAATATAAAATAACACTGCAACTTATAATATAATAGTTCTAAGTAACATTAAGGACTGTAGCTCAAAGTATCAGTCAATCCCAACCAACACCAACTTTTGTAAGGAAAATAAACAAAATCATTAAATAAAAATATACATTATGCTTTCTTCCCTTGTTAAATTTTATTTTGGGTACAAGTACGTAAAGCTTCTTGCTCCATCATGCGAGTTTTTAATTTTCTTGGTAGAAGTTTAGTTTAGAAAGTTATATGTTTAGCCTATTGTTATTACTTTTTTTGGCTCTCATATGTTGTTGGATCTTTGCAATGGTGCATTATACTGAGAAATATAAGGTGACTAAATCTCTAAACATTAGAATGCCTTAAATTATGTGCCACATTAGTGTTATGATCTGTGTTTATCAACTTGATTATGGATATGAGTGAGAATTTTTTTTTCGACGCATATAGTTTTGAAATAAATTTAGAATATTTTTTAATTTACTCCAATGTTTTTCCATAATGAAAATATGTCCAACATGAATACGGTTTCAATTTTTTATGCAAAGGGTCTTTGGAGAAAATGGGTTTTGTGATATCCTGCCTATTTAAATACCGGGTGATAAATTCTTTATAAAAATAAAACATGAATCTCATCTGGTTCATTCTTAACATCACCGTCGAAAACATTTTTAAAAGTTTACTAACCATTTAGTATTCAAAAAGCCGATGCCAAATTTTATTATTTTATTAAACAATAATAACATGAGGAAACAAATACAACAGTGATAAATATTTGAACCATCACAAGATAAATAACTGAATAAAAATAATACCGAATAAACCATCGGTTCCCAATACAAAAGTGCAACTAAACATCTAATGAAATCAAACTGAGTCCACAAATACAAAGTCTGATAAACTGAATTAAAGAAATAGCTGAAGGGACAACATGCCTAAATGGAATAATTGAACTGCATCCTACTCTAGGAATGAAGTGACTCAGGCGTCTAATCCAAATCCTGCAAGTATCCACAAGTGCTGCAGCTACGCCTCCCTGGAATAGATATTCATCTTGGCGTCCTTATAGCTGAACACCTAAAAGGTTTTGAAATTATTTTGTAAGACGAGTTAGAGACTAAGAAAACCTTTTGAAAATATTTAGCAAGTATTCATCACACCCTAAAATTAATTATTGATTACAAGTGTTGACTCAACGCAAATTTTCTTGTGTTCCCCACCTCTCAACTAATGTACACGCCTAACGTCTCCAACCTAGCTATGCTACCCAACCTAACTAGGTTTCGTCAATAGCTAACTATCCACTAACATATTTAGCTCACTCATACCACCCATACAGTGCGCTACAAGGTCCTAATCTTTATTCATTAGTCCTCAGTTAAATATCTTTTTAACTTTCCCCGTACCACCCATACAGTACGCTATCGTAATAATAACAATTAACATTACCTCATAGGTTATTAATAAACCATAAATAACATTTCACGTATGTTATGAATAAGATTGCTATACTTAAATCGTTTTTAGATATACGCTATTTAACTTCACTACTATCACCCACTAAGTAGATTATGTCATAATTACATCACTTTTAGATATACACTATCTAACCTTCCTACATTACACACAAGTAGGATAAATACACATGCATGTATATATGTATGACACATTTTATATATACATCTCCAGCATTCTCGGGCTAAGAACCGCGGTGCAAGTATGCATACTATGCTATCGAGTCCTGGTACATCACATACTAAATCAAGCACTATCAGTTCGGATATCACACTCGAACCATAAATCAAAGCAACACATATTGGAGGCAAACATAGTTCTAAATCTTTGGGCTACGCACACACCTAAAGCACCCAAATGATCGGTCACACTATCATACACAGAAGTAGTGCTCAGTCCCTAAGTTCTATGTTCTGAAGTACAAGTCTAAAATCCACCCAATGGGCTCATTAGGATAAGACTGTCCATGATTCCGTAGGCAGCGTAGGTATGTTCACACACATAAGAAAGCCCATACTAGGCATTCACATAACCTATCCATATGTCGCATATAGGCATACACACAACCTATACATATAATCCGTATATGTATACACTTAACCTATAAGCATAATCCATATAGGTATACACTCGACCTATAAATATAATCCATACGTAATATATCTCTCGAATACTCAACAAATTATCGATATGCGATTATAACTCTCTATCGCATTTCCCCGAATATTAATCCCTACCCGAAGGGCCCTAATTACCCCTTTAAGTTATTTCAGTAGTTACTTCACTCATACTCTACTAATCTAAGTCATAGGTTCACTCATCTCTCCGTGACCCATTTCAAATCCAGTCCATTCAATAACTATGCACATGTTCCCAATTATCCCTAGCCTCATCTCATCTCAATTTATGTAAACCTAATCCCCACAATAGGCCTACTGACATTCGATATAATTCTCTTTATCATTTAGAGGTGATCCAAAAGTCCCCCGTTAATTATTCGCAAATTCTATTATTTAAAAGGAAAATTTTTACAAACTCTGGCAAACTGAATCGATTCAAAAAGTAGCAGATGCTTCTTCTTACTTATGCAAATGCCTTTTCACCATTTTTAATCCAGCAAACCTTCATGTAATCACCCCAAACTCCATTATGATTCGTTCCAAAATTATATAAGGGTATATGAATCAATTCTAATGAATCTTTATCACCGAAACATCATTAAATCCTAAAATTCTAAAGATTTCTTTAAGGTTCTTCTACCCAAAACCCTAGTTTATGTTCTTCAGGCATAACCAGTATTCTTCCCCGATTTCTTCAATAAAATTTACACATGTAAATCTGATATCGTCCTCTACATATGTGGAATCACTCTACATACATTCATATCCCAATTTATGAGTTTTAATCACTATAAATCTCAAGAACACAATTTAAAATCATGAAATTATAATCCCCACACTACATGGGTATTATAACTAAATCAAAATATGCAAGATAAAAACTTGCTTAGAATTATAGGTCCGATTCTCCGCAAAAAAAGGTGTTGGGATTGTGTTCCTCTCCTCCCGATCTAAATTCCGGTGGTGGTGGTGGTGATGCAAAAAGGGTGTGAGACGCCTTAGAATTATTCTCTTCCTCCTCTAACGGCCTCTCTGTATTTTGGTAACTTCTAACTCTAACTCCCTTAACATAACTGATGATATAAACCTCTTAATTTCGCAGGTCATTTTTTCCAAGAAATCCAAAAAACCAAAACACCCTTCCGGGGTGATGGTTTGACCCAAAAATATCGCGGGACCCTATCCGAACGAGTACCCTTTTCTAACTATTTCGACCCTTACAGACATACTGGCGCACTCGAAATGACCATTTGAATGACCCATAATTAAATTACATTTTGTCTCATAAATTCAAGTACTGACCTGACTGACATGTGCGTCCCGACTGAATTACTGTGACTGCCGCATTTCTCACTCATGATAACCATAATGCATTCTTACTCATTTATTACCCGTTCACTAAGTAATACTCAGTATAATTCATACAAATAAATATCAACCCTTATCACGTTAAAAATATTTATTTTAATCCGAATTAATTTCTCATTTTAATTTAATTAATCTCCATATAAAAATCATTAAAATTTATGGGGGGGTTACGTACTCCCCCCTTACAAAGGAATTTTGTCCTCGAAATCGGGGTAAGATCAGTACTAATGGTCTCAAAACTTCCTCACATGGTATCCACATCTTTCTAAAGCTTGGAACTTTACGTTGTGCCTGGTACCCCTTCCCTAATGGTACTCTTTAGTCAGACGGTCTATACTCTACCATTCTAAGTAGTGATTAATCCGCCCTAATCAGTTTACTCCGAAGTACTCCTTCATTTCCCTAACCATTTCACCTTTTCCCCTGCGAAGCCAGTTACCTTTCTCCTAAGAATATTCCAATGTGATTGGGCTAATATTCTAACGGCTATACCATTTACTATCCTGGAAAAGGTTCCCTATTCCCTAGCTGCCAACTTCCCCCCTTTAAATCCTATACTCCCTTTATGGGAGATATCTGCAATCATACCTGACTATTCACGTCAGACTTTTTTCATCTACAGTTGGTTAAGACGCAATTCTTGTCATTTTACTCCTCTGCTTAGAGTAGTTCCTGATTATCCTAAAAAATCTAAAATGTACGTTCCTTGTACTTTTCAACACTATAATCACCCCTTTTCGTGTACTCTTTGGTTTTTGGTGACACGCCTTGATCACAATGCAACTACATTATCTTTGTCTCGTTCTAGTTCCGCCTCAAGTTTACCCATGCATCTACATTTATTTTCTCGTTTTAGTTCTGCCTCTAATTTACCCATACATTCTCTTAGTCTCGAATGAGGCATCTAACGACTTGGGCTCTAACTTTCGTTGTTATCTCGTTAGAAAGGGTCGTTCAAACGAGGTCGTTGGAACGAGATCATGTAAGGATATAAAATTCCAATTGAGTTCCTGTATTGTTTTGACTTAATTCCGTGAACAAAACTATGCTTGTAATATGTCATAGGGAGAATTTTATTTTGTCACGATCCCACTCGGCTTTTGACGTATTGAAGAAATTGAAGACGTTGCGGCAAAGCTTCAAAGAATTAATCATGCCGATGCTTAATTGGTGCAAGTTTTATCGTCTTCAAAGATAATTTCATTTCGAGATCACTCAGGCATGAATGCATATAATTTATGGTGCTCGGAATTATTTTTATAAAAGATAGGGATGTATTTTTTATAAATAAAAATGTTTTAAATGTTTTAAAAGTGTTTTAAAGGTTTAAACTACGTTTTATGATGATAAGCTCGTAAAAGAGTTTGACATTTTTGGATCTCTCATTGGAAGAGACGTTTTTATCAAAAAGTCAAACTGTCGCGCTGTCGTTCTAACAACATCCAATCTCGTTCGAACGAGATGGGATGTCGCTCGAACGAGTTCCTCAAGTCGTTCGAACGACACGTTTTTCGAGGCGGCATATAAATCCTATTTAAATAGTGTTTTCATCATAATTTCATAAGTGTGCTTTCTGGAAAAGAGTTTTACGAACCAGAACATTGTTTGCACATGTTTTCTAAGGTTTACAAAGCGTAAACACATCCTTAGAGTTTGCAAAGATCCGAGTTATCATTATTATATGTTTAAGTGATCTTGCTGCACCAAAGTTGTTTGTTCTACACATTGAACATCAAAGGGTTTTGCGGTGAAGAAGCGACGGACATCGTGTTCGACATTGTAGACGTATCAAGGCCATATCGATGGACACCGAGACATACGTGGACGCGTGTGTTGTGGACAGGTATCGTGGAAGATGAAATTTCTACGTGGGCACTATTAAAGAACGGTTGAAGATCAGAAGGAGCGTCAAGAACCGTGGGGATCGAGTCTTAGTGTAAGGCTAATTTGTCTTTGTAAAACCATTGTTCACAGTGATTGTCTGGCTTGGGCCGTCCGAGGTTGTTTTCCCGTTTTGGGTTTTTTCCTTGTACATCCGGCGTTGTGAGTATTCTTTACTTTACTTTACTTGCTTTAATCACTAGATGCATGTTTAGGATTAATCAAGATAAAACTGGTTTAAAGTAAGAATTGGGTTTTCACAACTTGGTTTGGTGCTTAATTAAAAGTTGGATCTTTTTTCGGAGAAAAAATGGTTTGAAAGAAAACACATATATATCGGGCCACTCACACTTCACAGATCAGGGTCATTCGAATGAGGGATCTGATGACTTGAGTGCTGAAATCTCGTTAGTAGAGCCGTTCAAATGAGGTCGTTCGAACGAGATATAGAGGTCGTTCGAACGACCGACATCAGGTTTGATAAGCTTATCCTTTTGGTGTGTTGTCGCGACGTGGGCCGTCGAATGTAATGACGTGTAGAATTCTAAGTAGCCCATATCAAATGTGGGGTAAAAGACTATATTATCCTTGGCTTTAAGAGTTGGGTGTGAGGTTGTTTAGGGAATTTAACCGTCTGAGGGTTTGGAAAATGTTTAAGTGGGAGTTAGCCCATTTGGGCATTTTATATAAGAATTTCCTCTCTCTCTCTAGCCTTGAGAGATGTCCCACCTCCAACCACCACAAACCACCCTACACCACCACTCTTCCAACATAGGCCACCACCAAACCACCACTCTTCCACATTTTCATAATGTATCCAACCCCAAAACATCCATTTTCACCATGATAAGGAGGAGCTACGAATTTGGAGATTTTGTTGGAGGTTTTTGGAGAATGAAGATGGAGATTTTCTTGGAGAAGATGAAGTGGGTCTTGCTTGGAGTTCAAATGGAGCTTGTTGGAGGAGCTTTTGGCAACCCCTTTAAGACCACCTTTGGAGGTGGGGGTTGCTACTCCTACACGAACACTCTTGCCACCATTGGAGACCTTAGAGATGAGTGAAACTCTACTCTTAGATTAAGAATTTATTTGTGTGTTTTTAGTCTTGATTGTTGGAATATTAAGAGTAGGATGTTTGTGATGGATTTTCTAGTAGAAATAATAATAAACATTTTTATGGAATAAAAATGTTGGGAAATGTTATTTTTGTTAAAAATAAAGAATAGATAATTGTTTAAAGGATTTGAAATAATAAAAGTGGGTATTGAGAAAATGGTGTATTTTTTAGTAATTTTAATGAAAAATATTTTATGGAATAAAATGTTGACAAATAAATATGACTTTGTTAAAAAATGATATTTTGTTAAAAATAAAAAATAAGTATATATTTCATGGTTGGAAAATATTGAAATATGATATATTTTGTGGAAATGGGCATTTCTAGAAATATTGGTATTAAACATTTTATGAAATAAAATGTTTGGAAATAAACATTTATTTGGCAAATATTTGGGGAAAAATATGTTTAAACCATGTAGTAGGATTTTTAGATTTAAAATTCATCTTCTCATGCATATAAACTTGTAGTATTTTGACATAGAATGTATAAACAAGTTTAAAGAAGATTTTGTTGGGTTTAAACAAGAAATAATAAAGGTTGGAGTTTTAACCTTCAAATTATGTGTAATTGGGACTAAAAGACATAATGTGTATAAAGTTAAAGGACTAGATGTTAAGTAAAAGAAATGACAACTTTCTTATAAAAGTAGTCCTAAGTGTGAATGTATTTCTTGAACAAAGAAGTAAAGAAATATGAATGTTGATAAAAAATATTAATTAAGTGTTAATGGACAAACATGGAATGATTAGTGAGTTTAACTTATAAATGTTGTGAAGAATTAACACTTATGTAATTAAAAGGACGTAATGGTATGAAAGGTGTTAAAGGGTTAAAAACACTTGAGAAGTTGGTATAAGTAATTTAATAATGTTTTGGTGAAAATAACACTTGTGAGAATGGAGTAAAAGTGTGATTTGGAAACAAATGGGTAAAATGGTAATTTTAATTAAAGTGGAATGTTTTTATGAAATAAAAATGTTGAAAAGGGTGTTACACAAAGTGGTCCTAAATGGATATGATTTTTGGAATAAAAATCAAGGTTAAAGTGTAAAGGATACAAAATGGTAAATTTTCAAGTGTAACACAAATTGGAGTGATAAAGTCCCGAGTTTTGACTTCGACAGGGTAAAAAGGAAAGGACATTGTAAAATGTTATAACATATTAAAAGTACTCGGATGATACCGAGATAAAGCAAGAAGGGATCGGAACCCTTGGGTGAAAAACCCTAAATCACTGGCCAGAGCATATGGTGCGCATAACCTTCGGTGTGGATCCCGAGTAAGTATGCGGTATTAGAAGATTTCGAGAAAAGATAAAGGAAATATGGAACATATCAAGAAACGGGTTGTGTGGTAAAATGTGTTAATACAACCTAATTTGAGTGAATGTAATAAATGTTTCGGTAAAGGTGAAATGGACAAGTAAATGCATAAATCTATTAATGTCCATGAGATAAGGTAAAGAGGATAAAATAAGTGGATAAATGGGTAATTAAGCAACCAAGTTGTTAAGCCCGAAATGTACGTAGGTATGTATGGAAAAAGGTTTTCTAATGACAAATAAGTATTTTCTATCATGGCGAATGCGTGTGTTGAAATAGTGATTTTCAATGAAAATATTTAAGTATATTGAAATAAATGAAAGGAGTTAAATACCGGTAAAGGAATGGATTCGAATGAAGTCAAGTGTAATGGTTTCAAGTGTCGAACCGGGTGTGTTAAACAAGGTGAAAATGCTACGTATGAATTGTAATACCCCGTATTTTTATGCTTTCTAAATTTGGGGATTTATTAAATTAAATGTGAGTTATTAATTTAATATAAATCCGGAAATTAATTATTTCTAATTACTATCGTGATGAGAGTTAGTAATCATTGGAAACTTGTTGAATATTACTAATGAGTAAAGTAATATAATCTTGGTACTATTAAATGTCACGAGTGAATAAAATGATAATTTTGGAAATTTGAGTCGGGACGCGCCCGTGTCGCGTCGGGACTAAATATTGATTAATAAAAGTGAATAAATTATAAGTCGCTCGTATGGTCATTTTGAGTGCGCCAAAGTGTCCGTAAAGGTCGAGATAGTCAGAAAAGTGTACCCGGGGGTTTAGTTTGGGTCTCGGGGCATTTTTAGGCTTAACTAGTACCCCGGGAGGGCATTTTGGACATTTTGTAATTTTGGGTAATTAAACCCACGAATTTACAAGGGTTATATCAGATGCCTAGGGTTGTCTTCTAGGGTTAATACAACCAAAGACAAGTGACGGCCATAGGAGAGGGAAGGAGAGAGCTTGCCAAGGAATTCTAGGCCGAAAACTCATCCGTTTGCGCCGCCGTCGCCGCCAAACGAGAGATCACGTCGCAAGGATTGTAACCACAGTGATTTCAGCACAAATCAGAGACCAAAAATTCCCAGGCAAGTATTTATCTTGCTTAATTTCGTTAATGCATCATTCATGTTAGTCTAGGGTTGATTAGGATGAGTTTAATAGAAGAAAACCCATGTTGGAGATAGGAAAATTGCATGTAGTAATGTTATGAATGAAAATCTGGAAATCCCCTTCATATGTAGAGGTTTAACCACGAATTTGTGATGAATTTGAAGTAGTAATTCTGAAAAAAGACTAATTAGAACAAAGTTAAAGAAATTTCTAGGGTTCTTGAGATTGATATAAGTTTTGGCCTATTAATCCATGGTTATTGATGAAAATTCGCATGCTTTACGAAGGAGATGTTTTATTTGGGTTTATAATGTTTGTAGTATGAATTTCTGGGAGTTTGGGTGTTAAAAATCTGAATTTGGGTGATGTTGGATGATAGAACCCGTAACTGTTAATCTGCAGAATTCGCCATACCTGTTTGATCGATCGATCGAACCAGGAGTGTCGATCAATCGACGCATCGATCGATCGAGCCCCTGCCATCGATCGATCGACCCCTCCTGGCAGACTCATATTTCCCCTTTGAATAGTGAATTCAATTTAAATGAGTAAAAATCTTTGTGCATCCTTGTTAAAATATTTTGGAAAATAAAGAAGACCAGTAGGACCTATTAAAAATATGAAACCTTCAATGTAAGATGAGATTTACATTTTATGGGAATGTCCACATGTAAGGGACGATGGAATTATGTATTAAAGGGAGAGACGCGTAAGGTAGTTACGTCGAAAAAATAGAGGAGTACCTACTGAATTTTACACTTAGGAGAATAGAATCCATGAGTGTTACGTAGTTAGTTGAAATAATCCCTCGAATTAAAGTAAGAAACAAACCGTTATACGTGATGACTAAATAACGAGAAATAAGGATAAATATCATAATTATGGGTTATGAAATGTACCAAAATTTGATGTGGTAATAGTAGTATATTATATGTCTGTGTTTATGCATATATTATATACGTGTGAAAACCATGCCCGCGCTACTTGTTATCCCTGAGGTTACCGCGCTGGGATAGTCTTATCTCTATGGGAACTTTATGGGGGATATTGACTCGTACACTAGAAGATAGATATCCTTTGGTACAGGCTAATCGGATCGATAGTCAGACGGCCTAAGAGACGTGGGGGCATGTGCTGACCTCTTAGAGACCGGAACTCTATGCTTCGCCTCAATATTATTTATGTTTGTGTTAATACAGTTCGAAAGTGATTCTGAACTTGTATTTCCCCTAGTACGAGTGATACGGGGACTGGATAGCAGAGTATGCCCGCACCATAATTTTTATGTGGGGTGCTGTTAGAATATATATATTACATGGGTATTTAATATATATATTAAATTCTAAAATTTGTGAATTACCTCCCGTGTTTATGGTAAGTAAGAAATGAATAATGATTTCAATTGAGAAATACGTGTTTTGAAAGTATAGTATATTACCGGGAAACTTTATTAACAAATAAAGGTTAAATGAGAACTGTGTTATTAAATGAAATCTACCACTTAAATAGTTAAATTCGTCAGTTTAAATCTTACGAGTAACCAAAGATAAGATAAGTTAAACCGTTGGGAAGGTTAGTGCGATAGGTGTGCACATTAGAAGAGAAGTGAGAATTTCTTAAGGGAGTGCCGCACTAATATGTTGTTGCATTGGCCAGTAAATATTTTAAATGCTTGCTAAATAATTTTAAATCGTTTTTACAATTGAGCTCTGACCCGTTTCCATTTTCTTTTCCCTCTTTTATATATATGTATATATTACAGGTGCCCAGCCACAGGGGCGTCTTGCATAGGATCCTTTGGAAGGAACGCGCTGCAGCTTAGGTGGGAGTTGCAGGCCTCTTGCTTAGACGACCTCAATTCTTGATTCCTCTTCTAGCACTATTATTTCAGTTGGGCATGTGTCGCCCTTTCCATTACTCAGTTGTTTTATTGGACATTGTAATCCATTTATTTTCCAGTATTTTCACTTTGGGATTTATTATTGTCAGGATGTTTTTCATTTAAGTATTAGATGTTGGATTCAATTAATTGAATGTTTGGTTATTTGAATTTATATATTCCAGGATAGTTGTTGTGAGACCCTTTATCTATGATTAATGTCCAGTTTAAATGTTGGTTTATATAAATAAAATTTGGGAAGTAATGTCTAAAAAGGGTTTTGACACTTAGCTTCATTATCTAGGGTGTTTAAATTGGAAATTTTATTTTTACGACAGTGATGCTAAGAATGAACCAACTGTTCACCTTGATTTTAATTTAATAAAGGAGTGATCGCCCGGTATTTAATTAGGCGGGGTGTCACATGAATAAAGGAAGACTTTACCAGATTAAGTTAAATTAATCCACTGATAAGTAAGATTTTTGAAAGTAAAACGGTTAGTGCATTGGCATGTGTTTTTTCCAAAGGTATACATATATAGATATATACATATTTTCGCATGCATGTGGTTGTAGCGTGTGAGTATTCCTTTCTGTCATTTGTTTTTATATTGTTCGTATAAACCCCACTGGGAATAGGCTCACATCCCCATTTTGTTACGACAGGTTGGTAGCGGTTCTGTAATTTGAGGGCGTTTTACAGGTTTACGTTAGTAGCTCTGTTTACTTAGACTTTGGGGTGCTCACCATGGGTCCCTCACGTAGTTTATCTTAAAACTGGAATTATATTCTAATAAGTGAAACGTAATTAAAATAAAACTGAAATTAGCAACATTATATAGGTAGTCCCATTGCACTTCACACCTAACGCTCGGGTCGGGCCGGGTTGACTCACGGGTAACCCATAAATCTGGGTCGGGGTGTTACAACACACACGTAGAATAACTAAGGTACTAAACCCATGTCCTAAAGTCCAAACATTTCCCATCTCTCGATATTCATTATATTTCATGTGTGGGATGTCTCGCAAAGCGAAATCCAAACAAGAAACTCCCTCGATACACTACTAACTAACATTGTCGGCCGTCGAGATCTGTTAGGCCCTCATCACATAACATGTACCCCCAACTTCCCGTCTCCTAACACAAAAAGTCTACTCGTCCACTCTCATATCACTAAGGATGATATACAACACGGTGCTCTTACTAATACTGATTCCTTGGCGCTAAATCAATAACGAGCTAAATCTCTCCGCTCGACAACAAACCAATCTACCCTGAATCGCATCAATAACTGTCCCTACTCACCGGGATCAAATATAAGACAACATACTCACCGAAGTCTACGATATGCAGGCTCAACCTTCTTTCAGGTGATGCCTCGCAAAAATAATATATCTCACCCTGGAATAACGAGCACGATAGTCTTATCACACTATCTACTACTGCTCAAACCCTCGGTATCCAGTCACACAAATAATCATAATAAATTCTACTTTCATAACTCTCAAAGTAGTAAAACTAATTACACAATACAAACATCCTCATTAGGCCTGTAAATTGAGCGCCCGAAGCCCGCCCGTTAGGCCCCCTATTTTCGGGCCGAGCTTTATTTGAGCTTGAGCCGAGCCGAGCTGAGCGTGAGCCAAAATTTCAAGCCCGAATAAATTTTGGGCTGAGCTTGGGCCGAACTTTGCCAAGCCCGAATTGGGCCCGAAGCCCGAACTTCATATTTATAAATAAATAAATAATTTATATAATATAACATATTTATGTTAACATTGTTTAATTAGGTTTCGTTCTTTTATTTCATTTACTACTTTAAAAAAAAATCATTTGTTACAATCCATTAGATTACATGTGATTTTCAATTTTGTGATTTTATTGTTAATCTCATTATGGGTATTTGATTTAATAATTGCTCAAGTCACAATAGGCCTTTGATAGTGATCAAATTTTGCTAAATGTATGAAATTTAATAGGCATTTGTAGGTTTTCACTCTTATTTCCCTTGTTTCAATTTAATACATTTTATAATTATATATTTTATTTCATGAAATATCAATTATATTTTAATATGTAATTTTGTCCATGATGGAAATACAAGAAAAAAATTAATTCAAACTTTTTTAACAAAAAAAATTGAAATCGTGTCTACCCGAAAATGGGCCCGAAGCCCGTAATATTTATGAACCGAGTTCGGGCCTAGGTGGCAAAACATAGTTCGGGCCGAGCTCGAGCTTGAGCATGGGTAAGTGAGTTTGGGACGAGCCTGAGCAACCCCAATCTCGAATCACTCAACCCGATTTACAACCCTAATCCTCATAGTGTACACACCCGCTCCCCCCGTAGGAAACACCAAAGAGGCCTGCTACCCAACGATAAATATATACCTAATAAGGCTGACACTGTCAAAGCACCAACTAAATCTGTCTCACTCGCGAATTTAAGTGTTAAAATAATCATATATTGTGGCATGTCCATATCACCCAAACTTATCCTATACTCATAAGAACAAGACAAAAATTCTATCTCCATTTGCCATCTATCATGCCTGGTCAATGGATTCCTGAGCATAACTCTCAAGCCGAAATTGACCCATGATTTGCTGTAATGGTTGTATATTCAGGATCTCATCCTGTAGTTGTCCCTTGCCTCACTTTGGGTAATCCCTTATTTTATGGTCTATACACCCACAAGTGAAACATCAGCCCAGAAATCTCTCTAGCTCTGATCACGGCCCTGCTAGCCTCCCCCATTGTTCCCTTGGCCCTAACGACCCTAAGGAACGATATGCTACTACTGCTAAGGACCCTATTGGTCCTTCTTGAATCCACTATTCTCGGGCTGATAACTTCCAGGCCTAAATCTCATAACCTGATTCCCTTGTCGAAAATCTCTCTCCTCCTACTGTTGTGTCCCATCGGCACCATTCTCATCTACTTTCCCAGTCTGACTGGTCTCACCTTCTCGCTATGGACATGTTCAATATATATGGCCCTACTCTCCACACATAGGACACCTTTCTGTGCAACCCCCTGTCTCTGGCCCACTGACCATGTCGGGGTGTACTTTTCTCAGACCTAGTAGTCTTGGTCCCAACTGTTACCCCCGTTGTCCCTTTGGCTCCGCTGACCCTATGGAACTAGTTAAGGCCTCGACGGACTTATTGAATGCACTATCACTTGGGAGGAATTTTATTTGATCTGAATCATTTAAATGGGTCCCCTACTGGTATACCCTCATATGGTGTTTCACTATCACCGTTAAATCCAATCTTGCTTATCGGTTAGATTCTTCAACACTCTTGGCTCCCTTCTCATAAAAGAGGTTATATAAGCTTGTAATCGTACGTCTTTGAGGACATCGGCTCTAGCCATCCTAGCTGAATTTTCCACACACGCTTGTGTTTTCTACCCACGAGTCCATTATCAACTTACAGACCCTTTAATATTCTCTGTACCCCCTTCGTCAGGTACAAAGTTTGCTAAACACGGCAACTCTTCTCTCACGATCAGTCTCTATCTTGTCCACTTGTTATAAGTTCCGAAACTCCATTCGCATCTTTGTCCGAACAACAGATGGAAGATCTTACGATCGCATCTAAATTTTCTCGTTTAATTCCATATATACTTCTCTATATGTGGTGACTGAATCATCATTCAACGTTGCTCTTATGAGCTAAATTTTTTTTACCCGAAGTTTAATCCTGGGTGTCTCTGCATTCCACCCTGTATAATTGCCTTTGTATTCTCTCCTTCCATTGGTCCATTACACTTCTTCTCTACCCCGAACCCTTATAGATGGCTCTTTAAAAGCATCTCTCTGACTCCCTCCCCTTGCCGACCACGCTGGGCGAGTCTAAAATTACACCACCGTTATCTACGACGGGGCTTGGGAAAACTACCGTTCCCGAGTGTTTATCCTATTATCACTTACCTGAACAATAATCATGGCGGCTGCTATCGCGATTAAAATTTTTAGAATACTCTATGGCTTCTTCTTAGCCTCTCCTCTCGCAGTCTTCTAACGACCCTCGCTGGTCGTCCTATAATGTTTGACATACGAAGCTCAATCAAACTCGTACATGAATCACATCAACTATAATTAATAGTAGAAGAAAGTAAGTCGCAATACATAGAGGAATATAAAAATCCTACAATAGGGCTCTATATCAAAGAACGCTAACCTGAAATGTAAAAAGCCACACAAATCCTAAGGACACTAGAACCCGATGATATGATACCATTTGTGACACCCCACCTATTTACATACCGGGTAATCAATCCTTTATAAAAAAATAGGAATCTCATCTCGATCATTCTTATTTTTAAAAGTTTACCAACCGCCTAGTATTCAAAAAGCCGGTGCCAAAATTTATTCTTTTATGAGACAATAACAACATGCGAAAACAAATACAATAACCAATCCATTCACACAGTAATAAAAGTCTGAACCAATCACAAGATAAGTAGCTGAATAAAAATAATAACGAAAAAAACACCGGTTCCCAATACAAAAGTCCAACTAATAAATCAAAGTGAGTCCACAAATACAAAGTCTAATAAACTGAATAAAATAAATAGCTAAAGGGGCAACATGCCCAAATGAAATAATTGAACTACATCCTACTCTAGGATTGAAGTGACTGAAGCATCTAATCCAAATCATGCAAGCATCCACAAGTGTAGCAATTACGCATCCCTGAAATAGATATTAATCTTGGTGTCATTGTGGCTGGACCTCTAAAAGGTTTTGAAAATATTTTGCAAGACGGGTCAGAGCCCAAGAAAACCTTTTGAAAATATATAGCAACTATTTTTCACAATTTAAAATCAGTTATTGATTACACATGTTAGTTCAATGTACACCCCACCGAGTTCCTCACCTCTCAACTAATGTGCACGCCTAACGTCTCCTACCTAGCTATACTACTCAGCCCGACTAGGTCTCATCAATAAACAACTAACCACTAACATATTTGGCTCACCCATACCGCCCATACAGTATGCTACAAGGTCCCAATCATTACTCATTAGTCCTTAGTTAAATATCTCTTTCACTTCCCCCGTACCGCCCATATAGTAGGCTATCGTAGCGCTAATAATTAACATTACCTCATATGTTATTAATAAACCATAATTAACATTTCATGTATGTTATAAGTAAGCCAATTCATTAAATAACTATACTTAAATCGTCTTTAGATATACACTATCTAACTTTACTACTATCACCCACTAAGTATATTATTTCATAATTACATCACTTTAAGATATAAACAATCCAACCTTCCTACATTACACACACATAGGATAAATACACATGCATGTATCTATGTATTGCACTATTTATATATACATCTCTAGCATCCCTGGGATTAGAACCGCGGTGCAAGTATGCATACTCTGCTATTGAGTCCTGGTACATCCCCTACTAAATCAAGGACTATCGGTTCAGATATTACCCTCGAACCATAAATCAAATCAACACAAATTGGAGGTGAACATAGTTTTAAGCCTTTGGGCTAGGCACATACCTAACGCACCCAAATGGACGGTCACACTAACAAACACAAGTAATGCTCAATCCCTAAGTTCTATGTTCTGAGGCACAAGTCTAAAATCCACCCAATGAGCTCCTTAGGATAAGATTGTCCTCGACGCAGAACCTTTCGATATCACAGGCAGCGTAGGTATGTTCACACACATAAGAAAGTACATATTAAGAATTCACATGACATATCCATATATCGCATATAGGCATACACGCAACCTATACATATAATCCATATAGGTTTACACTCAACCTATAAACATATTCCGAATAAGTATACACTCAACCTATAAGCATAATCCAAATAGGTATACACTCAACATATAAATATAATCCGTATAGTTATACACTCAACCTATAAATATAATCCGTAGGTAATATATCTCTCGAATACTCAACATATTATCGATATACAATTATAACTCTCTAGCACATTTCCTCGAGTATTAATCCCTACCCGGAGGGCCCTAGTTACCCCTTTAAGTTATTTCAGTAGTTACTACACGCATACTCCACTGATCTAAGTCATAGGTTGACTCATCTCTCCTTGACCCGTTTCAAATCCCATTCACTCAATAACTATAGACATGTTCCCGATTATCCCTAGCCTCATCTCATCTCAATTTATGTAAACATAATCCCCATAATTGGCCTGCTTACATTCAATATAATTCTCTTTATCATTTAGAGGTGCTCCAAAAGTCCCCTATTAATTATTCATAAATTCTAGGGTTTAAAAGGAAAAAAATTACAAATCTGGCAAACCGAATCGATTGTCGAATCGATTTAGAAAAGTAGCAGATGCTTCTTCTTCCTTATGCAACTGTGTTTTCACCATTTTTAATTTACCAAACCTTCATATAATCACCCCAAATAGCATTATAATTCGTTTTAACATTATACAAGGGTATATGCATAAATTTTAACGAAACGTTATCATCAAAACATCATTCAATCCTAAAATTCTAAAGATTTCTGTAAGGTTCTTGTACCCAAAACCCCAGTACATGTTCTTCAGGCATAACCAATATTCTTCCCAGGTCGCTTCCATAATATTCATACGTATAAATCTGATTTCCTCCTTTACATATGTGGAATCACTCTACATGCATTCCTATCCCAATTTGTGAGTTTTAATCACTTTAAATCTCAAGAACACAATTTAAAATTATGAAATTTCAATCCCTACACCACATGGGTATTATAACTAAATCAAAACATGCAAGATAAATACTTGCCTGAAATTATAGATCTGATTCTCTTCTAAAAAAGGTGTTGGGATTGCCTTCCTCTCCTCCCATTCTAAATTTCGATGGTGGTGGTGATGCAAAAAGGGTGTGGGAAGCCTTGGAACTCTTCTCTTCCTCCTCTAATGGACTCTTTATATTTTGGTAACTTTTAATACCCTTAACATAGCTGATGATATAAACCTCTAAAATTCGTAGGTCCTTTTTCCCCCAAAATTCAAAAGACCAAATTACTCCTCTGGGGTGTTGGTTTGGCTAAAAATGTTCTAAGTCCCAATCCAAACTCCCAAGTACACTTTTCTGACTATTTCGACCCTTCCGGACACATTGACACACTTGAATGACCACTTGGATTACCCATAATTAAATTATATGTTATCTCATAAATTTAAGTCCCGACATGACTGACACGCGCGTCCCGACTAAATTACTGTAACTACTGTATTTCTCACTCACGACAACCATAGTGCATTCTTACTAATTTACAACTTGTTCACTAAGTAATACTCAGTATAATTCATACAAATTAATATCAACCCTTATCATGCTAATTAATATTTATTTTAATTCGAATTAATTTTCCATTTTAATTTAATTAATCTCCTTGTAAAAATCATTAAAATTTACGGGGTGTTACAGGTTTCAGTAATTACATGCCAATAATAATTCTTAAATGGATACATGCGTAGTATAGTCATTGAAATATTCTTTATGGTTGTTAAAATTTTAATATACAATTAGCCCTTATCTATAACATTTAATGATAATACACAAATGCTTATTGTTCCCGATTATTGGATCTTTTATTTGTATAATTAGATAATGTAAAATTTGGGTGGTATATCGTCTTGAAAATATTCTTTATGACTTTTGAAACATTAGTATACAGTTTACCCTCATCTATACGAGTGAACAATAGTACACAAATGGCTATTGTGATTTGGGTGATTAGTGTGAGTTGTGTATTTGATTTTTGCATTAATCACAATCGAGACATTGATTTGTTGCCTATGTTGTGTTTTTTAACATGATTGTTGATGTAAAAAATTAGATCAATCTAATTATTCAATCACAGATAAATAAATGAGACAAAAGATTTTTAAAGTGGTTCAGCCTTATATGAATGGCCTACGTCCACTGTTGTTTTATTGCTGAGTGTTTGGGAATTCTCGATTACAAGAAATTCCGTTCTGGATCCCAAAGTTTGGATTCAGGATTCGGTCCCCTACAATGAGGATTGTACGACGTATTTATAGCCTTGTGGCTGTCATCTGAAAGGGTGATACATTAAATGATATACATATGAAAGGGTAATACATTTAATGCCCTTTAAGCGTGTGCGTCTAAATGATAAGAATTTAATGAACCAGTTGAACTGTTGGTTATTCATCAATTAATGCTCTGTTCGAGATGCAGCTCGGACCGCCTAAGCTTTCTGGTATTCAAGAGTTCCTCGGAGAGGTCTGTTCCTCGGAGCGTATGCGTTCCTCAGAGTAACATGGTTCCTCGGAGCGTGTGATTATCTCAAAAGTGTTTGTTGTTGCCATGTAGATAGCCACGTGTCTTCATATGATTGATCCAAGTCAGCAGATTAAATTTGGTATCAACAGAAGCCCCCAATGTTTTGTAGTTCAAAATTTGAGGAGTATGGAACATTCTTTCTCGTAATACGGTAGCTTTAAATAGTTCTTCCTGATTTTTAGGATCATCTCCCTTGTATTTATTTCTCCTTCCCAATTCGTAGAATCATGCTTTTTTGGACTTTTCCGCTCGCTTTGGTTCCCGCGTCACTTTTTGCCTTTTTAGCCGCTGTTGTTCGCTTTGATTCCCGCGCCAATATTTAATGCCTTTTTAGCCGTCGGTAACATAATCATTACTTCGCCAGTTCCCAAGGCAAGGTATTTAAACTTCACAGAGACTCCCATCGTCTTCTATCTTTTCAAATTTTCATCTTCGAGTTTTTCATTGTCTTCTACTCTCTTGTGCGTTCATCTCTTCCGTCGTTCATTGTCAACAACTTTAGTCTTTTTTCTGTAAGATCCTCTTTCTTCTTCTTCATTTCTTTTAATTCATCATCATGGTTTACCCAGTTGAGTCTCTTGACAAATTTTGATCTGATTTTTCCATTCCCTCTTGGGTTGTCTTGGAAGAGCTTTCTGAGCCTTCTAATTATTTCAATTTGGCTGAGGGACATTGGTTCCCCAGTCTATTTTTTGCTGAGTGTGGATTTTCTTTTCCACCAAATCCTCTGTGTTTGGAATTCTGTCAGTACTTTGATGTTGTTCCTGCACGAATAGCCCCCAACACCTGGAGAATAGTTAATGGGGTGTATAAATTAAATCAAGTGCATGGAACTCGTATAGGGATTCCAGAAATCATGTACTGCTATAGATGGGCAGTTAATGATAATATTTATTATTTAAAAATTAGGTTTATAAATAGAGCCTTAGTAGCCAATCTTCCTGATGCCAACATGGATTATTTTGAACATGGGGTTGTTGTAAAAAATTGGCAACACCCTCCTTTAATCGGAGATGAGGTTTACCAGGGTCCTAGATGCCCTCCTTATAGCAATGGGATAGGTTATTTTTATTTTATTTATCTTGAAATCATGTTTGTTTTATGTTTGATAAAATGTGTTACTGATAACAATGTCTATTTATTTGCAGTTGATAGCAAGAGAAAGTGCCCAAAAGAAACAGATGTCAATCTAAGGCATTTGGGACTTATCTGGGGTCTACATCAAAGGGTTGCTGGCGAGCACATTCGATCAGCCTCCTATCTGCTCCAATACAAGAGCTGTACAACTTCTTTCACTGCTCGTCCAGTGATCAGTGAAGCAGAGCTAGTACCACCCTCTGCAAGTTCTTCGCCAGAATCTCACGTTCCGTTGAGCGAAAGGATGAAGAAGAGAAGGACTCCTGCTCTGTTTGAGAAAACTGCCTCCGGCTCTGGGGAGGTAAAAAGGATTAAGATTGATGTCCCAAAGGAGGGGACAAAGAAGACTGGTGCAGATCCTCCAGCTGCTCTTGCTAAAGTCTCCGAGAAGGTTACTGATAAGCCCGCAGTGGCTCCGAGCAGCTCTGCTTCTCCTGGAAAGGTGATCGTGATATCACCGACCAAGGATTCTTCCTTGGTTGTACCTGTTCCCCCGAGGAGGCTGAAGAAGAGCTCCTCGGTCAATTTGGCTGACACCACCATTCAACCCCCTGCTGCTGGGACTAAGGTTCCCACATCTGTTCCCCCGAGCTCTGACATGAGCTCGGTAAAGTACTTGACCATTCCCGAGGTGCAAGGTAATGAAGATAACCTTACCCGGGATATGGTTACTTCTTTGGCTGCTCATTATCTTGCTTCAGTAAGTACCTTTACTTTGAACTTTTCATATTTTTCTTTGTTATTTCTCATTTTTGTTTCTGACTTTGCTTTCTCTTTTTGTTTACAGTTGACGAGCTGCCTCAACATAATCCTTAAGAAGGATGAAGCAATCAAAGCTTCTTGCTCCTCGTCCAGTGTGGAGGGAGCTCTGGAAGAAGCTACCAAGTCCTTGGAGGAATCTCGCTAGAGGTACGATACTGATAAAGCAGTTTGGGAGAAGAAACTGGTTTCCTCCGAGCAGGAGAAAACTCGGGTTGCTGAGGCCTCCAGGGATTTGGAGAGGAAAGTGAATGCCTTGGAGAAGGCTAATAAAGAGCTCGATATGAAGCTCAAGACTGCTGGGGAATTTGAAAATAAATTCAAGGCTGTCGAGGAGAGGTTGGTCCAATTCCAGGAAATAACTCGGCAGAAGGAGGAAGCGGAACAAAAACTGAAGGCTGCTGATGTTTTGCTGTCCGAGAAGCTTGCCTTGGAGAAGGCCAAAAGGAAAGCTGTCGTGAAGAAGTCCTTCATCTCTGGCTGGGACAAAGGTTGGGATAAGGGATGTGCTGCCATGGTCTCTCAAGTGGATTATGGCAGTGTAAAGTATTTCAGGGACGGATGGGTTGCTGCCCTTCAGGAATTGAAGGTCGACGAGTCATCCGAGCTCTTCCAGAGACATATCCCTGGTCCTCCTCCCACTCCAGAAGAATTAGAAGAGGACGAAGTTACCTCTGAGGAGTCTTCAATGGTAGTGGGAGAACATACCCTAACCAGTCAGCATGATGCCGAGCAAGGAGTTTCTTCTTTCGAGCAACAGCTGGTGCTCTCTGAACAAGTCACAGTTCCCTCCGAGCAACCTGCCTCCTCTTCCCAACCTCCTGAGAAGGTTTTGGGAGATAAGGAAAAGGTGTAGTGTTGTTCGGTTTTCTCTTTCTATTTTTCTTTTTTGTCAAATGTAACCAAGATCTTTGTAACTCTGCACTGTGATCTAATAAAACTTGAGTTTTCTTCCATACGCTTGTCTCTTTTTTATTTGTACTCTGTTTGCTTTTCTTATTGATGATTGCTCTTTCTTTCTCTGCTAGTTTCTGGCCAGGATGGATATTCTTTCTGCCAATGATACAAAGCTGATGCAACAATGTAATGAATATTATAAGGGTGGTCACACAGACCTGAGTGCATCAGAAGTTGCCGACATCCTTGGTCATGATGCTTCAGAATAGGCATTCGAAACTTATCAGTACCTGAAGTGTTTACTTGATCGAGCTGTGGCCAATAATGTGGCTTACTATAAAATGATCGAGGATCTTCAATGTACCCTTGAAGACCTTCAGAATCAGTACAAGGAATCATCTGCCCTGTTGCATGAGGGGTATGAGAAGAGGTATCAGCAGCTTTCTGCCGAGAAAGGCTACGAGAAGCTCCTTGCTGGGTACGATGTCAGGGAGAGAACCCTAAGGGGTGAAGTTGAAGCATGTAGATAGATTACCGAGCTGTTGGAGCAAGAGAATAACAATTTGCAGAAAGAGCTAGCACAGTTGAAGTCTGCAGCCTCTTCTTCAACAGCTATAATCCCAGTGACAGATGATGGATTTTCATTTTTGAGGTTGAGAATGCCAAATTGAGGCAAGAGTTGGACACCTTGAGAAGGTCGGGCCCTTCCATATCTCCTCGGGGACGAGCAAGAGCTCCTCGGGGATGAGGAAGAGCAGCTCGGGTGCTGATCGAGGAAGAGGGGATCAGCATCTGCCTTAGAGAACCAAGCCTTCCAATTAATGGCTAAGAACCAATCTTTGTCTGACATGTCAAAGAAAATTAGAGACCTAGAAAAACAACTCTCTGCAAAGAAATCAGTGTTGGAGACTAATGAGCTTTTCATCAAGAGTCTTCACGAGAAGCTAGATAGGCTAACATATCAATTCCACAAACAGCCCAGGGAGTTTTGGATGGCTGGATACAACGAAGCATTATTCCACTTGGACGACCGTATCCAGAATGCCAACAATGAGGGCTACAAGTAAGGCTGGCTGAATGCCTTAGGCGTGCTGAAGCTCAAATAAGGACACTATCTATGGGACTACCATGATCCTGGGTTTCTTGACCTACCTGTGCCACCCTACAACCTAGAGATGGAGTGGATCCTTGCTCGGGCCAGTCCACGAAGCTTAATTTCAAAATACCTCGGTGACTACAATCTTCACTCTCAAATTAAGGTAGCTCGTCCCGAGCATCTTTTAGATCGACCATCCGTGATGAATGTCAGGATGCTGAAGGATCTTAACTTTATCAATTCTCCTCAGTCTTTCAATGATCCGCCCGCTGGCGAGGAACCTGTGTCAAAAGCTGAGGGGAAAAGACCAGTAGAATAGAAATTTTGATGTGACAGTTAGTATACATTTTCATTTTATTATCAATGTAACTTGTAATTTATTTTGAATTTAATGAAAGACTTTCATTCTTGCTTGCAAATCTCAATTGCTATTATCTTGTGGTTATCAAATACTTTACATCTGTGCATATGTATAAGTTAAATAGATAACAATATTGTGTTGTTCATCGACCAACTTAGTAATAAAAAAGTTACAAGTATCAGTAATGTTGCTCGATCACTTAATAATAAAGTAATGAGTATAAAAATGTTTAAAATTTTTCCAACCAGCCAAGGTTGTTAAATTGTGCTCTTCGACCAACTACAGTTAGTGGGTTCTTATCCCCGACCAACCATACTTGGTAGATTTTTCAATGTTTTTCATAAAATGTATCCGACTAATCAAAGTCGATAAATTCTCCTCGTTGACCAACCATAGTTAGTGGGTTTTTATTCCCGACCAACCATACTTGGTTCATTTTTATCATATTTTCTCCTCGTCGACCAACTATGTTGGTACAATTTGGAATATTTTCTCCTCGTCGACCAACTATGTTGGTACAGTTTGGAATATTTTATACTCGTCGACCAACTATGTTGGTACAGTTTGGAATATTTTCTCCTCGTCGACCAACTATGTTGGGACAGTTTGGAATATTTTCTCCTCGTCGACCAACTATTTTGGTACAGTTTGGAATATTTTCTTTTCCTAGCCAAACAGGTTGGCATTTTTAGGAATATTTTGTTGAGTAGTCTGCCGAGCTTTGCCGAGTAGTGCATAGCACTAGTATTCCCCGAAAAAATTTCAATAAACAGAGAGACTTGCAGAATATTTTTATTTTATTCATACCGATGGAAACTGTGTTACATATACATCACTGATAATACTTGCGCAGATGCTTTGCGTTCCATGCATTCTTAAACTCCTCGCCTTCTAAAGTTGCTATTCGATAAGTCCCTGGTCGAATAACTTCTGTAACTCGGTATGGTCCGTGCCAGTTTGCCTCCAGTTTGTTATGCTTTTGAATTACTTTCTTCAGCACATAGTCTCCTTCTTTCAGGTCACACTTCTTCACCCTCTTGTTGTAGAACAAAGCTGTTCGCTGTTGGTAAGCAGCATTTCTAATGGTTGCTTCTTCTCTAACTTCCTCGAGCATGTTTAAATCCAGTCTTCTCATCAAATCGCTGACAGGGGAATTGAAATTTAGTACCGTGTGTGTTGGGAGACCCAACTGTAACACCCCGCTTAAAATAATAACGGGTGGACAGCCCTATACTATATTAAATCAGGAATTCCAGATGGTCCAGTCTCAACATCAACTAACGGTACTATATAATATAGGACTAACTACCCGAAATCATATAAGCGAGATGTTATAAAAAATTAAAACTTGCAACACAACACAACCCACACTACCAAACTTCTAATAAATAAGAGAGATGCAAGAAAGAACTATAAGAAATGAAAGGAATCTCTATACATGAATATGCCATAAATAAATAAACCCGAATAAGCTGTCGGGTCACAGCAAATATAATAGCTGAAATGGAATAAATATAAACATGTATATAAATATCCCTATGATACAAACCCGATATACAACATGAATCCTACCTAGAATTTTAAAGAAGTAGGAAGCGGCTACATGAAACATCCCGCAACAGTCCGCACCTGTAACGGCTCCCAAGACTCTGGATAGAAGGTCATCCGGCATCCATGCGGTAGGATGCCTGTGGAAATATATATGTATATACAAGAAGGAGGGAAAAGTAAACGGGTCAGAGCCCCGAATGTGTAAAATATTTAGCAAGTGTGTTAACCGTGCAGAATAAATACCGGTGTACTTAATTTCATAAATAAGTGAGACCGCACTCTCGTGGAACCCCAACTCACCTCTCATCTAAAGGCGCGCACCTATTCGCGTCCTCAAATTTTAGTTAAATTACCCCCATTGATTTTAGGACAACCTAACTTATCAGGCCTAGCCTATATCCGCGAGAGCTACCTTCCCGTCATAATCTAAGGATCCACCCACTTCTAATCCTATTAGATTATGATTACAACAATTTTGCCATAAAAGGCTTAATAAATTCCTATTAATAATCTCATGAATTATAATTATCATAATTCCTAAAACATTACCCCTATACATATACATATATATATATATATACCTATATAGGCTAAAAACGTAAGAATTAATATACTTAATAATATGCACATGGAATATTGGCAAGACTTCTCTCTAATCCCAAAATTGTACTACGTTTCGTGCGTGGGGAGTCTCGCAAAGCGAAATCCAAACAAGGAACCGCCCCGTTACACTACTCGTGACAAGGTCAAGACCAGAGATCCGTGATGCCACTTATGGAATTACTTCTCTCAAATCTCGACATGGCACTGCGTTTCGTGCGTGAGGTGTCTCGCAAAGCGAAATCCAAACAAGGAACCACCTCGTTACACTACTCCTGGGCAATGTCGATCCTAAAGATCCATAATCCTCAACATACAAGTTAATACTACCATCACTACTAACTATAACTCCTAAAGAAAGAAAGAAAGAAAAGAAAAGAAAGAAAACAAATAAGATAAAATAAAAGAACCTCCAATAATATCCTTGGGATGATGTAACCGAAATAATACCTTATGTGCGATACATCAACCCCCATCAATCTAGTACACCATTATCATGTAAGATGTACTTCATAAAAGTCCATATCCTTTCATCTATAGGATATATATATAAATAAATATATATATATAGGTATTTATTTCTAACCGTATATATATCATCATCAATCCAATAGCCAAGTGTACATACTACATATGATGTACAAGGCCATGCACATAATATACCCGACTATATATATATCGCCGATAAACTGCATCAATGCTATCATCTTCCCAGTGCCCGGCTCACATAGCAAAACTGGGGCCACCATGGTGGGACTAAACGACACCCATCTCGTGGTAAACTCACGCACACGACGTCCCGGGAAGCGGTCATAGCTCCAAACCGGCAATGAGACGAAACATACCCATCACGTCTCATCCCAAAAATAAATATATATATCATATAGTAACACACGGGACGACTATGACCTGGGGAATATCCACACCCTGCTTTTCTAGCCAGGATGCTCACCCTCTACGCGCGCAACTTCCCAATGATAGCATGAGCGGGGTATGCTTAACCAATTAAGTATATATATATCATTTACATGCATAATATATATAATCCATATGATCCAATCATATGATCAAATAATAAACCATCGTATACGGTTTAAATATCCATACCATGTATGTCCACAACATAAAGATATCCATATATCTATATACATACAGATATATATATATATATATATATATATATATATATATATATATATATATATATATATATATATATATATATATCAACACATATTCACATATCCTTATCTATATATATAAACTAATCCTCGTTCATATGTATAAGATATATATATACCTGGCTATAAGTATACATCGTCCTCGATATACAAGCCGTCACTACCATTTCCATTAAATTTACCTTGATATGTGAATATAATTCCATACTTGAAACATATCCAATCATCTTCCTATGATGAGTAGTCTCCCAAAACCATATGTTTATATCTATACATATACATTCAACATTAGGATTATCACCCAAGAATTTGTGTAGAAATCCATCACTACACCTTTCACCTCTAAATGTGAAAGTACATAATTATCTTTAGTACTATCTAACCATAGGCATTAACAGGACTTAATAGTCTAAAACCTCAATTTATTCCAACCTCATTTCAAGTATTGGAATCTCAATGGCCATATCCCCATAATTGCGTATAAACTATCCTAACTAGAATTTACGCTACCGCTTATCCTAGTCGATAGTACACCCGCAAGCTGTTTCCCACTTTTACCTATGGTTCAATTGCATTTTATGAATCCTTACTCCTATCGGGTTATCATTTATTCCTTAGTCTAAATATTTCTAAGGATAGGAGAACCCTCACTCTCTAAGAGTTCTCAACCTCAAACATATATATATATATATATATATATATATATATATATATACCTTTATCTATAATTGGTAAATTCCAACCTCAAAGAGTTTTCCCCCAATATTTATATGTAACTCCAATACGTACATGGGTACATTTCTCCCAAGTTACCTTAAGGAGTCCCCAAATCCCAATATGTGAGAAAATCCTTATATGACTCCAAGAATATATCTTTTACATCCTAAGAGAAAGCCCCCAAATCAATAAACCCAACCAAAAAGGGTTTGAAATCACTATGGAGAAAATACTTCAAAATGCCCTGTTTCCGAATCGATTCGGCCTCCCAGGTGAATCAATTCGGGTCCAAAGACCTGGGCTTCTGCAATAGGCCGAATCGATTCGGCTTGGGGTCCGAATCGATTCGGTCAATGCAGACCTGCCAATTTTGCCAAATCGAATCGATTCGCTTGAGGGGGCGAATCGATTCGGACCTGCAATTTTTGAAGGGTTCATCTGTTTCTTCAAAACCCACGAATTCTAAACCCTAAATTTCTCATTCCAACCCCCAATCCTTCATCAAATCATGATTTTAAGCCCATTAACCAACCCAAAGTTGATCCCAATCATTTCTATGTCATTAATTCTCAATTTAAACATTGATTTCAAGATTTAAACCTAAAATCTAGGTTTTGACATTAATACCCAAAAACCATTTCTTTACCCCACAATTTATGAAATGAAATACACAAATATCTATTTAGCAAGATTAAACACTTGCCTCAGATTTGTAGAGGTTGGATCATCCTCGATGTCGCGGTTGGGCCGGAAATCCCAAGCTTTTTCTTCCTCTCTCTCTTCTTTTCCTTCTTCTTTCTTTCTTCCTTTTTCTTTCTCTCTTTCTCTATTTTAGAAGGCTTCATCCGTAAGCCTTAAATCCTTTAAAACAACAAACCCAACTTTAAATGTTAATACACACTTTAAATGACTCGTTTACTCTAATTCGAGTCAAACTGACATAAAAATATTCCGGAGCCGAAATAAAACCCAATGACAGTCATTTTGACTATCTCGACCCTTCCGGGATCGATGGCACACTCAAAATCATCATCCGGAATACTTTAAAACGTCCTCTATTTTTGGACTTAAATTCCCAAATTCTAAAATTCTCCAATTCAATTAAATTTTATTTTCCCAAAAACTTAATTTCTCAGTCTCCAAAGTCGTGGGGTGTTACCAACTCGGCAGGTATTACAGCTTCACTTCCGAACGCCAGCATGTATGGTGATTCTACAGTTGCTACTCGGGGAGTAGTTCGGTAATCCCAGAGTACTGATTGTAACTCATTGATCTAATTCGATTTCGCATCATCCAATCTTTTCTTCAAACCGTTCAGCAGCGTTCTGTTTGTCACTTCAGTTTGTCCATTGCTTTGAGGATGGCCTGGTGCTGAATGAACCTTCAAAATGTTTGATTGATGACAATAGGTAGCGAACTCCTCGTTATCAAATTGTGTTCCATGGTCTGTGATGAAAGCATGAGGAAGACCATATCGGCAAATGATGTTCTTCCAAAAAATTGGTACACCTTCTCGTATGTCATATCAATGAGTGGCTCAACTTCTACCCATTTAGTAAAATAATCCACTGCGACGACGAGGTATTTGAACCTTCCTCGGGTCGTTGGCAGTGGTCCAACCAAATCAATTCCCCACATGGCAAATGTCCAAGGGGAAGTTATGGGTGTCAATAATGCTTGTGGAGTTCTTCGGATGGAGGAAAAGCGTTGGCACTTGTCACATTTCTTGGCATAGGCTATACAATCTGCCCTCACCGTCGGCCAGTAGTATCCCTGCGTCATCACCCTTTGTAAAAGTGTCCAACCTGCTACATGTGATCCACAAGACCCTTCATGGATCTGTTCAATCAAATATTTCACCTCGGTGGGATGTACACATCTTTGCAAACCTGCCATAATTCCTCGTCTATATAAAACACCATTAGTTAGTACATACCGAGCAGTTTTAAACTTCAATTTCTTGGCTGCAAGCTTGTAAGTTAGCAACTCTCCTTCCTCGATATATACCCTGATGGGATCCATCCAAGATGTTCCTAAATCAAGGGTGGTAAAATTCATCCTCAGATCTTCATCTATACTCCGACCAGCTAACACTTCAATTGGGATTGTTCGTCGTAGCTCGGTGCGAGTAGCTGATGCTAGTCGAGCTAGGGCGTCTGCTCTCGCATTCTCCATTCTTGGTATTCTGATAACAGTTCCTTTGCCTTTGCATGATATCTGATCATTAATTCTCCTCTAACTTCATATACTCCCATTATTTGGTTTACAATCAATTGAGAGTCACTGAAAATCACAACCTGCTGTGCCTCCATAATTTTTGCCAAATTAAGCCCTGCAATCATGGCCTCATATTCAGCCTCATTGTTGGAAGCTTTGAATTGGAAACGCAAAGCGTATTCCATGTTGACCTCGTCTGGAGTGCTTAGAACTATCCCCGCGCCACATCCTGCAGTGCAAGATGAGCCATCTACATATAGCCTCCATATAGGTAACTCGTCTTCAAATTTTTGATCAGTCAGAGTTCCTCGGTGAAATATTTGCTGCTTCCTTTCATCCTCCCCGGATTTTTCTCGCTCCTCATCGATCATCTTTTCTTGCCCTTTTACCAACCGAGGTTGGTCTGAGCTCGAATTTAATGATCCTGTAACATCCACTTGCCCTCTTACCAACCGGAGTTGGTCTGAGCTAGTGTTTGTCGATCCTGTAACATCCACAGGTTAATCAGCGAGCAACTCTTGTTCCTCGTCTGGAGTCCTCCCAACTGTCTCTGCATCACATCCTGTAACATCCACACGCCCTTTTACCAATCAGAATTGGTCTGGGCCCATGTTTGTTAATCCTGTATCATCCACAGGTTGATCAGCGAGCAACTTTTGCTCCTCGGGGGTATCAGGATAGGTGAACTCCGCTATGAAATCTGCTACAGCCTGCCCTTTTAGTGATGATCTGGGTTCATATATTATATCATATTCTCCGAGCTCTATTACCCAGTACATCAATCTCCCTAATTTCTCTGGCTTATGAAGGGCTTGTCTCAATGGCACATCGGTGTATACTACTATAGTATGAGCCTGGAAGTACGGCCTCATTCTCCTACTCGCCACAATCAGCGCCAGTACCAATTTCTCCAGTCTCGGATATCTGATCTCTTCTCCTCGGAAGGCCTTACTTGTGTAGTAAATTGGCTTTTGTACTCCATTCTCCACTCTGATCAACGCCGAGCTAACTGCATTCTCGGATACTGCAAGGTACAAATACAATTTTTCTCCCATCACCGGCCTGGACAATAGTGGAGGTGCTCCCAAGTATTTCTTCAAGTCTTGAAAAGCCTTCTCACATTCATCATTCCACTCAAAAGTTTTTCTGAGTGTCTTGAAGAATGGGATACATCTATCAGTTGCTCGTGATACAAATCTGTTGAGTGCTGCTACTGGTCCTGTGAGACTCTGTACTTCCTTCTTCGTTGTTGGAGATCGCAGCCCTAATAGAGCTTTGATCTTTTCAGGATTTGCTTCAATGCCTCGTTGATTAACAATGTACCCGAGGAACATGCCTTCTCGTACTCCAAATATGCACTTCGTCGGGTTCAGCTTCATTTGATATTTATCTAGTTGATCAAAAGTTTGACATAAGTCAACTAGATGATCTGTAGCTTTCTTGCTTTTTGTCAGCATGTCGTCAACATAGACTTCCATATTGTCACTGATTTGTTCAGCAAAGACCTTGTTCATCAGCCTCTGATATGTCGCACCTGCATTTTTTAGACTAAAAGGCATAACATTATAATAATAAGTTCCTCTAGGGGTAATGAAAGAAGTACTGTCCCTGTCTTCAGGTTTCATTTTGATCTAATTATAACCAGAATAAGCATCCATGAAGCTTAGCAACTCGTGTCCCGAGGTAGCATCCACCAGTTGATCAATTCGGGGCAGTGGAAAGTGATCTTTTAGGCATGCTTTGTTGAGGTTGTTGAAGTCTACACACATCCTCCACTTGTTATTCTTCTTCTTTACCATCACCACATTAGCTAACCAATCTGGATATTTAACATCTTCAATGAAACAAGCTTTCTGGAGCTTCTCGACTTCCTCCTGTATAGCTTGATTCTTCTCGGGACTGAATACTCTTCTTCTCTGCTTCACAGGCTTGATCTCCTTATTCACATTGAGCTCGTGACATAAGAAGTTTGGGTCTATCCCAGGCATATCTTCATTACTCCATGCAAAAGTTTATCTTCTGCTTCTAAGGAAAGTTATCAATTCCTGTTTTAGTGAGGCTTCTAATGATGAACCTATTTGAGTAGTTCGTTCAGGGTGTTCGTCGTCCAGAATGACATTCTCAGTAGCTTCCACCACTTGACCCTTCACCAGTTGCGACTCATCTCGAGGATCCAAGGTTTCAATTTCTGCACCTTCATCCACTTGATAAGTAGTTGTCTTTTTCTTTGATTCTTCCAATTCATCTTGCTCGGCGGATGAATAATAGCACTCCCGAGCTACTTTCTGATCACCTTTCATAACTCCTACTCCAAAGTTTGTTGGAAATTTTAGGCATTGATGCACTGTAGATGGTACAACCTCGAACTTCTTCAATCCTACTCTTCCCATGATGATATTGTACGATGACTGGACATTCTTATCCATCACAAAAAAGCGTATTCTTTCTGTCCGACAAGTAGGCCACGTACCAATGAATATATCCAACTTGATCGTCCCAAGTGGAAACACTTTCTCGCCAGCAAAACCGATGAGGGGTCTGTGGTAAGGCTCCAGTTGAGATAGCTTTAAATTTAAACTATCAAAACACGAGTAGAACATGATGTCTGCCGAGCTACCGTTATCGACCAGCACTCTTGAAATCATTACCTCCTTCATTCTCATTTTGATCAACAGTGGGTCGTCATGAGGATATAAAACTCCTGCAAGATTATTCTTCGAAAACCCAATGACAAATTTTTCTTTGTTCACCTTTCTCGGGCGATCTTCCTCAGCTAAATTTATTCGCTGAATGTACGAGCAAGCTTGAGCCTCTTCGAGGTAAGCTTTTCTTTCTGCAGTAAGGTCTCCTCCTCCTGCATCTCCTCCTGTAATAACATTACAATCAAATGACCCAAAGCGTATTAAAAATACCTCTCGTTCTGGCTGCCTTGGTTTCTTGGGAAGATCGGGGTCATCATCTGGATCATCTTCATGGTTTCTCTTCTTTTTCTCCTCTGCCCGACGAGGAGATCTAAACCTCTCTCTAGTTCGGTCGTTGTTTCTTCTTTCGCCTCCCCGATCAACATACTTTGCTAGCTTTCCTCGTCGGATGAGTGTTTCAATCTCGTTCTAAAGAGCTATGCAATTTTTGGTCATATGGCCATGATCCTTATGGAACTCTCAATATTTCTCCCTATTCCTCGTGTCTGGGTCTGACTTCATTTTCTTTGGCCAGTTTAACTCCTCGCTGTTCTTAATTTCTTCGAGGACGTGGTTGATATTTGCCTTCAAAGGCGTGTAGTTATCAAATTTCTTCAAGACCTCCCATGACGACCTACTTTTGGAATGTTTGTCACCACCATTGTTCTTATGCTCTTTCTTCTTAACTTTATCACCTTCCCCCTTGGTTTCTTTGGAGTCCATATTCTTCTTCGCAGACATAGCCTCCTCGGCATTCATGATCTTGGACCCTTTTCCCATCAGGTCCGACATGGTTCGAGGTGGATCTTTGGCTAAAGTGTAGTACAACTTGTTTGGCAGCAGTCCACTCATCAAAGCAGTAATCGCTGTCTTCTCCTCATAATCAATGACTTCGAGCTTCTCGTTATTAAAACGAGTTATATAATCTCTAATACTCTCACCAGCTTTTTGTCTAACACTTAACAAATGTGCTACTCGTTTAACTGGCTTTACTCCGAAGCAAAAATTCCCAATGAATAACTCGGTCAGTTGAAGAAAAGTTGAAATCTTACCCCGAGGAAGATTATTATACCATATCTGAGCAGATTCGGTAAGAGTTCCCGAGAATGCCCTGCATCTCATCTCATCTGGGACAGCATAGATGTCGGCAGCAGCTTGATATTATTCTACATGAAGGACAGGGTCCGTCTTCCCATCATACTTGGGAGTCACAACAGGTGCTTTGAACTTTGATGGTGTTAAAAAATCAACAATGTCCTGGACAAAAGGCGTTCCTCGAACAAAGGTTCGTTATAGAGGGTTCTTAGCCTTAGCCATTTCCCCTAATCTATCCTCCAGCCTTTGAATAGATCCTTTCCATGCATCATTCCCTTCCTCGGGCCTATTGGTTCGAGCAACTGATCGCGTTGAAGTGGCTTCCTGGGATTTATCTTGACGAGCAGCTGGTCGATCAGCAGATCCATCTTGACGAGCAACTGGTCGCGACTGGGCAGATCCTTCCCTTAAATATGATGGTCGTCGAAAGCTCCTCGACGCTGCATTAAGAGAACTTTTGTTCCTCCTAGGGCCTAATCGATCAAAAGGAGAGGCCCTACTTAATCTTTCCAATGCACTGGCCCTTTCTGGGGAGAGGGTGATACGTTGTTCAGTATCTGTGGCTCACACTGATGAAGTTCGTCCAGGTTGATAAGAAAAATCTTCAGATTCCTCATTACGATATGAATTATTACGCCTAGTATGCACAGAAGGCGCACGAATATTTCTTTAAATGCTTCGTGATCCGGAATGGGCTGGCGCACCGCCATGGAGGGTTTGGATGAGTTGTCACATCGTTTCTTGCATGACGGTCTGGCCCTGAGCCAGATTCGCCATCATTCCAGTCAGATCTAGAATAATTGGTGGAGCAGATGGATTTGGAGGGGTTCCAGTGTTTCGATTACTGGATTCAGGTATATCAGCCATTGGTATTGGATTGTTATTGGTGAGAAAACGATATTACCAGTCGGTTCCCACAGACGGCGCCAATCTGTTGATGTAAAAAATTAGATCAATCTAATTATTCAATCACAGATAAATAAATGAGACAAAATATTTTTAAAGTGGTTCAGCCTTATATGAATGGCCTACGTCCACTGTTGTTTTATTACTGAGTGTTTGGGAATTCTCGATTACAAGAAATTCCGTTATGGATCCCAAAGTTTGGATTCAGGATTCGGTCCCCTACAATGAGGATTGTACAACATATTTATAGCCTTGAGGTTGTCATCTGAAAGGGTGATACATTAAATGATATACATATGAAAGGGTAATACATTTAATGCCCTTTAAGCGTGTGCGTCTAAATGATAAGCATTTAATGAACCAGTTGAACTGTTGGTTATTCATCAATTAATGCTCTATTCGAGATGCAGCTCGGACCGCCTGAGTAGCTCGGACTGCCTAAGCTTTTTGGTATTCAAGAGTTCCTCGGAGAGGTCTGTTCCTCGGAGCGTATGCGTTCCTCGGAGTAACATGGTTCCTCGGAGCATGTGATTATCTCAGAAGTGTTTGTTGTTGCCATGTAGATAGCCACGTGTCTTCATATGATTGATCCAAGTCAGCAGATTAAATTTTGTATCAACAATGATAAAGGCTCTAAAGAACCAAAGTGGGACAATCAGATATCAAAAGATTTAAAAGTTAGATATGGGGACGGTTCACCCAATCCAATACACAGTAAAGCTGACCTATTCTAGAGGCAACCCAATGAGCTACATGGTTGACTTTTCTATTCACGCAATTAAATGATAATGAGTGTGATAACTTTCTAATATATCATTTATCACAGTGATAATACTCCAAGGCATTGTGGCTTGACTTTTGCACAAATCAATAATATCTTTATTATCACTCTTAATCGTCACGTCAGATAAATTGAGGTTCATAGCCCTTTTACACGCCTCCTTAATGGCCGAAGCTTTGCCTATTAATGTTGATTCATCCTTAACTTTCAAACGGAAACCATGTCATCTTTCAACAGATGCCTATAACCTTGTCATCTTTCAAATCCACCTTATCTCAACGCCTTCATAGCTACTACCAAGCTCGTCAATTAATTCGGCCAAATATACCTCCCCCTCTTTTGCTTTTGCTATTGCTTGGTTCAAACCTGCGCCTAACATTTTCAAATGTAATACGAATGGAGAAAAATCATATCTTACGGGTCATGTCGTAGGTGGTGGGATTATTCGCGATGCTCAAGGAAAGTTTGTATGTGTTTTTTCCCACCATATAGGCTTTGCATCATCAGTTCTAGCAGATATTTGGGCCATTAAAATTGGTTTGGATATTGCTATTGATTTGGGGATTACTTACATCGAAGTGGAAACCGATTGTCAAGTTGTCTTCAATATGATCCACATGAACCAACCTCAGAATCCAGACCACATGAATTTGATCCAGGCCATACGTGACGGCTTCTAGAGATTTTAACATGTTACCTTATGTTTATATTTCAGGGAAGCTAATTCTTGTGCCGATGTTCTTGCTACCCACTCGATTTCAAAGTTGTTTCTTTCTACAGTGTATGTTCAGATTCTGAGTTTTTTGCTTTAATCTTTTCACCATGATCTGTGTAATATTGCGGTGGTACATTTTGCAGTTTCTAACATTACTTGTAAGATTTCTACAGTTTAATTTAATCTTCCTACTTTTGTAAAAAAAAAGACTTGTAAATGCATAATCCACATTAAACTTAAAATAGCCAACTGAAGGTTCCATCTGTTCTGTAGCTAAGAAGTAGGGCTACTGCTGTCTGAACTGACACGATTAGGGCTATAAATGGCTTTAAAGGCCTGCTGCTCTTTATTCGCATAAGAAGCTACAATGCTAGGGGTAGAAGTTAGTTTCCAAAAATAAAGAGTTTCTTATTTTCCTTATCTGCCAACTAGTAAAGGCCATAATATATATCATCTCTTAACTCGGGGCTCATCTCTATGAAGAATACTTGAAAACCATTTAAGCCTTGAATGGCTATTGCCCAAAATAAACACACCATCCTACTTTTTTTTCCAAATCACCAAAACACCTTTGCGTCGATAAAGAAAATATTTAATACTTTCAGGCTCTTTTTTGAAAATAGGATAATATGGGCCAGGGCAACACTTTTGAGTGTGGAGTTTTTCTCTAGTTGGTAATGCATTTTGGCAAATTTTCCACCAGAAGTGTTGAATCTTTGGGGGTGCCTATATTGACCAGATGGTGTTCCAAGTTTTTGAGTGGGGAGTAAATGAGAATGATGGATTAGGAAAGGCTCCCTCCTTCTTTATTTTTTTAGACTCTATATACCCTAATTTCACATAATAAATCCCATTTCTGGCAAAATGCGAAACTGGTCATCCTTATTGGTATAACTGATAGGGAGATACTGGACCAAATTCTATCACATGGATTAAAGAGGTTTTGGACCATTGTATTGTCCCGATTACCAGATGAAGAGTTGACGAGTTCACTGAAAAAATGTCTTCCATTGATGATTTATGGCAAGAGAAGGTTTAAAATTATTAGCACTAAGAATCCATTTATCTTGCCAAACCTGAATATTACTCCCATTACCAACTTGACATCTTAAACTTCTAAGAAAAATATCCCTCCCCTAAAGTAAGCTAGCTCATATTTTTTAGGGTCTAGCACCTTTTTTAGCTGTGCAGAAATTGCCATTAGGGTAGTAAATAGATTTCAACATTCTAGCTCATATAGTATTTAGGTGTTTAAGAATTCTCCAAGCATGTTTAGCAAGAAAATCTAGATTGAAACTATCAAGTCTCTAAAACCAATTCCTCCCATCCCCTTGTTGTCAGTCATAACAATCCATTGTTTCATGGAATTTTTCTCTTAATTTCATTCCTCCCCCACCGACTAGAAGTTCTTGATCATAGAGTTTATTTTATCACATATTCTTTTGGGCATAAGCAAACAAGGCATATAATATGTGGGGATGGCTTAAACCACAACCTTGATGGGAATTTCTTTCCCTCTTGGGGATAAAAGATTTTGTTTTTAGCCTTCATGTTTTCGGGCCACTTTTTCAATATGGGACGCAGAACCCCTCCCTCAACTTCCAGAAAATATTGAATACGGAACCCTCAAGGTCCCCCAGTCTCCAGAAAATAGGCCAAGATAAGGAAGGGGATTCCATGAGAAACCCCTCATTATGAAAGATTATTCTTTTAAAGAATAGAAATACTAATATTCATTTTCTTGTACAGGTAGCCTAGTTGAGAAAGCAAGGCTCAAATAGGCCAGTTGGGATCTCTTGGGAGTTTTGGCTTGGCGGTTGAGGAACAAGGTTTGTTGAGCAATCTCAACCACTTAGCACTTTAAGATTGAGAGAATACTAGTCGAAAGACCCTAGGGTCACCCAACCCTCACACACCTCATAGTCAGACACAACTAGGGTGAGCAGCCAAAGGGTTGCTCACATGAAATGAATAATTTTGTAAAATGATTCTAGATAAAGGGGAACCTCAAGGACCACTCAAGTTTTCAACAGATTTTAGGGGAGGTGGTCTTTGAAACCCCCCTCAAGTTTATAAAGATTTTAGAGGAGGTGGCCCTCAAGGCCACTCTCTCAAACTTACAAAGTTTGTACCACAAGTTATCGTTTCAAAAGATATTTACCAATTTCAATATTTTGTCCCCATTAGGAGACATATTTGCTTTTGGACTTTGGTATCAACCAGATGACACCTGTCATAGGGCACAGGCTGCTGAACATAGGTAGGGATAAATGGTACATTTCATACCTTATCCCTGACCAACCTTCTTAGTTTTGGCAGCCAAAAGTGTAAGTTCAGCCCTAGTGCCCAAGTATAAATAGGACCCCTGGGCAAGGTCCTGAATATGAGAGAGGAAAACTCAATAGCACCATTACTATGTCAAAATCACACTAGAACATCCTAATATTCTCTCCATACTCTCTTTCTAAGTGCTGAGTGATTGTTTCTTCACTCCCCACTGATAGCCAACACTCTCAGGAGTTTCTCTTGAGAAAAATTACCAGTATTGTTGTGAAGTTCATCTTCTTGCAGGGAGGGAGCTCCATCTTGAGTTCCATTTTTACCAAAAGGAGAAGGTTTTACCAGAAGCCGCTTCATAAGTTATTGAGAACCTTGAAGGTAACATCCATTGGAGTGGGTCACGCCTCACCCGATTCAGTATTTTACTAGACCCCAGTCTCACTACCCTCTTACATTTGGCAACTCCGCTGGGGGAGGTATCCTCACTTTCATGGACACAGAAGGTTTGAATGTTTCTAAGTAGATAGTTTTTTATGACATTCCAACTGGGAATGGGACTTAAAGTGACCAGACCACTCAGGAAGATGTGGTGGTGATCGGAGCAAAGACACCTGCCCCTCAGAGGGGGAAGATCAGCTCATTGACGGCAACTCCGATGACAGGTATGAGTCTTATGAGCATGTTTTTTGACTTCTTGAAGCAAAACAATGTAGACTTAGCAAGTTTGGGTCAATGCTGTGTAACACCAGCAACTACCCCCTATGGAGGGGCAGCTACCCCAGTAGCAATTCCAGCAGAGACGATTCCTCCACGAAAGGTGGTGCCAAAGAAGGTTGTGGCACCATCAATCTCACCAGTAGCCAAGGGTATGAGTTTGGAGGAATCATTCTCCAAAGCTGTTACTATGGAAGAGGTCAGGAAGTTTCTCTCCTCTTCTCAGAGGCGGGTCCTCATCTGTATGAGGAGTTACAGGACCCCTACCTACATGAGCTGAATGAGAAACCATACCCAGAGGGGAATATTCCACCAGAGCACTCACAATATTGAGAAAGTGCCAAGTATAAATATAAGGTACGATAATTTAGTACCTCAGGCTCTAAGAGCATTTGTGCGCTCACAATATTGAGCAAGTGCCAAGTATAAATATAAGGTATGACCATTTAGTACCTCAGGCCCCAAGGGAATAGGAGCGCTCACAGTATTGAGCAAGCGCTAAGTATAAATATAAGGTACGATAGTTTTTGTACCTAAGGCTCCAAGGGCACCGAAGCACTCACAGTCGTGAGCAAGTGTCAAGTACAAATATAAGGTCAGACAGTTTAATACCTCAGGCTCCATGGGCATAGGAGCGCTCATAGTATTGAGCAAGTTCCAAGTATAAATATAAGGTATGATGGTTATAGTACCAAAGGCTCCAAGGGCATCGGAGCACTCACAGTATTGAGCAAGTGCCAAGTATAAATATAAGGCACGACAGTTTAGTACCTCAGGCTCCAAGGGCATAGGAGCGCTCACAATATTTAGCAAGTGCCAAATATAAATATAAGGTATGATAGTTGTAGTACCTAAGGCTCCAAGGGCACCAGAACGCTCACAACCTTGAGCAAGTGCCAAGTATAAATATAAGGTACAACAGTTTAGTACCTAAGGCTTCAAGGGCATCGAAGCGCTCATAGTATTAAACAAGTGATAAGTATAAATATAAGGTACGACGGTTTAGTACCTCAGGCTCTAAGGGCATATGACCGCTCATAATATTGAGTAAGTACCAGTACAAATATAAGGTACGACAGTTTAGTCAGGCTCCAAGGGCACCGGAGCACTGGAAATATTGAGCAAGTGCCAAGTATAAATATAAGGTACGATAGTTTAGTACCTCAGGCTCCAAGGGCATAGGAGCGCTCATAGTATTGATCAAGTGACAAGTATAAATATAAGGTATGATAATTTTAGTACCTAAGACTCCAAGGGCACTAGAGCGCTCATAATATCAACTTGAGAACAAAGAAACAACTTGAGTAGTAGAGCAAGTGCCAAGTATAAATATAAGGTACGACATTTTAGTACCTCAGGATCCAAGGGCATAGGAGCGCTCACAGTATTGAGCAAGTGTCAAGTATAAATATAAGGTACGACAGTTTTGTACCTAAGTCTCCAAGGGCACCGGAGCGCTCATAATATCAACTTGAGAAGAAAGAAACAGATTTAGTAGTTGAGAAAGTGCCAAGTATAAATATAAGGTACGATAATTTAGTACCTCGGGCTCCAAGGGCATAGGAGCACTCACAGTATTGAGCAAGTGCGAAGTGTAAATACAAGGTACGACAGTTTAGTACCTCAGGCTCCAGGGGCATAGGAGCGCTCACAGTATTGAGCAAGTGCCAAGTATAAATATAAGGTACGATAAAATATTTAGCAAGTGAATTTAAATGCAAGAAATAAATATGCAATGCTCTCCATATTTAAATTAGTGTTGCACTCCATTGAGTTTACCTCCCCTCTCAACTAAAGTGCACGCCTAATGAATTATACATAATACACCTAACCACTCTCCCTGTAACTAGCCTTGTCCTAAAAATACTGTACTAATTATCCCACTATTACACCCCAAGTGAGTATAGTACATTTCTTTATGAGTTATTATTCACATTAACTTTCATGAAGCATCAATTCTCACTTCGAAAGACACTGGTATTTCTTCTCTCCCTCTCTTCTGCTAAAACCCAGTCCGCCATTAACAAATTTTAAACCTCTGTTCTGAACAGGTTTCTGCAGTAAAACGTCCCCAAATTCATCCTAAGTTCGTTCTTTCATTATAACAATTCTATCCCAAACAATTTCACCAATTCAATCATCAATTTAATCAATTATCAAATCCTCTACAGATTTATAACTCTCATTAAAAGGAAATTCTCAATTTACTCAAGAACAAACCCCAGAATTCAATTAGATTCCACCTCTTTTAATATGAAAAGATATATGGAATTTAATAATCACAATTTAAACCACTTGCGTCACAAATGCAGATCTAGGGCTTGAATGAAGGTGTTGAGTTGCAATTGAATCAATCTCTCCAAGATTCCTAAGTTTCTGTTCTCTTTGGCTTTCCATTTGCCTTTTCCCCTTATTAGTCTTCTAATGTGATTTAATGATGACTAACCTTTACACATTTGGGGTTAAAACCCTATTCACGTTTTTGGGCCAATTGGCCTTATAAAAAGGGTCCATACTCTCTATATGGAGCTCACACATGTCTAATTAGGCCCCAATACCCAATATATGCATATAACCACTCGTTTCGGACTAATTCGACCCTAACGGACTCAACCGCGCACTTAAAATCGCCATCTGGAATAAATTTCTAAAATTAACTCTAACACGTTAGCTTATTTAAGTATATTCACTATAAGTATTCCCATGAATTAATTCTCATTAATTTATGAGTTACTAATTACCGAATTAATTAATTAAAATAATAACTCAAAAATAACGAGGTGTTACAAGTTGTTTTTGAGAGAATTGTATTTCTTCCCTTTATTGGTTGGTTGGCCTTCCCTCCCCCCCCCCCCCCCCCCAAAAAAAAAAATGCCTACACACCCTCAATTAAATAAATAGAATAGGGAGACGTGTGTCTGATGTTCTTGGTCACATTTTGGCCTCCTAATGGAGGTGGTTTGCCACGTTTCACCAATATAAAGGTCCTTTTAGATTACCCTATCCAAATAGTCGTAGTCGTAGTCGCGCCACATCTCCTCGCGATCGCGGGTTCAGAATCGCGAACGCATTCCATTCCTTTACAGTCGCGACCACTTAGCCGCTATCGCGGCACTATCACCCACTATAACGGTCTGAGGAGCACGACTATAGTGGTTAATCTACGACTCCCACCCATATCCTTTTATTCATGATTGTTAACTATAGTGGCACCCCTCTCAAGAAATTTAATATTAAGTATAACTAGTTTATTATCTATTGTCCCTCGTGATGAAACTCTTTAAGTTGTCAGTTTAGAAAGAAAAAAAACCCTCTCGAGATTCATTTTTAATGACAGTTATATAATTATTTAGTCCCACAGAAAAAGGAAACAATGCACGTATAATTTACAAAGAAACTTTATTAGGTCAACTATAGAGGTTATCCCCCATCACATTATTTTCATACCCCTATGCCCTATAATTATATTTAATAATATATACAAGTTCAACCACCTTATTTAATGAAGGGGACATGTGTTACATTAGGGGTAAAACCCTAACTCACTCATGACCATTATAACTAGAGGTTACCATTATAACTAGAGGGTCTTGCCCTCACTAGTTAACACACATGAGAGAGAAGTGCAAGATCACTTTACATAAATATTTGTAAAAGTTTAGAGTTTTCAAGACATGGCCATGGAGCTCAAGTTCTAGCTCAGAATTATCATGTCATGATCAGTTCATAGTGTTTCTATTAGTTTATGTCCTTCATAGTTAAGTCCGTATCATTCATATCATACGAACTTGGTAATTTTATACCCTACTATCCTTTCTCTTATTATTAGAGTGCTTATTCTCTCACCCTCATCTCCACAAATCCTATGCACCATTTTATGGATACGAAGTTTTATTATTATTATTGTTGAAATATCACGATAGAAATGTAGTTTACATCATAGTATTCCTTCATTGTTCACTGAATGCAAATCACGCCTCCTCATTTAAAGATATTCATATTTTTTATATATTACCCTCCTACATTTAACAACTCTGCTCGGGATGTTTCTTGTTTGAAGATGGATGTTGAATGAGAAAAAAATAGAGTATTCTATTTCATTTCCAAAAAATCTTTTTGTTCTATCAGATTATCTAAGAAATTAAATTATATTACCTCGTTCTTTTAGTTGATTACATATATCTCACCATACTTGATTTATACCTTACAAGAATTTTATAAAAATTCTAGTTGATAATGGGATTTTTTAGATTATATATTATAATCTCTTCTTTTGACATGTGATTATAAATGTCACAGATTATAGCTTGGAGTACATACATACATAGGCCTAAAAATAGAGGAACTCTTGATTAACAAAAATCCACTATAAACCTTAAAACACTTTATCGAAGTCATAACACTTCTTTCCTTTTCAGTTTCCAGTACTCCCACTTATTTAATTTAATTACATATGATTCGACACAAGATTAAATAGGAAGTGCTGTGTTTTGTGCAAATTTTTAGTCAAATATTGGATTGTGAACTGTTATTTTTTGGGGAAAATTTAATATAGTTTTGGTCTTTTCACACGGCGATTTTATACAAGCTTGAAGTAAAAGTGATATTTTGTGCAAGAGGAAGTGATATGCCTCATGCAGATTTTTTTGGCAACTATTTGATAGAAAACTGAAGTTTTTGGGACATAAATGATGTTGTTTTAGTCATTCCATGGGTTCGGTTGATTCTATACTAAGGGAGGTGAAATCTTCATGTTCTATGCATATTTCTTTTTGAGAAATATATGATTGTGAATTGTTTTTTTAGGATATAATTGATATAGTTTTGGACTTTTCACCTGTCCATTTATACAACCTTGAAGAGAAAGTGATATATTTTATGCAAGATGAAGTAGTATGTCTTGTACAGATTTTTTTGGCACCTATTTGATTAGATAATGTAATTTTTTGGGGCATAAATGATGTTGTTTTGGTCTTTGCACAAGTTGAGTTGCTTCTATACTAAGAGGAAGTGATATCTCCATGTTCTCTACATTTTTCTTTTTAGCAAATTTTGGATTGTAAACTATTATTTTTTGGATAGAGCTTATGTTGTCTGGGGATATTTTTGGGATGGAATTGATGTAATATTGGAAATATGCATATATCCAAAGTTTTTGTTCCATGAAGGTCAGTATGTTAAGAGAAACATGACTTTTTTTTAATTATGTTTTACTTTAAGCACGTTGAATTAACTGTCATGGTCATGGAATGTTAGTGCACGGATCTCAAGGGGCATTTTAAAGGGTGATTGATTTAATTTGATAGGAATGTATAAGTGTTAAAGGACTTATGTCACTGTGTACGATTTTGTAGTGCTATAATATTATGGTGGAGTGCCAATAGCTCTACCCTTTTATAATAGTTAAAAATAGAACTAAAAGAAAATAATAAGACAATTATAAAGAGACTTCAATCACTAATTAATCATAGTAGTGAAACTGCCACCTTGTTTGTTGATTCAATTTATTCTTGTTTCAATAAAAGTTCAATCTCACTAGGAACCCATATACAATATTATATGATTTTTCTTATTTACTTTTGTAAAAGTAGCATGCATTTTCAAGACCAATTTAATGCTTTTTGACAATATACACAATAATTGACACTTTTAAAAGTTTTATTGCGTGCATATGTATCTTGTACTTATCATATTGTGTATAAGTTATATTGTGAAGTTCTCTAACACACCTCACTTAACATACTAAAAAACACACCCCAGTTAAGTGTTTTGGGTTATAACAATATGGGTCAAGTTTTTTAGAATGACCCAACCTAACCCGATACACTTAACTGAGAATAAGTGGGGTTATTTAGTAAGTTAATTGTGGTTTCTTAGACTCACTAATAAGTTACAATAGTCAAAAGTTGAAAAAGGCATGCACAATTTAAATACATTATGTTTATGTCCAACAAAGTGAATCAGTTTGACAGATAACCTATTACTTATTTTTTATACATTCGTTGATATTCGTATCAACTAAATTTAAAAGTATGCAACTCATCATTTGCTCGCATCAAATTTTATGAATGCAAGTCTATTTGATCGACATATAAATACACAAGAGGCTTACATCTAAGAAACATATAAATTAAGAGTGGTGCTATGAGTACCAAACAATTCCCCCAAATCTCCCCCAAATAGCATTAATGAGTTGTGCCCTGGTGGGACCCATACCATAAGGTATAACACTTTAAGCTATTTGGGGGACGATTTGGGGGAGTTGTTTGGGACACATAGCATTTTCCATAAATTAAATCAGTTTTGTAGAAAGAATAATGCTCGACTACCCAGGTATTTGTACCGGGTTAGTACCAATTGTTGGTGTGGTATCATGTCCTCCTTACCCCCAAAACCAAAACAGAAACTGACTTTTCACTATCTTGAAAAAAAATCACAACTCTTTCCCTTCAAAACCCCCTCCGACAACCAGTATTCATTCCAACGTCCTGTTATCGCCAGTAATTAGGTAAGTTTTTTTTGTTCTCTATATATTTATGTACAACACTTTAGGGAATATAAACCATTTGCAATGACAAATATCAACCCCTTGAAATAATAAAATACATTAGTCAGTAGTTTTTTTTATAGCAAATATGAATCATTTATAATCATGAAATACATTAGTTAGTGTTCTTTTCAAAGCAAATGTCAAACATTTACAATCATAAAACACATTAGTCACTAGTTTTTTTATAACAAATATCAATCATTTGCAATCATAAATTACATGGAATTTTTTTTGAGTTTTCTTTTTAATTTAATGAGTCAATAGGCCTTTTTAGTAATATTTTGCTTATATTTTTTTTGTCATGTTTACATAGGTGATTCGGCGTGAATATTTCATATTTATCCCCTTAATTTCGGTTCTTTTATAATCCCGTGCATTGTAATTAACCCGAATTTATCTCATATTCATGCTATTAACCCTTTATGGTGAGTATTTTTTGGTTTATGTATTTATCGTGTGTTTTACGGGTATTTCATGCAAGTAAATGCGGGAGAGAAACCAAATAGTGAAAGAAACAAAGGAAATGAAGTTGAAGGGCATTTGCAGCCATATTCCGGAGGCGAAGCCAACTGGAAAGTTGAAGAACATGAAATCACAAGAACACTGGAAGAAACGATGCCTTAATCCGAGCTAAGGTGAATAAGTTATACGAATTCAAAATTGAGAAGAAAATCCAGGGGCAAAATAGGAATTTCAGAAATATGTACCTGCGAACCGGTTCTGATTCCAAGGGAATCGGTTTGGTTGACCTGAGCATGAATTTTTAATTATTCTGATTTTTCTCCTAGAGTTGTATGGGTTTAGGACATTTACAAAAACAACCTCATTGAGTTGTAACGTAACATTAGGCATATCTAACGTTGTTTTAACCTAGTTTTAGAGGGAGAAAAAGAGACAAGAACATAAAAAGGTTATTTTTGCATCAAGTTTATGAATTGTGGATCTTTTTTATGCAATATTAAAGCTAGTTTGTGTGACACCCCGCCTAATAAAATACTGGGTGATCAGTCTTTTATTAAATTTAAAACAAAATATCCATTTGGATCAGTCTTAGCATCACCGTCGAAAACTTTTTATTAATTACTAACCACCTAGTATTTAAAAGTCAGATGTCAAATTTTATGTTTTAATAAAACATGAAAGCAATTTAAATGTTTGACTAAACATTCACCATCCAAAAACAACTCATAGGAATTAAAACGACATAATGGAATAAACCGAGTCTCGAGTAAACACTTCCATTCAAAATCCCAAATACAATAATCTGAAATGAAATAAATCCAAACTGAAATGCAAACAACTATCTGAAAAATTCTATCTCTATTTAAGAACAGGCAACATGCCCTGACTGAAATGAATGTCTCTGAATGAATCAAGAAAAAATGTTGAGGCGTCTAATACCGAGGTCTTGTAACTTCCAAAGCAGCTACAATACGTCAACTGAATGAATCTCCTATGATTGGTGTCCCTGTGATTGGGCACCTAGAAGGTTTTTACAAAAACAGAATAGATTTCACAGAAAACGGGTCAAAGCCCAAGTTGAAAACAGTTTTAAAACAACAAGTATTTAATTGCATAAATATCAAATAATTATATACATGTTAGTCACGTGATCTCACTTGAGATTCTCACCTCTCAACTAGTGTGCAAACCTAATGCATAATTATTACCCTTCCTAGTCATGTTACCCCACCTAACTGGACTTTAACAGTTTTTCATCTATGCCAATGAACCTATTGTCCCCACCTGTATAATAGAAATATACGTTACCAAGTTTCCCATATTCTGTTAATTAATTCCAAATATCTTATTAACCTATTAAGTTCTTGCACAATTAATATATATTAGCATCATCATTCTGTTGTACTAAACAACACAATAGAAGGAACACAATATGTATGTATAAATCTCACTATTATAATATATACTAATACCGCACCCCCACATAGGAACACAATATGTATATATAAATCTCACTATTATAATATATACTAATACCGCACCCCACATAGGCGAATGATGATGATAATATATACTCTACTTGACGATTCCCAGAATATATTAAATTTCATTTTTTCATGACAGTACTTCAATCCTAATCATGAATTCTGCCCAGAATATGATTTAATCCAAAATTTGTCCTCTACATGCATGAAATTTAATTCTTAATCATATTCTACTAACATGGATACTTTATCTAGTTGAATTTAAGTAAGAACAATACTTGCCTTGTTTCAATAGGTCTGATCCTTTGATGATGAAGGGTATGGCTATGTTCCTCGTCTTCTGATCTACACTCCGGTGGCTTTAATTGTGAAAGAGGTGCAACTATGGGTGGTTATTGGCTTGGGATATCTTCTCCTTCCTCTCCCAATAGCCTTTGTTGTTTTTGCTTTTGATAATCTCCGAATACCTAACCCTAGTAGTAGATA